>OV277694.1:35290060-36490060 GCA_922987775.1 Agonopterix subpropinquella | reverse complement strand
GCAGCGCGTAATTGCGCTGTTGGAATAAACTTCTAAGTCATCTTTTTCCATTCATATTTCTTAGCCCTTAATTCAGCACTACACTCACTCCCGTTCGTATCTAAAACACCATGTCTTGAATAAAACAGTAGAAGCTGAAAATGACGATGAAATTCGGTTATTTACACTAAATTGCCAATTTCAATTACATCAGAGAGGCAATCAAAGATGCCACAAGATATCTAAACCACAACCGTTTACTGGTGGTCACGGAGAGGCTGGGTGTGTGGGTGGCATCAGGCATGTGAACGTGTGTTTATATGTCACGTTTACTACATATTAATTGCTTTGCGGTTTGTCTCCATGTGTGCCGATATGCAAACCTATATGTGTAATAAGCTTGGTTGATTAGATGCATGTTGACAATTTGATGTTTGTTGATTATAATTATGGAGATATAATAATTATTTGTTATGCAAGGCTGCAAAGTTGCTTTTTGGCGCGAGTACTTCTATTGAAACCTGAGCAAGTAGCTAGTGGTTCAAATATAGAATCCTGAGCGAAGCCTGAGCGTAGCGAGGGTTTCGAAGGTACGAGACGCAGAATAACTTTGCCGCCGAGCGAGAGTCACACCTTTTCACCTCACTATAGCGAGGAAAATGTAACTGCGCCAACCTTATTTTTAGAATAATAGCACTGGCCAGTACGTAAACAGCATGAAAAAAAACTTGTTTAGGCTGTTTTTCTCATAGAAATATTAATATGGTTTTTCTTTATTGAATAGAAAGATTCTAATTTTAAAAACTCTTTCCAATGCACTTTTGCACTCCGATTTCAAATGATAAACAAAATCTTTCCGAGCCTGTGAGGTGAAAAATATATACTTAATTTGTTATAATTATAATGCAATCTTCTCCTGTCGAGTCGATGGCAAAAATTATCATTCTAATATTTTTTCATCCGAGTATTTTTGGACCGGTTCACTTTATTCCGGCCGACTTGGGTATTTTAAGATCTCCAAATCAGTAACGATTGTTCATTGTTGCTAAAAGTTAATACTTCATCGGGTCATTCAATCATAAGTTATTGGTACTTATTTCAATTTTTCAGTCTTCTTTAAAGTAGATGGCATGTCATTCAAGATTGTTCTAACCCAATGTTTCTGTAACTTTGTATTAGGTCTGCGTACTTACAAAGTTTCGGTTTTCACTAGTAATAACGAGCTAACTTGAGATTCAACGTGAAAATTTATATAAATCCAGAATGGAGGTAAAATATAATTTTCAGTGTTAGCTAAACCTTTCTTGCAGACGGTGGTGTCGACATATTTCACAGTTAGTTGGGCTCTTAGCACGTTCCGAAGCAGACTCAGCGCTCTGGCAATGTCCAATCTTTTACAGTCGAGCTGGTTAACATTTTTATAAGTTTTCTTATGTTCTTGACAATGTCATTGGCCTTTCTTTCTTTTTACTTCTATAACCATTATTTTAACGCACCTTTTGTGAAGAAAATGATTTTTAAAAGTAAAATAGTCGAGCTTGTGCCCGCGATTTCGTCTGCACCAGCTCCTGTCATCGTTGCGAGATTAAATAAGTATAATACCATTTTTAACAAAAAAGTTTCATCAAAATCTGACTAGAAGTTTTTGCGTGACGCTCGAATACACAAAAATACAACTGTCTCCGAAGCAAAAGCGCTACTTTGCATTTCTAACCCCTCTTATACTATTCTGTGGTAATTCAATAGTAATCTATTCTTTTTATATCAACACTTTTGTTAAACTTTTAATTTTAGTTTGTTTTTATAATGTATACACTTATAGATATGGAAGAGCGGAGCCTTCTGGAACAAATGTCTTTTAGACATTTAAAAGGAAGCCCCGAAAATGTTATTGTTAGCAGTATGCATTTAAAAATAAACGTATTTTGTATTTGTATTTTATTTTATAAAGATGTGTTGTTGTAGAGTTTCTAGCCACATTTTTTTCTACCACCTTATTATGGCGATGTATAGACATAAAAAAACTATTAAAGTTAGGTAGGTAATATCGTTGTAATACCATATAGGTTATCTGAAAAACTGATTTTTATTAGTTTTATTGGATTGACTTACTTTACCCCCCTCGGGAAATACATTCGTGAGCAAGTATTTACGATTAAAGGCACCACATAATATTACTGTTTGTTTATACTTCTTACTTTCCATAAGCAATGGTATCGTGAGACTGAACTAGATACAAAATCCACCCTGACAGTAAGCTGTCACAGGGATGAGATAACGTAATATCCGTGGGAACATCTATAATCTATCTCAGAATGCTATCTTCTGGAGAAATCGAATAAATAAGAAGGTTCTCAAACTATGAAGGTAGGAAATAATCGCGCATTTGAACTTTTTACCTTTTGACCTTTTGCTATTGTGAAAGGTCAAATGAACGATTATTTTTTTGCGCAAACGATATTTTTGTCTTTGAAAAATTAAAAGATAACCTAGGTTAGCGTCGTAAATGTTTAGGTACAATATTAAAACTCTAAGGTCATTTATATTTTTATTAATTGGGAAGAAAATGTTAATATTTTTTAAGGATTAATATAAGTAGTAAGTACCTTCAGCACTATTTAGTTTATTTTGAACTGTGACTATTCTATGGGAATATTATTCAGGATTCATCATCATTATGTGCCGATGTACAGCACTGCAGTATCCTCTCCCAATTATGGCATTCTTCCCATGCGCATGACATTATCAAAAACATGTTTTCTCTTGACTGTATCAACTGTATCCAACCCCAACGAATACCTCGCAGCTGATGGTTGCAAAAAGTACACTTATCTCTTATACTACGTGTAGTGTAACAAAATTCAAACGGCCTATTGGATTTTTTCAATGCCTGTCTTTAGTTTCGTGACCGGTGCGGTGTACAGTAGATACAGTACGTACTAATGCATTCACACGAAGTAAATTTTGAGAAGCTCAGATACAAATAAAATCCTCACATAAGTTATTCATGATCGATTCTCTTCGGAATTGTTCGTAACAAAATCTTTTCTTTATTTTCACACATAGAGTGAATCTGTGGTCGGTATAACATGAGTAGTTGGTAGATAAGTTATATTTTATTCTTATTTATCGTTTCCTATGCTAATTTATTGCACCAATAAACCCAAGACAGATTGTAACTTCATTAAAACAATAATTTAGTACCTAACCAAATTATTTTATCTCGTAGTTCCTCAGTGAATATTGAAATCAAATTACTTGGTTTAAATTCCAAAACATTTCAACCGTCAAGGTTTTCTCTCCTTTAATGAGCGCAAAAAGCTTTTTTAACTGTTATAATACGATATTTAACACAATAATGCTCCAAAACTTTTCAACAATGGCCCGGGCAGCTTTTAAATGGTGAAAAACTTGCTTATGCTATAAGCTACACGTTTCCCAGTCGCTTTTACATAAAATTTTCTCTCGTGCTCATAAAGAACAATTAAATTGTTTCTTAGTACCTATTGTAGTGTTTTTTTTTTTTCAAAATATTCGCATGCTGAGATGTTCTTTCCATCATGGACATACGCGGCGAGTCAAAGGATATGAGTAAAACGTTTTTTTTTGAGATAGCTCATCCTGTAATCATTGAGACGACGTTTTTAATATCTTTTGGCTTTGTCAGTAAGTATCCAAGTCCAAGAAAAGAGCCTCCCCGAGTGACGAAACCTGAGGTCGTCTGACGCACCTTGGGCAGTCAGCCTCGATACGACCATTGCTGACTTCTTCTTTCTTATCTTGTGGGCAGAGCCCTGGTGTCAGAGTTTTTTCAGACCGCCTTACGGCCTCTGACGTGGTTTTAATGTAACGACTACTACCACCAGAGCTAGTAGCCGGAACCAACGGTTGATTGCTGACTGGCTAATCTTCACACTAACAACCTAAAGCATTAGCTCATCAGCACAAGAGAGGGAAAAACGTTTAGAAATCGCGAACAAGGCACACATGTCGGCCCTTATCCATAAGGATATGTGAAGGTTAAGCACACGACTCCTACCTATCACCATTTGACATGTTATTCCGAGAGATAAGTGTACTTTTTGCAACCATCAGCAGCAAGGCTGATTCAGTATTTATCGGTAGAAGAGCATCTCTGTGATGGGGACGGACCAGGTCTGCCTGCATAACTCCAGTCGGTTAGGAGTTACTGATGATTAAAGGTCTGTAAAAAATTAACGATCAGCTGCACGTGATCGTTTGTTATTGTTGTAGTCTGCACTGTAGCTATATGAACAGTACAAAAACTGTCAAGTTCTGTCAGTCGGTTTAGGAGATACAGCCAGTCAAAGTTCCGACCTTTGAACGGCTGTATCTCCTAAACCAACTGATGAACCATGTCAGTTTTTGTACTGTTCACATAGCTACAGTGCATACTACAACAATAACAAACGATCAGCCTTGCAGCTGATCGTTAATTTTTTACAGACCTTTAATCATCAGTAACTCCTAAACCGACTGGAGTTATGCAGGCAGACCTGGTCCAGCCCCATCACAGAGATGCTCTACACCCCATAAACACTGAATCAGCCTTGCTGCTGATGGTTGCAAAAAGTACACTTATCTCTTATACTATGTCATTCTATGCTAAAGCTTCTGATTATGTCTTAAAAGCAGTTGAAGTTGCATCAAAGTTTCTGACCACCCTGATAGGGATCATGGTCATAAGTTTATGTACCTCTGTACAATATTACGCCAAAACAATCTCCCAAAATGAACCAGTAGGCATTTTTACCCAACCATAATTTTTCCTCCAAAAGTTGTGGACATAAAAGTGGTAAGTATTCGTTCCACTGGGCACAACAAAGTATGTCATTGCCCGGGGCTCAGCTAAATTGTTTTAGTCTCACATGAGAAGGTCACTTGTTTTGTTAATAAAATTTTCTCAAACATGCTTGGAAATGTGAGCATTATTTTGACAACCTTCTTCGAGATAAATCGAAATTGCAGTACTGGCCAAATACATGCGCGCAGCGCAGCGGCCGGCAATGTTGTATGAAAATCCATATCTGTCGTGTTTAGCGACCAAATAAATTACATACTAAACTCATATCTGTCGTGTAATTTAAAAATGGAACGATCTTTTTCTCCGAAACATAGCGACCAATGAGGTAACTTATCAAAGGTTTTATTTAAATTTCGAACTGGCTTGCAAATAGAAAGCTGTTTATTGAAAAAAAAAACGAATTATTGTTCGATGTTCGTCAAATGTTCGTCATTGATTTTGAAAAGAGTTTTAATTTCCGCGAATTATTTGAGAAAATTTATTGTTTTAATTTCCGCGCATTATTTGAGAAAAGTACTATACAAGCCTTGGCCACAACTAGGCATTGATGGACTTACGTATGTGTGCCTCGGCTTCGCCTCGGCCCACATTTACACGTTCGTCCATCAATGCCTCTGTTGCTGGCCCCTGCAGTAATCTATACTATAATATTATAAAGAGGAAAGATTTGTACCTATTTTTGTATGTTTGTATGTTTGTAATGAATAAACTCAAAAACTACAGTGCCGATTTCAAAAATTCTTTCACCATTAGAAAGCTACATTCACCCTGAGTAACATAGGCTATATTTATTGCTAGAAAAGATTAGATGTCCACCCGTGCGAAGCCGGGACGGGCCGCTAGTGTACTATATCCTCAGGTCCTTGTGGACCAGTTAGGACGTGAAATTGCAATTTGAAATTAGGAATGAAGGCTTTGTGATGGATGAAAAAGAAGAAAGGTGAATCTGGACCCAGTCTTTTTTGTAAAAGCTTAATAAATGCAGGGTCCTTATTAATATGCTGACACTTACGGGGATGATCAGACCATCAAACTGAACAACTTTTTCTATGGCACCAACATCGATTTCGCTATTTCATTATAGGGATACCTTCTTTAGATCACATTCGCCAAACATAATACACGTACATAAATAATTTTCTTTTTTTTTAACTTGAAATAATTATTTTGTTATTAAAAATGTATAATTATTTCCAAGCCAAGATCTGGAGAGCCATTTTTGAATCTCATAAGTTGAACTCAGCAGTTCAAAATGTATGGAGATACGATGACGCATCTTTCGCGCTGCCGATTTGACTTTCAATAAAAGCTTTTTAACAAAAAAATTCAACCGCCGAAAAAACTGAAAAGCAAAAAATAATAATTAATTTTACCTTAATAACTAAATTCTTAAACTAATGTAAGTAAGTATATCAAAGTATATAATATTATTTTGCAATTATTTTGAGTTTTTAATTAACCTTAATAACTAAGTTCTTAAACGAATGCAAGTATACCTAAGTAATTTTGAGTCGGCGCCAAACAAGAAAATTAATTAATTGCGTGATGCGCGCCAGCAACCCGAACGGGCACACACCACGTAACGTAACCAATATAACATCACTATCCACACAGGCCCTGTACCCGGACTTTCGATTTTCGATATATCGCGACTGTTTCGGTCCGGACTTCATTGTAATAGAGTTCACATTGGAACGAAAACGTTCACGTAATCGTGAAGTTCGAATGTCCGAGTAGAGGCCCAGGTGCATACGTCCCGTTGCTAGTGGTCGTGCGGAGAGCTTGCATTGTTAATTTCATTTTGGTTATTTCTTTAAATTTAAGGTTATTTAGTGATCTTTGTTCATGGATTGTTTGGCGCCGACTCAAAATTACTTAGGTATACTTGCATTCGTTTAAGAACTTAGTTATTAAGGTTAATTAAAAACTCAAAATAATTGCAAAATAATATTATATACTTTGATATACTTACTTACATTAGTTTAAGAATTTAGTTATTAAGGTAAAATTAATTATTATTTTTTGCTTTTCAGTTTTTTCGGCGGTTGAATTTTTTTGTTAAAAAGCTTTTATTTTATAATTTTTTGTGGCTATAATCTTCTAATTACTACATGCATAATTTTCGATTACTTTTAAAATAGCTACCTACCTTTTAACCACAGTATAAGAAAGAGTATATATTACTACATACAGTATTGTCCATAGCCTCCCTGCCTCCCACCAACTTTTTACCTCACCGCCTCTGGTTACCTCGGCAATTACCTGTGTTTTGTTACAACCTTTTTTTTTTTTGACGCTGGGAAAAAATGCATTATGTATCCCCTCCCGTTGGGGGATGGGAGGGGTATGTGGGACTCCCCGGTGCGTGTCACCGGTATACCCACTAAAATAACCCAGCGGCACTCCATCTTCGCCCGGATGGCAGGGGACTGGGAGACCAGCAGAGCCTTTACGTCCTGTCCCCCGCCGGCGAGTTTTGTTACACCCTGTGTTGAGGCCTGATGAGCTAGAAAATATAAGTCTGGCAGAATTTGCTGTGCGATACGAAACGATTCCAAATAGTATGTGGAGTGAGGAAGATGGTGATATCGAACTGAGAGAACCTGATGATGAGCCTATAAGAATAAGATATATACGATTGAGGGACGGTTCACGCATGCGAGTAAGAAGTTTAGTTGAATATTTTTTCCTCCTATCCTCCACTTGTGATCCACTTATCCATGTGCTTATAAAGTGATCCCAAGACGTAAGTCGTAGGGCTGGATAAGTGGGTGCAGATAAACATTTTATTATAATTATTTTGTCACACGTATTCATCCAACCCCTGCCTACACACACCCACAAACACACACACACACTCACACACACCCCCACACACACAAACACAAACACATCCAAACACACCAACACATGAGCGCGCTTTAGCGTGCACTGTGCACTCATATGCAGCAGATCTCTGCGTACCCTCTGGCCTTATGGCAAAGTATGTAACTATATAAGGAAGCTTATTCTTTAATCACAGTTTTACTTTTTAAGCATCAGCAGCTGAGTAAGATTGAGTAAAATTAAAATACAAAACCAAAAATTGTTTTGTTAACTTGTAAGAACAAAATGTATTAATGTAACTTTATTAGCAAATTATAAACAAACACACCAACACACGAGCGCGCTTTAGCGTGCACTGTGCACTCATATGCAACAAATCTCTGCGTACCCTCTGGCCTTATGGCAAATTATGTAACTATATAAGGAAGTTGTTTTGTTAACTTGTAAGAACAAAATGTATTAATGTAACTTTATTAGCAAATTATAAAAATTCTGTAATTTACGTGTAAAATTTGGTAGCCTACCTACCAAATAAAACAATAAAATTTCGTAAAAAATATGTTTTTTCTTTAAAAATTACAGTAATTTATTGTTTTAGAATCCAAAAAACAAATTAATGTTCTGATAGATGCGAATTTAAAATACGCTGGTTATATTATTATTTAGTAGGTACTTTTTAGTTTTGAAGTAAATTTTTTATTTCAAAATTTTCAGTGTTGGTGTTATATTGGGTTAACATATTCATTGTAAATGTAAAGGGAGCATGAACACGAATCATTTATTTCAATCGCCGATGATATGCTATAGATTTTTGAGGAGTTCTATTGTATATCTCCCTTTACCAGATCTTCACCAAATTAGAATGGGACCACCTCTGAAGTATGACCTAAAATGGAACATGAACACGAATCATTTCTTTCAATAGTCGATGATATGCTCTAGATCTTTGAGGAGTTCTATTGTCTATCTCCGAAGCCCTTTACCAGATCTTCACCAAATTAAAATGGGACCACCTCTGAAGTATGACCTAAAAGGGAACATGAACACGAATCATTTCTTTCAATAGTCGATGATATGCTCTAGATCTTTGAGGAGTTCTATTGTCTATCTCCGAAGCCCTTTACCAGATCTTCACCAAATTAAAATTGGACCCGCTCTGAAGTATGACCTAAAAGGGAACATGAACACGAATCATTTATTTCCATAGTCGATGATATGCTATAGATCTTAGGGGAGTTCTATTGTCTATCTCCTAATCCCTTTACCAGGTCTTTACCAAATTGAAATGGGACCACCTCTGAAGTACGACCTACCAAACAAAAAAAAAAATTATCAATATCGGACTACTCTGTAAGAAGTTATCGGATCATTTATTTCAATCGTCTCGATGATATGCCATAGATTTTTTGCGGAGTTTTATTGTCTATCTCCGAAGCCCTTTACCAGATCTTCACCAAATTAAAATGGGACCACCTCTGAAGTATGACCTACTAAACAAAAAAAAAATTATCAAAATCGGACTACTCTGTACAAAGTTATGCGTGTTCATACATAAAAAAAAAACAAATATACGCGTCGACTTGAGAACCTCCTCCGTCTTTTGTTTTTTCGTCGGTTAAAAATCGGACTCCTGGAGTATAATTTTTGAATGTCAAATCAGCAGTAGAAAGATGCATATCTCCATAGTAATTTTGACTTTTACAACTGCTGAGTTCAACAAATGAGTTTCAAAAATCGCACTCCTGTTCCTCTAACAAAATACAATGCACTGAATAAAATTAAATCTATTATTTATCTCTACTTAACCTTGCGACATTGAGATCTTTTATCATTTTAAATAGAATGTCATTGATTTTAACATATTTTTAAAACTGATTCGTCGCATGATTGTCAATATAGTTGTTACAAAAGCATTTACGTTCATGCTATGTTTATTCCTAAAGTCATCCACAGTAAGCTATTATCGCACTTAGCATGTTTTTTATAAGAGCTCTGTTTGGTAGACGTGGATATCTTGACGGGAGTCGTGACGAGTGTGTCATGCATGTATGTAACTATGTCATGTCTTATAGTTGTATAGTCAGACAGAAACATTCTAAAAACAATCAAAAACCGAAGGGGTAAAATGATCGGACACGAAACGAGACGACATTTTCTTTAAAACCAAACTGGAAGGGAAGATAGAGGGGAAGAGAGACAGAGGAAGACCTAGACAGAGTTGTCTAGCCCAAGTGAAGGAATAGGTTGATGTCGCGTCCATGATTCTTACGTCATTCAATTTTTTTATTTTTTTTATTTAATAGACTCTTGCTTGTGCGTTAGCACTGCATTTCCGCCAGTGTCAAGTAGTTTATTGGAAAATCTATCCCTATGTTTATTATATGTTTTTTGTCAAGAACAAGAAGAGATTGAAGATTGCGGAGCCTCGTGTCAGGCAAAAACGCGACGCGCGTAAACCACGCGAGACGAGCGCTCGGGTCAGAACCTGCAACGTTTACGTGACTCCTCAATTTGTCTTAATCTTGCGAACTAAAGACAAGACATGATTAAAATTCAACATGGCGCCAACCAGACGCCATACTTTTTCTCTTTTCATTTTTCATTTGGTATGACTATTTAGTAACGATTTAAAGTTGTAAAAAAAAAGTGTAAAATAAAAAAGTATAATAAAAAAAAAGAGTAAAATAAAAAATTATACTTAATATTAAAGTCTTAACACCTTGGATCCCGGAGAATGGACGTCGCCGTCAGGGTCGACCCCGAAAGAGGTGGAGAGACGACCTGGACACATTCGACAAAGAGTGGATGGAACTGGCTCAGGACAGGGATGCATGGAGGATAAAGGGGGAGGCCTTTGCCCAGCAGTGGGATGAAATAGGCTAAGAAAAAAATAAAAAAAATATTTAAAAAAATTTAAAAACCCGTCTGCGCAAAAAGTGAACATTAAATAAAAAATTAAAAGAAAAAAACAAGTCCATTAGTCTAAGTCTAGAATTTTGTTAATAGTGGTTATATTCTGCTACCTGATAAGTTTCAAGCGCTTTATTAGAATAACATAACATAAATACTCTTTATTAGAATAAATAAATAAATATATAAATAACGCTCACAGGCACATACATTGTAATGATCCCAAGAAAGCACTAAGGCTGTTGAGAATATTCCTATGCTTGATGTTTGCTTGCCTTAAATGTGGGTAAAGGCCTAAGAAATTATTTATTAATCGGCTTCATCTATAAAAGAAAGTGAAGGTAAAAGAGTAGATGGAAATTGCTATACCCAAGAGGGTTCTTTAAATCTATGACGCTGAAAATTACGGTTCAAGATGAAAAATATTCTTTCTTTTTTCTCAAACCGAAAGCCAAATTTGTGTAACCTTTCCACTTCGAATTTTCATTTATTTATAGCTAGTACTGGTTATTAATATTATAATTGAATCAAGTAATCGCAAAATACTTGCATATACAGGGTGAAATTGATATCATTGGCATTCTTTTAAACTAAGAGTCTACCCATCAAACTGAAAAACATTTACTATGGGAGCAAACAGATCGGAGCAAAAAAAAATCAGCTGTTGCATACATTTGGGTCGAGTAGGCATTGCAGTTTAGTATAGAACAGCAGATTTTTTAGTTGCTCTGATCGGTTTGCTCCCATAGTAAAAGTTGTTCAGTTTGATGGGTAGACTCTTAGTTTAAAAGGATGCTAATGATATCAATTTCATCTACTGTACTGTATAGTAAAGTTTCTGACTGTTTCAAATGTGATCATGGTCATGATTGTATGATGTATAAAGGGTGTGTAGACATTACTTTACAGGATGATTGTACCTACTCACGGCACTGAAATTAGGCCTTGTCATACTAAATACAATCAGCTGACCGAAAGTTTGTATGAAAAGATGTTTTTTTTATTTGCGAATTTCCCTTTCTATCCTTGGGCAAAGTTGTTCAGGAGTGCGATTTTTGAAACTCATTCGTTGAACTCAGCAGTTGTAAATCTTAAAATTACTATGGAGAAATATGCATCTTTCTACTGCAGATTAGACTTTAAAAAATCGCACTCCTGAAGTATGATTTTTTTAAGTCAAATTAGCAGTAGAAAGATGCGTATCTCCATACATTTCCAATTGCTGAGTTCAACGTATGAGATTCAAAAATCGCACTCCAGTATAATCACCCATTAAAGTAGGTAATGAAACTTCTACACTTAAAATCCTGTTTTAGCTTTCAGTTTCAGAAGGTGGGTAGTTAAAAGCTAGAATTACCTCTTAGAATATTATAACTTAATAATAATAGATTAAAAAATGAAAAAAGATTTACTTTTATAGCCAGGTTACAATAAATGTCTTACATGAAAAATTGCTTTCTTTCTTTCAAAAGAAAACAAAAGCCAAAACTTGACCTTTCCACGCCTCATTAAACATAATGTTTTTTTCTCAAGATCGAGTAGGTACCTGTTTTTTTGCCTCTAACGATCTTGTTAAATTATGTATCCGACTGTACTTATTGTTGGGTACATTTAGCACGGCTCTAATACGAATTGTAAACAATGTAAATGTAAACGTGTCCTTGAATACACAATTTTTGAAATTCAGCCTTTTATGTTTATTTTGAAATGCCTTTTGTAATGTTTATAAAATAAAATAAATAAAAATAAAAATTCTTTATTTCAGATACTTATTACAATCCATATTGATGTTAGTAACACACTTAAATAACTATGTTAGTACACATACTTAAGTGCAGACCGACCCAGTGCTTAATGAAGCTACTGTCGTATCTACTTGCGACCATCTTCAGAATGCTGTTGGTGCTGGCGCGAACCCTCTGCAGTGCGGCGGCACAGCGTTTGCGGAGCGTGGTGGGAAACCCATCGACATGAGCGTCCGCGAACATGCCTGACGCACTGCAGAAGCGCGGCAGCCCCAGCAGCATCCTGAAGGCGTTATTATATTGGGTGCGTTATTACGTAGATGACATTATATCTGTGTAAAACATTTTTAGTTTTTAGGTTTGGGTTTTTGTTTTTATGATTTGTTCGAGTGTCGGTAACATTAGCCGTTTATTTCTTATAATTACCTATGTATACAACGTGTTAATGAATATGCAAAACCTCATACACCCTTACTGATTTATAACAAATTAATTAGATTGAAACAATAATTTCATTATTTTGATAGTTTAAATTTAAAGTTATTCGCATTTTAAGTTTTGAGACAAAAATGATTTGTTGTCATTTTAGCAATTAATGGAACTCGTGGATACATTTTAAGAATCTTGTTTTGGTAGTAAGAGAGTGCCCGTGCGGTGGGTTGACATCGGGTTCAGTAAATTTTAAATTTTACAAACAAATTATTTAACATTTTGAAAAAAAAAATCCTATGTTGAAACCATGATAATTCGATTCTCCTCTCGATTCTAAACAAACTACTTTCTAGTTATGCGTTAATTCATTAACACGTTGTATATCATATTCATCATCCGACGTAATACCGACTGCTCTCAAACGGTGAAGGAAAACATCGTGAGAAAACCTGCATACGCTGAAGAAGAAATTCTGATGCGCACCTATGTGAAGTCTACCAATCCGCATTGGGCACGCGTGGTGGACAAACGCCCATACTCTGCTTGAACATAGGTCTCTTCCAAAGCGGGCCACAAACTCTATCCTCGTTCTACCTCATCCAGTCACTCCCTTCTACCACACATTTGAGTCTAATTGTTTGTTACAGCTGTTTTGTATGAAACTGCCGATTTTCTTTCCCGATTTCGAAGTTGTCTCCATAGTGAAAGTTGTTTAGTTTGATGGTCTAAAGCACCCCCTTACGTATAACTAGAATGTTTAGTTAACCCTGTATACAGAGTGTTACATTTTAATGAGTTTCATCATTATTTTAGGTGTTACTTCAGACTGTCAAACTGAACAATTTTAACTATCCAAAGCCAAAGTCAAAACTAAAATTGTTTCCACACTCGCACATTTCATGACCATGATCCATTTCAGATTAATACTGAAAGTTTCAGAATGAAGTGACGGGTCATTGCGTACGGTAGGTAGCTAGCAAAGATAAAATATAGGGGTAGATAAATAATATAAAGCAAGACATAGAAACGCTACCTGACATTCATTCACACTTATGAGAACTCGCCATTAAAATAAGTGAAATGTCAATAGTAAATAGATACCGTCTTGAACCATTTTGTCATCAGACCTCCAGCTGGAAGACTCCGCTATTTCCTTACGTTAAGAACTAATTTTGCTTGAATTTGCTTAAAAAGTGGTGACATTTATTTAACAGACGTAGCAGTTTTACGTCTAATCTAGCTCTGTCACTCTTATGGCAATCTGTGTGCGACTGTTAGGAATGACTATACATGTTTTTGTACAGTTTGATATTGGGTAGACCTAGCTAGTCTTTCGCTAACAAGAATACTGTATAAAAAACGGTATCCCTTAGTAATCTCGTATACCCAGAAAAGATAGAAGGTGGTGGACAATTTCCTTTTTTAGAAATAACTATTCAATTTAACATTCCCTTGAAACCTCCATCCGTAATAAACAGTACCTTACTTATAAGGTTAACTTCAAACTAGTGTTGGTTCACTAGGGATTATTGATTATTTGTGGTTGGGCTATTGCAAGCAAGGGTCGTTGTAACACGGAGACCAGCGCTGGTCCTTTTGTGTTCGCCCCAAGCTCACCCATATTTACGCATACCTCCGAACTTATGGTATTTTCTTTTCATTCTCGGGAATGCAGGTTTCCTCACGATGTTTTCCTTCACCGCCGAGCTAGTAAATGATAAATACAACCGTACCTAAATTCCGAAGAACTTAGTGGTACAGGCCAGGAATCGAACCGCGGCCTCAGGATTGAGGCGCTAGCTCTCTTCCGTATAGGCTATCATCGCTCTCACTAGGGATACGAAACGAATAGTTTTATTATCGATAGACGTACGATCTATTAATCGTATCGATAGTTAAAAAAAATTACCCCGCGTCGTAGGGCACACCCTGGGTCCTACTCACTTGCTGATTAATTATTATTTATGTCTAATTTTATGGTATAACTCTGTGTAATCATTTCATTTATTTTTTTCTTTCGCAAAATTTTTGTAGCGCTTTCGATGTTAGCTCTATTTTCGGTCTTCGGTCTGTACCTAATTACAGTTGTTTAGTTGGCTGGTCTGAAGCACTCCTAATGAAATAATTAAGTTCAAAAGACATGGTAAAAATTGACTTATGATTAATTTGAATGGTACAATCTATACTATTGAAATTCCTTGACTATCGATAGTAGACTAGTGAGGAGTGGCGCAGTAAAGTGTGTTGATGTGGGCTGATTCGATTGATTGATTGAGTATCTATCGACAACTTTACTGTTGAGCAACACTATTACAAATTACAAGCAACCCTTTGCAACCCGACCGGGACGTTTACTTATATAGGATCCTTTGTGGAACCTTCCGCTCAAAGGTAAATTTTGTAAGTGTACTTACACTTACACGGTGAAGTGGGTATCATTTGAAATGGTTTTAGAGAAGTCGAGGTCAGATTTTACGTAAAATAGGCTTGAAAATCGTCCCAAAAGACATTTAAGTAGAATGTATCCGAGCATGGATTCGAGCCGAAAGAGTTTTCAAGAATGTACATGTAGTTGTATTTAAAGCCCTTCAGTATGGCGGTCATTATAAACAGAAAAATTAAGGCATTTTTTAAAAAACTTCCTCATCTCTAGAAGTCCGGGTTTAAAAGTAGAAATTACTAGTAAAATAGACAAATCATCCAAAAAGCAGTAGCAAAACGCAACCATGATAGCTATTTTCATCTAATATTATCACTGAGGTAGATTTTGGACGTTACGGAACGTATTTGGCTTTATTGAGCTGATAGTGTGTGTGATTTCGTTTGATTCCATTATCATAATATTGTACGGTTATCGTGAATTTTCATTAAAACAAACACAATGAATACGTAGAAGATTGAGTGGGCTACCTAATAAGAAAGATTATGAGTTTCACACACATGATACAAAAGGTATCATAAGGAGAAATACCTTTCCCCCAACTTCTACAGATTACAACCAATTTCCTTTTTTGCTAGTTTTGTTTCACTCTACACGTATTACTAAGTTTCATTCATGTATGGGACCTATATGTCTGGGTCTCACATTATATGGCCTTCCGCCAAACTTCTTTAATCAATGCATGTTAGGTATGCGTAAAACGTACCGTTGCTCTACAGTACAACTTATTGATTTGATTTAGTTGGACTTCTAAAGAAAATGTTGAATTTCAGTTTTTGTCTCATAAACTGATCCCAGCAATAGATCAGCCATTCACTTTTGATAAAATTTTCCCGCTAGGAATAATTGGGATAATCCAACTTATAGGCTGATTGATGTTGTTTGTTGATTATTATATTCTCAGTAGCGAGGGAACACAAAGATCCTAATCTAATTACGTAGAGCGGACGGCCATGTAATTTGAGACCCAGACTTAGAGGTCCCGTACGTGAATGAAACTCAGTAAGTAATACGTGTGGAGTGAAACAAAACTAACAAAAAAGTAAGTTGGTTGTAACCTGCAAAAGTTGGGGGAAAGGTATTTCTCCTTATTGTTAATAGGTATGATAACTTTTGTATCAAGTGTATGACTCATAATCTTTTAGTCCACTCAATCTTCTACGCATTCATTGTGTTTATTTTTATGAAAATTCACGATAACCGTAAAATATTATGATTCAACCAAGCCGAATACGTTCCGTAACGACTTGGTAACGACCAAATAATCAAACTCAGTGATAATATTTAGATGAAAATAGCTGTCGGTTTTGCTAATGCTTTTTGGATGATTTGTCTATTTTATTAGTAATTTCTACTTTTGAATCCGGACTTCTGGAGATGTAGAAGTTTTAAAAAAAATGCCTAAATTTTTTTCTGTTTATAATTATTATGACCGCCGTCCTGAAAGGCTTATAGTTTTCGTAAAAAATGGCTGGGTCCTTTGCCATTCTTCTTTGGGGGGTGATTCAAATCATCAAAATAATCAATTTTCATAACAAAACCGCGAAAAGATAAACTTCTGGTCCATTCAAAATTGCAAACCTTCTCGACCCAAATATAAGGGATAGTAGATATTTTTTTTGGCATTTCGGTGTTATTCCCAGATAAAGTTGTTCAGTTTGATGGTCTGATCATGCCCTTAAAAAGCCGTCAGCATATTATAATGATCCCTTTTATTATAATAGACCGTATTATTATAAGTGTTATCGACCGACACCTGCCACCAATTAGACACAGAACTTTAATATTTAGCACTCTACTAAAAAATCCAATAAATTTCAGTTGCCAAAAATGCTCGAATATCACACCTACTGCTAGGTATACCCGTTCAAATCCACACTTTCGTCATTACCACAAACTCATTGCTAACGATACATTACCAGATATTAGGTACACAGAATGACTATTTAGAACAGAAATTAAATTTCCTGATTTTAATAACAAGTCTCTCATGCTTTTTAGGGTTCCCTAGTCAAAGAATAGGGTACCCTAATCAAACTATACTTCCTTCCGTTGTCTGTCTGTCGACATGACATTACCAAATAGTATAGTCCGAGATCCGACCGTAAAATTATGCACCTATTTCTTAGGCGAACGAAATGTGATTCTAGTGTATGTTTACACAGGGGTTAATTCAACGCCACCAAGTTGCCTAGTTGCGGCAGATTGAGAGGTGGCAACCCTAGTTTTTCCAGTACTTTAAATCAGTCTCCTTCCGATGGCACCTCATTTACTTCCCTAGCAGACAGGTGGAAAAAGTTATACCACAAATCATAATGGAAAAGATACTTGCGGCAAGATTTTTGTAGGCAAATTGGTGGCGTTGAATTAACCTCTGTGTAAGCATAAACTAGAATCACATTTCGTTCGCCTAAGAAATAGGTGCATAATTTTACGGTCGGATCTCACACTAGTACACTGAATAACTATTTAGAACAGCAATGCAATTATCTAAGCGCAAACATCGTCACAACCTATTACCAATTCGATATTCGCTTACGTTATTTCATTATGTTTCAAACTTATATAAAAACATCGACAATCTGAAGGATGCAAAACAGATGTTATATTTGTGAGCTCGTCCATGTTGTTCACAGCGATGTGACTGTGACGCGATAGAGAATTGCACTCCAGAAATGAAACTGCCCGACTTTGATAATAATGTGTCGTATGTTTTTCTTTTATTGTTGAAGTATAGCTTATTCATAGCTTTTCTCATGGTGCATCGACTGTATGTTATTGCAGCGACCATCAATGTAAATTGATGATCTATAGCACGCCCTAAGATATGTAACGTATTTAAGTTAACACCCTGTCGCGGTCTCCTGGCAGTAATAATAATTATTATGCCCTCTCAACATTAACCTTCCCTGATTCACCCTTTCTATCTTTTGTTGCAAAATTCTGTGGCATTCATAGTCATTACCAACACTTGATACAAAGTTGGAATTTGTTACTGTGTATGCGCGATGGGAGTTGTGGTAATGAAATTTAATTAGGCCCGTGGCGAGGGGCTGAATGGCGGGATTAATGTTTAAACTGAACCCGCAGCACGGATTAGTTAGACACGTGGAAGGCTTTAAGGCTTCTATAGGTATTGTGAAATATGCTGATCATCTATCCACATGAATCATGTTATGTTTGTTACAGTTTCAAGTCTGAGGAGAGGGCATGTGAAGTGCAGACAAAGCTGATTGGCCCTCTTCTGATTGATCCCTCTTTCATGCTTATTACTAAATAGCTAGTTGTTTTGGCGGATGCGGTTTTTTAACTTACTCCAAACCTAGTAATTATAGAACTCTGTGCTCCAAACTGACGACAACGGTAACGTTGTCCCATCGCAGTAAAATCTAGAGCTTGCTCCGCTCGCACCTGGATTTCGATCTAGTCGTATGGCAGTCAAATTTCGTGGTTACATCGCTCGCTCTAGGATATAAGATCGCATTACAACGGAACGACTTAATAATATTGCAGGAGGTAAAATCTTGAGCTCGCTCCTGGTTTTAGATGGTGTGGCGACGACGTAATCATAATGCAGTAAAATCTCGAGCTCGCTTCGGTCGCTCCAGATTTTGTATCGTATCACAGCGACCTATTCATATTTTCGCAAAATCTCCTGCTTGTTTTGCTCGCTCCAAGTTTTAGATTGTGCGTATTGCGACGCTAACCTAACATAACCAGGGCCTCTACCCGCACATTCAAACTTCGCAATTGCGTGAACGTTTTCGTTCCAATGTCAACTCTGTTACAATGAAGTGCAGACCGACACAGTGGCGATATATCGAACATCGAAAGTCCGGGTACAGGGCCTGGATCTGACCCTCTTGGGGAAAAAAATCATTGCTACTCTCATGAATGTCCTGTATTGACTAATAATTAAAATGGAACGGTTACAATATATAAACTATCACTCGCGCTTTTCGCCATTATCCGGGGAAAATTTCAGATTGTACTGAAATGTCCGGGGTTTTTGAAGACAATATCCGGTGATGGTAATTTCGGTGATGGCAACCCTATTTATAGCATGACAGGTACAGGACACCTATACCTACGCCTCGAAATCAAAGCGTGTAAGTTTCCCCTCACGATGTTTTCCTCCACCATCATCATCATCATCTCAGCGGATGGACGTCCACTGCTGGGCATAGGCCTCCCCCAAGGACACAACGACCGGTCCCGCGCTGCACTCATCCAACGGGTTCCCGCTCCTCTGTGGTTTTTCTTCATTTCTGGTTCGATCTCGCTGGGAAACTCCGAGCATAGTCCTCTCCATTGCCTTTTGGGTATCTTTCAGCCTTTCTATGAGGCCTTTCCTCCACCACGGACCTAATAATCAAATTCATTTTCATTCTGTCAATGTAAGTCTTGAAACCGTCTAATGGTTAATCAAATATTGTAATGACATCAATCAAATTGATTACAATCTAAGACAAATTATTAAAGCGATTAAGTTAATCTATCAATATCAACCTGTTCATTTTTTCATAAACAATGATAGATTGGTAATATAACAGCTGGTTTTAATCAAACCTTGATAGGTTGGGAAATTGGAAAATCATCGTTAAACTGTCAATATTGATGAGTGCTTTTATTCCTTTGAGTTTTTGGAAGATATTCCTTTATACCCTATATTACTAAGGTGAAGGTATTATTTAGAATTTCGCCATTCTAAGCGTTGGTATATACACGTATATAGTTGTAGCTGTGTTTCTGACCACCCAGAAAGGGATTATGGTTGTGATTTTATACAGGGTGTGACAAAACACCCTAGTAATACTTAAGGGGGTGCGTCAGACCATCAAACTGAACAACTTTCACTATGGAGCCAATATCGAGAAAAAATAAATAATCTGCTGTCCTATACATTTTAGTCGAGTCGATACTGCAGTTTTGTATTGGACCGCAGTTTTTTTTTCGATGTTAGCTCCTTAGTGAAAGTTATTCAGTTTGTTGTCCGAAGCACCCCCTTAAGTATTACTAGGGTGTTTTGTTACACCCTGTATAAAATCACAACCATAATCCCTTACTGGGTGGTCAGAAACACAGCTACAACTATATACGTGTATATACCAACGCTTAGAATGGCGAAATTCTAAATCGCGAAATAAAAATCAGCTGTCCCATACAAAACTGCAATACCGGCTCGACTCAAATGTATGGGACAGCAGATTTTTTAAATTTCTTCTCAATGTTGGCTCCATAGTGAAAGTTGTTCAGTTTGATGGTCTGAAGCACCTCCTTCAGTATTACTAGGGTGTTTTGTACACTACAGGGTAAAAGTAAAATAATCAATCCCTTATCCCTCCACAATTAATCTGTCATCATACTCATCATGTCATCAATCTGTGGTATCGGAACATCAAGTATCGTAATCCAGACCATTAAGTTTAGTAATCTTGATAAAGCTACCGAGGAGATATAACAATGCAGCTTGCTGAACAAGCTAGCGTTAAATGTCCCTGCTGTTAGGGTTACCACGGTAACTCACTTCGTTTCTCACTCGTGTGAAATTTTGTTCTAATAAGCGTTTTTCTATTCCTTTTTCTTAAACTTAGCAGATGGCCTGTTCATCGCTCCATAGAGAAGTGTCAGATCATGTCAAAATCATATCGAGACTGTACCTACCTATACTTACCTTATCTTTAAACGCAAAGAGATCGAGCCCATACATCTATTAGACGTAAACAGTTTCAAACTTTCGATTAAAATGATTCGTAAATAATGAAAATAATCAATTAAAAGATGCGTCGGCATCTTTTCCTTATTTATTATTTTGATGAAACACATTTTGTAATTTTGACAGTTATTCGTGAACGTTTTGTCATTTATTGATTCCCTGGAAAGCAACAGGAAAAACAGGCATTAATAATAATTAACACAAAACAAACAGTCAGTCATATGAATGAGCGTCCGGGGTCCAATTCGCACGAACAACATGATGTCTTTGTAGGTAACAATGAATTTTTCTAGTTTATATATAGGTTCGTAATATCGATTGCTGATAAACGGTGAAGGAAAACATCGTGAGGAAACCTGCATAAGCTGAAGAAGAAATTCTGATACGTATGTGAAGTCATTATTTTATCGATGGTGAAGTCTACAAATCCGCATTGGGCACGCGTGGTGGACTAACGCCCATACACCCGTCCTGAGGGTAGGCCTGTGCCCTGCAGTGGGAAGTATAAAGGTTGGTGATGATGAGTTATATCAGTTTCTATCGTGTAAGAAGTCAAAAACCCAGATATGCTAACGTTTGGTAAAGGGAGCAACGAATAAAATTGGACCATGCCATTCTATAATCATACTGTGATACAGAGGCAAACCGCATTGCCTGCCTTGCGATTCACGGATGCGGTCGAAAACGCTATAAAATATGTCATTTAATAGTCGCCCATTCAAAGTCCACCTACCACCGTTAGTTGCTTAACTCTATATTTAAGTTTACACTCTGTATAACCCACATCCATAAAATATCCTAGTGGGTCCTAAGGCAACTTAACTCTTATAGTAAATAAAACTCTCTAAACATGCCTGTAAGTCCTTTCACGTAAAGATTAACTACACCATCTCGATAAACTAAATAAGTTCAACAAAGCACTTTGGTGCATTGTACTAAGCTAGCTTTTCGCACCCCAGTGTGGCAAGAGGTACTATGAAAACTCACATTGTTTTCTCTTTGTCTCTCCGCTGACTTTACAAAACGCTAACGAGAGGTAGAACGTCTGGCCTACTAAAGAAAGCTCTCAACACGAGGCCGTATTCAGGTTTCCGACCGGTATGGTATCACAAAATGAAGTTCCCATCATCATCAGCTTAATACAGGGTCCAACTTAATATACTGATGGTTTTTAAGAGAATGATCAGACCGGCAAAATGAACAACTTTCTCTATGGACCCAACATTGAAATCAGGAAAAAATCACCTGTAGAAAATCTCAATAGCTACTCCAAAATACAGGGTGTTAGGGTAAACAGCTGCACTACTTAAAGGGGTGGTTGCACCCATGATACTGAACAACTTTCCCAAAGAAACCTATAAGAAAGTAGCAAAAAAATTTTGGACTTTTCATGCAAAAGTTAGATCGGCTGATTGCATTCCAAAAACTTTTTTACGTTTTTGCTATAGGTTTCTTTGGGAAAGTTATTCACTATCATGGGTACAATCATGCCTTTAAGTAATGCAACTGTTTACCCTAACAATCTGTATATTAATCATTTTGGAGTAGCGATTGAGATTTACTATGGAACAACATATTTTTTTTCGCTATTTAGTGTTGGCTCTATAGAGAAAGTTGTTCAGTTTGATGGTCTGGTCATTCCCTTAAAAACCGTCAATATATTAAGAAGGACCCTATGTACTTATAAGTAGAGGTCAACGTGGCCAAGGCAAGGCCCGAACTAAGATGACCTCTAGCTAGAGGAATGCTTTCTCGGCTAACAGCGGGACAGTAGCTAGGAAGATGATGATGATGATGATGTAAGTAGGTTGTTTGTAGGTACTTTAAACAAGCGAGCACCATCAAATGACTAAAAGGTAATGTATAAAAAAAGCATGCTTGCAAACAAGCTTGTTTTTATGTCTTTGATTAAAATTACAGTCAATTAATAATTAAATTATTACAAAAATAAAACCGGTCAAGTGCGTGTCGGGCTACTCGCGCACCGAGGGTTCCGTACCACACCACCATAGAACACAACATTATTAACTTAGAAAAAATACTTTTTTTGTCCGGGACCTTTAGCGCGAGACTGACTCACACTTGGCCGGTTTTTAGTATTTGTTGTTATTTTGTAGAGTTTGCTCTATAATCACACTAAGTTTGACGCTTGTATGTATTACCGTTTTTACTATAGAGCGTGAAGAAAAAACGTTGATAAAAACTAGTTTCTTGTTGAAAACCCCCTTAATTTTTAACTTTCTGCCATTTTTATTATTTGTTAACAAAATAATCTGAGAAAATTTCAACTATCTAGCTATTACGGTTCAAAAGTTACAGCCCTAAATAGGTACGACAGACGGACGGACGGACGGACAGACGGACAGACGGACAGACGGACAGACGGACAGACGGACGGACGGACGGACGGACGGACGGACGGACGGACGGACGGACAACGTAAGCTTAGTAATAGGGTCCCGTTTTCACCCTTTGGGTACGGAACCCTAAAAACTACAAAAGCCCAAGCTCAAAGGATTTACTAGTAGCTATTGAAGAGTTCCACTATCTACCTCCTGGCTCCATCATCAAATCAGTTCGATGATTCCATTTTATTGTATTGTCATCCGAATCGCATACGCTTGCCAAATCGATACGGTTAAAATCGACTTCTTGGATTTTCTTTCATAATTTTAGGTCATTAGTTTGTTAGTTACATTATTATAGGTGAAGCTACTATTTAGCGTGTTAACATCAATTTAATTTAAACAAACTACTAGGTATTTTAAACAACAAAATAATCGAGTTATCTGTAGAATATCTCTCGTACCTCCTTACTTACCCTGTCCCACTTTCCGTACAAAGCGTTCCACATAAATTATTACGTTTTCGTTCCATTTGCAGTAATCCAACATCAAACGGTGCTTCCTTTGAACAAGGTTTAGTCTTCAAGAGCCTTAAGCCTGAACTTAGTTCAAGAGACTTACTAAAACGCTTCGTTCGAGACTTGAGTGAGATCCATTAGTACAACTTCATCGATTACGAAGAGGAGGCGATTAATCGATAGTTTGGTTTATATTTAGTTGTATAGTGGTGTAGTTTGGAAGTTTTATGTTGGGTTGTAGTTTGAAACGGTGTAAGTTCAGTAGCGATTTCTCGTAGACGCGTTCGCTGGACGGTTAAACTATTGGGACAAAAGTTTAATTAATGATTAAAAACCGGCCAAGTACGAGTTGGACTAGCGCAGCAAGGGTTCTGTTATTTAAAGAAAAAAATCTTTTATTTGGGGTGATTAGCGCTAGCCGGATAGAAGAATAATTCGAAACAAAAGCAACAGAATTTTTGGCACATAATGAAAAATGACATTTTGTATGAGTTTTGGCGTCAAGGTAGAGTTTTTAAGGAACAAACAAACTAAGTGTCATAGATTTATATAGTAATATATATGTCTTTGCTAAGTGTAGTTTTTTTGGTGCCACTTTTTGAGCTTGATTTACATTTCTATACATTCTTATTCGTAGCTAGCCGGACACACTTGTCCAGTTTTTATTATTTTGTTGTTTTACTTTACAGTACTATAATCACACCAAGTTTGAGGGTTTAACGTTTTGCCATTTTTGCAATAGAGCAAAAATAAAAAACTTTGAAAAAAAAAACACGTTTCTTTTATGTGGACTTTTTTTACTTTTTTATTATTTTATTAGCAAATCCAAGACAATAACACATATTCTGTGATCAACCATCTACCTATGGACGGACGAACAGCGTAAGTCTTAGTAATACTAACTTGGTACTCTTTGGATGCGAAAAAAAACATGCCAATCAATTATGTTTATAAAGATTTTTTTGCAACCTGGCTCACCGAAAATTAACGCGAATCTTCATTATTAACACTGCAAATACAATTTAGAACGGCTGTCGAAAAGTCAAATCCTAAATGCAATTTTAAACCTAAAATAGCTGGTTCACTATTTCTATTTGCAGACGACAATGCCAGTGCCAATCACCCTGACAGTTAATTCCGAACTAAAATCCATTCTTGCTAACGTCTGCATCGGTTTGTGCGAGCTAGAACATCCAGCCTAACTCAATTAGCAACACAAACTGACTTATGCTTTAGTTAAACTGAGTTTAAGTTTAATTACGTTGGCTTTAGGGATGATATTTCAAAAGTAATAACTTTATTACTAAATATTGATTTTATACAAGGGTGTCTACGAGCATCGGATTTCTGTATCGTTCGGGTAGTTCGGGTTTTTCCTTTGTAGTTTCTATAAACTACAGGGAAAAACCCGAACTACCTATGTACAGAAGAGAAAAGAAGAGATTACCTTCACAGAAGAACCAGGGTAGCTGACCTAGCCTGTAGAATTACTAAACTCAAGTGACTTGGGCGGGGAACATTATTCGCAGATCAGATGGGCGATGGAGCCGAAGAGTTCTGGAGTGGCGACCGCGTTTCGGAAGGCGTACTATAGCTAGGCCCCCCAAGGTGGACCCACGACCTGGTGAAGGTAGCTGGAACCCGTTAGATGAGGGTAGCGCAGGACCGGTCGTTGTGACGATCCTTGGGGGAAGCCTATGTCCAGTAGTGGACGTCTAGCAGCTGAGATGGTTTGGTAGTATAATTTAAAAACTGACCTCGATGTCAAACCACCGCACTGGCACATTCACCCTACTTACTACTAAATAAGATTCTTAAAACATATTTATGAGCACGCCAGCGCTATTATTCATTGCTGAAATAATAACAAATCAATAAATGCAAAAAAAAGATAATCTTCTTCTCGAATTCTGAAGCTCAACATCACAAACTAATTTTCTTGCCAAAGCTACGATCTTAGAAGCATCGATTTAAAAACCTTTCGCTGAAGTAATTTTGATTTCCAGTGATCTTCGAACTCACATGATTCAATTCAGTCTTCATTCGATACGGTAGATTTAACTGCTTTTGTTAACGTTCTAGCGTAAGTTACATACCTTCATCGATCGAACCTAACAACCCAAATATTAATAGGTTTGATGTCAATAAACAAAACAAACACACAGTTCCACTACACCCACATTCAAGACTGATCGAATGGACTCAAATCATAATAGACGCCCTTTTCCCGCCCTATTACAGCCCAACTGATAACCCGTAACTACGTGATACGGGTCAGCGCGTCACGTGAAACTACGTTGTGTTGTTACAACTATTGTTGTTGTTGATTTACGGTGAAGGGTATTTTGGGGGTTCAAGACCTTTGTTGCAATTAACATGACTGTAATTTCGGTGCAATTGTGCCTATTACAGCCGGAAAGACAGTCATAAATTGACTGGAAGCACACTATCCTATATCCTAGATCCTAGTTTTAGTAGGTAGGTACAATAGGTTTGGTTCCGCCTTTGTTTTAACAGACTTCTTGCATTGGTATTTAATTAGTGCTTGTGCGATAGGTTCTTTAATTGCAATAAATTATTTCTGGAGTTGGCTTATCCGCCATTGGCCATCCATTGCTTTTCTTATTGCTGTCTCATGTTTGAAATGGAGGGAAGTCGGATATTTATTTTTCCTACTCTCCCTTTGATTAAATTCATGCCTTGCGTAGGTATTTTGATGGTTAGGTTTTCTCCCACACAAATACTACCAGAACAAACTGTTATTTCTCCTTTCCCTACAGAATCTAAAAGCGCGTCAAAAAGTTACCTCGTATCCAAAGTTCTGAACATAGCTATGTCTGCTTCCTCCCCGATACATACAAAATTCAAAGAGTGCATTCGAAGGAGACTGCCAGTAAAAGCATTGGAAATTGTACTTACTCTTGAGTAAACTGCAGTTTATTTGACTACTCACAACATACAATACAACCTTTAGTATTTCTCGAAACTGTAATTTTGTGAGAGACTGTTTTGCGTTTTAGTAAAACCTACATGAAATAAGTTTTCTAAATAAATGATGATATTAAGAAATTAGGTGAAGCATCTAGGCAGCCTGCCATTTCAATTTTCTTGAAGAAACAAGTACCAATCAACATAAGTAGGTAAAGGATAATTATTATTGGTTTATTTTATTTATTCGTATGGCGAATTTCGTTTTGTAGGCATATAGTT
Organism: Agonopterix subpropinquella; assembly: GCA_922987775.1. NCBI lineage: Eukaryota > Metazoa > Arthropoda > Insecta > Lepidoptera > Depressariidae > Agonopterix > Agonopterix subpropinquella. The sequence goes on along the minus strand of OV277694.1, from coordinate 36,463,114 downwards.
TATAAGTCCACATCCAGCGTCTGAAGCCATCGGAGGGCCTCAGGTGTCAGATGCGTCAGGTCCTCAGGACGGCCCGGATAAGCTCGATATTATTGGTTACAATAGGGATCTTCTTCTTATCGTGTGGGCAGAACCATGGTGTCAGAGTTTTTTCAGACCGCCTTATGGCCATTGACGTGGTTTTATGTAACGACTACTACCACCAGAGATAGTAATCGGGACCAACTGCTTAACGTGCCATCCGAAGCACGAAATCATTTTTCTTTTCAGACAATCAGGTGATTCAGCCTGCAATGTCCTAACCAACTGGGGAAAAACGCACAAAGTGGCATATCACTAGGTGTCCCCCGTGGGAATCGAACCCACGACCTCCGTGTCGAGAGCCCAATGCTCTTAACCATTAGACTACGGAGGCAGAATAAGGATAAAAACAAGATATTCACAATTATACCTTACTACCTTAGTACATTATTATGAACTACTGAAAATAAAAAAACTAAATTAAAACGAGAGACTTCATACAACAGACATCAATAGACAAAGCATGTGTGATTGTTAGTGAGTAAGTGAGAGAGAAGTACAAACACTGCTTGTTTACTATTCCCGAAAACAAAAATGAGGTGATGTCGAAATCTGATGGGGGATAGGCAGTGTCTATACCTACTATGTAGAAAACAAAACATTATACTCTTTCTTATACAGGGTTGAACTTAAATTCGCGATTTCTGGATTGGTCCCTTATAGAAAGTTGTACATAGGACTGACTGCTGGATTATGGTAAGGGCGTATGGACGTCAGTTCAACACGCCCATTCAATGGTATCCGCATTGATCTGGTGGATTTTTATCGCATAAGAATTTATACTTCAGCGTATGTATTATAAAAATATTGAGATTAAAATAAAGTACTCTTTGCAATCAAATGTTGTTTGTTTGAAGACGCATAACGTAAATAAATAGTGGAGTGCGACTGATAGAAACCATTGCTTCTTACCTACTTGTGTTCTATTCCTGTAGCTTTAGCTATCGATTCGATTGGTTTCTGCGAATTATGTACTACTTATTATAACTGACGAGGACTAAATTAATATTTCTGTCATTATTATTTATGTTTGTAATAAGTATTCACCGATGAATCTCAGAAATGTTTTATATGAAAGGGGGCCTATTTCCTTCGTTAATTTATTTACCCATTGAAGAAAGTAGGGTTAGTAACTTATTATTAATCTGTGGAGGTGGTTATTAAATCATTGGCAAAATTTTCAGGGGTGATTCAGGCGATCAAACTGAACAAATTTTACTAGGGAACAAACCTTAAATCAAAGGTTTGCTAATAGTGGTGGTGCATGGAAAAATTTGCAAAATAATGTTATGAACCTACTCTAAGGTGATTAACAGTAGTGCAATATTTGATGATCCAGAATTTACTGTGTACTTTTAATCTGTGTCTGTAGGTGTATTGGACGACCCGGTTGGTGTAATGGTTACCACGCCGGACCGCCAGACCAGGGTCCTGGGTTCGAATCCCGGTTCGGTCATGGATGTTATATGTTCGTGCCGTTGTTGTATGGTTACCATATTAAAAAGCCTGTAGTGCTTAACTTGGGATCATTACAATGTATGTGCCTGTGAGCGTTATTTATTTTATTTATTTATATAATACAAAAAGTTACTTAGCAAGAAATTAGTCAGCCAGAGCGAAAGATAGCAGACCGTTTTTCACAAAAAGTTACTTCGCAAGGGGTGCAAGTGACGAAACCTGAGTTCATCTCGCGCACCCTGGGCAGTCAGTCTCGATACGAACATTGCTGACTGGCTAATCTTTACACTACAGAATGAGTGATTGGCATGCTCATGCTGACACGAAACGAAGACGTAGCAAGAAAATGGTCTACCAGAGCGATAAATGGCGGGCAGTTTTTCAAGTCAAGTTTTTCAAGACCTTGGTCTGATGTATGAATATGGTTATGGCGATTGAAGTATATGCCATAGTCTCAGCCTACCCTTATGGGACAATGGCGTAAGCATTATAAATGTGTGTTAACAAGCAGAATACAAAAGAATTTGATAACCCAAAAAAAAAACATCGCTTGACTGCTTTCATCCCTAGGCGGCTTACAGTCAATTCGAGATTGCTTTTTTCCCTGTTATTGTACGTATCCTGTAATCAAACTGCCAACCCTAATCGGGGCAGGGGATGTTATTGGATGTAATGAAAAGCTTCAAATGCGACCTGATTACAAGTATGGTTGTTTACAAGTCGAAAAAAGTCGAAAAAGAACTATGATATAATTTTCGACTCACCTACCGAGAGATGAGTTCCACCTCACAAATACAGGATGTTAAATTAAATGCGTTACATATCGAACCGGGTGTAACAAAACATCCTAGTAATACTAAGGCGGTACTTATGGAGCCAACTTCTAAATCACGAAAAAAAAACAGCTGTCCCATAAAAAAAAAGTACTCTTTGGTCCCATACATTTCAGTCTAGTCGGTACCACAGACTATATTATATGTACTACCGTGTCGGTACTGCAGTTTTGTATGAAACAGCTGCATTTTTTGTCAATTTTTAGATGAAAACTATCCATTAGTTCGCCAACACTACGAGTGAAACATAAAAAACTAGGTACACAAAGCTCAGCAAGCCACAGCAGCTGGCACTCTCCATTTGGAACATATGTGATTTTATGTGCATACATAACACCGAATTTCGAGCTTCCATTGGAGTAGGAAAAGCGACAATTTCCACCTCATTCCCACGTCTCGACTCTGGATTCATAAATTATTGCGTCAACGCAGTGTGTTTTTGAACCTCATTTTGTGACAGGCTATTTTTGTTGGCTGATTGAATGAAGAAATATGTCACGAATGAAGGACAAAAACTCCCGCGACGCTCACTATCATAGTTTTGAAACAAATTCGATTTTTACTTTAAGTCCCGGAATCTTAAGATAAACTTTATTTATTAAAAGAAAAAAAAACTGTGCATAAAAATCTTAATTTTGTACTGTAATCCAAAAGGCTTAATATTTAGCTAAATTATAAACCATTTGTGGGCAGGCTAGGGCTTCTCAGTTTCAAGATAATCGTGAATATGATAAAATCGTATTTTTATTTTTTGTGACTAAAGTCTTTAGTATTCGCAATTTATTTTTACTTTAAAACGTAGCCAACATTATGGACTACTACCACAATAAATACCGATTGCGAATATCGCGGACTTTCGGAGATATTAATTTTTTTTTCAAAATCCCGGGTTCCGGGATTTTGGTCAAATTTGATTGTAACTTTTTGGCGACGTAAAGTACCGGGTATAGAGCTGCCATTTGGCATTATCGCCACAAATATTATAATAAAAAGGAATGATTTGATTTTTTGTTTGTATCAATACAAACAAGCCTGTTCAAACGGGCTCCGAAACTACTGGACCGATCTGAATAATTCTTTCACCATTAGAATGCTCCATTATCCGTGATGAACATAGGTTATGAAAAAAACGGCCAAGTGTGTGTCGGGAAAAAAGGGACATTGGAATTTTGTATACATCTAGAAACTGTGAAGTACCTACGTAGGTATTTTTTATATCATGTCATGTTCTTCGGTCAATGTTATTTGCATTTATATGACTTTATTTGATATTTAATACCTTATAATGAGAAGACGCAGGCTTACGCTTAGTCATTTTCAATAATATTAATAGCTGTTAAAAATATAGATAATGTGCCACCGTCTACCATATATGTACTCTATTATTGTTCCATATGTCAGTACAGACCACGCAATTCGTTATAAGATATCTTATAACGAATTCCAAAAAAAAAACTAAATTTATTAACAAAATGTGAAAACAAAATTATAGAAAACAAATAATTTATAAGTCATTTCTTTTATAACTGAATCTCGCTGTAACCGTAAGTTTTAAACACTTATATTTCGGTTATTTTTAAAGATAATAAAAAATAAATTTCACTTTAGTGTTCAAACAGTTTTTAAAAGAGAAATAAAAAAAATTGTAACCGTCCCTATTCAGTATTTGTAAAATAACACTATGTATACAATCCCGGGATTTTGAAAAAAAAAAAAATATCTCCGAAAGTCCGCGATATTCGCAATCGGTATTTATTGTGGTAGTAGTCCATAATGTTGGCTACGTTTTAAAGCAAAAATAAATTGTGAATACTAAAGACTTTAGTCACAAAAAATAAAAATACGATTTTATCATATTCACGATTATCTTGAAACTGAGAAGCCCTAGCCTGCCCACAAATGGTTTATAATTTAGCTAAATATTAAGCCTTTTGGATTACAGTACAAAATTAAGATTTTTATGCACCGTTTTTTTTCTTTTAATAAATACAGTTTATCTTAAGATTCCGGGACTTAAAGTAAAAATCGAATTTGTTTCAAAACTATGATAGTGAGCGTCGCGGGAGTTTTTGTCCTTCATTCGTGACATATTTCTTCATTCAATCAGCCAATAAAAATAGCCTGTCACAAAATGAGGTTCAAAAACACACTGTGCCACGTTCGTATGGTTTCGAACGCATTTGCATTATAAAGAACGTACTTTGAAGCCTCTTAGTTTCTAATACCATACCTACATAAACATAATAACCCTGAAAACTTTTTCTTTGCTTTTGTGTACTTTGGAATGCACATCAAAGTGGAGAAGGGAATGCTTCGATTGTTTGTATGAATGAAAGTAGACTTACGAAAAAAGATACAAGCGTAGAAGCACAGATTACTTATAGTTACTACGTAAGGAAATATTGATATAGGCACACCTAGAAGAAAGTACCTAGATCAGATTACGAAGAAAGTATATCCAGATGCGGAAAAATATAGGGAGAGGAAACGAGAGAGGAAATGTAGGAAAGGAGTTAAGCGACCATCCAAATTGAAGATCTACAGGGTGTAAGTGACAGCCTAGCAAATACTGAAACGGTGAACTCAGACGATCAAACTGAACAACTTTTAGTAAGGAGCCTAACTCAGAAAAGGCGAAAAAAAAAATCTGTTGTCCCATACATTTTAGTTGTTGTATGTTTGGTAGGTAGCTACTCCTAATAATTAAAAGCCAAGTGCCGCAGTCTTCTCGCTCTCCTAAATTGGCAAATACAGCCACGAACCTTGGTGTTTCATCTAAAACAGACCTTGCTTGAATCATCTAGCTAGACAGAAAAACGCCCATGACCGATTGTGATGACAACCAACTTACTATATTTTTACCCGACTGCGCGACGCAAAGGAAGGGTAATGTGTTCATCAGCCTATGTATGTATGTACTTACCTATGTATGTATGTAAGTTTGTTCCTTTGTGGCACACTAGTTAAGCATACAGTTATAGGCACATTTTTACGATATTGTGAAAGCAATTTATATTTTATTGATGGACCTAATAGGACATTTGACGACCCGGTTGGTGTAATGGTTACCACGCCGGACTGCAAACCAGGGTCCTGGGTTCGAATCCCAGTTCGGTCATGGATGCTATATGTTTGTGCCGTTGTTGTGTGGTTCCCATAACAATAAGCCTAGTGTTTACTTGGGATCATTAAAATGTATGTGTGAGCGTTTTTCATAAAAAAATATAACAATAATTTTATTTTAGAAAAATCTTTGCAGATTCGGCTAAATGTTCTTTCAGGTATTTTGAAAACATTATCCTCGGGGCATTAATAGGGTTTACATCTACACAGAGAGAGAGGTTTTCCGTCCGGTACTCTATGACGGGAAAGATTAGAAAAAGGGTTTTGCGGAATATTCATAGTTCAATAAACTTGCTACACGAATGACCATGGAAATTGATACAGGTGTGGACGCAGTTTTAGGTTATTACTAGTCATCGGTAACTATTGTGCAACTCGCGGCAAATTCTAGGGGTGACAATTGTAACACATATCATTGGTTAAGAATTCCAATGTTATCATCTCGTTTTCTTTTAGTTATTTGTAATACGGCCCCAAATTTGATTTATTTTCCTGTTTCTTATCGTTTAAAATTTTCCTGATTGTGAAAGGCAAAGGGAACTAACCCATACAGCCATATGCAGTCAAGACCACGTCAAGCTTGAGATTTGATGTGCGATATTGTGTTTTATACGAACGGCATAAGAACAGTACGAAGATCAGGGTGTCGAAATTGACGTGTTCTCGACTGTATCTATGTATCATATTAGTAATTTCATAATATAATTAAAATGACACACCGATTAGAACATGAGTTATAACAATTATAAAAAAAAACTCAAAGCCACAAAAAACTCGCTTATTACCAACCCTGAAAATGCCGCGAATCGCACAATAGTTACCGATCTATAGTTATTACAAACCAAAGGGAAGGTAGAATCTTCGCCTTTAGATTTTGCTCTAGAAGAGACAAAACCAAAAAGAGAAGATGATGTATGCCTTGATTTTGGTTTAAACTTAAACGTTTTGGACGTAGGCTTTTTTTCACTATTTTAGACTATTTTCTAGTCCCTACGTCGGGAGAGGCTAAAATGGTTTACCTTTTTATCTTTAATAGTAGTTTTTAGGTTTTATTGTTTTGTAGATACTCTAGGCAAAGGCACGATAGGGCTGACATAACCTCAGGGTTAAAAGCCCCCCATATAAATAAATAAAGAAAAAAAAATCATAACATAAGCTGGCCGTGCGTAGGATGAATAACGCATAACGTCGCGCGGCCGTTTTTTGGTTTCGTGAAGATTGATGTGTCGCCGTGTGTATATATCTTTATTAGAACCTTTTCGTTAGAAACCGGTAAAATGTAAGAACTTAAAACCTAACCTTGCTGTAAAGTGGTTGGTAGATTTGACAAAGTACCCCAGTCATATACAATCTCAAAAGGACTCAAAAACATGTCCGTAACTAACCCAATAGCGAACTAATCCGCAGTGTTGTAACATTATAATTGAAAATCTAACCCAAACCTTGCCCTACATAGAAACTTATCAGATTTGAATATTAATCAACGTTACATAAACTTAACAGGCAATTAGACTCCCGTTAATCCGTGTGAAATGCGTTCGCACTTTTTTTTATTTTCTGCGACTACTTAAAATACAGGGTAAAATGTAATGCGTTCCATATTTTAGCTATAGGGGACATTTCAGACCATCAAACTGAAACACTTTTACAATAGGACCTACATCGAAACCGGGAAAAAAATTGTGAAATTGTGCCTGCAAAAATGAAAATGTATGAAACAACATTTATTTTGTTTCGCGATTTCAATGTTAATACCATAGTAAAAATTGTTCGGGTGATGGTCTGAAGCACATCCTAAAGTATGTAAGTAGCGTATTTAAGTTTACACCCTGTATAACCTATACGGTCCCACTCCCACTACAAGGAAAATGTATGTAGTAGCATATTCTTTCTTAGACGGGTGTAACAAAATACCCTAGTGGCCTAGTAATACTTAAGGAAGTGCTTCAGACCATCAAACTGCATAAATTTTACTATGGAGCCAACTTCGAAATCGTGAAATAAAAGTCAACTGATTCATACAAAACTGCAGTACCGGCTCGATTCAAATGTATGGGACAGCTGTTTTTTTTCCCGGTGTTGGCTCCATAGTGAAAATTGTTCAGTTTGATAGTTTGAAACACAGTGCGCTTTTTGTTACACCCTGTACTATTGCTGCAAAGACCTCCTCACGTGAATGAAGGTATGAGACGGATTGGGTCACGCAGGTCCAGTGCACAGTGTTACAGGTTAATAGGTACTATGCCTACACGAGTGACCATACTTTCATACATAAACTCACGCCCACGTAGTGGCGGCGTAGCGTGGCGGATTTCTATCGTCTGGGGCACATACCGATTTTGCTGTCCCATTGTCTTTATAAGAAGACCTATTCAAAAGATAATGAAGCGAGCTCGATATTTTTTGCACAGCCAAGGTTGCAAGAACATCGCAACCTGAACACCGCAGAGTAGCAACCAGCACAGAGCAGCAACCAGCAATCTAACCCTTCTCCATAGAGGAAAGAAGTATAGAGTGAACATCGCGCTTCATGACGTTGTCCCATTCAACTGCGGCGATATAGTTCTCTAGCATTTAGTCCTCTCTCACTACGGTCACGTGCAGTAGTTGAAAAACATTTAATCTGCATAAAAAATGCCGTGGTGTGTACTGAGGTACTGCACAAACAATTCAAGAAATATAAGCAAATGTAAATGAATATCTTTTCATAGGTAAGCAAGATGAATTAATTATTTAAAATAATTTTTAATATTATATTAAACAATATTTTTTTCCCGCCCTCGAAAATATACTAAGCAAATGCAAATAAGGACAAACCTATACGCGAAAAAGAGAGGACAATAGATTTGCCAGTCATATAAATTATAGTGAAGGACAAACTTATAGGCGAAAAAGAGAAGACAATAGTATGCACGAAGCTATGTATATTTTTTGTCTTTCTCGCGCGTATAGTTTTTACTATCTTCTGCACATAGTGCATGAATTTTGTTTGTCGCACTATCTCTATACTTCCTTTCTCTATGCCCTTCTCACCCTCGACCAGTTCAAACAAGATCAACAAAGGTCAAACAATAATTCATTTTGTAGAGTCAACAATTCATATTGTAGCAACATCAATCCATTTTTATCCAAGAAAAAATATCAACTTATGGCGAGCGTAGCAAGCCTACCTACCTAATGGTAATTTATCGAGTGATCTAACTTCTGAATCAGTTGGCATTTCATAGTTTTGAACAAAGATTTTCAGCGAAGACCAAAAAAAATCGTAATAATAGGTACACAGAAGTATTAAAAGCGTCATACACACAGAAGGGGCGAATACCTTATCATAGATCCACAGGAAAGGGTAGGTCATAACGTCATAAGCCTTCCAAAAAGTTACCACGCTGCGACCCACAGAAAAGAAACAAATCCAAGAGGGCTCGAATTCCACGCTCCTCAAAGCGACAAAACGAAAAAACCTTCATAATGCCACAGTATAAGAAAGAGTATCTATTACTAGATAATGCGCTCATTTTAGCATGCGTAAAGGAACGAAGAAAGGGGGACATCTGGATCTGGGGTGGCATACAATACGCGGTGAAATTGATATCATTAGCATCCTTTGAAACTAAGAGTCTACCCATCAAAAATATCAATCTGAACAACTTTTCCTATGGGAGCAAAACGATTGGAGCAAAAAAAAAAAAAAAACTGCTGTTGCGTTCATTTGAGTTGAATAGGCGTTGCAGTTTAGTATGCAACAGCTGATTTTTTTTGTTCCGATCGGTTTGCTCCCATAGTAAAAGTTGTTCAGTTTGATGGAAACACTCTTAGTTTCAAAGGATGCTAATGATATCAATTTCACCCTGTACATAGGCGATACTGTTTTGAAAAAGCGAAGTCAGATATTTTGTGTGTTTCAATCGCGCAGACTTTTTCACGTTGTAATTGTGAGACAAATGGAACGATCCCAGACTGTTTTTAATAATTCAAAAGAATAGCTTCAAATAAGCTTTTGTACAAAAAGTCCCATTCCAATAATAAAATAACTTCGTTATCATTGGTTAACAGCACCAAAACTCCTTAAAATGCCAGAACGAAGGAAGGCAATAAAAACGTTTTCTTCATGAATAATTCAAGTGTTATTCATAAATAAGGCTATAAAATCTAGATTTTATTACCTGTTCTGTTTACTGTGTATCTGAAATAGATTCCAATACAACTGATTGCAATGTTACGTAAAAGTTTAGGTACGTAGGTTAATGAGTTTTTAACCGACTTCAAAAAAAGGAGGAGGTTCTATGTTCGGCTGTATGTATTTTTTTTTAATGTATTTTCACCGATATTTTCGTCAATTGTCAACCAATTTAAAAAATTCTTTTTTTATTTGAAAGGGTATACTCTCGAGGTGGTCCTATTTTAATATTGTGATGATCTGATGACGCTCTTCGGAGTTACATGATATAACTCCTCAAAAGTTGACAGCAAATCATCTGCGATTGAACTATTTGCTTCTTTTCAATGTACGTTTGTGTGTATAACTGATATCTGAGTCGAAATAACATATTTAATCAATACAAATTATGAAATATTTTTTTTTTACAAAAACATAAAATCCGACTTCACGAATTCATAGGCTGAAATATTATTTTGTACTTTTTTATTTCTGAAATACTTCTACTTTTATTTTTTTGTAAAAAACAATCTAGTGTTATGTTTATTACATCAAAAGAATAAAACCTATTTGTATCAGACGAAATAGGTGTAAATTATAATCTGTTAAAAGGTGCTTTAGAGTAGACAATCGAACAGAATAACTTTTGTTACTGAGCCAACCACTAAATCGTGAAAAAAGAATCAAAAGATGGATCAATTAGGACGACACGCCAGAAAACTGTTAAGAATCTTTGCGTGTGGTGACCCTGCGTCGTAGTCCCTGCTTATCCCCATGGGACAATGGCGTTAGAATTATATGTAGGTATATAGTGTTAAATGATGATTTTTTACGCACAGTCCCATGTTAAGCAAGTCCTCTGTAAAAAAGGTCGACCAAAATTTCTGCTCTTGATTTAAATAAAAGTAGACAAAGTAAAAAGTATTTATTGGCTGACACAAAGAAAATAAAAGTAATTACAAGGTTTTAACACTAAGGTAATAAATACAGGGACAATTATTGTCTTTGTTAAATATAGTAAATAGGAATGTTGGTGTCTACACCAACATTTAAAAAATAAAAATAAAAATTAAAAATTTTAAAAATACAGAGACCAGAACAATATTCTAATACTTACTGTATTTTTAAAATTTTTATTTTACTTCTATAGATATATTTTATTTTGTTTAGAAGATGCTGTTGTAGAGTTTCTGGCTGCATCTTCTCTACAACGGAACACCTGCCAACGCGGTGTGATAATATTATTTTGAATAAAGTTCATGAGATGCAAGTGAGAACGAATTTCAGTGACAAACATCACCTTAATATTACGTCGCTTCGAAAACGATCGCCTAGCCGTGAAAATAAGACATAAGTAAACCAATAAATTTCTCTTCTTCCAATACACTAATAAATAATAACGGAGAGTTATAAACAAAATTGATTTATCTTCCGATCTCCTGAAATGTTTATTAGCTTGTTTTGAAACCAATGGCATCCGCATGTTTTACGATGAAATTACAGGAAAATGTTTCATCTTATGATGAGTATTGTTTTAGAAGTACTTCTTAATCGGAAAACAACTTTTCAAGTTGTAAATCAATACTACTTTGAGTAGTTTCTTTCTATCTCAGTTTTACAAAACCTATTACTATGCATGCTGTATTGTGTTACCTGCATTACTTGCGTATTTTTTACTCTTTTAACCATTTCAGATCCGCCTCACCTAGCTACTAAACTACGTCATTTTAGTAGGTATACCTATTTTTGACTGGCTTGTCCTTCATTATGTTCATTAACTAAATACGAAAATAAAAGAATTCGCACCAAATTTTTAAATTATCTAATTAGCTCCTGAAATATTGGCCTTAAAAATATATTAAAAATAACTATTTTAGATCATAATAATTGACCGTAAAATGTATGAGCGCGACGCTCTGCGACTTACCGCGACAGCAAAGTGTCGCTCGTCTGTAAGAGCCCTAAGCTGAACGGATTTGAATGTTTGGTAAACAGTTAGATTATGTTCTGAATGAACGCAACGCAAAGTCACGGGCAACTGCTAGTACAATAATAAATACAGCACAGTCGCGAAATTAAACGTTCTTATGAAAAATGGAAGCGGTTGTAATTCAAAACGGTCGAGCGCTGAAGTTTAACCCTTTTAAATTAACTCGTCAACGAACAAACGCTTTGGACTCAACTGCTTTGAGAATTGCTAACAAGAAACGTGGACGGAGAATACTGATTAATGTTTACGCTTGCAAAGTATCATAAAATGAGTCTAAAATGTCCATAAAATAAATGATAAGGATTTTTGATGCCTTTTGGTTCTGTTCCTTCCTGAAAACCATCCTAAACCGAGAATTTGGGGTTTCCACATTCGTAAAATTCAGCAAAAAAATAATTCAATCAAAAACATATTTTTTTTAAATACTTATTCGTAATAAAACAAATTAATGTTCTTATGATGCGAACGAAAAAGTTTTCGGCTGCAATATTATTTTTTAACTTTTTAGTTTTTTTGAAGGCGGTTTTAATTTTTTGTTATAATTTTGTTTATTTCACAATTTTCAGTGATGAATTCATTAGTTCGATTTAATAGTAGTGCTTTAAATTAACAAACGCACTAGTCGGCACTACAATTTTTGAAGGCTCCCCTCGATTTCTCTGGGATCCATCATCAGATCCTGGTTTCCTTATCATGGTACCACACTTGGGATATCTTCTTTCCAACAAAAGAAGAATCATCAAAATTGGTTCACAAACGACGAAGTTATCCGCGAACAAACATAAAAAAAATATATATATATACGGTCGAATTGAGAAACCTCCTCCTTTTTTTGAAGTCGGTTAAAAATAATTTCTTAGGACACCAAGAGAATAGGTACAGTACATTCGTGCCAAATTCGTGTTTTATAGTTTTGGATATCATTTCATTTACTGAAATAAATAGGTAAGTATGGACATCAAAAATAGTTATAAGATTTCCTATGTTCTGGCGAATAAACATTTCATTTCATTGTACGATGGCTACGGAATCCTATTATGAATGTGTCCGACACACTCTTTACTTGGCTGGTTCTTGTTAATACCTATTGGTATACTAGACATACCTGACTAATTTAGTAACCACAGCTGTAGTGGAAATATCCTAGGAGCACCATATACAGGGTCCTTCTTAATATGCCGACGGTATTTTATTAAGGAGATGATCAGATCATCAAACTGAACTGAATTCGCGAAAGAAAATCAGCTGTTCCGTACAAAACTCAACCCAATTTTTTTCCGATTTTGATATTTTTGCCATAGAGAAAGTTGTTCGTTAGATGGTCTGATCATTAAATAAAACCGGTCAAGTGCGAGTTGGGCTACTCGCGCACCAAGTGTTCCGTGCCACACCACCACAGAACACAACATTATTAACGTTAAAAAAAAAAAATTGTCCTGGACCTTTAGCGCAAGACCAACTCACACTTGGCCGGTTTTTAGTATTTGTTGTTATTCTGTAGAGTTTGTTCTATAATCACACTAAGTTTGACGCTTGTATGTATTACCGTTTTTACGATAGAGCCCGAAGAAAAAACGTTGATAAAAACTAGTTTCTTGTTGAGAACCCCCCTAAATTTTTAACTTTTTGTCATTTTTATTATTTGTTAATAAATCCGCCGCAATAACGCATAATCTGAAATTTCAACTATCTAGCTATTACAGTTCAAAAGTTACAGCCCTAAATAGGTATAACAGACGGACGGACGGACGGACAGACGGACGGACGGACGGACGAACGGACGGACAGACAACGTAGGCTTAGTAATAGGGTCCCGTTTTCACCCTTTGGGTACGGAACCCTAAAAATCAGTTAGCATATTAAAAAGGATTACTTAAATTACATAAGACACCTTTAGAGTTGCGTTATTCAAACCAACCAGCCGTTTAATAAATCAGTAGGTACCTATGTAAGAAGCATTTACAAGCGGGAGCTCTTTTGTGTCCTCATCTACATTGTACGGCCATAGACAGTTACAGAACGGATTCAGATGTTCACTCGGACAGCTAAAAGAACTAAAACGAATAACGGAAAGTCCGTAGTGAAGTGAACGTTGTCCCTTTGAAATAAGACTCCGGTTGATAATGGATTCGGAGGGCAGTTTGTTCAAATAAGAGGGAACTGGCAAAAAAGGTTTTTGGCTTAATGACTACTTGCTGGAGAGTGACAAAAGTGCTGGTTCGAAATGAAGACAGTTTTTTGTGATTCTGTGTCAGGTCACTCTATAGCCTAGAAAGGTATTGCCATTTTTAAAGCGATGCTTTAGAGCAGAAGTTTATACCAGGAAGCTGGAAATATATTTTATCTTATACAACGTGTTAATGAATTAACGCAAAACTAGAAAGTAGTTTGTTTAGAATCGAGAGCAGAATCGAATTATCATGGTTTCAACATTGGCAATTTTTTTCAAAATATTAAATAATTTTCTCGTAAAATTTTAAATTCACTGATCCCGATGTCAACCCACCCTATGGACACACTCACCTACTTACTACCAAAACAAGATAATAAAAATGTATCCATGAGTACGTTAGCGCTTTCTTTCAGTGCTGAAATGATAACAAATCATTTTTACCTCAAAACTAAAAATGCGTATAACTTTAAATTTTAACTATAAAAATAATGAAATTATTGTTGCAATCTAATTATTTTGTTGTAAATCAGTTGGGGTGTATGAGGTTTTGCGCTAATTCATTAACACGTTGTATACCTTGGAGTACAGACCGCCTTAGAAGCGGTGAAACATGAACATTCTCCTTGGCGGTCGGTAATGTTCAACGTTCTTCTTACATTTTCATCCTCATCTTTGGTTTGTCCCTTTCTTATCCATCGACGAAAATAAAAATAAAAACGAGTTTTTATTATAATTTTGTTCTAATAAAAAGGGACAAACATGGGACAAACCTAACATCAACATACGAAGAAGGGTCGAACATTACCGACCGCTATGGCCACAATTTTCGTTTTTCCATGCTTGTAAGGAGGATTGGTAGATATCCTTTATCATTCTTAGTCCATGGTTTATACCATCAAACTGAAAAACTTTGGAGATAGCCTGAAGCTTAGAACCCTTGAAATTTGGCCACACCATTCAGTGCCACCCTAATACGCGGGTAATTATTATATTTGATATCGCTCAAAAATTCCATGTCCTTCGTCATCCGTATAATGGAAACCACAACAATAGCCATCCCGAAAAGGATTGGCGTGAAACAAAGCAATTAAACTTTTGTCAAATTAATTTAAACGCGTCACACTTTACTTAAATAGTTCTGTTATACCATTGATATTGATATTTATAAGATACTGTTACGAGCTACGAGTTCCGGGATTGGAGTGAAACGCTAAGTCCAATTTTACAGAGTTTATTTGGGATACACTTACAAACGGTCCACCTCGCAGAGGTTCCCCTATACGGTTCACTTCACCGGGTCCTCCTCGCAGGGATTCCCCGTGCACCACTTACTGTCACTGTCCACAGTCCACTACGTCACTACTGTGACGACACGACACGCGTCACGGCTATGACGTTACGACGTACGACACTATGACGTCACGCACTACACTGACACTATGACGTCACGTACTACACCGACACTATGACGTCACGCACTACACTGACACTAGTCTACTCACTGTTCCACTCTTAGCACTTTTCTCTTCACTAGTACTTTTCCACTTTTACTTTTCTTCCTTTTGTTTCGCACTTTTCACTGTTAAATCAAATACTGCCGCCAGTCGAAATTCGTGAACATCAAGATAGCGGGATCAAATCTCCGATTCAAAATTTAGCGTGTGGGGAATTTAGTACTCCATTTGTACTAAATGTACCCTGAGTTTCAACATTTGTACCTTTACCGCCAAGAAAGTACAATCAAAACTATCTGATCCCGCCACCTTGACGTCAAAGTGGCGGGACCATTGGGGAGCATTGCCCACACGTGGACGACAATAACATGGGTAATTAGTACTACATTTGTACTAAAATATACTCGATTTTTAGCCCAGTACAAATTACCGTTTCAAAGATATATACAATAATAACTGGTCCGCCATTTTGACGAATCGTCCAATTGCTTTTTTCATACGAAAATCGTAGTTTTTAGTAAATATTATAATGTGGAGACTTAGTACCCGGCAGGTACAAAAACATATATTAATATCAGCCTTTTATGTCATATACGTAAAAAGTTATAGGAAGATACATTTTCCAATTGAAAAATACAGGGTGTAAGGGACAGGCGGCCAAATACGGAAATTGCGTATAATATGCCACCAAACTGACCAACTATCTCTATGGATCCAACCAAACCTCTAAATCCCAAAGAATCTTCTTTTACAAAGATACATTTATCAAATGAAAAATAAGAGTGTAAGAGACAAGCGGCCAAATACTGAAATTGCTTATAACAGACCATCAAACGGACCAACTATCTCGATGGAACCAACAAAACGTCGAAATCACAAAGAATCTTCTTTTACAACGATACATTTATCTGATGAAAAATACAGGGTGTAAGGGACTGGCCCTGTACCCGCACTTTCGAAGTTCGCTATATCGCCACTGTTTCAGTCCGCGCTTCATTGTAATAGAGTTGAATTTGGAATGGAAATGTTCACGCAATTGCGAAGTTCGAATGTGCGGGTAGAGGCCCAGGCCTATCAAAAAATGGTTGGTTCCATAGAGATAGTTGGTCAGTTTGGTGGCATATTATACGCAATTTCAGTATTTGGCCGCCTGTCCCTTACATCCTGTATTTTTCATTTGATAAATGTATCTTTGTAAAAGAAGATTCTTTGGGATTTAGAGGTTTGGTTGGTTCCATAGTGATAGTTGGTCAGTTTGGTGGCATATTATACGCAATTTCAGTATTTGGCCGCCTGTCCCTTACATCCTGTATTTTTCATTTGATAAATGTATCTTTGTAAAAGAAGATTCTTTGGGATTTAGAGGTTTGGTTGGTTCCATAGTGATAGTTGGTCAGTTTGGTGGCATATTATACGCAATTTCAGTATTTGGCCACCTGTCCCTTACACCCTGTATTTTTCAATTGGAAAATGTATCTTTGTAAAAGAAGATTCTTTGGGATTTAGAGGTTTGGTTGGTTCCATAGAGATAGTTGGTCAGTTTGGTGGCATATTATACGCAATTTCAGTATTTGGCCACCTGTCCCTTACACCCTGTATTTTTCAATTGGAAAATGTATCTTCCTATAACTTTTTACGTATATGAGATAAAAGGCTGATATTAATACATGTTTTTGTACCTGCCGGGTACTAAGTCTCCACATTATAATATTTACTAAAAACTACGATTTTCGTATGAAAAAAGCAATTGGACGATTCGTCAAAATGGCGGACCAGTTATTATTGTATATATCTTTGAAACGGTAATTTGTACTGGGCTGAAAATCGAGTATATTTTAGTACAAATGTAGTACTAATTACCCATGTTATTGTCGTCCACGTGTGGGCAATGCTTCCCAATGGTCCCGCCACTTTGACGTCAAGGTGGCGGGATCAGATAGTTTTGATTGTACTTTCTTGGCGGTAAAGGTACAAATGTTGAAACTCAGGGTACATTTAGTACAAATGGAGTACTAAATTCCCCACATGCTAAATTTTGAATCGGAGATTTGATCCCGCTATCTTGATGTTCACTCGAAATTCGCCGCCTTTTTATATCCCGCAGAACATTCCGGAATACCCTTTTTTCGATCTTCTTTTCTTTACTCGATTGTTTTCCTCCAGATAGTTCTAACCCCGCGTTCCTAATTCGAAACCGATCGAAGACACGCCCACTTTTCTGGTTCTTTTCAAATATTCGTAATTTCGCCTCCTTTCTCGAAGTTCCTAGACACGTTCACCTTTTTGTCCCTTTTTAAATATTCCTTCTCTCTCTTCCTTCTAGAACATTTCTAAAAACACAAAAATCTAGAAATATTTTTGGCGCGGATCGGATTCGAACCGTCACCCCCTAGCATGGGAGGCGGAACCTTAGACCGTAGGACCACGGCGATTGTTAATGAGCCGGCCGAATTTTCGAATGCCTTCTGTACGTTTGACGTTTGACAGCGGCCGTAACAATACCAATGGAGACCGTGTTGGAGAATGAGCAGCAGCGTTCTCTGAGTATATTAACAGCCAACTGCGATCGTGGCGATTATGTCAAAACCTCCCTTTTGGGGGAGGGGAGGCCTCTGTCCAACAGTGGACGTATAAAAAAGGTTGAAATGATGATGATAATGAATGGAGACCGGGTAATATTTTTGTCTTATTAATTCTCTTATGGAAGATTCCCGATTGTCAAATTGAAATCGCAAAAAAAAAACCTGCTTACCTATAACTACTACCTACTAAACTGCAAACTCGATTCAAATTTTTTTTAAATTTCTCAATGTTGAAAGTTCATAGATTGCTTATTGTACACAAAAACATAATTATGAAAAAATAAGAGGAAGTCGTGATGTACAAAGGCGAGCTTAACTCTAAAAGAGAGGAAAACTAATATTATGTTTGAGTAAAATCAGTGTGCACACAAATAAATTAAAGTTGTTCAGTTTGATGGTCTAAACCTCTAAACCACCCTATTAAATTAGAGTTACACCTTGTATATTGTGGTTTTAGTTCAACCGACACAAAATATTAAAAAAAAAACATTACACATTCCCTCTATTTACATAATTTTCTTACATGCAAAAAACTTTTAAATTACAACGGGATTTTCATCAGCAAAACTACGGTCAGGATTTCACTATGCAAAAATATGCAACCAGAGCGTCAAAACAATATTGCAAAAATCTAACTCCCGTTTCGTTCTGACCTGTCCGTTCGGACTGAAAAACATTTCAATTATGAAAATATCTATCAGAAAACCAGATTATTTTGTTTTTACCATTGTTAAAAAAAAGCCGTGGTGGTCCAGTGGCGATTAACCTTGCCTGCCGTGCAGGAGGCGTTGGTTCGATCCCCGTCCAGGCCGATTCGTACCAATGAGTTTTTTCAGAATTTATGTACGATTTATAACACCACTGGCTTTTCGGTGAAGGAAAACATCGTGAGGAAACCTGCATGCTTCAATTTCGAGCCATGTATTTTACCCACTGTCCATTATAAGTGGCGACGGGCTCACTCCCCGTCACACTGGACAGAGTTTCGGTACTAATTGTGAAACGTGGATGTTCTGAGGTTTCAGAATATCTCTGACTACCCCCTCGGAGAATATACACCAAAATTTGAATACACTAAAAATACAAAGTCGTATACCCTACGCTACGATGTTGAACTGGGATCTGTTTTTCTTTCTGGCATGTGTTTTGCGCCAGACATAAATATTAGAGAATTTTAACATGTACGTGGGTGGTATAATAGCCCCTCACACTTTGTGGGGTATATTATTGTCAATTTATAAACAACACATATTTCCGCCTCTCATTCATAAAACATCTCAAAGCTAAACTGACAGACTATTGGATAGATGGACAGTTTGACAGACAATTTGATAAACAATGCAAATGACTTTCCGACATCAATTTTGTACGAAGTCACGTCACGTTATCTCGTGGAAAATATAATTAAGCACAAAGCACAGCACGATCGCTAAATATCTGTCCAATTAAATATAGAAACACCATGTTGTAGAATCATTGTCACGAAAAGAAGAATCACCACAACTAATTATTGTTCTAGATCCGCAACTATTGATCGATAATACATTTTACCTTATTTACACTTCTTCTTTCTTTTTCTTTTTAGCCTTTTTAATCGCAATGGCACAGTATAAGAAAGAGTATCTATTACTACATACAGTACGGACACTCCCTTCCTTCCATCAACTTTTTACCTCACCCCCTCTATCGCCCTCTGGTTACTTCGTATTGGTTACTCGTTACCTAAGAAGAAGACTTCTTCAATTTCTTTGGTTTCGCATGTGCTGACGTCATCTTGTCACATTCAATTTTTTGTATGCTGTGTCCGGGCTGTGGCTATGGTGTAAGCCTCCATCAGTCTATGCCATCCTTCTCGATCTTGTGTCTCCTCTATTAATTTCACTCCAGGAGTGCGATTTTTAAACTCATTCGCTGAGCTCAGCAGTTGAAAATGTCGAAATTACTATGGAGATGTGCATCTTTCTACTACTGATTTGACTTTCAAAAATCATACTTCAGGAGTGCGATTATTGAAAGTCAAATCAGCAGTAGAAAGATGCGTATCTCCACACATTTTCAACTGCTGAGTTCAACGTATGAGATTCAAAAATCGCAATCCAGCTGTTCTTTTGATCGTCATAGTTGTGTGGTTGCGTTGTGCGAGTAGTTGTTGTGTTTGCTTTTGCGGTTTTCCTCTTGGGTGTTTTTCTGCCCAAGAACTCCACTCTAACAGTACTTTTCCCAACGAGTATTCATTTGTTTTTTTCTTGGGTTGGACAAATGGGTGTGTTAGTTGGCTCAAACCCTTCAGAAAATGGAAAATTAACACAAATATTTTTTGTACATCGAACCCTAAAATTATTATAGAAAGATGGTACGCATATAGGGCCCTTCCTAATATGCTGACACTTTATTAAGGGGATGATCAAACCGTCAAACTGTAGAACTTTCTCTATGGCACTAACATCAAAATCTCGAGATAAAAACCGCAGTTCCGTACAAAACTGCAAACCTACTTGAGGTTTTTTTTTATACAGGGTGTACAATTTTATGCGTTACATATGGAACGGGATGCTTGAACAACTTTTATTACCTATGGAGTCAATATCGAAAACGCGAAAAAAAATTCAGCTTTTCCATAGAATATTTCAATAGCCACTGGACCCAAATGCATCGAACAGAAGATTTTTTTTCGCGATTTCGATGTGAAAGTTGTTAAGTTTGATGGTCTAAAAAATTTCAAAAAAATTTCAAATTTCAAAAACTTTATTTCTTGAATACACTTACATAGGAAAGACCCACAAAACCGTTTCCACGGTTTGTCTGTGGGATCAAGAGTCTCAAATTCTCAATACAATATTTTATAATTTTTTTTATAAATTTTATAACATAAAACAAAACTTAGGGTGACTTAGGTACATAATACTAAATATCTATTTATTGAATGGAGTTGAGCAGATGAATTTTAAATAATCTACCGAACCTACGCTTATTTTCCTCAGTTCTTAAAGAGGGTGGCATTTCATTATACAATGATGGTAAGGCGATTATCACACTAGCGACGCGTCCCGCCGCGTTGCGCGGAGCGGCAGATCACGCGCGCGGCGACGGAGGCGCAGATCTGCCTCTCCGCGCGGTGTAATCTGCTTCTCCGCGCGGGGTGGCAGTGTACGACGGTCCCGCGCCCAAATGTTCACTTCGCTTTCGTTCGTCGTAGAGAATGATGTATGCGGTCACTGCATTCTTTGCATTTCATATCCCAAATTGCTGGACGTTGCTCGATTTCAAATATAAATTTGTCTACGTCCAGATCCATCCTGAACACGTAACACGTTCTTTATGCATAAAATCACGCGCGGGACTGCGGAGCCAGTGTGTTATACCCCGCGGCACGCCCCGCGCTCCCGCGCAGATTAGCAGAATCTGCGCGCGGGACGCCTTCCCGCGCATTGACGCGTCGGCAGTGTGTTGTCCTAGGCGTGTTTTCTATATAAATTGAAATACTTGCATACAATGTTAAAATCTGCGGCCCCGTGCTACGCGACGGGGCGCGGTGCAGTGTGATAATCGCCTAACTTACGTTTTAGTAACCTTCCTCCAAAGTAATTGTTGACTCTTTCGGTTTGATATTTACCTTGTACTTGTGCTCTGGTGCCAATGCTATGATCAATATACGATCTATGCTCATGGTTGCTGTGGTTGTTATATGCTAGTAAATATTTATGCTTAAGGCCCACAGGAAGTACTTTGCATATTTTGAATAACATCCGGTAATTTTCTTTACATTTATTTTTAGTCTTTTTATCAACAATAAGTTTTAAGAATCTAATTTGGATTGATTCTATTTTGTCAATGTGTGTTTTGAATGTGAGGCCATAGCAATCAAGAGCATACCCAATTATTGATTCAACTAATGATACATATAAGCATTTTAATAAATCTTTTGGTACTTTGTATTGTAGCTGATAAAATTTACTTAACAATGTTCTTAATTTATTAATTAAATAATCGATATGTTTTGTCCAACCAAAATTTTCATCTATTTGCATTCCTAGATATGTTACTACTGGTGTCCTTTCAATTAGCTTACATTTACAGTTTATATTATTGTTGTGAAAACATTCAAAAGTATGGGTGATTAGATGGCAGGGTGAGTCCGGCATACAAGAATAAGGGGAGTGTATTATTAGTAATTTAGTTTTATCATTATTGAGTACAATGCCATTGTCGTGTGCCCACTTAACAACTCTATCAACATCCTCCTGCACGAGACCACTAACTTCGTCCATGTCACGCCCGGCTCGCAGAGCACATAGGTCGTCAGCAAACATATAAGATGAACAGTTGTTTATTACTCTGCATAGGCTGTTAACATGCATCAGGTAGCAGACTGGTCCACATCCTGAGCCCTGTGGTACCCCACAGCATACAGAAGTGGGTGGGTCACTACAGGTGTTATCTATTTTGACACGGAATGAACGTGCGGTGAGATAGTCTCTGAACCGATCGTTCAGCGGCCCTCCCACCCCACACTCATTCATGGCAGTGAGTAAAGTCTCATGCTGGAGGGTGTCGAAGGCTTTTTTGAAGTCAAAGAATACGGCAACCACAAACTTTTTATCATTTAGATATCCATTTATCTCATTGGTGAATTTTGACAATAAGGTGTTTGTACTCTTTCCCTTCTGAAAGCCATGTTGACAATTATCTATGATATTATTATTACTCAGAAAGCTACTTATTTGGTTTATTACACATTTTTCCATAATTTTTTCTACACTGGATAAGATAGTTATTGGTCTATAATTCCCATATTGTTTATGATCACCTTTCTTGTATATTGGGCGTACCAGAGCTTCTTTTAACTTAGGAGGAAAAGTAGCCTTAGAAAGAGACAGATTGATCAGTTTTGCTATTACAGGGCAAATAGTATTACTGATATAAGCAAGGTCCCGCATGCGTATGAGATCAGAGCCCGCTGATTTTCTTAAGCTCATGTTCTTTAATACCTTAGCTACCTCATCCCTAGTCACCGGCTTCCATCTCATAGACATGCTAGACTCACATACATAATTATTTCTATCTAGCCATTTTATGTTACAATTATTGTGTTTAATGTTTTCAATTTCAGTAGTGAATGAAGTGGCAAAGTCAGAACATAACTGGGGGATAGATCCCATATTTTTCATATGCTTTAATATTACTTCATCAGTAGACTTTTTTGTATTTCCTAATAAACAATTAATTCTTTCCCAGATTTTTTTGACATTACCATTACACTCAAGAATAAGTCTTTTTTCATATTCATTTCTAGCCTTTGAAAACATTTTTGTGCATTTATTTCTAAATTTAGTGTAGTTTAGACGTTTTAACATATTTGTTTTATCATTAAGCCATATTGTAAATAGACGGTCTCTCTCTAGTACCATTTTCTTTAATTTATTTGTTACCCATCCCTTGCCATCTCTACCACTATTTTTGTTTTGAACAGTTTTGTAGCTATCACTATAGATATTGCTAAACATGGTTTCCATTTTATTATATAGTTCCAGAGGACAATCCAAAGACAATAGAGACTTAAAATCAGCAGCGGACATGTTATTTTGTACTTTGACATTATCAATGACTCGTTGAGTGGACGTCGTTGGCGGAGCTTCGTGGACCCCGCGCCCAGACCCTCCCCGACCACGGGTGGAGAGCGAGCCCGGTGCACGCGGCCCCTCTTCGCCTCCATTATTGTTGTATTGCACCAGTCAGTTGAGCGCTACTGCTGTGCAGTAATGGTCAGATATCTTATGTTGTAAAATAGCAGAGTTGACAATAGCACAGTGTGTTCGCACAAATATATGATCTATGCATGATTTCTCAATGTTTCCGTTTGTTATTTTACATCGAGTTACATCATTTATGCATGAATTAAAGCCATATTCACTTAGCATATTCATATAAGCCGCTACATGAGTTTCATGTCTATCAATTAAATTTATGTTCATATCACCACATAATATCACTTTACTATTTCTGGGCAAATTTTTAAGTATGAGTTCAAGTTCTGTTAGGAATTGAGATATTTTATTTACGTTATTAATTCTTGGTGGCCTGTAAATGGATACTACATATATTTCAATATTGTTATATTGTAATCTGATCATTACACACTCAGCAGCCTGCATCTCAACAGCAGGTACACAAACACTAGCATTGAGCTCATTCCGAGTATATACAAGTACACCACCTCCTCGTCTATTTGGTCTGGTGTAGCTACATAATTCAAATCCCTCTATGTTATACATACACAACATATCATATTTAATATTAGGCTCTGTTATAACTACTATATTTAACAAATGCAAATACTCCTTAACAACTACCATTAGTTCACTAAAGTTTTTCTTCAATGAGCGGATATTAAGATTTAAAAGATAAAAGTTATTCACCTCATTTAAGGTTGAGATCCATGAACCTAGGCTGGAGGCACTAACTTCACAGGAACTTTCATTGACATAGTCAATATCCCGGAGGTCTGCGAATTTTATTTCCAACTTTAGGTATGAGTGACACAAAATAAAAAGTAAAAACGTTCTAACTAAGAACTAAAACCACCACTTCACTTGACTTTAAGATCACTAATATCACTCTCGGCTCTCACTCTGAAGGACTTCTCAGCATTCCCATCAGTCTTCTTGACAAGGATCTTTCCATTGCTCACCCAAATGTATTTATAGGTTTCCCGTAGAGCAGTTTTGGTCTTCCACAGCAGCTCACGTATTTGTTTCGAAAGGTCTTCGTTTACGTAGATCTTATCTTGCTGGGAACCACTTGTTATCTGATCGCTGGTGATTTGCGATGCTTTACGGCGGTTTTCCATCCAGGTATCACGAGTTGCCGCCCCAGATGAATCAAAACCTATTATGATGGTAGGCGGTTTTCCTTGTTTACGAGACGGGATCCTTCTAGCCCACTTTATCTCCTTGCTGCTTACATCCAATAAGTCGGCGAGTTTCGTTAGGGAGTTGTTCTACACCGGAAATTTGAAGGTTATTTCGCCGCGTGGCCTGTTCAATGTCATCGATCTTTTGTTCTAAAGCGAGGTTATATTTTTCGAAATATGTGCATCTATTAGATAGATGAGTTATGTTCTTTTCGGCTTTGGTCAATTTTTCTTTAACTTCGTTATGTTCTGTAAGTAACGTTTCGTATTTCTCTGACAAAAACTCAATGCTGTTTGTCAGAGATTCTAACTGTTTCTTGACGTCTTTAATAATGTTTATTTTTTTGTTAATATCTTTTAACACTTTGTGTGCTGAAGATTCTTCTTCCTCGCCCGGTTCAGGATCGGATTCGTCATCTTCGCAACCATCGCAGTTGTTGCAAAAAAGACGCTTCATTCTTTCACACACATTTTATGAAATATGCCTTGGCACATCCCCTGGCAAATAAAGTGCGACCCCTTTTTTGATAATGTTTTTTTGCATTTTTGACACTCCATCATTAAATGTAACTTCTTCGATTCTTCACGTTATCACAAAATTAACAATTTGCATCCGAACGTCACCGACGCCATTACGAGACAGTGATCTGATCAACCCCTTGATAAATTCTCAGCCCTGTATACTTTCGTCTAAAAACCTAGCGTAGGTACACTTAACTTACGTAGGCAACATTTTGAATAGAATTTAGCTTAGTCTACCCACTTCATAATAATCCTATTATTTATGTAAAAAATTATGTAAATTATCTATGGCTCCTAGCATCCACTGTCTGAATATTAATTATACTTCGTGACCTTTCTTCAAATACTTTACCTTGTTTTACGTAATCCGATAGCCATTCAGCGAGGATATTTATTTTATTTTATTTTATTTATTCAAAAGTGGTTTTGACTGGTTATGAGTTTTGACTGTAACATATACAGGGTGAAATTGATATCATTACCCATGAAACTGAACAACTTTTACTATGGGAGCAAACCGATCGGAGCAACTAAAAAATCAGCTGTTGCAAACATTTTTGAGTCGAGCAGGCACTGCAGTTTAGTATGCAACAGCAGATTTTTTTGTTGCGCCGCGCCGATCGGTTTGCTGCCATGGTAAAAGTTGTTCAGTTTGATGGGTAGGCTCTTAGTTTAAAAGGATGCTAATGCTATCAATTTCACCCTGTATATACAATTCACCACGCAGCTTCTCGCCATAAAGACAAAGGGATTCATGAAAATGATTAGCATAATGTGTTCATTTACCTAAACCGCTTGACTGTGTTACCGTATTATCTGCTTATAGCCAACGATACTAAAATTCATGAGGTTTCCTTATTCATCGTTTTTATGCCGTCATCGTAGTAATAAACGTACCTACTGTTTTGCTGAGTATTATTTTTGTTTACCGTGTTATTCTGACTAAAGTATCTTCTATAAAAAATATTAAACTAGGTCAGTTCTTCTCAAACTATACTTAGTCCGCGACCCCCTGGGGGGCCGTTTGCGATCCTGTTATAGGACATTCGCTAGTAGCGAATAAATGTGAGGTCGCTTCGCCCGCTCCTGGTTTCTATATTTAAGCTTTTGCTCTGCATGCATAAACCAAGAGAGTTTTTACTACAGCCGAGCGAGTCGTAGTACTGCTTTCGCTTAGCTCTCTCGTTTTTATTTGATGTTACACAACAGATACAGTTTTGCCAATAACCGATTCGTAGTGCTGGGAAAATAATATCAAGGTCGAGTAATAAGAACAATTAATATTATAGGCTCCAGAAGTTTTTGTTGCAGAGCGTATGTGTGAAACCCGATGAAATTCGCGCCCTGGCCCTGTACCCGGACTTTAGATTTTCGATATAATTATCACGACAACAGTTTCGGTCCGAACTTCATTGTCATAGAGTTGACATTGGAACGAAAACATTTACGCAATTGCGAAGTTCGAATGTCCGGTTAGAGGCCCAGGGCCTCTACCCGCACATTCGAACTTCGCAATTGCGTGAACATTTTCGTTCCAATGTCAACTCTATTACAATGAAGTGCGGTCCGAAACAGTGGCGATATATCGAACATCGAAAGTCCGGGTACAGGGCCTGTATTCTTTCGGGGGTCGAGTCCGTTTTTTAGAGTCACAGTTCAAGTAAGTTTGAAAAACACTGAACAAGATTAACTCTTAAAGGGTACCACCACACAATAATAATTATTTGTGTTATGTACACACGGCGACACATCAAGCCACGCAAAACAATATAAGCTGACCTCGCGACATTATACATTACTCGACAGGGTGAAATTGATATCATTAGCATATCCTTTTAAACTAAGAGTCTGCCCATCAAACTGAACAACTTTTACTATGGGAGCAAACCGATCGGAGCAAAAAAAAGTCAGCTGTTCGATACTAAACCGCAACGCCTACTCGACTCAAATGTATGCAACATCTGATTTTTTTTTGCTCCGATCGGTTTGCTCCCATAGTAAAAGTTGTTCAGTTTGATGGGTAGACTCTTAGTTTAGAAGGATGCTAATGATATCAATTTCAACCTGTATACAGGGTGTAACAAAACACCCTAGTAATACTTAAGGGAGTGATTCAGACCATCAAACTGAACAACTTTCACTATGGAGCCAACATCGAAATCGCGAAAAAAAAATCCTCTCTTTCATACAAAACTGCAGTACCGATACCGTCTCGACTCAAATGTATGGGACGGCAGATTTTTTATATTTTTTCTCGACGTTGGCTCCATAGTGAAAGTTGTTCAGATTGATGGTCTGAAGCACCCCCTTAAGTATTACTAGGGTGTTTTGTTACACCCTGTATACGCGCGGCCAGCTTTTTTTGGGTTTGAGTAGCTGGATGGTGTCGCCGTGTGATCCATTTAAAAAAAAAACCTTTTTTTGTTTCTTTATGTTTCTTTGGGAAAGTTGTTCAGTACCATGAGTATTATCAATTTATCACCCTTTAGATTAATGCAAATGTCACTGCACTTACGTTACGACCCTGTATAATCATACCAAATCAAACGAGTGGAATCAAACTGGTAGTTCTCCTATTTAATGTGACATAACCTCAGGGTTAAAAGCTCCAACAAACAAAAAAAGAATAAAAGAAAAAAAAACCTTGTATATTCTGTTCATACTTTATTATCCCATTCCTTTTGACGCAGAACCATGTTTAAATCTCCATTTATTTCTGAAGGCTGTACGAATTCAGCCTTATCTAGTAGGCTTTGCAAATTTAGGATAAATTCAATTTTCTACGTGCCCGGCTGCGGGGGACTGGGTTTTTGATTAATCTCCTTGCTTATAGCGGAGAATTTACCTACTGCATACCTACATAATAAAGAGCATCGGTGGCACGTTGCGGAGAGGTATAGAACACTCAGTAATAAGGGTCCAGGTTCGAATCCGCACGGACGACATGCCATGTGCCAATAAGTTTTTTCTAACTTATGGTTGCTGCTCTCAAACGGTGAAGATGAGGAAACCTACAGAGGATGAAGAAGAAATTCTGATGCGTATGTGAAGTCTAGCAATCCGCATTGGATACGCGTGGTGGACTAACGCCCATACACTCCCTTGAGGGTATGCCTATGCCCTGCAGTAGGACGTATTAGGCACTTAGAACATTCACTGCACAAAAAGTTGATGATTTCAAAGTATAAAGACGTCTTTCAAAATTAAAACCATCGTAATCTTATTAATGAATGAACAAATACCCCAAAAATTAGGAAATTGAGGAAATCACGGAACAATTTCGATAGGTAGTCCTTTCAGTTTCTTCGAACAATATTATTTTAATGAAAACATATTAATTATAGATGTTGAGTGAAAGAGCCTTAAATTAACTTCACCTTAAGCTAACAATATAAATAAATATCACAAATAATAATTTTGGAAGTTACTTTTGTCATCATTTACTTTTGATGTTGATTGTACTTAGTCCTTATCATTATCGAAGTATATTTAGATTTCTTTTTCCTGTTATTTTTTCTCAGCTCATTCTTTGATGGACGAGAAAATTACAGACCGTTGGAAAATATGAATGGATTTTATGAAGGTATGCAAAAATTTGTTCTTTTGTATGGGAAGCATAAGCCAAAAATACATAACCTCTTGTCAGTAATTAGAACTATCAGTTTTCATGATCGGTTCGGTTCGGTTTTCTGAATTTTCCGAGAACGAATTAAAAACGATTTTGGGGAAAAAAAATGATATTTATTATTTTTATTTAGTCTTTATCAGAGTTCAGTTCAAAAGATAATGCTTAATGCTTTTATGATTAATTTTTTTTAATTTATAACCTCGACGTCATTTCATACATACACTCATAAAGTTATGACCATAGACTATGGAGTCGGAAAGGCGGTAGTCAGAAGCCTTGCTACAAGCTACAACTACCCAATCATCGTTCAAAGCGATCGTTGAAGCATGACCTTTTCAACGAAGCCATTTTGAATCAAAAGAGTAAAATAAAAAGTACCTTTGTAATTATTTTTTAATTTTCAGTGGCGCCTAGGCCATATATACACACGGTACACGGCGGCACATCAAGTTACGCAAAACAAACATAAGCTGACCGCGCGACGGTATACATTACTCTACCTACGCGCGGCCAGCTTATTTTGGTTTTGCAGTAGCTTGATTGACTGCAAAACTGCTAGCATGAAAAATTAACAAATTAAAAAAAATTATTCCCCAAAAGATTTCGATCCCTAACCTAACTAAGTAGAGCTCATAAAGGTGTTAAATAAAATATACTTTCCTTACCTCTATCACATTTAATTATAAATCAAACGCAAACGCTTTTGAAATGTAATTTCCACAAAAACCACAAATCTGTACGTAAAAAAACATCAATACAACAGAGAACCAAATCCATTTCTCTATACAAAAATAATCAATCAAAGAATAATTAACCACTCACCACAAAAGAAGCCACAATCCAAAAAAAACACAAACACTACACAGTAGCACTATAAACACGCTTACTATAGGTTTTTTCATGGATTTCAGCTGAAACAAACGGCCGTGGAGGCGGACCGACTGAGACTGGGCAAAGCCACTGATAACGTCAAAGATTATGCAAATAGGCAAAATACGCAGATGCGACGTTATGAAAATTGACCGGATTATTTTTTGTTGGTTATTAAATCTTTCGTAATGGTTTGTTTTGCTTTTATCGGATTATTTTAGACGTAGATTATAATTATTGGTTATTTATTTGGATGTTATTTGAATTTAAATATTGCGAGTACGGTTTAGTATTAACATTGTATTAATTTGATTGTTTGGAATTATTCAGTGTTATTGCTTCTTTATTTTTATTAAGTTTTTGCTTTGTTTTTTTTTTTATGTCTAAATGTAAACAAAGTAACTTTTCAGGAAAACGTTTTCTACGAAAATCTATCCGTTTACCCCCGATCTTCTTTTTTTCGAAGATCCGATCGATCCGGTTACTGGAAACCTCATACAGGGATCTTCATACCAAATAATAAAATATAATCGATTCTTGATGTTATTTTCTTGAATCTCTCTTTTCTTTTTTCTCTCTGTATTTTTCAGTTTATGTTTTGGTGTAAAATAAAGAATATTTTGATTGATTGAATCTATTTCAGGCCCAGATTTAGAGAAGTCTTTTGAGCGTGACTTTAGGGTCGAAAATGTATGGATTTTGACAAACGAGAGTTTAACTTTAGACTCACTTGAATCGATTTTTAGGCAACGTCAGAAACCCGAGGGTCCTACAAATTGCCACCGATAGCAAAAGCAGATGATTCCTGAACAAAACTGTATAAAATATGTATAAGTCTAATAATAATCCATACAAGAGGTCAGTAGACAGTGAATCAATGAAGGGAAATTATCTATAAATAACGTAATTGTATTTAGATTGTACACCTTTAATTATAGCCATTGTATGTCTTGTTCTATGTCGTTCATTGTTTTATAAATTGTACCTTTTCAACGTTTACTTGTCACTGTATAGAGAATGATGATGATGATGATGCTTATTTACACAAACGGTCAGAATATTGTTAAGTGCCAGAATTTGTGAACTAAACACAGATGCACGCTCTCGTTCTTGAACCTAATAGTTAAAGAAACTGATGGGATCAGAAGTAGTCACATGTATTACATTTTCTATTGTCTTATAAGTCAAATGGGTATTTCTTAGAATGGACCATCCCAAGAATTTGCATTTGGCATTTCGAGAAGTTGGCAAAGGTGGCATTATGAGCTGACGTCAATTTCTGCCCGTACGATGCGAATAAGGAATAAAATTTCCTGTGTGTGAAATTTTCGGACGATATACTAGTTATTATCATTACCTACTTAAAACGTCATTTCATCCTGAACCTGAAACTATAGTATGACTTCTGATGATCAGACCATCATACTGAACATCTTTCTCTATGGGACAAACATCGATACAAAACTGCAAACATACTCGACCCAAATGTTGGTACAGCAGATTTTTTTATCGCAATCTCGATGTTGGTGCCATAGATAAAGTTGTTCAGTTTGACGGTCTGATCATCCCCTTAAAAAAGTGTCAGCATATTAAGAAGGACCCTGTATGTACGTACATATGCCAGACTTAACGCGTACAAGTGCCTATATCCATGACCCAGTCTAATTACTGTTTTCCTTTATTTCCGTACCAGGCAATCGATATGAATAGTTTATAGCAACATAATAATCGTTAATTATTTACAGGACCACAGACAATGTAAACAATGGAGAACATAAAATTTACGAGCAATTGTTAAACCAGAGTTTACTATCCATCAGTTAATTTCACCGTAAACCCCTCTAATTTATGGCAGCACTTTTTTACTTAACTTGGAAGCGTAAATTTTCAAGGATTTTGTTACTAATGATGGGACGTTAAGACGAGATATCGTCAGCGTGAAATTTTGAAAGAATTTGATGCCTTTTTTTCCTTCTAACACTCCTTTTTATGAAAAGAATACCAGTGCAGACAGTCCACTAGTTAAATAAATTAACGTACAATCCGGGCGAATTAACTTGGCACCTGGCTCGCACGTGGCTTGGAATTTGACACCCTTCCTGCTACCCCCCGCGGGACCCCGCCTTCGCCGTGCGAGGCCGTAGCATAGCATATGCATATGCATATGTACCGTTGCACGTGTCAATGCGCTTTAGCATTTTCGAGTTATTCTTTACGATTTTACCGAGTTTTTATTCCGAGCCACGTGTGAGTCAGGTGCCAAGTTAATTCGCCCGGGTTGTAAGCTACGAGGCTTTATATTATGAGAACCATAAAACAACGGCCCAAACATTATAGCATCCCCATGATCAATCAATCAAATCAAATGACAAGTCGAAAGTTAGTGCTTTGAAGAATCATAGAAAAAATTTGACTACAATATAGGTAGTTTAATATGCTATTTATAAATTTAAAAGCTGGATTATAACAATGTATCTTAAATATCATCATCAGCCACGTATAAGATATACCTAGGCTTCCCATTTGAATTATAAGTCCATCATATTCCGTACGAGTAAATAAAATAAAAATATGATTAAAACCATTTAAAACTGCTATCTGAAGATTCTGAAGTATTTAATCAAACATTATTTTATGCTGATTGCTGTCATTGAAGGTAGTAATAAGTCTTATTACTGCTTGATTAATTAAATAGATATATGATTGGGTATTATGCCGATACTGCTGATATCGATTTTCAGGTTTTTTGTTACAAAATCTTAAAAAGTAATGTGAATGAATATTGATAATTAACCTCCAACATTTTAACTACAGAATATCTATAACATGTGTAGGTAAAAAATATGTATAGAGAAAGTTGTTCAGATTGGTCTGATTCAAGTTGGTCTGATTATCCCCTTAAAAAAGTGTTAGAATATTAAAAATTGCAGAAATACTATAAGAAATTAAAAATATTCCCACTTTGACTCGATCGTCAAAAGCCTCTGAGAGACAAAATTTTCCAACCCACAAACAGCTAACTCCAACCGCATACTCCAAGTCAAGGTTTTCTCTACCCTCTCCTTTCCTCCCTCACACCTAAGTAACCGTCTCTCTCGCACGCACACTCAAACGATTGACGTGTACAAGAACGCGGGAAAATGAGTACAAGCCCGCTTCAAGGTTCCTACTTTCCTGTAGGAGACATTAAACTGCACTGTCTTGTCTATTCTAATTATTTGCATAGTCTTCGTTTGATGACGTCATTATTTTAGAACGATAATATAGTTTCCTTGCAGATTACCTAGAGAAGAAAGAGATATATCTCTTTTAGATAAGAGGAGTACTACAAGGAGGGTAATCTACAAGGAAAGTACCTACAGGTAAGGATCGTAGCAGACGAATGGACAACATAAAATTTTTTATATCATCCTATTTTACTGAAAAAAAAAATTATAATGTGGTTATGTATTAAGCGATACGTATTTTTTTGATTTAATTTAAATAAAATAAAAAATAAAATATACAACGTGTTAATGAATTAACGCAAAACTAGAAAGCAGTTTGTTTAGAATCGAGGGCAGAGTCGAATTATCATGGTTTCAACATAGGTAATTGTTACGGAATATTATAATGTAGCAACATCTATTGTCTATGACCGGACATCCTCTCTCTCTACGCGTCTCGCTCAACAATGTCTGCTGTACCGTAGCCTCCTAAGTCTCTAATAATATATAATAAATAACTGATAGATAAAAGCTGTTACAATAATATATCACCGGACCATACTACGATACATGGTGTCAGAAGAAATTGGAAGAAAACAGAAGAAGAAATATTAAAAAAGATAACTACAGCTTCGAAACACGCGTCGAGTGCTAAAATGGACGATACCAAGAAAGACGAAGAAAAGCCAAAGTCGAATCCATCGCAAACAAAGAGTCTGTCTTCGGGTTTGGAGCCGCTATCGCTTAAAGGTAATAATCAGCCTCTGAATTATAAAAACTGGCTAACCAAATTCAAAATTTACATGCGTGCGAATAACCTAGAAAATGAGGACGACAAAAGAAAAGTCGCGATCTTCCTGCACTTCATAGGTTCGGATGCACTCAATATCTTCTACTCATTTAACTTAGATATAGATACAATAACATTACAACAGCTACTAGACAAATTTGAGAAATATTTTCTCCCTGAAATCAACATCAGCATGGAGCGTCATAAGCTATTTAACAGGAAGCAGCAGGAAGGCGAAGACATTGACTCGTATGTAACTGATCTCAGAAACATCAGCTTCCAATGTCAATTTGACACACTACGAGAAAACATTTTAAAGGACATCTTCTCATGGAATTTGCATCCATCACATGCTATGATAAGAGAAAAAATATTAGAGCAGAGTCCATCAACATTGACACAATGCGTCAACATTGCGAAGAGCTACATAGAGGCAAGGCGAAATAACATACTTCTCACGTCCCCGGAGCCTACATTTGTAAACAGCGTAGAAGCAAGACACACATCCAGGTCACCATACAGGACAAACAAGTATCACGCATCACGTACTCCCTCAAGGTCTCCCAATCAGCGCTCAAACAATAAGTCTCCAAGCACATTTGTATGCGGAAGATGTGGTCAACAGCATAGGTCTCGATGCCCTGCATTAGGGGTACAATGCAACAATTGCAAGAAATATAATCACTACGCTTCAGTCTGCAGAGGAAAACCAGATAAATCAGTCCACCAGGTAATATCACCACTATTTTTAGGCACTGTTATGATGATAAATACTGTAAAACAGCCCTGGAAAATTGATTTAAAAATAAATAAAATGCCAGTAAATTTTTTGTTAGATACAGGTGCAGACACAAATATTTTGTCATTATCTTCATTTAATGAACTAAATATTCCACATGATGTTCTGCAGGCAAGTAACCATAAATTATCTTCTTTCAGCGGTGAAATAATTCCAACAGTTGGTCACTGTAAATTAGATGTCAAACACAACAACAAGAGTTTTTACATAGGTTTCCATATAGTTGACTTAAATTGTCAAAATATTATTGGTCGAGATTCATGCAAACAAATGAACATAATAAAAAGAATAAACACTGTAACATTGAAGGAGAATTTGGTGCAAACAAATGTAGTAGAAGAAAATGTAGATTTGTTTGAGGGCATTGGTTGTATTAAGAACGTCGAGTGTAGTATCAAGTTGAAACCAGATGCCGTCCCGCACATAGCAAGCTGTCGTCGCATACCATTCCAGCTAGAAAAGCCCCTAAAACAGGAACTCAAGTACTTGGAAGATAACAATATTATTACTAAAGTCGAGGAACCAACAGAATGGGTAAGTCCTATTGTAATCACTACTAGAAAAAACGGGAAGTTAAGGTTATGTATAGACCCAAGGAAATTAAATGAATCGGTCATGCGTCCCCATTATCCATTCCCAACACTGGATGAAATAAAATCACAGTTGAAAGGTGCCAAGTATTTCAGTACATTAGATGCCAACAAAGGATTTTATATGCTTAAGCTAGATGAGGAGTCATCCAAACTTTGTACATTCGTTACACCACAAGGTAGGTACCGTTTCCTAAGACTGCCATTTGGTATATCTTCCGCACCAGAAATATTTCATAGAGAAATGATGAAACAGTTCAGTGACATTGATGGGGTTCAAATAATGATGGACGATTTTCTAGTATACGGACAAACAAAACAAGAACATGACGATCGTCTAGAAAAAGTTTTGTCAAGAGCTCGTGAAATCAATCTAAAATTCAATAAAGACAAGACATACATTTGTAAAGAACAAGTCAAATACCTAGGCCATATCTTTAGCAAAGACGGCGTCCGGGTAGATACAACAAAAGTAGAGGCCATCTGCAAAATGATACCACCACAAAATGTCACTGAACTGCAAAGGTTTCTCGGGATGGTGAACTATTTAAGTCCGTTCATTAAGAACTTATCACAAGAGTCATTACACCTACGGTCATTATTAACAAAGGGTACAACCTGGTCATGGGCAGAGCAACACCAAGCCGAATTTGATAAGTTGAAAGAAAAAATCAGCACAGCACCAGTTCTAACATACTATGATATTAATAAGGATATAACCTTGTCTGTTGACTCGTCTAGGGATGCAATGGGTGCAGTTATCTCACACGACAAACAACCAATAGCTTATGCATCTGCATCATTGACCAAATGTCAGCAATCATACTCACAAATAGAAAAGGAGTTATTAGCAATACTCTTTGGTTGCACCAAATTCCACCTATACCTATATGGTAAAAGAACCTATGTAGAAACTGATCATAAACCTATTGTAACACTGTATAAAAAGCCACTATATAGCATCCCACCTAGATTGCAAAGGATAATGCTCCGCTTACAGCCCTATGATTTAGTAATAAGTTACAAGCCTGGCAAATATCTTTATGTAGCAGACACATTGTTGCGCTCTGCATTACCAGCCAATACATTGTGTGAATTAGATGAGGAAATTGACCTACATATAAATCTAATCTTGTCCGATCTGTCAATAACTCCAGAAAAATTAAATTGTATCAGAGATCATACAATGAAAGACAAAGTCTTGTGTAAAATTATAAGCTATTGCCAAGATGGATGGCCGGAACATAAAAGAAAGGTAGAGGATGATGTAAAGCCTTATTTCTCATTAAAAGAAGAAATACATGTAATTGACAATGTCCTTTTTAGATCAAATACAGTCATTATTCCAGAGTTGTTACAGCCAGGTTATTTAAAAATTATTCATGAAGGTCACCAAGGCATAAACAGTTGTAAACGTCTAGCCAAACAATCATTATTCTGGCCAAACATGAATATACAAATAGAAAAATTTGTTAATAATTGTGACATTTGCTTAACATACAGACGCAGCAATACTAAAGAATCTCTAATAAACCATGAATATAAATTGCTACCTTTTCACAAAGTGGGTGTGGATCTGTTTGAATTGAACCACCAAAAATATCTAATTGTAACAGATTATTTTTCAAAGTTCGTAGAATTGGCTTTATTACAAAATAATACATCAAATAGCAGCAATGTAATCAATCATTTGAAATCGATCTTTGCGAGGCATGGAATACCATACACTCTAGTCTCCGACAACGGACCACCGTTCAACAGCGCTGAGTTTAGTAATTTTTGTCAAGACTGGGATATTGACCATGTAACATCTAGTCCATACCTCAGTCGT
Organism: Agonopterix subpropinquella; assembly: GCA_922987775.1. Lineage (NCBI taxonomy): Eukaryota > Metazoa > Arthropoda > Insecta > Lepidoptera > Depressariidae > Agonopterix > Agonopterix subpropinquella. Next base: position 36,426,118 of record OV277694.1, on the reverse strand, counting down.
TCCAATGGTTTAGTAGAAAGGTCCATAGGCACCATAAAGAATATGTTAAGAAAATGTCAGGTAGATCATACAGATCCATATTTGGCATTATTACAATATAGAAATACACCCAAAGAGAATTTCTGTTCACCAGCACAGCTATGTTTTTCAAGGAAACTTAGAACAAAACTACCAGCTCTGGAAAGTGATCTGTGTCCAAAATTAAGTAACTACAAAGATTTGGAAATGAAAATACAAAAAAATAATAACAAAACACAACTTTATTATAATAAACATTGTAAAGATTTAAAACCATTACATGTAGGTGATGATATATTGTACAAAAAGCAGCCCCATAGCACTTGGACCCCAGGAATTGTTACACAAGTAGGTCCAGAACCACGCAGTTATGTAGTACAAAGTCCAGAGGGATCCTTTAGAAGGAACCGTCAACATTTAATTATACGAAAAAGCCCAATTGTCACCGTGGATTCACACTGTTCAGATAATACGGATACTGTTTTTTCAGAAACAAACAATGAAAACATCCAAGGCTATATTACACGGTCTGGTCGCATAAGTAAGCCACCAAATAGATTAATAGAAAGTACCTAAGTAGTATTGCGAAAAGCATGCTATGTTAAAAATTGTAAAATAATTTAAGTATAGTTTAAAATAAGTTTCTCTTGTTAAGATTCCTGTTTATTTACGATCTTATTCTATGTTTACGTTACGATTGTCCGGGATGACGTTTGACATCCGAGATGACAGATGACAACTCAGATGGCAGGCGACAGCTCGGATGACAGATGGACAGCTGTCAACTTATTTTTTTTTGTTTTTTTAATTTGTAGCAAGTAAAGGCAAGGGATCAAAACCCAAACAGCCTAATCTTAAGAAAAATGTTAACATTAATTTTTAAGTTTTACATCGTAGAGATGTACACAAATCTCGATGTTTTAACAAAGGGAGATGTTACGGAATATTATAATGTAGCAACATCTATTGTCTATGACCGGACATCCTCTCTCTCTACGCGTCTCGCTCAACAATGTCTGCTGTACCGTAGCCTCCTAAGTCTCTAATAATATATAATAAATAACTGATAGATAAAAGCTGTTTCAATAATATATCACCGGACCATACTACGATACAGTAATTTTTTTCAAAATATTAAATAATTTGTTTGAAAAATTTAAAATTTTCTGAACCCGATGTCAATCCACCACACGGGCACACTCACCCTACTTACTACCAAAACAAGATTATTAAAATGTATCCATGAGTACGTTAGCGCTTTCTTTCAGTGCTGAAATGATAACAAATCATTTTTGCCTCAAAACTTAAAATGCTATTCGCATTTTAAGTTTTGAGGCAAAAATGAATTTTAATTTTCAAAATAATTAAATTATTGTTGCAATCTAATTATTTTGTTATAAATCAGTTGGGGTGTATGAGGTTTTGCGCTAATTCATTAACACGTTGTATAATAAGATAAAACAACAAAATTTTTTTTCAAAAAAACCAGCTGCTGCATTTATTCATTATTTAAAAATAATCTGAAGTTATTTTTCTTTGATAGGTAGTGTTTTTGTGGGTGAAAGACTAGCCACCTTTCACCACTTGATACGTCCTATAATTTAATGTACGTCCAATAAAAAGTTGGTAATTGTAGCAGGGTTTCTTACTACCCCGAAAGGGATTATAGTCGCGAGTTTATATTTGTACGAATGTACAAGTACCTACTCATATAATATTATCAACAAAGAATAAAATTAAATGATAACCATTTTTTGTTTTCAATTTTAAGAGGAGTGCAGACAATTTTTTTCGAGTGGTTTGTTACTTCGCACTTGAATGATGTTGACCCAATTCCTCTTCCGACCGAATAACGAGCTACTGTGTTATAGGTAGGTAAATACATATTTACAGGGTGTTTTGAAGAGCTGGGAAATACAGGAGGGTTACCTTATTAATCTTAAATTTGTTATTTAGGTGTAAGTTGAAGGATGGTGTAGTCAGTGCCGTAAATAGCCTTTTATGAGCCCGGTGCGAGCATCTAAAACTGCGCCCTCGAAAAATGCTCTAACCTCAGACATAGGGGTCGCAGAACTGAGACGGTGGTGGGTGGTATGAGTTCCATTTAGCCTATACAAGCTCAAAAACCACTCAAAGGCCTCCAGCTTCAGCCTTAGAGTGGCGAGCGAAGAGAGCTCGAATTTTCACGCTCGATTTTTCAAATATGACTCAATCTGGCGTCTACACCCGTATGCGCGAAAAAAATATTGCATAGGTACGTCTACCATACCATGCATGAACCAAAACATTGGACCAACCTGGTCAATTCTGCGCCCCTCCAGGGTCTGCGCCCTGTGCCTGGGCACCGCTCGTACTGCCCTATTTACGGCACTGGGTGTAGTAACCAGGATTGATAGAGGTATGCTTAGATGGTTCGGTGACGTACAGAGGATGAATGAGAGAAGGCTTACTGGAGATTTATCGGTCCAATGTGAGCGGAACAGTCGAGAGAGGGCGTCCGAGGAGAACTTACCACGACTTTATAGATGGTCTTCTCCGAAAACGACAAGTGCAGCACGCTCATCCGACGGAAGTGCATGAAGAGATGTATGAAACCGGATGAGGCGAGAAAAGTGTATCAGACTAAATCGGGATAATGACGTGAGTATATATATATACATCATCAATCTTTAAACCACATACTCTACCCATCAAACTGAACAACTTTTACTATGGGAGCAAACCGATCGGAGCAAAAAAAAATCTGCTGTTGCATATTTGAGTCGAGTAGGGTATTGGAGTTTAGTATGGAACAGCTGATATTTTTTGCTCCGATTGGTTTGCTTCCATAGTAAAAGTTGTTCAGTTTGATGGGTAGAGTATGTGGTTTAAAGGTTAATGATACTTTTACACCCTGTATATAGGGTCCTTCTTAATATGCTGACACTTTTTTAAGGGGATGATCAGACCATGAAACTGAACAACTTTCTCTATGGGACCAACAACGAAATCGCGGAAAAAAATCAGCTGTCCTATACATTTGGCTCGAGTTGGTTTGCAGTTTTGTATGGAAGAGTTGATGTCTTTTTTAATTTTTTAACCTTGTATATTATTTTAGGACTTTTCGGAAATACTTTTCGCGGAGCTACGAAAGAGCTGACGAAGCTACAATAATTCCAAGACAAGACATATAATCAAGTAGATGTAAACAACAGATCTAGGGCGGTGCATGCGACAAACGTATGACATCCAATCAGTAGGCCTACCATGAGTTTTCACTGTACGTTACTGCTGTAGTTGTGGCGCCAATTTTGTATGACAGAATTAGTTCTCAACGTAACCACTAGGAGCACTGTACGAAATTCAATACAAAAACTGTAGTTTACTACAGTAGTTTTACTGTAGTTTACTACAGTGTAAATTCATGGTAGGCCTACAGAAGGGTTCAATCAATCCGACGTGTCATAGCGCATACTATCGTCTTCGTATCTGATCTTCGTATGATTGGTTAATATTCGTAACGTGCTGTATCCAGCACGTTACGAATACTAACCAATCATACGACGAGTCCTTAATCGCACTATTAAACTCTACGAATAAACTTATCAAGATACTTTGCACAAATACAACATCCAAATAAGGACAGACGGACTACGGTCCCGGGCATTCCAACAAGTTCGTGGAAGACCTTCCCTTTTCCTCGAAACTGGTGTCCCCTATATTTGGAATTTCAATCATTATCAATAGGTAATATAAAAGACATAAACTCACGACTTCATACCATATTGGGGTTAGTCATTTGCTATTAAACTTTGGTAGGTAATGAATGATTTTTCCTCAAGCATCGTATTACGTTAATATCTACCTTGGATTAAGTACCTATCTACCTACTATGTATGATAATTGTGTAAATAAATTATTATGTTATAAAATAGGTAATAATAGTTTTTCGATGCGTCTTCTCTACATAACAGCGAAAAATTAAACACAATTTGCGTTCCTGGCAATTTGCGTATCTGGCATTCCGCGTTTCTGGCATTTTGCGTGTGGGGAACTACTACACCCAGAGCGATGATAGCCCATACGGAAGAGAGCTAGCGCCTCAATCATGAGGCCGCGGTTCGATTCCTGGCCTGTACCACTAAGTTCCTCGGAATTTATGTACGGTTGTATTTATCATTTACTAGCTTGGCGGTGAAGGAAAACATCGTGAGGAAACCTGCATTCCCGAGAATGAAAAGAAAATACCATAAGTTCGGAGGTATGCGTAAATATGGGTGAGCTTGGGGCGAACACAAAAGGGCCAGCGCTGGTCTCCGTGTTACAACGACCCTTGCTTGCAATAGCCCAACCACAAATAATCAATACTACACCCACAATTTATAGCAAAGATGCCAACAGATGGCGATACCGTCGCTCTCAGAAATATGCTCCATACAAAGACAACGTTCATTCTAAATACGTAACTCGTAACCTACTACACATAAGGTTCACAATCGAATGCAAGACATAAATCGCGCAAGAGAAATAATCACAGAGATTCGATATATATACAAGGTCCAACTAAGAACTGTTGGACCACGGCCGGTCCCCAGGCATCACACCTAGCCTGGCGGAAGTACTTCCCTTTTCAATGGAGGAACATTCCCAAGTAGCACCTCCATATTGGTGACCCTCGACAAAGTACATCACAACCTGAACACCGCAGAGCAGCAGCGACCAGCTTCAACCAACCCTTCACCCCCTCGACCAGGTCAAACAAGCAGCAGTCACGCCATCAACCCGAAGCCGCACCAGGTCCATCGCAGCTGTCTTCACACCGCTTCCTGGGCCTGCAGCTTCCTCAACGACAGTCAGCGTCTGCATAGAAGGATCTCCGCAGCCCACGTGTCTGAGCTCACCTCCACGTGGCAGTTCTGCTCGCCTTCTCCACGCCTGTCACTCACCCGCATCACATCAGGACTGGTCTCCCTGACAGATGCACACACACCGCAGCACATCGCTCGTCAGACTCACTTGACTGGAGCCCTGCACCTACATGGATACAGACTGCACACTTCGAACTACTCAACGACCTCCGGTCTGAGGGGGGAGTCCTGTGGGGAACTACTACACCCACAATTTATAGCAAAGATGCCAACAGATGGCGATACCGTCGCTCTCAGAAATATGCTCCATACAAAGACAACATTCATTCTAAATACGTAACTCGTAACCTACTACACATAAGGTTCACAATCGAATGCAAGACATAAATCGCGCAAGAGAAATAATCACAGAGATTCGATATATATACAAGGTCCAACTAAGAACTGTTGGACCACGGCCGGTCCCCAGGCATCACACCTAGCCTGGCGGAAGTACTTCCCTTTTCAATGGAGGAACATTCCCAAGTAGCACCTCCATATGCGTATCTGTCATTTTGCTTTTCTGACATTATGCGTGCAAACCGTTCTGACGTATAGAGGTAAAATAAAAAATTATTCCAGTCTGCCAATTCTGTTATGAAACACTAAAATTTTATAAGTGGGCTTCAAGTTCCTATATTGAATAAATTATGAATAATATTAGGATTATGACTTTTTGATTACCAATGCTAATTATTTTTAACGCCAAATTTTCAGGGGTTGTTCAGATTAGCAAACTAAACAACTTGTAGTAAAAAACTACAAGAGAAACCTTGAAATCGAAAAAAAACGGTTGTTTCTATATTCTGGATATTCCTAATAACCTAATAATAATAAGGCAAAAAATAGTCTTGAGCATAATGCTACGCTATGCCATCAAAGTTGCCACCATATTAAAAGTTGAACCATTCTGACTGATCCCTAAAAGTTTGGCCCTAAACTTTTCCTGTATTTGTGCTCCACAAACAAATGAACCGACACGCTGAAAGAGCTAACGGGCTATACAAATAGCTTCACATATTGACATGCAATGCGTGGCCATTAGTGGCCGGAAAACATGAATTATTTGTTTACCTCATGAATGTGCCGTAAACACAGTTCTTTCATAGAGTGAATAAATAAACTTTGAGCGATTCACACACTCATAATACCACCCACACATACACACAAGGAGAGCAATTCTCTAAGCGTCACATCGCTTTCAAAAACATAAAAGAGCTCACAAATGTAACATCCTTCTTGCATCCTACAGATCGTCAAAGTTTTTATATGAGTTGGACACATGACATAACCATAGCGAGTACCGAATTGTCAGCTCGCTGATGTTTCAACGACGAATTTTTGTGTCGATGTTTGCGCTTAAAGAATTGCATTGCTGAGATAAGAAAGTTGTAGTACCTACTGTAGCCCCGGTACTATTTTTTTAATCACGAAAAAGGTTTCCGATATCCGATTTGAAATAACGACATTACTGATATAAAAATCCAAGTTTAAAAAATATATGCCGTAACCATAAGTCACGACAAAAAATAATTCCATAAACATTATTTTCGAGGTTACTGCTTTATTTCCCTTTTGAGCGAAGTGCCTAAAATGCACCATGCCTATGAAGCAAAATGCCTAAAGTCGATGTCTAAAACTCAGGATGCCTATGAAGTTTTAATGTCTACAAAGTTTTAATGTCTACGAAGCAAAATGCCTACAAAGTATAATGCCGGTGCTAGTTAAATGCCTACAAAGCATGATGCCACTTTTTTTACATCATGGCCTAACTTTGCTCAACTTTGCCCCAACTGGCCCAAACTGCCCCAACATGCCCCAACTTTGCTCCAATTTCCCAACTTTGCCCCAACTTGCCCAACGTTGGCCTAACTTAGACCCAAATTGCTCAACGTTGGCCTAGCTTTTCCCTATCATGCCCCAACTTTGCCCAACGTTGGCCTAACATAGCCCCAACAAGCTCCGAATTTGGCCAATGTTGGCCTAACATAGCTCGAACATTGCCTTTGCCCCAACTGCTCCATCTTTGCCCCAGCATGCTTCAACTTTGCCCAACATAGGCCAAACTTTGCCCCAACATGCCCCAACTTTGCCCCAACTTTTCCCAACGTTGGCCTAACTTTGCACAACGTTGGCCTTACCTGCCCCAGTTTTGCCCCAACATTGGCCTAACTTTGCCCCAACATGACCCAACGTTGGCCTTACTCTGCCCCAGTTTTGCCCCAACATTGGCCTAACTTTGCCCCAACATGACCCAACTTTGTCTCAAACTGCCTCGACTTGCCCCTAGCTGCCCCAACGATCTACTACGTGCCCCAACGATCTACTACGTGCACCAAACTGACCGAACTTACACCTAATGTACCCCCAATGAACACCCAATGGACCCATAATGTACCCATAATTTACTTCTAATGGATCCCTAATGGACCCCTAATGGACCTCTAATGGACCCCTAATTCACCCATAATTGTCTCCTAATGACCCCCTAATGGATGCCTAATAGACCCCTAATGGACCCATAATGAACCCTAATGGACCCCTAATGATCCCCCAATGGACGTCACTAACCCATTTAATCGTTTTTCAGATTAACTTTTGCCAGAGATGCAAGCCCTGGGCCCTGACTGACTAGTTGGTTAAACCAACATGGCATTGACGTGACCTTGAACGCGTCTGTCGTGAGAGTTTCGCTTCTATAGTGTAACTATTATTACCTATTCATTATGTACATGGGAAGTGTTGTCAAAAGGTCAAAAGTGGTAAACCAATTATTTGGCCGACCATACCTTGTGCAGGCAATCTTCATTTTAGGCATTTCGATTCTTAGGCATTAAACATTGTTGTCAAAGTGCATTGTAGGCAAATTTAGTTTTTAGGCATCGTGCATTTTAGGTACTTCGAGTTTTAGGTATCTCGCGTTTTAGGTAGTTACGCAGCAGTGGCATCGTGCATTTTAGGTACTTCACTCAAAAGGGGACCCGGTTGGTGTAATGGTTACCACGCCGGACTGCCAAACCAGGGTCCTGGGTTCGAATCCCGGTTCGGTCATGGATGTTTACATGTTTGTGCCGTTGTTGTATGGTTTCCATAATAAACAGCCTATTAATAGTGCTTTCTTGGGATCATTACAATGTATGTGCCCCTTTTGAGCGAAGTACCTAAAATGCACGATGCCACTGCTGCGTAACTACCTAAAACGCGAGATACCTAAAACTCGAAGTACCTAAAATGCACGATGCCTAAAAACTAAATTTGCCTACAATGCACTTTGACAACAATGTTTAATGCCTAAGAATCGAAATGCCTAAAATGAAGATTGCCTGCACAAGGTATGGTCGGCCAAATAATTGGTTTACCACTTTTGACCTTTTGACAACACTTCCCATGTACATAATGAATAGGTAATAATAGTTACACTATAGAAGCGAAACTCTCACGACAGACGCGTTCAAGGTCACGTCAATGCCATGTTGGTTTAACCAACTAGTCAGTCAGGGCCCAGGGCTTGCATCTCTGGCAAAAGTTAATCTGAAAAACGATTAAATGGGTTAGTGACGTCCATTGGGGGATCATTAGGGGTCCATTAGGGTTCATTATGGGTCCATTAGGGGTCTATTAGGCATCCATTAGGGGGTCATTAGGAGACAATTATGGGTGAATTAGGGGTCCATTAGAGGTCCATTAGGGGTCCATTAGGGATCCATTAGAAGTAAATTATGGGTACATTATGGGTCCATTGGGTGTTCATTGGGGGTACATTAGGTGTAAGTTCGGTCAGTTTGGTGCACGTAGTAGATCGTTGGGGCACGTAGTAGATCGTTGGGGCAGCTAGGGGCAAGTCGAGGCAGTTTGAGACAAAGTTGGGTCATGTTGGGGCAAAGTTAGGCCAATGTTGGGGCAAAACTGGGGCAGAGTAAGGCCAACGTTGGGTCATGTTGGGGCAAAGTTAGGCCAATGTTGGGGCAAAACTGGGGCAGGTAAGGCCAACGTTGTGCAAAGTTAGGCCAACGTTGGGAAAAGTTGGGGCAAAGTTGGGGCATGTTGGGGCAAAGTTTGGCCTATGTTGGGCAAAGTTGAAGCATGCTGGGGCAAAGATGGAGCAGTTGGGGCAAAGGCAATGTTCGAGCTATGTTAGGCCAACATTGGCCAAATTCGGAGCTTGTTGGGGCTATGTTAGGCCAACGTTGGGCAAAGTTGGGGCATGATAGGGAAAAGCTAGGCCAACGTTGAGCAATTTGGGTCTAAGTTAGGCCAACGTTGGGCAAGTTGGGGCAAAGTTGGGAAATTGGAGCAAAGTTGGGGCATGTTGGGGCAGTTTGGGCCAGTTGGGGCAAAGTTGAGCAAAGTTAGGCCATGATGTAAAAAAAGTGGCATCATGCTTTGTAGGCATTTAACTAGCACCGGCATTATACTTTGTAGGCATTTTGCTTCGTAGACATTAAAACTTTGTAGACATTAAAACTTCATAGGCATCCTGAGTTTTAGACATCGACTTTAGGCATTTTGCTTCATAGGCATCAACGATATCAATGTACTGTACCAGTACTAGATACGGTGTTCAGTAGGAACTGCATGTTACTCTGCAATGCGGTTGTGTTACCGCATTGATGTTAGTTTACTCTATGCTAATAAGAATGACAAACCAATCTGAATACCAATCTGTCATTTTTTTCAATAATCATTTTAATTTTATATTAATGTATTTAAATTTGTTATCACTATAAAAACCGCCTGAAAGTTGTTTTACGGGATACTTTTATTCGAATATAAGGTAAGTATGTAAAATTATGAGGATATGTAATTATTAATTTAAATTTTAGAAAATAGGTAAGTCTATTAATTTCCTCAAGATTGGGTAAGTCCATTACTTTTTGTCTCGTTTCGGCACCCAAAAAGCGACATTTAAGGAAAAGAGACGGGTATTAATGATCATAGATGAATCAAGAGACTTAAATCAGAGGGCACAAAATAGGCACAATACATGCACAATATCAAAGAGAATATACCTAATCACTACGTCACAATATAATGAACTTAAGGCGAGGCCAGACGAGGATTGAAATTGAAAATGACGCTAAGATCGTTCATACTTGAGATTATATTGTTATACTTGTTCATGGTAAAAAAATTAATGCGAAAACAATTATTTGATTTACCTTTTACCTCGAGAAGAAAAAGATTTATTGACAGCTAAAGTCATCATCGCGACTTAGCGTTTTAAATTCTCATTGATCGCGACCGGGCACAGTGGATCCGTTCTGAAAAAAGACGGACTTAGGACCTGAAGTCGGAATTTCGTGCTGATTTTTTTTTTAAAGAAGAGATAATAACTATCCTAGTAACTTTAATTCTTTCAGTAAAATCTATGGGATGCATGGTTTATGAGAAAAAAAATAATACATTTTTTTTGTATGGAGAAGAACACCTTTTATTTTATTTCTTGACTTTGTTCAATTCGGGACGGGATTGGCTTACGTTTTATGAAAGACCAAATAATACTGGACCCAAAAAAAAAAAAATTGTGCAGTCACTTGCAGCGAAGCGAGAAATTAAGTGTCAAAAATTTCATTTTTTTTTCGCATATTTTGCAAGGAGTGCACGTTTTTGCCAAACTTTTTGTATATTTTCGTGTACCTGCTGCTAAATTAAACATTTTAATGTCATTTTTAGGCAGAAATAATCAAGATGAGAGGTACTTTTTTTTTTTACTTTTCTGATTTCATTTTTGTAATTAAAGAAAAGGGAACTACTACTACTACTACTCTACTATCGGTCAAGGAGAAGAGAAATTCCGACTTTAGGTCCTAAGTCCGTCTTTTTTCAGAACGGATCCACTGTGCCGGGTTGCAGTTAGCAACGAGATTTACATCTCCGTGGTCTCCTTACTAAAAATTTTGTATAGTAAATAGATTGTACACTACGGTGCTGGCACCGGGGCAAGTGAGATTACCTAATTCCTCGTGTGTCCCTTTCTAACTAGGGAGTCCATTCATTCTCAAATTTGACGGGATACCTAATATGCATTTATTCAAGCCTGTTTCTTACCATCTCGTTGAGGATTCAATATTATCTTTTTATTCTGAAAATGTTTTTAGGGGTAAACTCAGACTAAAAAATATATAAGTATATAAAATTAATTTTGAGCATACCCGCGACTGTTCTCGTTCATCCGCAAAAATAATACAACGTGTTAATGAATTGCCGCAAAACTAGAAAGTATTTTGTTTAGAATCGAGAATTGAATTATCTTGGTTTCGCTAGTAACATATATCTGCTTCTTTTTGGTATAATATTATTGCCTACATATCTAGTTTGTAAGAAATGATAAAATACCTTTGGAAATATGGACGGTATTGCATTCGATTTCAAGAATTTCCGTGAAGTTGTAACATAATCTTCCACTTTGAAATGTTTTGAGCACACGAGTGATGTCTTGCTGGTTTTCCCGTGGACTACTGTCAACCATTTTTCTCTCAGCGTTTCATTCCTGGGAAATCTACGAGCAACACACATTTTGTGTTTAATACATAGGTCGCCAAAATGGTCAATGGTCACCCTAGTTAAGAAAAGTTTAGCGAAACAATAAAATATCTAACCTGTGGAAAGAAAACCCACAGCCAGGGTAAATTTCATTTTTGCATCCAGTAACACAACAAAAATTGACCATTTCGAAGGTTTACAATGTTATTATCAGTTATCACAACAATTTAATTTGTTATTTTATGACTTTTCAAATTTCAAATATGTCCGCCCATCATAATATTTTTTCATAACACCAAAGAGTTGCCATTGAAAAGTTTTGAAATAATGCACTAAAGTATTGTACTTACCTTATTTGTTTTGTCATAAATTGAACAAAATTAGTGTAAAACAAATAAAAATTATCAATACCTAATATACTTTAAATTATGAATTTTCAAAACAAAAATATTTTTTAAATTTACATACATCTTTTGTTACATTACAGTAAATTCTAAAGTGGTAGCTTAATTAGTTGGCAACCCGTTGGAAAGAGACACACGAGTATTCTGGTTATCTCACATTTGCTTGGTTGTCAGCCTACAACTACATTGAAGGAAATTAATACTTATTACGTAAAATTAGAGTTTATTTTGCATTCTCCACGAAATTCGAGAGTTTGGTCCACCTATAGGATACTATATACAATGTTCTTGCTCCTTACTATTTTTCTTTTCATTCGCATAGTATTATTTAATTTAATTTTGTGTATCTTTTTTAACTGATTATCTTAATGTTTGTTTCGTAGTAATCTGTTCACAGTTCACACAATCAAAAGTTATGAGTAATTATCCAATTCTGCACGTAAGTAGTGGAGGATGCCCAGATAGTAGGTATAAATACCCAACATAAATATGAACTGTCGCATCTGTCTTTGCCGGTGATGCTCTTTGACCAAATTATAGTAGTTTCTGTTTTATGTAAACTAGATGGCACTAATGTTCCCAAAGAGTTTTGGAACAACTTGTTTGTTTGAACGTGCTTGTCTATCGCTAGAGTTCATGTCTATGATAGGCATGGTGCATTTTAGGCACTTCGCTCAAAAGGGACCGGGTCGTCGAATACATTAGATTTAGAACAAAGGTTGTTATCTCATAGACATACAATATCTAAACTATTATAAAACTGTAAGAGAAGTGTGTCTGTACATTGAAGATATTTACAAAAAAAAAATTACGACATGGTTTTTACGTGTCTCTGATTCCAAATCACCAATTTTTTGATTTTTTGTCTGTCTGATTGTTTGTTTGTTTGTTTGTATGTTTGTTTGTTTGTTTGTTTGGGTGTTTGTTTGTTCGAGTATCACGCAAAAACTACTGAACCGATTTTGATGAAACTTTATTTGTTTGATAGCTTATCATCTGACTTAAAATCTGGTATATAATTTATGCGGACGAAGTCGCGGGTAAAAGCTCGTAAAGTATAAAGACACGACCATACACCCTTTCGGGGTATTCAGAATCATTTATACAACTATCAACTATCCTTATAGGACGTTTCAGTACCGAATTCAGTTCATTTCCTCCAACGGGTGTCGTAAAAGGCGACTAAGGGACCTACCGGAGGAAGGGCAGCAGCATCCTCTGAGTATACACATTCAATCCAACTGCGATCGCCAACCCGCCTGCCAAGCGTGGCGATTATGGCATATCCCTTCATTTTGGGGGAGGCCTATGTCCAGCAGTGGAAGTCTATCGGCTGATATGATGATGATGATGATGAACAGACTAAATTATACCAAAATGTGCGAAGATTTGATATACGCATATAAAATATTAAGAAAGAGTTCGATCAAGATCAAAAATGTTTTATTTAAAGCCAGCTTCCGCTAAAAACTGAATATAAATATATAAAAATAAACAAACAAACTTGCAGTGAAGATGAGATCCGCCACGTGGTCAACTTGCGCCGACAGACAGACAGACAACGTAAATATTTGAAGTTATGAATTGAAATATAAATAGATTTTTTAGGTAGATTTTTCTTGTACACGGCGACAGATCAACCTACCCAAAGTTGAACTCTATGTTCATGGACATAAGGTCGAACTATGGGTAGGTTGATCTGTCGCCGTGCGTACGTTTTCATCAAAAGTAGAGATCTACCTATTTGATTTATTCCGGACTATCGGTTTTTATTTATCTGTCACCTCGTAAGGTCTACTGAATAAAACAGGCCTAGCATGCAATTTTCCATGGAGGAAGCGTAATTTTCTAACTTCGTAGGGATGTGTCAAATTATGAGACTACCGCTCAAGAAAATCTCAGCAATTTGCAAATTAATACACAATATTGATTTTTAAACATGTTACAGCCATGTTGTGCTATTTCGAATCAAATTAAAGATTTATTTTTATTTTTTTTATTTTTATATCTTGGATAATGTCACACGAATTATCTAGTCACATTTAAAGTGCCAGAATCTAGCCTGGACTTGTATTATGATGACTAGACAACGATATAGAATACATATATAAATACAAACATCCATGACTCGGGTACAAATATTCATATTCATCATACAAAAATTTGTCCCTTACGGGATTCGAACCCGCGACCCTCGGCACAGCAGGCAGGTTCACTACCGACTGTGCTACCGGGCCGTCAAAATTCAGTCTCGAGCGGGATTCGAACCCGCCCCGCACTCTTCTAAACCGGGGAAGTGCGTTACCTATCCAATTTCGCCACCGCCACCGAGGCATCTGCTCAGAGACCGCACTTCCCCGGTTTGGAAGAGAGCGGGTTCGAATCCCGCCCGAGACTGCATTTTTCAATCTTTAATTTAATAAACACTTTAAAATAAAAGTAGCAACTTCCAAACATGATTACTAATGTAATTTAGACACCCAGAGATGTTCATCATCATCTTATTCAAAAGAAAATATTTCCTATTTCACACGTGCCTTCAATTCCTAATGAGACACGACATCGACCTTTTCTTTCCCATGTGCTAATTAACTCTGAAGGTCTTCAACTGCCTCTCTTCCCCTCAATTTTCACTCGTTCTTTTTCCAGAGTTCGTCATAGTACAATTAATTTCCTGAGTCTTTGAAGTAGTCCATCCATCCATCACAGCCCTTGATCATTCCGTCTTCGGACATAGGGCCTCCTCCATATTTCGCGAAGACTTCAGTTAAAGTAGTGTATTGCGCCAATTTGATTGAAATATGTACATCATTCATGATATACAGTAGGCTATTAGCTCTACTTGAGCTATTATCGCCTTACGAGGTTATAGTACTCGATCCGTAATCAAACTAGACAGATTAGCCAGTCATTCTGTACGAGATACGGTGATGCTAAAGCCATAATATTGGGTAGCACTATCACTTTGATGGATACTATTACATTATCTGACATAATGTAAGGTGATAAGAGCTTATCTGACTCAATGATTCGTGTATGACGTGGGCATCCAATATGTAGTGCTTGTATTACTTTGCCAACCATCAAAAGATAATACGAATAGCACAAACCCAGATAGATGTTCTGTCTTGAACTTCCCTAGCTAAAAGATCCAAAGTGCGTCTTGGCCTCTGAAACAAGAGAACACCACTTTTTCCGATGTTGCATATGTCATCAGTTGCTGGCTTGGAGCTCACGCAGCTCAGCCGACCTGAAACTCAGATACCAGGGCTTGCTGTCCACATGATAAGAAGATTCAATTGTTGAGATTATTCCTCAAATAGTTCATATTTGTTGAAACCGAATTTTTTAGAACATTCTCATTTCACATATGAAAACCCAGACTCTATTTCTATACCATTATTGAATTTGCAAGTGAAGGGATTTTTGAACAAGATTTTGCACTGTGATGCGGGCAGAGGGACCAAAGGGTCACCGCAGAAAGGCATTTAACCACCAGTTCAACAAAAAAGTCACTGAACAAAGGAGTCTGGTTTCAGTTACACACTTGTAACGAAGCGCGAAGTGAATTAAATTGTTAGGCGTTACCAGCCGAATTTCTCTTGAATATTTATATATAAATTAACGACAATAATCTCCATTGGGTCAGAATATTTGCGATAGATACAAAAATCTGTAACAAAGCTCACCTTTAGCAATGTGCGAAGTCCATGGTGGGAACCACAGAGAAATTGCCTAGGATGGGAACAGTCAAATCGATTGCAGCGATTGAGTTGAGTTGAGATCGAGTCTGTTCTGAACAAGTTGTGTCAGCTTTAATCTATGCTAATCTACACACTCGCTCAACATGAGTGTGTGTGTGTGTGTGTGTGTGTTGTGTTTTTATTTTCTTGGTGTGCAAATAAAGAATATTTATCTTTATCTTATCTTATGAAATCTCCAAAACCATAAAACCTGAATATTTCTCTTGGCTCCTAAATTGTCACAAAAAAGTATTTTAATGCAATACATAGGTGTGGAAATCAACGTTTATATGGGAATGTGTAGAGACGAATGGGCAATCCAATAACGGGTATATTTACTACTATTGCTCAGAGATAACTCATGCCAACCAACCAAACCTAATTTCAAGAACGATAACACCTAATTCAACATAATATTATACTGTATAAAATGTGTAATCCCATTTTGTAAGGCTTGCAGAACGCCCATTTGGGTCACTGAATCCCCTGGGATAATTTAGGAATCCCGGACGGAAATATCCGGAATTCCGTGTACCTACGTTGGATGAACGGGGAAGTGGAGTGGAAAACTGGATTTTTTGACATACTGTTTTCTTGATGGAATACTGTCGCATCACTGATACGATTAATTTTTTTAGGGTGGGACTATGTGGTGAAAATCCGCCAAAAGCGTGACGAACCCATCCATAGGTAATATACATAATAGGGTTCCGAAGCCATTGTTTAATGATTAGATATTTATATATACTGCCAACGTCCAGTAAATTATTATAGCAGCAGATATAAGAAAAAAAGTTACAAAAAATGGAAAAAGAGCTACTTTGAATGAAAGTGTCGGAGTGGTATCCTCGTATGGACTATGGAGTACCCTGATCAAATCGGTTAATACAGAAAGGAGAGGTGTGGAGTACTCGAAACCGACAGGTATGTATGAGATGTATGGATGTGAATGAGGTGAAAGAGATATGTAAGGAGCGTAGGTAAAAGCGCGCTGTAGTCTCTGCCTTCCCCTTAGTAAAAGAAGCGAAGCTATACAGGGTGTAACAAACACCCTAGTAATATTTCAAGGGGTGTTTTAGTTTAGGCTATCAAACTGAAAAATTTTTTGTGTGTTGACATTTGAGTCGAAAAAAAATGCTGTTTCATAAAAAACTTCATGTTTAGAGACATGAAGTTTTGTATTGTTTTTCGATTCAAATGTATAGGACAGTTGCATCTTTTTCTCTTGTTCAGACGATGTCTCGATAGTGAAAGTTGTTCAATTTGATGGTCTTAACCACCCCTTCAAATATTACTAGGGTGTTTTGTTACAATTTGTACGTAATATTAAATGCAGAAAACTTTAAAATTACGGCGAGATTTTCAGCAGCAAACCCGCATTCAGGTTTTCACTATGCAAAAATATGCAACGAGAGATGAACGAGAGAGTCAAAACAATATTTAATATTAAAAATCTAGCTCCCGTTTCGTACAGTCCATTCAGTTCATTACACCTTGTAGATAGACAGATAGATTTTAGTTTTGCAGTAGCATATAGCATAGCATATGCTCACGACTATATTCCCCGAGGGGGTAGTCAGAGATAATCTGGAACCTCAGAACATCCACGTTTCACTCTTAGTAGTACCGAAACTCTGTCCAGTGTGACGGGGAGTGAGCCCGGCGTCGCCACTTGTGATGGAAAGTAGGTACAATAATATTGAAGTATGCAGATTTCCTCATGATGTTTTCCTTCACCGAAAAGCCAGTGGTGTTACAAATCGTATATAAATTCCGATAAACTCATTGGTATGAATCAGCCGACGGGGATTGAACCTTCGCCTCCTGCACGGCAGGCAAGGTTACTCGCCACTGGACCACCACGGCTAGTTTTGCAGTAATTGACGGTAAACCCGAAAGATTCCGAAGCTTGTACTGTTGTACTACACTGAACAGTACTACAGGTTGAAATTGATATCCTTTTAAACTTAGATTTGATTTGATTTGATTTGTCTATCCATCAAACTGAACAACTTTTACTATTGGAGCAAACCGATCGGAGCACAAAAAATATTCAGCTGTTCCATCCATACTAAACTGCAATGCCTGCTCGACTCAAATGTATACATGCAACAGCAGATTTTTTTGTTGCTCCAATCGGTTTGCTCGCATAGTGAAAGTTGTTCAGTTTGATGGGTAGACTCTTAGTTTAAAAGGATGCTAATGATATCAATTTCACCCTGTATAAAATGTAGTGATCGGTAACTATTGTGCAACTTGCGGCAAACGCTAGGGGTGACAGTTGTAACACATATCATTGGTAAACAATTACAATGTTATCATACCGTTTTCTTTTAGTTTTTTTCTAATACGGCCCCAAATTAGAGTTAATTTCACGTTTCTCATTGTTTTACTTTTTCCTGTTTGTAAAAGGCAAAGGGAACTGACCCATACAGCCATGTACAGTCAAGAAAAGAAAGAAGATTGTTTTTTATACGAACGGCATAAGAACAGTACGAAGATCAAGGTGTCGAACTTGACGTGTTCTCGACTGTATCTTTGTATCATATTGGTAATTTCACAATATAATTGAAACGGCACATCGGTTAGAACACATTTAGAACATGACTTGTAAGAATAATAATAAAAACTCCCGGCCACAAAAAACTCGCTTATTACCAGCGATCTATATTTGGTCGCAGCTTATTACCAACCCTGAAAATGCCGCGAAACGCACAATAGTTACCGATCTATAATAATATGTTAGGGATAAGAAACTACTAGATAATATAGAACTAGATACTTGACTTGCTCTACTTGCCAGTTCCCTACAATGTCATTGGAAAAGTTGTATATTTGAGTTGTTCAGGTACCTACACAATAAAGTTGTGGAGGCTGTATCGATGGATGTTTGAAGATCTTCACTTAATCTCAATTAATCAACAAAACTTTGTATCCAGATGTGTTGTTAGAACTTTGAGATTTCTTTCTTTCGTGTTCTTGAGCTTTGTTATTGTGAGATTCTTTTTAGGATTCCGTAATGAAACAAAGGAACTTATAGTTTCTGGTACTTTCAATATGGGACAAGATAATCTGTGTGACTACTTATGTCCTAGATATTTATTATTATTAAATTAATATCCCGTTTCATCCAAATCTGTCAGTCGATGTTCTCCTATGTTTTCATTTACCGAAAAGCTCAGTTTTGTTACAAGACGTATTATTACGTCGAATCAAACCCTTATATCCTGCATGGAAGGTGAAGCTATTCTATTGGAAGGTGAAAAGATAAAAATGAAAATGTTTAAATAACAAAATAAAGTACCTAGTCAAGGCGTGAAAAATTGGAGCATAACTCAATACAGAACGGAACATGGTATAGTCGTTGGTGATATAAAAAAAGTAACGCAATTTGCGAACCCCCAGTGGAGGCTTCGTTCATAAATCGATTAGCTCAGCTCCGATACTTTTGGAGTGAAAAAAAGTTGCAGAAATATGCGAGACCTGTTAAAAGTTATATTGAATATACAAACTTTCCCTTTTCTGTGAAAATGTTAAAACCATATTTTTCTAATTGTGTCATAATTCTTTCTGAAAGGTTTATACAGAACTAGAGTTTACCTGCGACTACGTCCACAGTCCACACAAATTATATACCAGATTTTAAGTCAGATTTAAGCTATCAAACAAAAAAAGTTTCATCAAAATCGGTTGAGTAGTTTTCGCGTGATGCTCGTACGTACTGCCAAAAATGTACCTAGTAAAGCTTGCCACACTCAATACACACACGCGTACTGTACGTACGCGACGTATGTGACGTTGCATTCTGGAGCGAGTTGCAGAAGTACGCTGCGCCAAAGTGTAGGTAGGTCCTTATCTCGGTATCTACTGCCGAGGGACGGAGACCTGCCAGGGTAGCCGACAAAGCCCGAAGAATTGCTGAAGGTATTTTGAAGTGGCAATGGGCGGTGCATAATTGCATATTGCTCGTAGAACAAATTGCTGATGTAGTCGAAGAGTTCTCGAGTGGCTACAGGGTAGATCGATGACCTGAGGTAGCGGGAACCCGTAGGTTAATGGCAGCGCAGGGCCGGACCTTGTTGCGATCCTTGGAGTAGGCCTATGTCCAGGAGTGGACGTCAATTGCCTTATTAGGATAGGCATGTGCAGTGATCAAACATAAATCTGAAAGCAGCTGACAGCACACTAGAAATAGTGAAATTCAATTCGAAATGGAAATGATTGACTTGGAGGCAGAATTGCTCGCACTGCAATATGGAATATGGGAGATAACCTAATTTTGAGACCTGAAAACGGGACCAACGCAACGTAGCGTTAAATATATAGGACAACTGGGCTGTCCAGATATTAAATACAATCTACATCTAGGTATATTTGAGTAGCATTTTAGCTACCGATTATTTTCAAAACATGTAACAGAGATTACAAAGAGATGGAAAAGGTTTTTTTTAATATGTTGGGGCCAACTTCAGATGCTGGCCGTTTTTTAGAGGATGATCAGACCTGAACAACTTTCACTAGGGAGCCAACTTCGAAATCACGATAAAAAATCTGTTGTTTCATGCATAACTGCTTTACCGTCTCTACTAGTGAAAGTTATTCAGTTTGATGGTCTGTAGCATACCCCCTTAAGTTTTACTAGAGTGTTTTGTTACACCCTGTATATAAATACAAAAATTAATAAAAACTGGTCAAGTGTGTGTCGCGCTCGTGAAAAGGATCTCGGAAAAAACAATTTTTTTGGTAATAATTGTATGGTTGGTACGGAACCATCCGTGCGCGAATACGACTCGCTTTTAAGCGGTTTTTTAATGTATTCTGCGACCAAATATAGAATGTATTTAATTCTGTGTACATTGTGATAGAACCCTTAACCGCAAAGTAAACCTGATTTGGTCACCAGTAATTTATTTAAATCGACAACTAGTTATTCAGGGCAATTTCCTGGTAAAGTAAAAGTAACTATGGGTTTGACCGTAATTTTAAGCGATATAGGGAGTTAATAGTTTATAACATATTTAAATTGATGGATCATTATCCTCAATTTATTAATGTTTGCATAATTTTGTAAATTGTTTGATGGATAAAAATTAATTTGCAACTTTATTTCCATAATTTTACGACACAATTATATTTTATGCTTTGGAGTTTATTGGTGTAGAAAAACAACTAGTCCAGAGGCCTTATATTTGATGCCTCATACGAAAATAAATGACAGATTGGAAGGTTACTAATTGCCGTTTGGAAGTTGTTGTAAGGTAGGTAGGTACCACATTACTGATATAAAATACCCAGTACCATAAGTCTCAAAGATCACACACAACCCGCCAATATAAGGACAAAACAATATTAAAAACCTAATCTTCTTCTTCTCGTGTGGAATCGTCACGTCTTCTTCAAATCGTCAGTTTCCAGTATCTTGCCACCTCTGTCGCACTGGCTGATGCGCTCATTAGGTCCTCCTCTCCACATTGTGGTCCACCTGTACAGACTGTTAGGTGCGGGGTAGTTTGTTGTAATCCGCATTGACATAAAGTGTTGCTGTTTTGGGGGATAATTCCCCATTTTAAGAGATTATCCTTGGTCCTACCCACTCCAACCCGCAGACGGTTCAAGGCTTTCCACACAGGCCATTCCTCCTTCCCTCCGGGTGGTAGTGTTTCAGCTGGTTTGACGAAATTGGGAAGATGTGTTGTTTGTTCCCTCCAATGTCGCATTCGAAACTCTTCCGCTGTTTTTCCGTCCAAGGTCCTGTTTGTGGCGAAGCTTTTGCGAGACTTAAGTCGAGGTTTGACTGGGGCATGGTTGTGCATCGGATGGCGGGCATCGTTTTCCTGTTTCCAGCGTTCCTTAGCTGCAGCAGCTTCCCTGCGAATTCGAGGAGGTGCTATTCCGGACAGCAAATAGAGTTTTTCGACAGGGGTAGGTTTCAAGCACCCCGTTATCAAACGGCAGGTCTCGTTGAGTGCAGTGTCCACTTGGTTTGTGTGCGCTGAGTTTTTCCACACTGGGCAGGCATATTCTGCAGCGGAGTAGCTCAGAGACAAGGCCGTAGTACGCAGAACATGTGGGTGGGCACCCCATGAGCTTACGGTCAATTTGCGCAGTAGTACAACAAAAAAACCTAATAATAAAAATATAATAAAAAAAAAAATCGAGGTTACATGTTTATTTCTCTGCAGTAGAATTTAATTGAATTGACGTTTTTGGATATTTTTATCTGTTCTTAAAACTTTGTACGGCAATCTTACTATACTGTAATGTAAAGGAATATATCTTAGGTCTGTGTGTAAGGGTATTGAACTAAGGTGTCGATCATGACGGGAGAGAAATAAAGCCCTTTTGAGCGAAGTACCTAAAATGCACGATGGTGCCTGTGAGCGTTATTTATTATTATTATTATTATTTATTTACAGGAGTTATTACAAGCAAAAACTTGCACATTTTCCAGCGGTCGGAAAATTGCTTCATGTAAATTAAACGAAGAATTTAAAAAACAAAGAACCATTTTATTCTACGTATTAGACGAGATTAAATCTAAATGCTGAACATTTCACGAATACAGTGAAGGCAGCTTTTATCGGGTCGTCGACCTTTCAACAAAGCCCTTGTGAAAATACATTTTATCTTCGAAGATATAAACATGTTTTCACTTTATTACAAAAGATTTTTCCTTTATAAATTACTAGCTTTTGCCCGCGACTTCGTCCGCACCGTTTCACGACATGTAGCGAAATAAAATATACCAGATAAACAAATGTTATATTTCTATCATAAATTATACCATACGCTACCACCGCTTCAGGTGTTTCGTTGTAGAGAAGAGTCTGCCAGAAACTCTACAACACACATCTTTTAAACAAAACATAAATGTACAAAGTAATTACAAAATAAATACAACCACACACACATTTGAACTTGAATTTTCATTATTCATAAGTCATAACATAATATAATCATCGAATTTATAAAACACTTTTTGTCAAACAAGTTTAGAATATCCTCTGGTGTCTTATTGTTGTTATTGTAGCCATAAAAGATGACTTTTGACCTTACTGAGCCGAAAATGTGAGAGTACAAATTTCTGTGTGTAATTGTAATAAAATATGCAAAGATTTTTTTTGGTCTATAACGACTAGATACCGCCGACGTACTAAAAAAATGCGGCAAAAAATATTACGCCACCGAATATTACCGAATATGGAAATACCATCCGATGCTAACATTAAAATTAAATAATATGTTATTTTGGAAGCAATCAGTCCAAAAACAAAAAGTTCAAGATGGCGGCCACTTTTCTAAAATCGGACATTGGATTCGTGTACGGAGTCCACGCAAACCCTCAGATATGAATTTTTGGAAGCAATCGGTTGAGCAACTAAAACGTAAATATGACGGCTCCTTTTTGTGATTCTGACAAGTTACAGCCCTAAATAGTTAGGACAGATGGACGGACGGACAGCGTAGGCTTATGAATAGGGTCCCGTTTTCACCCTTTGGGTACGGAACCCTAATAAAAAAGTAACCTAACTACTGGGCTTAACTACTATAAATTTCTTATAATTCGGATAAAAGTTTAGAGTTGGCAACATTATTTTTTGAAACTCGAACTTTAGTTGCCGCATTTTAGGAGCCCATGTTCTTAGGAAGGGCGGAATCTAGTAGTATAGACCAAAAAAAGTCTTTGAAAATATGTATTCTATATCGTTGTCTAGTCATAATAATACAAGTCCAGGCTAGGTTCTTTAAGTGTCCATGATAATTTTTACGTCAATGCATCGGTGGACTTCACCGTCGCTACCTACGCATCAGAGTTTCTCCTTCAGGGTATGCAAGTGTACTCACTATAATATTTTCCTTTACCGTTTGAGAGCAGTCTGTAGTTTTATTACCTGAAATATTAGAGGATACAGACCTGAAATATATCTAAAATTCACCACTGAAACGATTTACTTACATCATTTAATATTGTAAAGGGTCTAAAACAGTCTGGCATCCGTTCCAGCTCAGAACGTCCAAGTTACGGATCCAGCGATTAAAATAGTTATCGCCCATCAGCCGCCAGATGGCGACTCGGAACTTTTTAATATCGCCAGAGTTAAAATATTGTCTGAACATCGATTATGATTCTAACAATATGCCCGATAGAAAGACAGCGCGTGTTTTACATCATAATCTGTAACCAACTTTGATAGCGTGAAAATGTCTGTATTCGTTCTCAAGATTCAACCTATCCCAATGACCAAACTTAATCAAAATAGCTGTGAAAACATACACAGGAATAGATAATTTCTTAATTATTACATTGGTACAGACAGAAAGCGATACCACGCGATACATAGATAAACGCACAATCTTTTTTCGAAATTGAGATATTATACATTGTTACAACTATACCATCAATTTAAGCGAGGCGAGCACTTGTAGAAAGGCGCACTTATGGTACATTGAAGGTTTCCTGTCGAAATTATGTAGAAAGAGACAATAAATAATAAAAAATAAATAAAAAGAGATTTATTCACCAGAAATCATAAACATTTCCTGATTGAATAGGGGGAGCCTCAGCACAAATGCTGTTTTGCGGTCTCTCCCTTTTGTATAGTACAATTTTAACATGCTTTTAATACCATTCATTACGTACCTATACTATCTATCCTACAGTTGCAGAGAAAACGACAATTATAAAAATATACAAATAAATTAGATACCTAGAAGCTCACAGCCTACATGAAATCATGAGATGAACTATCATATAACTTGTACAAAACAACACACACATTACTATCAGATTCCACAATACATGTCAATATTTGGTTGGCTTATTATTATATTAAACATTTGTACATACAATACATTCAAATATTAAAATATTGATTTATTAAAACATTACATGAAAAATTCAAGTTAAAATTATATAAAAAATTGATTAATTAAGCAACCGTACGTAGCGTTTACGTAATATAAAGCAAGTGCGAATGGATCAGTCGAAAGGGGTCGCCTTACACGGGTAAATAAGATTTCTTGAAATAAGAATTCGATATAATAATATATGAGAGCCCATATTCTTGGTTCAATGCAATTTGCTTTCAGCAAGACAATTGCCTTGTGTGAAAGCCAATTGCATTGAACCAAGAATATGCGCTCTCATATATTATATCGAAGCAAACGTAATTTTAATATTCCAAGTAATCTTTTTTACCTGTGTAGACGTACGATGCGGACCAAGAGCTAGATCAAAAATGTACCCGAAACTGACACGAGCGTGTAAGTGTAAGTCAGAGATTTTGGTGTAAGTATGACTGTTGAAGAGGCAAAAGAGATGTGTCAGGATCGTAACATAATTATGGCGATCAATTGTCTCTGCCTACCCCAATGGAATATAGGCGTGAGTATAATGTACGTATACATGTTAATTGTTGTGGGCATTCTTTTCGAAACACTGGACATAAAGTTATGAGTTTCCACAAGCTTTTGAGGCTGCAAGTTTTTATAACTTTTAACATTTCATAAAATGTTTTTTCAAACAAAAAAGCCCAAACTATGATTAACAAAGAATGAAAAAACGCCATGAAATGTTCGCTCAGAACTCGTAATGACATCGTAACATTTTTAACGTGTTAATGTTGTTTTTACGTCGCGCGCCGTAAACACCACGTAGACTTTGTTTAAACGTAACAATGACATTAATGTTCACGCTAAAATGCGATGTTTCTATTGGAAAGATAACTGTTCTGGGGAAATAATTATACATCATTTTCTCTTTCTACGAAGAGTTTGGTAGTTGTAGCAATGTTTCTGACCACCCCAAAAGATATTAATACGATCGTATGTTTGAGTATACGTGACAAAACATACGAGTAATATTTAAAGGGGTGCTTCAGACCATCAAACTGAAAAACTTTCACTATGGAACAACTTCGAAATCGCGAAAAAAAATTGCTTTTTCATTCAAAAGTGCAGTATTTTGACTCGACTCCAATGTATGGGACAGCTGTTTTTTTTTCTCGATATTTGCTCCGTAGTGAAAGTTGTTCAGTTTGATGGTCTAACTAAACCACTACTTTAAATATCACAATGGAATTTTGTTACACCTGTATAAATGTTTGATGAAAAAGGGAGGGAAAGTTTCCGTGTTCGCGGTCCAACTGTTCTTTGACAACTTTGATAGTGCGATTTAGAATTCGGCATATTATGATTGGTTAGTATTCGTAACGTGCTGTCTTCGCTATCTTATTGGCTAATAACATGCGACGCGCTATATCGCGTTGAAAAGATTTTTTCTGATCGGCTATCAATACGTGTGACGTGCTATATGCGCTGACCTAGATCTGTTGTTTACATCGACTCGATCAATTTCTTCTTTAGTCAGCTCCCTCACAGCTCCGCTACATATGTATCAGATTTGATGCATTGGTAAACATCAACAAAAATACCGTTTATAACAGAAGAAAATAATGTTCAGTGATTCCGAGGAGAAATTCCAATGCGTATGTGAAGTCTACCAATCCGCTTTGGGCACGCGTGGTGGACTAATGCCCATACACTCTCCCTGAGGGTAGGCCTCTGCCTGCAGTGGGACGTAATTAGGATGTGATAATGATGATGATCCCGCGAATTTACTCCAAACTGTCTTGGAACCAGCACCGAGTTAAACCGAAGGGAAGGAGCAACAGGAACCATCATCATCTGCCTATAATTGTCCACTTCTGAAGATAAGCTTCTAGCATCCTCTGCTTTCTTCATCAAGTCGCTTCCCGCTATCTTTCTCAGGTTTTCGGTCCAACGTACAGCAGAGCGTCCTACTACACCAGTTCTTGGTCTTCATTCTAGAACTTGGCTTCCCATCGCTTGTCAGTTCTTCAGTAGATATGTCCTGCCCACTGCCAGTTCAGCTGTGTCAACCAATTTAGTTCTCCAACGTATCAACTTATTCCTGATGTCATAGTATATCGAGCATAGCTCTTTCCACAAGGAGCATAGCTGTCTCAAACGGAGATCGCTATAGGGAACCCAAGCCAGAAGGAAATACGACCAGTGGACTAAGACACTATAAGATAGGTGGCCAAGGGAAGGACGAAGGTCAGTAGCAAAATACACGCGTTCGATTAGCACAGGACCCAGTCAAGTGGCATAATCAAGGGAGGCCTATCACCAGCGCAGTGGGTGGATAACTGATTTGAGACTTCTTTGCCTGGCCCTTTCCCATTTTATTTGGGGTCGGCCCTCCGTATCATGCGTCTCCAGGCAGCTCGGTCCTGGGTCGTCTCTTTGCTGACTTGGGCTTCTTTGAGGTTCTTATTTACTATGGACATCCATGTGATTCGGGGTCTTCCTCGTCCTCGGGGTTTAGTTTCGGTATCTAGCACTTTTCTGGTCATGTGGTCGGATGGTCGCCTCATAACGTGTCCGTACCATCGCAGGAGGCTCTCCTGTAGTTTATCCGGGATAGGTCTCACTTTGAAGGTGCCTCTTATGTGTGTGTTTCTGACATGATCCAGCCTAGTTACACCACCTGCCCACCTGAGCATCTTCATCTCTGCGCAGTTTGATTTGAGTGCAGATAGCTGATTTGAGTGAATGAAAGTTATGAAAGAAATTCCCAGAACGTAATTATCCAAGCCCATGTTTATCAAAAACCTTATGTATTATGAGGTATAAAGGTCAAATATCCCTCACTCGAAATTAATTCCTTTCCCATAGCATCCATAATTCCTGTTAGTAATTAAGTCGGTCAAATGCGCACGAAAATTTCCGCTTTTAGAAGTTTCGACAACAAAGAACATTGTTTCGAACTTTGGCCTTTCTCATGAAGTTTTGTTGTTATTTGTATAAAGCTAATGCGAGGTTAGAAGCTTGACTGGAGATGAAGACCAAGTAGAAAGAAGTAACTCCAATGAATTGATGTTCTTAGTCCATTTCTATAGACACTGTTTATTTACAAAATCTGTTATTTCATACATTTGTTCCATTGACGTATTCTAAACAATTTTTTTCACCATTTCTGTCTTGGCTCCATAGTAAAAGTTGTTCATTTTGATTGTTTGAAAAGTGGCGTACTTAAATTTACATTTGCACGTAGTTACTTACGAGTTATATTTCTATTGTTTGGCGCTCAATACAATGCCAGTCTCTACATCTACAGGGTGAAATTGATATCATTAGCATCCTTTTAAACAAAGAGTCATCAGTCAGTCATCCATTCATACTGAACTAATATTACTATGGGAGCCAACCAATCGGAGCCTACTCGACTTAAATGTATGCAACAGCAGATTTTGTTGTGCTCCGATCGGTTTGCTCCCATGGTAAAAGTTGAGAGTCCGACCACAGCAGCCACAGCGTACGGACGTGTCCGCGCGCCGCTCCTGCCTCCCGTCGCCCTCTACCTGCGCCGTGCCCCGCCCACGCGCACTCTACGCTGGTTCGCCGCCTCCGCGCCGTCCAGTCGCCCGACGCCCGTCACCCGGGACGGTCCTCCGTCTCGCCGGTGCGTCACCGCTCCGCTCCAAATCGGGAAAGTGCAATTTTCATTGCGCCTACCGATTGTTTCGCTGCGTTCGTTTTACTTGACAGTAAAATCTTTGTAAATCCACGCTTTAGTGGTGGTCTTGGGGATACGTAACCGTGCCAACGAACCAAGGTCCGAGCTTGACCCGGAGGCTCGCCTTTCCCCTTCAGGGAACGGTCAATCCGGCTGGGGCTGACACCACTGGCCTTGGGGGGTCTCCTAGTCAACGTCAGCCATCTCCCCCTCCCACCCTACCCTATCCCTATTCCTATTCCTCGGTGACTGTTTGGGCGTTGTAGAGCCTTGTGCTCGCAGCTACCCTCTTTCACCAAGGCAGCTAGGGCCTTTTAGGCACACACCCTTCGCACATTAAGACTGGCGAAGGACCACACCGTAGGGCACACGGTAGGGCTCACCTCAGGTACTCAACCTCCTTGCCAAACCCGGGCAGGGAGGGTTGTTCGTTACACATCCCCGGAAAATCCCATCCGGGGAAACGCCACTCAGACACTTTCACATCATGGCCTCTTCCGAAGTAACGTCGGAGGAGAGACTGCGTCTGCTCGAAGCGGAGGTCGCTCGCTTTGGGGATGAGCGCAAGCAATTCCTGGAAGAACTAAAGTTCTACCGGGAAGAGTTAGCGCGCGTCCAAAAGGCGAGCGATGTCCGCTGCCAGCAGCTGCAGGCTCAAAAGGCAAACGAACTGCGCGAAATTGGAGTAAAGTTCTATACTTTGCTCGGTTACGCGCAGGATCTTGCCCCCTCCAGCGTTATGGCAGACAGGCTCGGCCAAACCCCTATGGGTCAACGGACTCTCGAATTTATCGAGATATCCATGGCCGCAGGGAAAGTCAAACCCCGGACGGACCGGTCCGTTCCGAGGCCGGCGCATTCGGCGCCGCCAGTTCCCCCCGGCTTTACAGCCACCCCCGCGCACCCGCCTCGGGATCGTTCTCCTCCGAAAGCGGTCCTGACGCGGGACAGCCCGCACTCACCTAGCCCTGGTCCGCGACCCCATCCCACTCCTATTCCGGTATGTCACTCGGAACCACAATCGTCGTCTGGGGACGACTCCGAAGCCCAGATGGACATCGGAGTCGTCTCCAGTAACTCCTCCACCTCCTCGGAGGGGGAAGAGTTCAAGACGGTGGTTGGGGAGGCATCCCGGAAACGCCTTCTTAAAAAGAAGCGTAAGGACGAGGCCGCGGAGCATGGACTACGCGTGTCCCCCCCGCCCAAACAGAGCAAACGCTCTAAAAAACCCGCGAACTCGCCAAATTCTGGCCCCTCAGGCCAAACCTCCCCCGGCCCCTCAGGCCAACAAACCCCCGGCCTCACAAGCCAGACCGCTATCGACCCTTCAGGCCAACTCCTCCAAGGCCTTCAGCCTTCCCAAACACAAACTCCTCATGTCTTTCGTAAGAGCAAGGCGCCCCCACTTGTCATTCGCGAGAAGGGCAAGTGGGAGCGTGTTTCTCAACTTATGAGAGACAGGAAGATTAATTTCACGCACGCGACCAATACCCACGAGGGTATTAAGGTCATCGTCCCCACTTCTGAGGACCACCGCGGACTCACGCGTCTGCTCGACAGTGAAAGGGTGGGATACCACTCCTTCACTCTCGAGGAGAACAAGACCCTTAGGGCCGTGATCCGGGGTATTCCGCAGGAGGTGGCGACCGATTCTGTCCTGGCGGACCTCAAAAGCCAGGGCTTACCAATCCTAGAGGTCCACCGCATGAGTAGCGGAAGGACAAAGGCCAAGTACGACATGGTGCTTGTTATCCTCACCATGGAAGGGGGCCATAATATTTATGGCCTCAAGTCTGTGGTGGGGCTAACACAGTTCCGGGTCGAAAAGCCGAGAAAAAACCGAAGCCCCTCGCAGTGTCACCGTTGCCAGCTCTACGGGCACAGTTCCCGTAACTGTCAGGCTCACCCACGGTGCGTCAAGTGCCTGGGTGACCATGCGACGGTACACTGCGAGAGGCCGAAGGACCGGACCCTCTGCGTCACACCGCCCTCGTGCGTATTGTGCGGGGAGCAGGGGCACCCCGCGAACTATCGCGGATGCCCTAAGGCTCCTCGCATAAAGCGTGGGGGTGGAGGACGCGGCTACTCCGGTCCTTCACATTCGGACCAACCCTTCCGCCACTCAAGCGGCCCAGTTAGGCCCCCCCCCCAACAACAGTTCGTACAATCGAACAAACCCTTCGCGCACGTCGTCGCGGGCCTTCAGCCTAACACCCCCCCGCAATCGCAGCCACAACCTCTGACCCAGACCAGGACAGACCCACCACACACAAACCCGCCCCCCCAATATGGCCAAATCCCCACTAATATAGTGGCGCTTTTGGCCAAATTGGCGACGGCCAAAACCCAAACCCAATACATCGACATATGTATTGAGAACAGCATGCTCCTTTTGGGCGTGCAGGTCCCCAATGTCAACTCCCTACCCGTTTCTTAATGGATATACGACCCACTATAGAAAGATGTAGAATCAAACCCCGATCCCTCCGAGTGGCCACTTTCAACGCGGACGGTCTCAGTGAGCAACGCGATGAAATGGGTCACTTCTTACGCGATCATAACATCGACGTTATGCTAGTGCAGGAAAGTAAGCTAAAGCCGGGTACCCGCGACCCCAAATTAGCAAACTACAATCTCGTACGAAATGACAGAACCAGAGCCACAGGCGGTGGTACTGTCATTTATTACAAGAAAACCCTGCACTGCATACCGCTCGATCCCCCCACCTCTCTAAGGCACATTGAGGTCTCGATGTGTCGCCTAGCCATGTCAGGCCATCAGCCAATCACCATCATCTCGGCCTATCTCTCCGGTAATGAATCGACAATCCTGGACAGAAATGAACTGGATTGTCTGTTCAATATCGATGGCGCGGTCATCCTAGCGGGTGACCTCAACGCCAAACATCCAGACTGGCACTGCCCTCCCCCAGCCACAGCTAGAGGCAATGATCTCAACCGCTTCTCGGAAGAGCTTAATTTCGCTATCATAGCCCCCATGACCCCTACCCGCTATCCGACGCGGCCAGGCGATAGAGCCAACGTACTAGATCTTACTCTCCTCAAAAACATAAACCTCCCGGTTTGTGACATCGAAGTAATTCAGGAGCTTAACTCCGACCACCGCCCGGTTATTGTACAGCTAGGGCAGCCCCCCCAGCTAACACCCCCCACAAAGATACTAGTGGATTGGCAGAAACTTGAGGAATCCCTCAAATCTGTCAATTCTCCCCTCCTTGACACGATACCGACAGACATATCCACTGTAGATGACGTTAGATTGGCAATCGACGCTCTCACCGGCCACATCCGTAATGTCGTCAACGATTGTTCACGGCAGGTTCCAGCGATGATGGATCATCGCTGGAAGCTGCCGGACGACATTAGGGAGGCCATGAGAGTTAGAAACGCCGCATGCCGCGCATACCGCTCGATGCCCAACGAGGCGAACCGGGTCCGAATGCGAGCCTTACAGAGAGATGTAAGGACTCGCATTCGAGACATGCGGCGAGCACGTTGGGACGAGTTTATGCGGGGTATCACTCCCAGCCACCTTGCCTTCTGGAGGGTGGCTAGAGCCTTCAAATCCGACACAGTGGCACCTATGCCCCCTCTCGTTAGACCTGACAATCCAATCCCTGCCTTTCTGGATGAGGAGAAGGCCGAGGTTCTGGCAGACAGCCTCGAATCTCAATGTGCCCCCAGTACACTGCCAGTAGACGCCGATCACCTTTCGGAGGTTGACGGTGAGGTCGAACGCAGACTTTCGGTTCCCCCTACTGACACTCTGTCACCGATCACCCCTAGCGAGGTCCATGACGTTGTTAAAACACTGAAACCCCGGAAGGCTCCGGGTTCCGATGGCATCACCAATAAGGTACTCAAGTGCCTATCGGCGCCACTCATTGTCCTACTGACCGCCATCTTCAATGCGGCCATGTCCAATTCGATCTTTCCCGACACCTGGAAAGAGGCCGATGTCATCGGAATTCCGAAACCTTCCAAAGACAAGACAATACCCTCTAACTATCGCCCCATAAGTCTCCTCAAGACTATGGGGAAGATATACGAACGCCTCTTATTAAACCGCCTAAAAGATTTTGTACAATCTAAAGGCATTCTCATAGACGAGCAATTTGGCTTTAGATCCGAACACTCGTGTATCCATCAAGTCCACCGCCTCACGGAACATATTCTCGGTAATAAATTATTTAGACGGCCCGTCGGGACGGGTGCACTCTTCTTCGACGTAGCGAAAGCCTTCGACAAAGTCTGGCACAACGGTTTGCTTTACAAACTGTTTATACTCCAAGTGCCAGATCGTCTCATTTTCATCATAAGAGACTTTTTGTCGAATCGTAGTTTTCGCTACCGAGTAGAGGGTACGCACTCGTCCCCTCGGGCCATAACCGCCGGGGTCCCTCAGGGCTCCGCTCTCTCACCGCTACTATTCTCTCTCTTTATTAACGACATACCGCGCCCCCGCGATTGCCAGTTAGCCCTATTCGCGGACGATACCGCGTTATACACCTCCAATAGGAGTAAGCGCTTAGTGTTATCGAGACTCCAATCCGCAGCCAATGCCCTCGGGGATTGGTTTCGGAAGTGGAGAATCGAGGTCAATCCAGAAAAAAGCATGGCAGTGTTCTTTTTCTGGAAGGACGTACACTCAGAGCTGACCCCGATTAGGCTATTCGGCCGTACGATCCCATGGGTGAATACGGTCAAATACTTAGGAGTCACGTTAGATCGCGGAATGACATTCCGGCCTCACATAAGGCGTGTTCGACAGAACGCGCTTCATGTGATGCATCGTTTGTATCCGGTCCTGAACAAGCATTCTAAATTGTCACTTAGAAATAAGTTGACAATTTACAAGACTTGTATCAGGCCGATATTCACGTACGCCGGAGTGGTATTCGCGCACGCCGCCCCGAGCCATATCCATAAATTAGAAGTTATCCAAAATAGATTCATGCGTACCGCGACTGGCGCACCATTGTTCTTACGCAATAAGAACCTTAATATCGATCTAGAGTTGCCTACCATCAAGCAACTATTCAAATCTATGGTGACGGACTTTTTCGCCGCCCTCCCACGTCACTCTAACCCTCTCGTTAGGAATAACGCCACCTACCGGTGTAGGTACAACAAGCCCCGAAAGCGTCGGCCTCGGAACGTCTTAGACGATCCAGACGATGCGATCACGGTCGCTATGATAGCGGCCCTACAGTCACGACTCACAAACACGAATTCACACAACACGACCACCGCCGGCGGTAACACAATCATGTCTTTGTTACGTCGTCGTCGTCAAAATCGAAATCCCCTCCGGCCCCGGAGGGGTTCGTCGCGATCTCTGCCCACTCTTTTGCCTTCTGGCGCCTACAGACGCTACCGGCACGTCGCTGGCCGATTCTCACCGATCCCCGCTACCCCATCGTAGTCCGCGCAGTCCCAGCAACGCCCATTGCCGAGGTCCGTACCCCTTAGGGGTGCCCCTTGGGCAGGTTGCTTAAGATCTTTCATTGGTTCGGTAGACCTACCAGGGCGCTTCGTCGTCACTGGTGTGGTCCCCCCATAGTCCGCAGTAATAAGCAGTAGCTGCTCCAAGAGTAATACTGTATTGGTCAATTCGAAAAAAAAAAAAAAAAAATGGTAAAAGTTGTTCAGCTTGATGGAGACTCGTTAGTTTAAAAGGATGCTAATGATAATAAGATCACCCTGTATAATCCATACTGTTGATGGCTGGGTTAAGCTATCTACAATAGACAAATTCTATAAAAAACATCTGAACAATTCAACACAATATACACTTAAAAGATTTAAAAAACAGTTACCGTAGTAAATAACCGCATTCTAAAGTTAGAGCTTTCCGACGTACGGATGTATTTATTGTGTAAATGTATGTATCTTATTTATGAGGTTTTAGCATTTCGAATGTTAACATCTGCTCGTGTAAGTAATAATCTATTGGAACAATGTTTTAGCTAGCAACTATTATTATTCTGTGGTTGTGGAGGTATGTAATGTGACGGGTATATGAGAGGTGGAAGTTAAAATGTGTATAGTATTAACATAAATAATTCTTAATTTATGCTGTAGGTACACTTACTTTCAAAAGTGTGTCGATAACATACATACATAAGCTCACGTCATTGTATCATGGGGGTAGGCAGAGACCACAGGCCGCAACACGCGACTCTGTCACACCTCTTTAGCCTCATTTACATTTATAAATCTTTCCATGCACTTCCGTTGATTGACTTGTCCTTTTCGGAAAAGATCATTTATTTGATCATGCTTTGTTTTCCTCGGATGCGCGGACGGCCTCTCCCAACACTTCCGCTCACCTTTCCTTGATATATTACATTCGTAAGTCTTCTTTTATTCATTCTTTCTACGCGACCGAACCATCTACAGAGTGAAATTGATATCATTAGCATCCTTTTAAACTAAGAGTCTATCCATCAAACTGAACAACTTTCACTATGGGAGCAAACCGATCGGAGCAAAAAAATAATCAGCTGTTCCATACTAAACTGCAATGCCTACTCGATTCAAATGTATACAACAGCTGATTATTTTTTTGCCATAGTGGAAGTTGTTCAGTTTGATGGGTAGACTCTTAGTTTAAAAGATGCTAATGATATCAATTTCACCCTGTATAAGCATACCCCTCTCAATCCTAGTTTCTACATCATCCTTCAACTTACACCAATCCCTTATCACACCGTTTTTGATTCGTTCTACCAAAGTAATATCACACCACACATGTGTGACGATAATTCCGACCTTATTACAAAAAGCTATTTCTTCCAAAGACGTATACAAGGTGATAGGGCAAAACCCACAAAATTTGTCTCTAGAATTGTTAATAGCTGTGTATTTTGTGAAAATTTATGATATCGAAATCACGCTCTGTTCCGATTGGTATAACTTCGAAGTCTTCGAACATAAAAAACATAGGGTCGAATTGAGAACTTCCTCCTTTTGTTGAAGTCGATTAATAAAATGATAAATAATTAAAACTAGCAGCATTCAAGAAAAGAAGGATGCGCGGTTCTTACGATACACAGGGTATAAACTTGAATCTGAACAAGTTTCAGGTCCCATATTAGAAACATTGACATAGCGAAAAAAATACTGTTCCATACATTTGGCTCGAGTCATCAATCATCATTGACGTTTTCTTATCTATAGAACACCTGTTATTTTTTCGCGATACGAATTTGTGTTTAATCTACAACGTGTTAATAAATTAGTGCAAAACCTCATACACCCCTACTGATTTATAACAAAATAATTAGATTGAAACAATAATTTCATTATTTTGATAGTTAAAATTTAAAGTTATTCGCATTTTAAGTTTTGAGGCAAAAATGATTTGTTATCTTTTCAACACTGAAAGAAAGCGCTAACGTACTCATGGATACATTTTTATAATCTTGTTTTGGTAGTAAGTAGGGTGAGTGTGCCCGTGCGGTGGGTTGACATCGGGTTCAGCAATTTTAAAATTTTGCAAACAAATAATTTAATATTTTGAAAAAAATTACCTATGTTGAAACCATGATAATCGGATTCTGCTCTCGATTCTAATCAAACTACTTTCTAGTTTTGCGTTAATTCATTAACACGTTGTATGTTATTGACTTTGATTAATACTACCATAGAGAAAATAACGCGCTCCCCTGGGGAAGAGATGTTGTATCGAACTGTGCACAGATACTCAACTGGGCCTGACATCATAATAGCGGGAAGTAGCGTATTTAAAGGTTAACCCTTCCCCTCACCCGTTTTTCACCCCCTTTGTTGGCGACAACATTTTCTATAGAAACAAGCCGATATGCCATCTCTTCTTACTCTATGAATACTACCAAAAACATTCTTCCAACCAAACTGACAAATGTCGTAATTTTGAACAACAATTGACATTGACACGACAATGTTTGCTTCGCGGTTGCGGCTGTCAATCAACCTGTCAATTTTGTTACAAACACTTATAATATTCCGACAGATTCCGTTCTATTCCGAGATGTAGAGTTCATAGTGTGCACCTGCTTTATTTACAGTACCTAAAATTCACTATACGGTATAAATTGTTAAAAGGATCCTTGCAGAGCTCCCAAGCGCGCTGCATGCAAACGAAGTTAGATCCTATTTTGAATACTTACCACATTAAAATCAATGACACTTTTATAGATGATCTTTCGCTTGTAAGAATATGCAGTTTCAATGCTAGGATTAATTTATGATTTGTATGGAAATATTTGAACAACTTTAACAACATTTTATCAAAAATCTGACAAACGACAGAGGTAGGTACAGATATTAGTTTCTAAATCGTATTTAAAAAATGACATAAAAGTAAACCTTTACAACCGTTGAAAGTTTGTAGTTGTTACAGAGGCCTAAAACTAGCAAGTTTTATCAAAGCTTCTGATCACCACCAAAGTGATTGTGGTCTTGACTATATCCAGAATACTGAGTTTTATTACATTAACATACCTACGTAATAAAATCTATCAACAAATTCCTGTTACACCCCACCCCAATAGCAAAAAATGTAACTCACCATCAGAAAGAAACGAGGAACGTAAAATCCACAAAGCACTTCACACACAACAGCTGTTAAGCCTGCTACACACCCGGCACGGTTTCATTTGTCAGGTCTTGTTTTCTAAGTCTATGGCAGACGAGTGCCGCGGCGTAGCGGCGCGCACACACTGAAAGCGTAGGCTTCAGTGGAAGCTAGCAGGGCGGTGTTACACCTGGTGCGTTCGATTATTCCATGGAATAGAATAGAGGCATTGTCTAACTACCTAGAATAAAATTAAGGAAAAGATTGGGCACAAACCTCTGCGTCGAGATCCCAATCGTCTTTTGACTAGTTCCACGATTAAGCTTAGTGGTGTTTTATTTCTCTTATCAATTCAATGGAAGTTCTATAAAGAAATAATATGAAATGACATGAGGGTCTACATGCATCAATTTAGTGGCGTGGATTGTGTCCAAAAATTTATCTGTCGTAATGTGAAAGATTGTATGTGGTCGGAGATCCAAATAAAAATTTTTTCTTTCTTTCTTTCTTTTCCTTTCACGATTAGAATAATGATTCACTAGCTTGTCAGTGAAGGAAAACGTATACAGACTCTACTGTCCACTATAAGTAACGACGCGGCGCACAAAGGTAAAATCTGTCACAGGGTTTGGGGAAGGCCAGTGATATGCTATATATGGCCCTGGAAAATAATTCCCCTCGTCAATCTTCGTTTGCCTAGAGTCCCCCGACAAAACCTGAAGTCGTTTAGTAAACAAAAGGTGCAAAGTCGGATAGCAGGGCGTAAAGTCGTAAAAGGCACGAAAACAATTAGCCAATCGTGGAAAGGGATTGAAGGTGGCACATGATTGATCAATAATTTCAGCGCTATTTTTATCAACTGCGCAGGTACATCGGCGAGACTTATAAACCTGGGACTACCGTACGACCTACAATTCTCAATGCAGATCTTTACTGCAAGACAATCATTTCAAAATGTTACCCCCTCTCAGTGTAACCCCAGAGCATCTCAAAGCGCAGCGGGGTGAGGTGTGTCGACGGCGGACACAACCCACTGAGTTGTGATGTGTTCAATGTTTATCATTAGCCCCCGTATTACCTTGACTGTTATGTCTATCACAATAGAGTTTAATATCACCTCGAAAATGCACAAGGTAACACTACGGAAACATGGGCTGTGTAGGTACTAAATTATCCTTTATTTCTGAAGCTCATGCAAACCTACCCTAATCTTTCAGAGTGGACAGAAGGATTGCTATTTACTACCAACCATCTTTTTAGGGTGCAATTGGGCTACGTCATGGTACAATAATATACTGCGCCTGGTATTCTCTTCCGATCACGTGACTGACCACGTGACTGACACAAGCCTACGTCATCATTCCCTTTTACCATGTTTAGCGGCCATTTTTTTGTGACGTAGGCTTGTGACACTCTGGGATTTAAATAGAAGACCTTGTTTTTTAGACTATGGGCTACGTCAATGACCCACTGACCACGTCGGCTACTCTGGTTCTTCTGCGAATTTCTTCACTTCTGACTCAGGGAGACTCCAGCATATTCCTCCCTCTCCATTGGCCCTTGGGTGACTTTCCTCCTTTTTACGAGGCCTTGAGTGAGCGACCACGTCTCTGTTTCGTAGTATGACATTACACTGGGCAAAGACTTTTGTTGAGACATTGCGATATTTGGGATAAAAAGATACTACGAAGTTTTCCAAACGCTGCCCAGCCAAGTTGGAGACTGTTGAGCTCTTTCTCGAAGTTGGTCATATCTACTGGATAGGTAGTTTGTCCCAGGAAAAGATAATCGTCAACAACTTCGACTGCAGAGCACATCCTGATTGATCAATATCATTTCGCACGCTATTAAATCTCAATTGCGCAGGTTTAAACCTACGGGGCTAGCGCGATAGCGACATTTAACACCATCACTCATTTAATCCATCTGTCAAGTTTAGTCTTTTATCTCATTCGCTCGCGCGCAAATAGAAAGAGAGCCGAAGCATGATAACGCTGTATCACGGTATCGCGGGTTGGCGTGCTAGCTAGGCTGAAGCCGTAGCATGCTATCACGTCTTTATCTCGTTCGTTCTCGCGCAAATAGAAAGAGAGCGAAGGTGTGATAGCGCTGTATCACGGTGGCATGCACCAGTGCTGGTATTACTGTACCACACTGATCCAGGCAGGGATCGAACCGCAACCGCCTTCACCGGAGGCAAGGTATAAGCTCTCTCTCGCGTGCAAGTCACACAAACAATACCACTATCGCTGCTTTTGACATGTTATCAGTGAAACAATCATCACGCTATTACATTACATACCAATCTGATTCTTTACAAAAAACCGTGGGAACTGTCTCGCTTGGTTACCATTTATGTTTTAGAGTTCTGTACTTTGAACCAAGTACCAAGCCGCTGAGACGCTCGGGCGTAGCGTAGCGTCGGAAACAAATATTGTTTCAAATTTTTGGACCACATGCAGTATGGAATCAGCCTTACATAATACGGTAATTACGGTATAATAATTTATGGTCCTAATGGTCCCTATATGCATGTTTGTATAGTGACAATAAAGCCAATAAGGCCTTCTCCAAAAGGTTCTCAATTTTGTACAAACGGATCTCTAAAAGGCGTGTGAAAGCTCTTGGATTCGCTTTATAATTTTAATTGTTGCCCTCCTCTTGTTTCAATACGTGTCTGGTAAAAAGATCATAAATTCTTCTTCATTAAATAACATTCCAAGAAATGATAGCTCTTAGCAAATTCTTTTAGAATTTATAGTGTTATAGTTTGCCGTGTGATTTTGCTTTGTGAAAGACCACCCATTTCCTCCCGTAGCCATCTCGTATGGAGTCGACAAATGAGCTGTGTAAAATCGGCCAATCGAATTGCTAAATTTTTCTCGCTTTTCAGATTTTAGTTTTTCTTGTATCCCCGCTATCTTCCGCATTGTTTGATTTTGGGCCCTAGGCTGAAATCACATATGGTAGAGGATGACAAGGAATGGCAGAGGCAGCGGGGCGGCAAAAATGACAGCTCGCGATTTTCTAGCCCCTCAAAATGCTCTCAAATGTATAAGTGCTATGTATTTTAGCTATATAGATAAAGTTTAAAATGTTGCGCAACTGAAACTGCAGTTTCAGTCCGCCGCCCCGCCACCACTTGTGATAAATTCATATTATGGAAGACAATAGATTAGTTTATACAGGGTGTAACAAAACACCCTAGTAATACTTAAGGGACCATCAAACTAAACAACTTTCACTATGGAGCCAACGTCGAGAAAAAATAAAAAAATCTGTCGTCCCATACATTTGAGTCGAGACGGTACTGCAGTTTTGTATGAAAGAGCTGATTTTTTTTCGCGATTTCGATGTTGGCTCCATTGTGAAAGTTGTTCAGTTTGATGGTCTGAAGCACCCCCTTAAGTATTACTAGGGTGTTTTGTTACACTCTGTATTATTTGATATGGAAAACATCAGCGGTATAATCTCAGGATCCAAACCGCGACCTAAATTAGACAAATCACTAGACCCACTTAATATAGCTGGAGTAAAATAGTTGTGAGGGGAAATAGTCGACAATTTCAGGAATTAGATCGACATCGGCACAATCAGGTAACTAATGTGAAACGTGTTGGCTCTCAGTGTAGTATGTGGGCTAAGATACAAGCGGACATTTAAATTAACTGTATTATATCATCATCCTTCTAAAAGCATCGTCAGATCCATTTATTCAACGTCAGAAAGCTTCAAAATTATCTCACAACGAGTTGACCGCTAACTCGCCTTCACTTTGTACGTATAGAGCGTCACGTGACGCTCTACGACTTTTTATGTGAGAGAAGGCCAGCTGTGTCTGTGTCCTGCTATGAGACGTTGTTGTGTACACACGGCGACACATCAAGATACGCAAAACCAAAATAAGCTGGCCGCGCGTAGGTAGAGTAGCCAGCCAGCTTATGTTTGCTTTGCGTAGCTTGATGTGTCACCTGTACATAGGGCTATTTGGGCGATATGTCTGCATAGTATACGTCTCACATTTTGTTTAGCTATCAATTTTAGCCAATACGGAGGTCTTGAATCTTGATAGGGAAAATAAAATATCACACTAATAACATAAATCACCTAGAGTAGTGTATTGCTCGATAGGCAGCCGTGCGGCGAAATGTGGGAGCAGAAAAGCCCGCTCCGCTCTGTAAATCCTTCTCAAAGAGTTTCGCGGCTCGCGGTTTATTTTGTTTCGGACTGTGTGCTAAGTCAAACGTACATCGCACCCAATGTGTGGTATAGCCTGCAGCATTTGAGGTTTCGTTCGTTCGTTCGATCGTTCTAATAATTAAGTTTTCCAATTCTTTATTGTGCATAAATCAAATCGCTCTCACCTATGATGTACACCAAGACCAGAAGGGGTATGACATTGACGTATGACGGAATAACCGTAGATTGAATGTCCTCGGAAATGGAAGCCTTTAATTTGAGTTTCTAGTAGTTGCAGAAACTCAAATTAAAGTAAAAACCAGACATTAATGAAATTTTAACCACCGCAATTGGCATCCAAACTCAAAACGTTAATCATTAACATAATAATTTATTATATTATGTGGTAGTAAGTCACTTTTTTTTTAAGATAGAGTTTTTACCTACTGTGTAGGAAAGAACCTGCACGGCTAGCATGCCACACACGACAAAGCGTTTAAATGAGAAAAACGTCATGCACAGAGCGTCATGCGCGCTATTACCGGCATACGTAAAGAGGCACATCTCGATTTTTATCATTTACTCAGGGGTGGCCTGCAAGGCCTACTGCCTCCCCAGTTATTTAATCACCTCACTCCCTTCCGGTGGCAGGTAAGAGATGTGGACAGGTGGACAAAAGTAAGCAATTGGTGTACCTACTCCCTCGCTCTTACTTGGCATTTATGTTCTAGCTTCTCCTCTGCTATTCTAGGAGCCCGCCACGCTTGGTTTCTGAACCAATTTTTTTTTAATTACAAAATAGCGAATACTTTTTATTAAGTACAAATAAAAATATAAGGTCTAACAAAATTAGCTGAAACTATTTTAAGGTATGCTCAGACCATCAAACTGAATAAATAATAATAAATAAAATAACCTGAACAACTTTCTCTATGGGACCAATATCGAAATAGCGAAAAAAATCTGGTGTCCCATAACTGAGTCGAGTTATGTTTGCAGTTTTGTATGGGACTGGGACAGCGATTTTTTTTTCACCATTTCGATATT
The DNA here is from genome assembly GCA_922987775.1 of Agonopterix subpropinquella. Classification (NCBI taxonomy): domain Eukaryota; kingdom Metazoa; phylum Arthropoda; class Insecta; order Lepidoptera; family Depressariidae; genus Agonopterix; species Agonopterix subpropinquella. Next base: position 36,384,237 of record OV277694.1, on the reverse strand, counting down.
GGTCCCTTAGAGAAAGTTGTTCAGTTTGATGGTCTGAGCATACCCTTAAAATAGTTTCAGCAAATTTTGTTAGACCTTATACAGGGTGTAACAAAACACCCTAGTAATACTTAAGGGGGTGCTTCAGGCCATCAAACTGAACAACTTTCACTATGGAGCCAACATCGAAATCTCGGGAAAAAAAAGTTCTTTCATACAAAACTGCAGTACCGTCTCGATTGAAATGTACGGGATGGCAGATTTTTTTGATTTTTTCTCGACGTTTCCATACTGAAAGTTTCTCAGATTGATGGTCTGAAGTACCCCTTAAGTATTACTAGGGTGTTTTGTTACATCCTGTATAATAGTGACCTACAATAAAATTACAAATAAAGGGACTAAACTAGCCTAGGGTGTGGTGTAGGTTCGTTCCTTGTGGGAGGGTACCCAGAACGCTGGCAGCACTTCCTCGCTGCATGGATATGCTGATCCGTTGAGCGAGGAAAGCGCCAGCCCTTGGATGCTGTCGAGTCTAGCAGGCGTTTTGATTTTCGACATAAAAATTGAAATTCGCACAATTTCCTTCACCGAAAAGCCAGTTGTTTTACAAATCGTGCATGGATGCCAAATTCTCATTGTTTAAGAGTGTGATTCAGAATACAGAACTAGTATTTCTAGATCATAATAATAAATAATGCCTACATTATCCACGGGGTACCTCCTCATTCATTAAAACATTTCTAGATAAACAAACCAAGTAATTAGTCTAATAATTACATCACAATTAGTATTCCTTAGATATTTCTTTCCACACTAAGAAATCACTTAAAATATATTTTATAACAACCAGTTAAGTTCGAAAATGATTTGGTTAGAGGGACTTCATTATGTGTAACACTGATTTCCCACGATATCTCGCTTCTTCAGATCTTGCTATTGTATTGTGTTGTATGTTACATTACAATCGAAATGACTTTAAAAGTAAACAGATACGTTAATATTTTAATTAATTTTAAATCAAAGAGTCGTTAACTATGAAATGTTTCCTGAGAGCCTAAGTAAATACTAAATAAAAGTGGTTAAGTGCGAGTCGGGCTACTCGCGCACCGAGGGTTCCGTACCACACCACCACAGAAAACAACATTATTAACTTAGAAAAAGAACTTTTTTTGACCGGGACCTTTAGCGCAAGACCAACTCGCACTTGGCCGGTTTTTAGTACTTGTTGTTATTCTGTAGAGTTTGTTCTATAATCACACTAAGTTTGACGCTTGTATGTATTACCGTTTTTACGATAGAGCGTGAAGAAAAAACGTTGATAAAAACTAGTTTCTTGTTGAGAACCCCCCTTAATTTTTAACTTTTTGACATTTTTATTATTTGTTAATAAATCCGCCGTCATAACGCATAATCTGAGAAAATTTCAACTATCTAGCTATTACGGTTCAAAAGTAACAGCCCTAAGTAGGTAGGACACACGGACGGACGGACAGATGGACGGACAGATGGACGAAAGGACAGACGGACAGACGGACAGACGGACAGACGAACAGACGGACAGAGGGACAGACGGACAGAGGGACAGACGGACGGACAGATGGACGGACAACGTAGGCTTAGTAATAGGGTCCCGTTTTCACCCTTTGGGTACGGAACCCTAAAAATGGCAAAATTTTCAATTAACATTTTGCATTTCTTACTGCTTTCATAATTTAGTTAGTATTTGAGTTCCCGATATTTTCTCTATCCCGTGACCACCGATCATACGGCTATATACTTAAAACCTTAGATCAAAGTAAACCAGTACCTAATATAAAACTGCTAAATTGAGTCAATCATTATATTTTAAACCAAAAACATAAGCAGCAAAAATACAGAGAGAAAATACAGGGTGTTAAGGTAAACAGTTGCATTACTTTAAGGGGTGATTTTATCCATGATACTGAACAACTTTTCCAAAGAAACCTACCTATAGGAAATTTGAAAAATAAAATCGACTTTTCATACAAAAGTTCGATCAGCTGGTTGCATTGCATCCTTTAGGATTTCATAATAGGTTTCTTAGGGAAAGTTGATCAGTATCATGGGTACAATCACCCCTTAAAATAATGCAACTGTTTACCCTAACACCCTGTATAAGAGGCAAAAAATAAGCCGGTATTATCACAAAAAAAGCGATAACTTAAATAAGCATTTACTCTGTTGAAGAAATCATTAGAATTTGTAATTTTGCTTTAATAGTTAAGAGCCTATGTCGAAAAATAATTTAAGCGAAACGGGCGTGTGATAGCTTATATTACTGCCAGATGCGAGAGAAAGAGATGGGGCGGCGCGCGCGCCTGGAACGAATCAAGCGAAAAAACAAACTTTATTTAATTGTGATTGTACTATTTATGTAAGTTCAATTCTGCTCTAATCAAAACTTAGACAATCTCTGTTTTTTAAATCAAGTCTCATGTATCTATTATTCACCGTTTAGCAGTTACAAGCGTTTATAGACAAAAAAGGAGGCTACTTTGGCTTGTTTTTCTATCGAGAAAATTTGTCTTAATCGTGTTTTGGCTCTAATCAAAACTTCAATTATATGTTCAATTTACACATATCCGCAAATCATACTCCTACTGCTAACAGTAGGAGTATGATTTGACTTCATGATGTATGGAGCTTTGAAGAATCCTATTTTTTTTTACATAGCCCCTTAAAGTGTAAATCCATGAACAGTCCTGTATTTGCATAATGATTTAAAAAAATCTGAGATTCAAAATAAATCTGTTTTCAAGTTAGATTGATGTTTACATCCTAACTCATTTCTATTGAATTAAGGTATAGATCACTGCGCTGTATCTTTGCGGTAATTAAGTATTAAAATTAGTGTTTAATTTTTTCGGACGTTTTTTGTTGATTCAATGTGTTGTTGCGATGTTATTATAAACATAAACTTTGATTTTGTTTGGTATGCGGGCTACAAGATTTGGACATCATAATTTCGATTACATTTAACGTTACTTTATCGTGGGTTTTCTGAAAAGCCAGAATTAAAAAAAAATCTTTACCTATTTGCATCAGGTACAAAAGGTAAGGTAGGTACTATTACTATGTTATACTAAATATTAATTAAACATATTTTTAAGCATAAGGCTTGGCAGGGAAAAGGAACCTATACTTTCTCTATGGGACCAATATCGTAAACGCGAAAAAGAAATCAGCTGTTTCATACAAAATTGCAATCCTACTCGACCATGTACCATGGCTTTGGTTGATCTAAGCCTAATAGGGCAGCAGATTTTTTTTCCGCAATTTCGATGTTGGTGCCATATGGTAATTTGTTCAGTTTCATCCGTGGTTTCATGGTGTGATCATCCTATTCAAAACCGTGAGCATATTAAGAGGTTGGACCATAGGGTTGGACCCTGTATAATACCAATTATGTTTATGGTCTTTTAATATTCCAAATATTTTAGGTTAAGTTATTTTTATTAATATATTTATTTATTTTTAATGTACCTACTTTTATTTGTTTCATATATGCTTTTATAATATGCTTATTAATATAAATACCTACGAATACTGATGAATACTGCTGTACTTGACCTTATAAACAAAATCAGAAATACTACCATAAAATATAAATACATGAAAGATGTCTATCCGAAGTCTATAACAATTTACTGCAACGTCTAACACGAGAGCACTTTACGATAAAACATAACATAAATCACAAAAATTTATGAATACATACATAATAAATTATTCGCAAAGTGTTCGGTAAACTAAATTGTTACTAGAACTCTGTTTCCTATTATTAGGATGTTACGGGTAGTACATTTACTGGCTTTTCCATACTGATCGCAGGGAAAGAAAACTTTAGAATAACGTCCTGCCTGCGCAAATCGTAATAAGTTGACTGAAAGGGCAAAAGTGTTCCTGATTATATAGGGTCCTTTTTAATATGCTGAAACTTTTTTAAGAGGATGATAAGACCGTCAAACTGAACAACTTTCTCTATGGGACCAACATCGAAATCACAAAAAAAAATCTGCTCTCCCATACAAAACTGCAAATTTACTCGAGCCAAATGTATGGGACAGCTGATTTTTTATTCGCGATTTCGATGTTGATCCCACAGAGAAAGTTGTTCAGTTTGATGGTCTGATCATCTCCTTAAAAAAGTTTCAGCATATTAAGAAGGACCCTACTGTATAATAATATGGGTTGCTGGCACGTTCGATATGTTGACAGGGCCGGATTAAGCCATATAGAGGCCCCTAGGCAATGCCAATGGCGGAGCCCCCGTGGGATGAATTTGTCCCTGTGGCCCCGAGGGCCAGATACAGGAATCATGAATAATTTAATGAAAATTAATGTCGTCGTCCCCGAAACAAAGTTTGGACACATGCTTGATCTCAGGCTTTTAATACGCTCCAAAACCTGATGAAAGCGAAGTGAGCAACCTACCTATTTAAGTCACTGCAACATGATTTTAAAACAGGAGCATGCGAACCGAGCTCAAGTTTTGAACGAGAATACGTTCATACGTTAAGTTGGGCCTTCCAGTTTTTGCTTATTTTTCTCTCGGGCTGCGGGCTGGGCCCAGAAGCAGCTGCCTACTTTGCCTCTATGGTTAATCCGGCACTGCATGTTGACGATGACTGAAGAGATTAACCTCCACGACACCTGTCTGGGTTGATGCTAATATAGGTTTGGTGGCACATTGTGAGCATCACAGAAGTTGACGATGCGTTGTGATTAGTCTCCTACGACACCTGTCTAGATTTAAATAAATAAAATTCTTTATTTGATTACAATTTAGTGGAATACAAATAATAGAGGACCCTGTCTCCCAAAGTCTAAATGGGTGTGGTCTGTAGGTGCTATTCTAGCTTAACAACAAAGTATGAAATCGTTATAGATTTCAAGACGCAATAGGTAAACCCCATTATCCTTATCACTCAAGCATAAAATCCAACTGCCTATGAAAGTAATACAATACAAAATTGCCCTGAAATGATCGTCGTGGGCTATAAAAAGGCTATTATAGCGAACAATTTTGTTCTAATTTGAGTCAGATCGATGGACATAATACGTCGCGTGTCTGAAGGCAGTGACGGAATTCAAGTGGAAGCTCATATCGGACAATGAAAAGTTGCAGGAGGAAAAATTGGGAAAGATTAATTTTTATTTGAGGCTATTTATTTGGTTGGCTGAAATTGTGAGGTTTTACTTTATTGTTGTTCAGATTTTGGGGGTAGCTTTAACTCTAGATACATATAAGAGTGGACGACGGAATTACTGACAATATGTACCGTATTACTTCTTGGTTAAATTTAATTCAATTAAATTTTTAAACTCGATTTAAAAACTAATATATTATTTTCTATTTGTGGTTTGTCAGATTTTCGTTCCATACAAATGTTAAATTAATCCTAGCATGAAACTGTACATTTTAGCATAACTACGTAAACTAGGTCGTGTTTAAGGCATAAACTTATAAGGTTACTGCTCGCGATTTCTCGAAGCGAGAATTCTTGAGAAAATCTTGCCTCAGTCAAGACGAGAATTTCTCAACAACTCGAGAACTCCAGAAATCGATTCAAATATGTAATACTAAAGAAACGTATGTGTGCTACGTCTATTTTTTTTTAATTTAGCTTAATTTTTCAATTGTCAGTTATTTTATTTCCTATGAAAAAATTATACACTGAAAAAATTCAAATTATATTATTCTTCGAAACAAGTATAATTTACCATACACCAGCGATCCAGGAAAATTGCTGGAAAAGACATAGTTTACTTGCTCTTAGGGAAAACTCTCCTTGTTTTTAAATATTTTAATTCAGTTTGGAAAATAAGCACCAAAGAGACATTATTGGGATTATTTGGGATTTTGTAATACAAACTTTTTATTGATGCAATTTTTTGACGCGAACTGGCAACGTGTCTCGGAAAAAAAATCAAAAGCCATAAAAACTATAAAGAAATAAAACTTTTTTATTTTTAATTGGAGTATTTGGCGTTACGTCATTTTTTCTGACCGATAGCTGCCAGTTCTATATTTCTTAGATGTAATGAAAACTCTTTGGATGTATGGAAAATATCTAGCTCTGTGAAAGTGAAAAATATATAGACCCGAAATAAAAACTATTTGGATTCCCAAACTACGAATATATACATTGTTATTCGTAGTTCCCAAAATAAAATTTTAATCTCTTGATTTATCAATCCCAGGAGAGCAGCCAGGAGAGCGATTTTTGACTCTCATTCGCTGAGTTCAGCAGTTGAAAATGTCAAAATTATTGTGGAGATATGCATCTTTCTACTGCTGATTTGACTTTCAAAAATCATACTTCAGGAGTGCGATTTTTGAAAGTCAAATCAGCAGTGGAAAGATGCGTATCTTCATAGTAATGTTGAAATTTTCAACTGCTGAACTCAGCGAATGAGATTCAAAAATCGCACTCCGCAGGAAGCTAGGCCGTAAAAGAGGTGTCCGCGCGCCGCAAAAAGTGTTTTGAAAATTGATTCAGACGCGTGAAACTTTGTGTAGAAGGCTGGTCGAGAGTTCTTTGAAAAGATTTTATAAAATAAATTTACTATAAGGTAAGTTGGTTTTTCAGTTTCCAAAAATCTTTCCCACGGATTATTAGGGAAGACCCATGGTACAATAATATATGGGAAGACCTTTTCTAGGTCCATTGTAGCAGAGAACAGCGCACCAGTGCTGCCACTTTAGCGCTTTCGGCGCTAGATCTAGCGGTTTTTTGGTATTTTAGCGCCGTATCTTCTTTCCTATTCTTCATTATTACAGTAATATTTAGTACTTATCTTTTTATATTTATTACTGGATTTATCCAAGCGATATTTCAGTCGGTTTTATTTATCCCGGATCTAAAAATAACGTAAACAATTGAATACATTAATTCAACGTGTAAAAGAAATATCGTGTAAATTCCTCATTTATCCACTTACATTATAATACCTAGATACAGATTCAGAAAATATATGCGACCTAGATTTTGTACACATTCCCAAACATTTGTCGATAGAATTATGCAAATGTTGAAACGTATTTACAGTATACCTCGAAGTTTTATTTAGGGAGAGTACGTTTTATACTTACTACAGATATACCTAACAGGCTTCGGTATTCTTTTTCTTTTTATTCTTATTATTCGGTACTCTTTTTGTCAAAACAATGTGTTAACGAAATATGAGAGCAAATCTTAAAAACTTTTTATACAGAAACGATCGCAGATCGACATTTAAAGCAAAACTTTTAGAGGGAGGGTTACACGTTCAGTATTTCATCAGTCTGGTCCATCAGTCTGGTCATGTATATTTGATTTGAAGGGAAACTGACTCGAGATTGACCCGACTAACATGGTGCTTCAGTATATCAGTTTCCCTTCAAATCAAATAAACATGACCAGACTGATGGACCAGAATGACGAAATACTGAACGCGTAACCGGGCTTCATACTTAGATTAAATGAGTAAAGCAATTTCCTCCGCGTGTCTTTAGCAGATATCTAAAGCCGTGACTCCTGCTCTTCTTTTTAGCTAACATTAAACAAAAACATGAAACAAAATGGCGTCGCCCCATACAATTTTGTCTCAAAACAAGATGGCGGAAAACAAAAAATGAAGCTATGTTTTGTTTTCTTTGTAGCAGGAGACACAGCCTTACCTGCACAGAATTAGCTACACTAACAAATAGCTAGGTACACAGCTATTTTTTGGAAATATCACCAGTCAATTATTGACGGGCAAGAGCATGTTGTTCATGAAACTGGAGGATGTACTGAATTCGATATTTACAGAATCATCGACTAACGACGAATAACGACGTCGCCACATATTTTAAATTAGAATATAATTCCACCTGCCTTCAATATACGTGGCCCATCCATCGCCACTTTCAGTAAATAATTCGATTTATCAGATTGCACAAGTACAACGTTCGTATAGGAACAGTTGGCCATCCAGCTTTAGATGCCAGAAGGTCTTATTCATTTTTCCTCTTACGGATATATGAAATACCCGAAGGTTTTAAATACGCGATCCACTTTAGATCTTAATGCTATCTATCACTACTTGACATATCATTTCATCCAAACATTCATTTCTAAAACTGCTGTACAGTTTGGCGTGGTCATTTTTAAGACACACATGTACCCTTTAAAGAGAATAAATAAATTAAATTCAATTAAATCCTGAAATTAAACTCTCCCTGCAAGAAAGCTGGTCCGTAGTGGTAGCAAAGTTTCTGTTCACCTCTAAATAGAATACGGACCTAAATTTATGGCATCGTCAATTCTTCATCCTATATACATCTAAAGCAGGGCACAGACCAACCCTCAGGGAGGGTGTATGGGCGTTAGTCCGCCACGCGTGCCCAATGCGGATTGGTTTCTTTACACTTCACATCCGCAGCAGAATATAGGTTTCCTCAGGATAAGATTTCGCGAGGAAACCTGTCGACCAGACTATCAGATATATTGACGATTCTTTGATAGGTACAAACAGTAAGGTTGACGGCCCGATATCTCAGTCTGTAGCGAACTCCCTGCTTTGCCAAGTGGGTTCAAATCCCGGGCAAATATTTGTATAGTGAATTCGACAAATTTGGTTTGTAGGTCAAAAATAAATAAAAAAAAACATGTTTTTTCTCTGTTGTGCAAATGCCTTCCCCTTCACCCTCCACGCATCCCTGTCTTGAGCCAGCTGCATCCATCCTTCGTCAAAGGTATCCAAGACGTTTGGACTAGATTCTGATGGTAATTACTTAAAATGGGACCAGATAAGTTGTGTGACAATATCCAAGATGTCCAAACAAGATTAAATTAAAGTTGAAGTGGAAACCTATCCATGTCAGTGTCCCGTGTAGGTAGTCCCATAGGCATTTTCCTTCCCAAAGCATGTCTTTTAGGGGCTTTAGATGTAGTTATTTTATTTGGAAGCTTTCCCGACGCGGATTTATCACGTATTCGTTTGGACGTGATCCTTTCTGCTTTGTTTGTTTGTCTTGTCTCAACAGTGGATCTGGTTAATATAATAGTTTACTGTGTATATCTAATTTGAATTGGACTTCCAAACAAAACCTGTAGGTATCTACATTGTAGATATGTTCACGTTATTATCTCTATCCTGAGATATATTCAAGGTTGTATAGGTACGGGTAAACATGAGCTGTATATATGGAAATGCTTGAGAAATAAAGCTGCTTCCAAATTTATTGTGAAAGTTGTCAGTTTGGTGATCTAAAGCACACCCTATAATGTACCTATGCATCGCATTTATAGTTTAAAATTAAATACGGTATATATCTTAGGACTTCAGACCAACAATATGAATAACTTTCAATATGAAGCCAATATCGAAATCTCAAAAAACAAAACAATAAATGTCAATAGCTACTAGACCCTAATGTATGGAGGGATCAGCAGAGTTTTCATCCGCAAATTCGATGTTGGATTCATAGTGAAAGTTGTTTTGTTTATACACTGAAAAAAATGCGAGCCTACTAAGACTCTTAATCAGTAGGGTGGATCACTCAATGTATGGAAATTTTTTTTTTTGCTTTAATCTTCTTCGGCTAGCGTGAAGAAGTTGTGACACCTACCTACCATTCATAATATAAAATATGAAAAAGATACATTAATATTTAGTACTGCCCCAAGCTAACGGAACTTGTAAAAACACCCTATAAAATGCCATTTTGTACATGTTTCGTTAGCTTGGGGCAGTACTAAACATTAATGTATCTCTTTCATATTTTATATTATGAATGGTAGATAGGTGTCACAACTTCTAAATGCTAGCCGAAGATGATTAAAGCAAAAAAAAAAATTTCCATATATTGAGTGATCCACCCTATTAATCAGCACCAAAATAATTGAAATGACGTTATTATTGTTTACTAAAAACAAAAGATGGTTAGTTGTAACAATAACCCAAAGTTCTCTTAGTCGGAGAAGTCATGATGTTGACAGGCTCATTATGGATTCATGATGTTGGTTGAAGTAAACAATTTTTTTTTTCATAGATATCTGCTGGAAACCGTGATGATTGGGTGACATGGAAGGCACTTAACAAATTGCGAACTGGAGTTGGGTGATCCGAGGGTAATCTGCGGATATGAGACATGTTGCAGGTGTCTTTGGAGTATGAGTGTGGTCAGGTCACCACTCGACATAAATCGCAGTGCAGCCTGTGCCTTGCGTCTTGCTCCCTCCAGGACCTAATACAGGCTTCCCCCCGAGGAATAGAGGTGGCCAAGTACAGTAAAAACAAAGTGTGATCACTGATTACCTTCACACGAGAAAGAATATGAATCCCGTAGATATGCAACGTAATTAATTTCACATCCTGTAGTTATATTGAGTAAGCGTTTACAACTAAATATAAATAAAATTCCGTTTATTGGCCTTGCAAAAAACTTTTTTCTTCTAAAATACAAGTGGCAAAGTGTAAAAGGTAATAGGAAAAAATTCAATTTCCCACCAGGATTCCGATGCGATAAAAAATGCGTTCCATTTTTCACGACATCTTCTCCGTTCGATTGGAAAAAAGAAACTGGTATTATGTAGTCACAAAGGGAGTCATTTATCAAAGTCTATGAGGTACTTACATACTTGTGGTCGACAGGTGCGGATGTAATAAAAATGGTCAAGTGCGAGTCGGACTCACGCACCGAGTAGGGTTCCGTTCCACCACACCTTTGTTTTTTTTTTGGATTCTCAGGCTTGCCACATACGACCTCTGTAATCCGAACGGAATTCTGGAGGGGGCGAATCCATACAAAATCCTAATTCCGAATTAGAATTCCATTATGGAATCTAGCGCAAGTCTAACTTACCCTTGGCCGGTTTTTTTACTTGTTGTGTTTACAGAGTAACACGATGCACAAAAATCACACCATGTTTGACGCTTGTGTGTGTAGGTACCCTTTTTATGATAGAGCAAAAACAAAAAATGAAGAAACTATTTTTTGTTACCCTTATTTTTTATAAGTACATATAATAATAACACCCGTTCCTATTATTGCTATAGTACAGTTCAAAAGAGGTAGGACAGACGAAACAACAGACGGCGGAGGCCTAGTAATGGGGTTCCTTTGTTACCCTTTGAGTACGGAACCACAAAAAGTCCACTTGGCGAATGGGAAATATTTAGGCACATAAAATGTAATCATTTCTAATGTTTTATTTTAAAAACTCATTTTTTCCCTCGAGTCAAAAGAAACAATTTTTCAGTTTGATAGTCCGAAGCACTTCCCAATAATATTTGTAACGCCCTGTATAGTAAACCTGCTTCTTAATTTTCTAATTCACCTTAATATTATGTCATAAAATACTTATCAAAATTTATATTGGTAAAGTTGAAAAGTAGTTTCAAAACTCAACACCAATGTAAAAAATACCCTCTCCAACATCGGATAAAGTTCTAGAGAAAAAGAATTTCAGAGCCGATATCTGAAACTCGTTTTTATTAAATACGTGAGCATTTTCAGAACTTATTGTATCGAAGTCGAAGTCATTCGACGTATGTCTGTCTATTTGTAGAGTAGTTTTATTATTTGTAGGATAAAAAGGCAATTCAAAGATCCTTTTGTATTTGTCTTTTATTTCAGTCCAATCCGATCACGATTCCTATAATGACTACAGCGACAACCTTAGGATGGCGACAGCTAATGTATTCCTACTTACAAACAATTTAACAAAAAATATTATACTGACTTCAAAATTGTTATTAAATAATAATCCAACAATAATGCTTTCAAACGATGAAGGAAAACATCGCGAGGACACCTGCATACGCTGTAGTATCTACACTACAGCCTGTAGAAGAAATTGCGACGGGTTTGTGATGTCTACCAATCCGCATTGGGTACGACCCATGCCCACGCCCATGCTTTTGGAACCCTTCAAAATTCAAAAATTTTTATTCAAAATAATATCACATACATAGCTTTTTGACGTCATTTTTGACTCTACCACCGCGTCGGAAGGTGTTCCGTTGAGAGAAAATGCGGCCAGAAACTCTACAATACACACCAAAATGTACAAAGTACAATTAAAATACAATATTGCATTACATAGTGTAAAATTGTCAAGACCAGACATTTTGGTCATTCAAATAATCATAGATTTTATAGTAACCTTTTTTACAGAGAAGGAACCTCAAAGAAGGTTCTGTGGCGAGAGTCAAAGTGCCCAGCAGTGGAACGTATAGATAGGCTGATGACGATGATGATTATGATACAATCAACGTCTAAAACGACCATAATATTGACGTTTTCTACCGTAACCGAATAAAAATATTCTAGACCGTTTTTTCGTCTGTTTTCTACACATTTTCGATTTTGGCTCTCCATTCTACTCCATAGTGAAAGTTGTTCAGTTTGACGATCTGAAGCACCATCTAAAATACAGGGTAATACTTAACGGGGTGCTGCAGACTATCAAACTGAACCACTTTCTCTATGAAGCCAACATCGAAATCGAGAAAAAAAAATCCGGTCTTTTATACAAAACTGCAGTACTAGTCTCGACTCAAATGTATGGGACGGCAGATTTTTTTTATTTTTTTCTCTACGTTGGCTCCATAGTGAAAGTTGTTCAGATTGATGGTCTGAAGCACCCCCTTAAGTGTTACTAGGGTGTTTTGTTACAATTGCTTACATCCTATCCTGTTACAGATTATGTACTTTTTGGGTATGTACTTTATAAGTCTAATTGATAGTACTAAGATTCTAATCACCCTGAAAATAAACACGATTATGAGCTGTTTATGTAGGGACTACATAAACCTTCTCAGAAAATATATAATACTTGTGAAACTGTATGTAAATAATATGTTAGAATTAGAAGCATGTGAAAACCTTTAAAGCCCGAACTTCCTTCCGAAGTAAAATGATCCAACACGCGTGGGAAGTAAGCTCATGTAGTAAAGTCTTTATAGTCCATCAGCCGATGCCCACTTTATTATCACAATCGTTAACCATGATAGACGCTCGTAATACCTCGTAATTGTGGCAGGTACCCGAACCATGGCAATTTTAATTTTATCCTTTCGATTCCAGTCTAAAGCAGACTGTTATCCCGGAAAGTTTTTAAGAACTTTTATTAGACCACAGACTTTTCAGTTAGGGTAACTATATCGTGAAAAATCCACTTATCAGCGTTCCACAATCCATTAAAAAGGCAACGAACTCTCTGCAGAAGTTAGTTACTAGTTAAGGCATTGCTTTGAAATTTGCATATTTTAGGGCTTAATAATTAATTAAATTATATTTTTATTGGTATATTTCTTTGTCAAAGTTGGTATTTCATTGGTATTTTTCCGATGTGACTTTGGTATTTTCTGGTCTACTCATATCATCTGGTCACACTGCACTGATTTAATTACCCATCGGAAAATATAGCTGCATGCATAACATGCTTATTATTCGTTTATTCTTCTTCTACTGCAAACTTTTTAATAGGTAGGTACGTCTATCTTAACATCTTTAACATAAAAATAAAAATGCTAAATCCTGTAATTTAGCCGCCGGAACCAAATGTGTAAAATTAGTGAACATGAACTGACAAACTATTAAAGCACTTACCAATATTCTATGTAATAAGACCCGTGTTAGAAGTTTTATGTTTTACGTCTTAACCATCAAAATACATTGATTCCTGGTACTTCGTTTAAACTTTATGTATCAGGGTTGTATTTCAATCTTGGTACCTACCTACTTTATTGTATAGAAAAGCGGTAAGTAATTAAAATATTGAAGGCAAACGTGTTGTTTATTATTTATTTAGTCCTAGCTTTTGCCCGCGTCGTGATACCTATTTTATCTGTTTTCGAACCGATTTTTGATAACCAAATTATTACATTTAATATTATACAGGGTGTAACAAAACACCTTAGTAACCTTAGTAATACTTAAGGGGGAGCTTCAGACCATCAAACTGACCAATCCGCATGGAGCACACGTGGTGGAACAACGCCTTTTCACCCTGCATGAAAGTAAGCCTGTGCTCTGTAGTACGTAGCTGATGATGATGAATACTTTTTCTTGTTTATTGAAGTAGCACTAAAGTTATTAATGTTAGCTATAGAAGACAGTATTAGCTCCTTCATTTATAATCCGAAAAACATCTCCAAAGAATCGCTAACGCACTTGGCCATTTATCTTTTTAAATAATAGCGCCCCTAGCTCACTGTCAGTAACTATCTTATCATAGTGGATACGTCACAGAGTAACAGATGGACGTAACGTCTGCAGGAACGTTTAATTTTATTACTCTGTGACGGTTACTAATGTTGTCCTTGTAGGGTAGGGTTCTCACAGGAATGTTGGGGACTTGAATAATAAAGAAACACAGGAAGAAGACTTTGTAGGCAAGTCGTCCTTGTATGTGGGTCACTTTACCATTTGTTTCAGTTATTGGTGAACTCGTCTTTCACCGCAGATTTTCGTTTTAATACAGGAATAATATGCGTAACAAATAGATATCTTAAACTATGGAGAAAGAACCCAAAAAAAAACTGCTTTTCCATAGAAAACGTCAACGACGACTCTACTCAAATGTATGAAACAGCAGGCTTTGTTTCGTGATTTGGATGTTTATCGAAAGTTGTTCAGTTTGATGGTCTGAGTAACGTATTTAATTTTACATCCTGTTTATTTTATATGGAAAGCTGATAAAAACGTCTGACATATCTAATTATTATTTAATTAGTGCTTACCTGACTGCTCTTCTAATAAAGTAGTTGCTGTAGTCAAAACTATGCGAATTATTGTAATTCATTCTAGCTACAAGAACTGAATTGAAATATCACCAAATGGGAAACAATAATTCCGATAGTTCCTCCAATATCGTCAGAAGCACAAAGTTTCAGAACAATATTGACTTCCATGTTGCCGACCCTTGACCGATACGAGTATCTCTACAATAGTATAAAATAAAGACGCTTGATCCGGGTTTGTCTGTCAGTATATCCGCTAACTCCTAAACCACGCAACGGATTTCGACAAAACCTTAAGCCAATTACCTACGACTTTATTTAAACGGTTTAGAGATCGGTCTGTCTTGATTAAGCCGACATAATATAGATAAACACCATACAATTTTGTTCACAATGATTAGGGGTTCATTTAAAATTAACAACCCTCTGAAGTAGGCCAGTAGGCCTACCAGAACCCTGTAGAATGTATTCTACAGGGTTCTTCTTAATATGCTGACACTTTTTTAAGGCGATGACCAGACCGTCCAACTGAACAACTTCCTCTATGGGACCAACATCAAAATCGCGAAAAAAAAAACAGTTGTCCCATACGTTTGGCTCCGAGTAGGTTTGCAGTTTTATATGGGAGTGATGATTTTCTTTTCGCGATTTCGATGTTGGTCCCATTGAGGAAGTTGTTCAGTTTGACGGTCTGATCATCCCCTTAAAAAAGTGTCAGCATATTAAGAAGGACCCTATATTAACCAATATGTAATGAATGACCGGCTAGAGCGTCACATAATTCGGAGCGCGCTTCATACAAACGTAGTCTGGTTATATTTTCGATAATAGGGCTATTATCGGAAATATAACCAGACTTAAATTGGCTCCAATAAAAGTCAATGTATTTTTTTAGAAACAATCTATAAGCTTGTTTTGTGTCAGATTTTCGTTAAAATGTAGTTTTAATGTTATAGTGCCTGAAAGATTTCCATACAAATCTCAAATTAACCCTAGCATTGAAACTGTATATTTTAACGAAATCGTGACTCAATGTACGCATAGAGATTAGTTTATAGATTGTTCCTGAAAAAAATCATTGACTTTAATTGGTTAAATATTGAAAATACGACTAAGCTTCGATTGTATGCAGCGCGCATTAGCGCTTTAGAAATAAGTAGAGCAGACTCGAAGCAGACAGGGATAGGTGATCGTTTTCTAACAGCAGTAATTTGCGTACACAACCAACGTTAAGAAGGTAGGCTCGCTGTGGAGGTCAAAGTCCTCTTTGGAGTAGGTAGGTACCCCAAAAATTGATATCTAACTAATGACAAACTTACTAACAAGAAAATTCTCTTAACTTTCTCAATTTATAAATAAACTTTTTCAATGTACATTGAGAGATCGTAGACCTTTGAGACAACCTTTAGGGGGTCAAAGATTTACTCGGGTCGCACTCTGGTACTTGAAGACCTAATTACATTTTTACTTAGACAGACTAGAGGGCGTTGAGTGCATTGACCCTCGTAGCCCTGAACTCCTAGCCATAATCAAACACGACCATATACGACTATAATCCTTTTCGGTGTGGTCAGATACTTTCCTGCACCTCCCAACTGTCTTTTAAGCATGCAGTTGTAGCAAGGCTTTTTCTTTTCTTTTATAAAACTTCATAAAACTCAGCAGATTGCTGCATGTTCACTAGGACCAGGGCCTCAATTGCGCAATTTTATACGGTTTTGGTTTGGTTTTGGTTTTGTTTTGGTTTAGATTTGGTTTAGCTGAAGTAAAAAAGCTATCGCGATATTTTTTTCTGAAAGGTTAAATCGCACAATACAGAAAATTCGATCGAACGGACATCAAACGTTACGCCAACGTATCTTAATATAATTTGCCGCGATACGAATTGTGCATAACGTAACGTTTTTGGTTGTGGTTTTGTTTTGGTACTATCGATCAAACTTAGGGCGATTGAGGTCCAGGAAGGTGGATAGGTATTGTCTCTAAACATGAGACTGCTTTACAAGCGGTGAAACTTGAAAAAATACTCCTTGGCGGTCTGTAATGTTCAACCTTCTTTCGTACGTTTTCATCGTCGTTGTTGGTTTGCCCCTTTCTAATCAAAATAATTTTTATTTAATTTTTGTTCTTACAGAAAGGGACAAAATACCTAAAGTTTGAAACATCGATGTACGAAAGAAGGTTGAACATTACCGACCGCCCGAAGTAAACGCATTGAAGATTTTAATCTTAGAGCAATGAGCCGTGTTGCTCTTAAGGCTCTCCCTCCCTAGTGCAACGCTCTCTTTCTTACAAGCAAACTCTTGCAATTAGCCATCCCGCTTAGAATTTTCCGTTTTCTTTGAAAACATGTATGATTTTTTATGAATTATTAAAAAATAAGAAAACCACATCATTCTATATTGTATTGTGAAGAATATTATAAATTTTCATATTCTTCTGATTAACAATGTAAGAGTAAAACGGTTACAACTGGAAAAAAAGGGGTGACTTTGGATTCGTTTTTCTTCAGTTTTAATAATTAAAATAGATTTCGAGAAAAACCACATCACTTCACAATCACATATCCTGTAAATTGTTCAGTTTCGTTTTCTGCTTAAAATGTGCCATAGTTAATGTATAAAATGGTTACAAAGTTACTCAAAACCGGGCGGACGCCCCTTATGGATTCAATAAGGAACACTTGTAAAATGCGCTGTGATAAGTGGTTAGCTTTTCGCCCATAATAACACTGCTTAAGAAACACTGCATAGTACATAGTACCTACTTCTTCGCAGTGGGTAAAACATCTTTAGCAGAAGTAGTTACAAGAAAACCCTCATTTTCAAGTACCTATGTTTCAACTAAAATTACTCTTTAGTTCATTACCAGCCGTCGATTAAAACTCTTCGCTGTCTGTTCCGCAAAGTTGGAGGCAAAAGTTGTAACTTTGAATCAACCCCCTCTAATTCACAACTTTTCAAATTAGGTTACCTTCGATTGGAGTCACGTAAATTTACGTAAGTTTAACCGGAAAGTTAAGAATTGATTCTTTTGTGGGAAAGTTTTCGTTATCGACCGTTACGGAAGTGACTTTGGCTTACTATTTTATTTTGTTTAATTTCTATAGTAACATTTTTTCATAGATTTGTAACACAACATTGCTTTTCAGCTTAGCAAAATATCGTGGTACAGTCAAGAGCACATGAAGCTTTATACTTGCAGTTCGATTGTAACGCTTATGTCGCAGTAAATAAGAACGGTACAAAGTCCAACGTGTCAAGCTTGGCGTGCTCTTGACTGTACATAGGATGCTGCGAATCTACCTATCAATCCTAACACACATGAGTTCGGGCAGTGCTGCAGTATGCAGCCATGTGTTTTCCCCACGATATTTTCCTGAACCGATAGACCATGTTACAAATCTATGATTTCTTTTTATTAATATGGTCGATAGACATACGTTGGTATGACAGATTACCCCCAATAGATACCGCATGATGACAATTTTTTACACGCCCGAAATCACTATTTTTGGCGGTAGGTGCGGGTAGCGGGGCACGAAACGATGCAACGTGATTGCCCATTTCAAGGTCACACTACTTCAAGGTCGCTCACTCGCGTTGCTTGTATCAGTGCAAAATCACAGATGTGTGGCGAGCGTCGGCGGCCTTGTATGCGGTATCTATTGGTGGCTACGAATAAGAATGTATAGAAATGTAAGTCAAGCTCAAAAAATTGCACCAAAAAAAGTATACAGTGTTCTAAATTTGTTCTTTAAAAACTCTACCTTGTCGCCAAACTCAAACTTGTTATTTTTCAAGAGGTACCAAAAATTATATTGATTTTGTTCAGAGTTATTCTTCTATTCATAGATTGGGGGTAATCTGTGGTTGGTATGTATATCGACCAAATTCAAAATTAAAATCTGAGTCTTCGTCATTTAGTTTTAAGCATTGTACAAGTGAATATAAATACTCTACAAGGTGAAATTGATATCATTGGCATCCTTTTAAACTAAGAGTCTACCCATCAAACTGAACAACTTTTACTATGGAAGCAACCTGATCGGAGCATTGGGGATCTTCTTGTGTATGTCACGCACTGCTGGGGCGAGGCCATCGAGAAGCACGGTGAAGCACTGGCTGTATCACTTGACATCTCGAAGGCCTTTGACAGGGTATGGCACGCTAGTTTGCTGAGCAAGCTTCCCGCTTATGGCATCCCCGCTGATCTTTGCAGCTGGATATCTGATTTCTTGAGAGAACGGTCGATTAGAGTTGTCATTGACAGCTGCTCTTCTGACCTTATGGCAATTGATGCTGGAGTTCCTCAAGGGTCTGTTCTCTCCGCGACACTTTTCCTGCTGCACATCAATGACCTCCTTGTGTCAGGTATTGTTGGGTATGCAGATGACAGTACTGTCATGGAGAGATATGTATCTGGCGCAGGGGCCAGCGGGGGTCTCCCAGTGGGGTGACAATAATTTAGTCAACTTCAACGCCACCAAAACACAGGCTTGGCTGTTCACCGCAAAAAGGAGTCCGTTTAATCTGACTCCTACTTTCCGGGGTACATCTGTCCCTGTTTCCGACAGTCTTGGCCTTCTGGGTATAAGCTTGACCACGAAACTCAACTTCGGCGCTGACATCGAGTCTAAGGCTCAAACTGCGGCCAAAAAGCTGGGCATCTTAAACAAGGTGAAGCGGTACTTGACTCCTGGACAGCTCTTAGTATTGTATAAAGCTCAGGTCCGATCATGTATGGAGTACTGCTGCCACCTGTGGGATGGCTCAGCCAAGTATCAACTTGCCACACTCGACTCGGTTGAACGCAGAGCCAGGAGGCTCATTGGCGATAGTAAGCTGGTGGAGGCCAAGCTTCATAGCCTAGCCCACCGCCGCAGAGTGGCCTGCTTGTCGGTCTTCTACAGATTGTACTTCGGTGAGTGTGCCCAAGAGCTACATGAGCTCATCCCACCTTCCCCTTTCTACTATCGGACTTCCAGACGCACTGCGGGATATCACCCCTTCTTGGTTGACACCCCACATATCCGCACCAAGCGCCTTTCTGAATCTTTTATAATGCGCACAGCCAAGGAGTGGAATGCCTTACCTGCGTCAGTATTTCCGAGTACTTACAACCCGGATTCCTTTAAAGTACGAGTGAATAGGCATCTTCTGGGTAAGCTCGCTACATCTACGACCCCATCTTCGTCCTGAGGACTGGATTGAGGTCAAGAGCAAACCCATAGTTAATAAAAAAAAAAAAAAAAAGCATTGCAGTTAAGTATGGAAATGGAACAGCAGGTTTTTTATGGCTCCGATCGGTTTGCTCCCATAGTTAAAGTTGTTCAGTTTGATGGGTAGACATAGTCATAGTCGCTAATAATGATGATGATGACAGACATTAACAAATTTTTATTTTTAAAGCTGTTTATTAACTTAAAAGACAAATATTTAAATTCTTTTACTAATTACGTTTCTTAATACATTTATTATGAGGTCCCAAAAATTCCTTTAATCTCACTTATTTAACTCTACATTGTTGTAAACTAAAATAAGACGTATGGTTTTGAACATAAGTGATTCATTGGGGTGGCAAAATTAAGGCCTTTAGATTTGTTCGGAAAGTAGGCTTTCCGGCGGTTTTGTGGAGTTTTAATTAATATTTAATCCAGGCTCGAAGCTTTATTTGAAGGTTTTGGTATCTTAACATCGACTTTACGGATGCTGACGAGATAAATCAACAAAATTGTAGACATACCTACTTATATAATACACTTACATGGACACATACATAGTCCTTCAGTACGCACGGCGACAGATCAACCTACCCATAGTTCGACCTTATGTCCATGAACATAGAGTTCAACTATGGGTAGGTTGATCTGTCGCCGTGTGTACATAGAGTCTCTCTTCTTGCACCCTTCACTTGGGGAGGCTCATGTACTACGTAATACCAACTGCTCTCAAACCGTGAAGGACAACATCGTGAGGAAACCTGCATACGCTGAAGAAAAAAGTCAGATCTCGTATGTGAAGTCTACCAATGCGCATTGGGCACGCGTGGTGGACTAACGCCCATATCCCTGAGGGTAGGCCTGTGCCAGGCAGTGGGATGTACGATTGTTTTGAGACGAACTGAAAACTTCCGTCAAATCAAATAAAAATGAAATAAAAATCAAATTCAAAAACAATTTTCAGAGATCTACCATTGAATAACAATGATTAACATTATTTCATAACAATTTCCCCCTCGTTACAGGGAAATCTGAGTACCTAATGAAGAAAAAAAACATGCTCTCATTCCATTTGGAAACTTTTTCAATTTGGCATTCAAATGAAATGAAAATAACATCGTCGATGGAAAAGCATGTTTTCTAATTGGAAAATTAATAATTAAGAAACAAATTAAAACGAGGAAAATTAGGGATTTAGTATGACGATTTGATATGGAAACAAGTATTATTAATTTTTACCCTATTATTTTTTATATTATTAATTAGTAAGCCTACGTTGTCCGTCCGTCCGTCCGTCCGTCCGTCCGTCCGTCCGTCCGTCCGTCCGTCCGTCCGTCCGTCTGTCCGTCTGTCCGTCTGTCCGTCTGTCCGTCTGTCCGTTCTTCACGCTCTATCGTAAAAACGGTAATACATACAAGCGTCAAACTTAGTGTGATTATAGAACAAACTCTACAGAATAACAACAAATACTAAAAACCGGCCAAGTGCGAGTTGGTCTTGCGCTATAGGTCCCGGACAAAAAAAGTTTTTTTTCTAAGTTAATAATGTTGTGTTCTGTTGTGGTGTGGCACGGAACCCTCGGTGCGCGAGTAGCCCGACTCGCACTTGACCGGTTTTATTATTTGTTAATAAGCATCCAGAAGCCGTATCATGTTGCGCGTGGTAAGGCTATATCGCGCCTTTTATCTCGTTCGTACGCACGTGTTAGAATATTTGACTTTATGTAATCGAAAACTGTATGTAAATTAACATTGTTCAGGAAACTTAGAAATAGAAGTTCTCTTTAAAGTGAATGAGTTGTGAGTCGAGTCATGAGTTTGAATCTAAATTATTTAATCTGCATTTCATTTTTACACTTTGCAACATCTATTAAAAAGCAAACCTTTGTTGACAGTATTTAGTAACTTATTTTGATGAATATTGTTGGAATTGTGATATTAATTATACAGTGATAATTACTCTAATTCTGTGATATAATAATTAATGATTAAGTACAGTGAATCCAATTGATATTATTGTGTTTCTAAAAATAATATACAAACGACACTGTCGTCTTGTCGCCGATGGTTCCGCGCCAAGAAGTAAACGTGATAGTTACTTGATCAACTAAAAAGTACTTATTTGATTGATAGGTTGTGTTTATCGATATATTATTCATCCTAAAATCATAGTATAATTTGTGAAACAATAATTGTAATTTAAAAAGGATTTAGTACGTTCCCTAATATTGTAAACAAACTCCATTTCCTGAATACATTTGCCGCCCATTCCGAACCATCGTGAAGTGTGGTAGCAAATGTTATAAAAGATGTGGTTTGTCGAAAAGCGGCACTTTTTGCGATTGAGACCGTCACGCTGCCCAAGTGTAAGTGTTACCCTAATTATTATTAATTTAAATATAGGAATTTACTAAGTGTTGTGGAACATGTGATCATATTATGATTATGTTGTATTTTGGTTGTTCTATGGAGTTTCTTCCTGCTTCTTCTCCATATAGGCCCTATGATTGCCCTATGGCATATAGGGAAACAACTAGCGAAGCAGATTAAATGTCGAGTCAGTGAAATAAAAGATAATTGAGTAAATATTGATTCAGAGAAATAAAATATAATGAGTGAACTGAAATATTCTCCCGTTTCATTTTAATATCATTATTGTCCTTATATCCACTTCACTATGATCATGGGTTTGTAGGCCTATGTCCCTGTACTTGGGACATATGATGATGATGATAACCATGATGATGGTATCATGATAACCTTTCCATTTCTTATTGGGCATCTGGTCCAACATACACAACACACACATACACATGATAAGCTGATGATGATCAACCTGATCATGATAATAACATAATACATGATAGGTTTGATACGATGTAGGAACACTATCAGAATATAGCTTTCACTATCAGCATCATGGCTTTGATTTGCTTTAATTATTATTAAATTCTATAGTTAATTAGTTGAATAGTTTATGGACCTAATCCTGACAATATGCCATGAATATTATATGCTCTATTGACTCCTAGAATCTGACACACGCAAATAGAAAGAGAGCGAAGGCGTGATAGCTCTATATCACGCTTCCATACTACGGCCACAGGCTACGTAGTATGCAGTGATGCTCATGATAAGGCTATAATCAAGCCTTTTATCTCGTTCGTTCGCGCGCATATAGAAAGAGGTGGACTTGAGGTCACTCACTATACAGGGTAAAAGGAAAAGTATCAATAACTTTTAAACCACATACTCTACCCATCAAACTGAACAACTTTTACTACGGGAGCAAACCTGTCAGATAAAAAAAACAGCTTTTCGAGTAGGTATTGCAGTTTAGTCCGTGGTTTAGTATGGAACAGCTGATTTATTGATTGTTCTGACAGGTTTGCTCCCATAGTAAAAGTTGTTCAGTTTGATGGGTAGAGTATGTGGTTTAAAGGTTAATTTCCTTACACCCTGTATAACGCAGACATACTACGGCCGCAGATCATGATCGAGAGTATAAAGTTAGTATACGTGTCGGAATAGAGTAACTGACATGTGTTGTCAAATGAAACCGTTTTTTTGTGCATTTGTCGGCACTTATCGGCACCCTGAAATCTTAGGTAATTTAATGAAATAGTGTTAGTGTATTTCACAAAATAATCTACGACTTCACTTTAGATTCACTAATTATTCACAGAGCACGAATATTTACCCAGTCGATTGTGCCGACAAGTTCCCAAAAACGGTTCTATTGCCTCGCGTCACGTATCTCTTTCTATTATACAGTGGCGCCGCTAGGTGCATCTCGCTCTCTCAGCTGTCAGTTCCTCTATATGATACCTTTATGATCGAGAGCGTCGATGACCCGTTACGGAGACGTATGACTCAATCATTACATTAGGTTCCGTATTCGAATCCGCACGGACGACTTACCATGTAGTATGTACCGATAAGTTATACCGGCTGTACGTAATACCGGCTGCTCTCGTACGGTGAAAAACTTCGTGAGGAAACCTGCATACGCCGAAGAAAAAATGCTGATGCGTATGTGAAGTCTACCAATCCGCATTGGGCACGCTTTGGTGGACTGACGCCCAGACACCCTTGAGGGTAGGTCTGTGCCCTGCAGTGGAACGTATACAGGCTGATGATGATCCAGATCGACGGTGACAAGGTGCAAAGTGACGTGGGCTTTCAATCGTGAGGATTCCGGTTCAAGCTCGCATGTTTGACATTGACAACGATACTCTAAGCCTTCGAGCACACGAGCCATTCGAGACAGCTACAAACCGAACTGCGGACTGTATGTTTCATACATTTTGTAGGGACTCGCAGCACATATTGTGTGGCGTGTGGCTACACTCGCTTCAGCTACAAAATGTATGAAAAAGCGTGTCGCGTGGTTTTAGCGAGAAACCGGCTAATATTCCTTCCACACTGGCGATTTGACTGGCGATTTGACTGGCGATTTCATGCCCGCGGTTTCGTCCCGCCGAGAAATCGCCGATAAAATCGCCAGTGTGAAGGGCTCTAAAATAGCTGCGTGGGAAAAAGCTCTACAACAGTAGCTGAAACAAGTCCAAACCAGTAACCAATTTCATTAAGCCCCATTATCACCCCGACCCGAATGTCTTGTGCCTATCAAATATCAATTGCTTTTAACTGTCTCCCATTGCTTTTTATTGAGCTTTTCGCGCGACAATTTCACAAGTGTCCGACAAAATGGTGTGCTATTTGAGTAAGTTGCTATTTGATTGGAGCAAAGCTCGTGCCATCGTCGGAGCCCTCACCGGGTACTACGCTACAGGCGCGATGATGCAGAAGATAAAGCTCACCCTAGACCTCAGCCATAGCTGCCGTGTGTGTGGAGAGGAGGATTTAGTAGACATCCCACATATTCGCACTAAGCGCCTTTCAGAATTTTTTACAATGCACACAGCCAAAGGGTGGAATACCCTGCCTGCGTCAGTATTTCCAAACGCTCACAACCCGAATTCCTTTAAGGTACGTGTGATGTGAATAGGCTTCTTCTGGGTAAGCTCGCTACATCTTCGACCCCATCTTTGTGCTGAGGACTGGATTGAGGTCAAGAGCAAACGGAGCAAAAGGAGGGTACCATGGAACATATCCTTTGTGACTGCGATATCTTGGCGGCTAAACGCATGTGCCTCCTTGGAGATGGATATCCAAAACCGGTAGATAACAGGTTTCTTCCCCTGAACGATGTTACTTTCTCTCATTTACCATGTTTTTGAATGCCACCCCCGAGAAAATGACGAAAATCGAGATGTGCCTGTGACTTTGCGTATGCAAAAGCGCGGAGGACAGTTTTGTCGCTTTGTGTATACTTTTTGTTTAGGAACTGTGCCAGTACTGCAGCCATTAACAATGCCACGGTGAATAATGTTACGAGAACTGTAACTACGGACGAAATCCCTTCGTAACTCTTGTGCTTTATGAAATAAGACTCAAAATGTCTCGATTCGTGAGGCAATTATATGTTAGAATACTTTGGAAGAGGAAGGTCCGTGTTGCTTTGAACCAACCGCAGTTTTTAATTAAAAGTTTGAAGTCCGCGTCCGTCCGCAATAAACATTGTTTGTTTGTGAATTAAATTGTATTATTTATTTTAGTAGGTTTTGTTTTTGTTGTGATTTTGTCCAGTAGGTAATTAGCGTTATTGGCAATCTCATTCAATTTTAAATTCAATTGTCCAAATTTCTTCGAGAGCCCGCCTATCCTCTTAACAGTGTCCAAGTTACGATGAAAACTTAAATTTTAAAAGCTAACTGAATGCTACAAAGTAGGTTTCGATATGGAGTTATAAACTTTGAGAAAAGCTGAACATTTTCTTTAAAACGAGTTATAGAACTTTTCACTTAGCGTTAACCTAGAAGTTCTCTGGATATACTTAATCATTAGTTTTGATTAAAACAATCGGCTCGATTTTTGATCGTTAATAAAATTAATAATTTATTGCTTTCCACAGTGGTTTAAAATTGTTGGTGTAATCAGTGTTGTCAAGTCTTACCTTCACTTTAGCCTAGGCGTGGTCTCCGTATTTCCTGGATTTTGCATAATTTAAAAAAAAAAACCCTATAGTCTTTCAGTTACAAAATTTGATCGAAGGTTATAATATAGGTAATAAAAAGAAAATGTTTAAACAGTCACTACACCGAGTAACATACCATATAAATGAATTCTTACCCTAAAAATTACCCTGAGACATGGTTTTTACCCTAAATCTAAGGTAAAATACACTAAGATGGCAACACTGGGTGTAATCTTGAACTCGACTCGTGAACCTGAAAGAGTAGACAGGCATCACCAGCGTCGAAGTTTAGTGCTGTTTCCTCTGGCAAGGCAGTTTGCAAGATGACTTTGACCACCAAACCGACGACGACGATTTGACGACCCGGTTGGTGTAATGGTTACCACGCCGGACTGCCAAACCAGGGTCCTGGGTTCGAATCCCGGTTCGGTCATGGATGTTTACATGTTTGTGCCGTTGTTGTATGGTTTCCATAATAAACAGCCTATTAATAGTGCTTTCTTGGGATCATTACAATGTATGTGCCTGTGAGCGTTATTTATTTATTTAAACCAAACTCGACCCTGAAGTGAAGAAAAGTAAGGTAGCTGTCAAGTTGTGTTTCATATCAAATAAGTACTTACCTATTATTTCCCCTTTTAAAGTCTTTAAATAAATAAACGCCTTTCCTGAGAAAATAAATAGAGCAATTATTTCGTTGCGACACTTTGCTGATGTTTATTTATCAGGCGCTCAACGTTAATGTGACTCTTTTCCTTTGGGAATAGCTTCGTATTATTTTGTTTTATTGAATGCACACATAACATACGTTCGTATTTCCATTCGGAGTGGACAAAAACTTTGCTATAACAAATTCAACAACTATTATAGCTATTAAATTGCTTACCTACCTACACATACTTATTACATACATGTAGAGCAGAGTACCGAACCGATGGTCGGTGGGGCCTGCTAGTTCTCGAGTGGCGACCGCGTACCGGAAAGCGCAGCGTGGGTAGGCCCCTCACACGGTGGACCGACGACCTGGTGAAGGCGGCGGGAAAACGTTGGATGAGGGCAGCGCAGGACCGGTCTTTATGGCGATCCTTGGGGGAGGCCTATGTCCAGCAGTGGA
Organism: Agonopterix subpropinquella; assembly: GCA_922987775.1. NCBI lineage: Eukaryota > Metazoa > Arthropoda > Insecta > Lepidoptera > Depressariidae > Agonopterix > Agonopterix subpropinquella. Next base: position 36,357,145 of record OV277694.1, on the reverse strand, counting down.
CGTCCATCGACTGAGATGATGATGATGATGAGAGCAGAGTACAGAGTGTAACAAAACACCTTAGTAATACTTAAGGGGGTGCTTTAGTTTAGAGACCATCAAACCACAGAATAAGAAAGAGTGAACTGAAAGTAAAAAAAACTGAACAGGCTAAAATGGTGTACTTGCCTTTTTATTTATAGTACCTACTAGTGTTTAGTTTATACACATATTTTCGGCAGGTAGTGTTAGGTTTTCATTTCGTTGCTTTGTAGCTCAAACAAAAAAAAAAGAATTAAAAAAAGAAAAAAAAAACATTCACCATATAGCCCTGAAATGGAGCGATCTCGAAGTTGGAAACTTCAAAATCGCGATTAAAAATAAAAACACGGAATTTTTAGTAAAAATTCCTTGTTTTTAATTATAAGCTACCAATCTGCATTGGGAACGCGTGATGGACTAACGCCCATACCAAAGCCCATACGCCCTCCCTAAGGGTAGGCTTGTGCCCAACAGTGGGACATAAATATAGGCTGTGATGATGATGGTTAACACTTTATTTCTGCAGACTTCAAACTTACTTTCATAACATACATTTCTACATTTATTCCAAAGTTGGTTAAACTTAACCCCACAAGCTGCGTACGCGTCGACCGGAAGCCGACCGGTTGCACCGGAAGTGGCTTCGCGCCGCGAGCATTGTTTATGAAATCTCTTTAATTTTAGGGTTACGTAGTTCTTCCATCGTGTCAAAGTTATACTATTTAAATCATATTTAGGTCAATTAACGTCATACACGTGATCTTCAAGCCAGCTTATGGTAAGAGGTTGCGCAGGATCAGCGGATTGCGCGATTTCGATATTGGCTCCATTATTGTTTAGTTTGATGATCTTAAGCACCCTGTTTCGGCTTCAAAATGACTCCGATTCCGACGTGTATAGGCTGATGATGATGGTAATGATTATGATAAGATTATTGTGGTGATATGATATGATGTGATGTAAAAATTATGTGATATTATGACATGACGTGATGATTGTGATGCAAGCATGGTTAGCCCAGTCATTTTACGGTTTGAGCCGGGACTAATTACTAATTTGTATTTTGTTTCGGTATAATATTTAAGAGCCAATTTGAGCTTAGAAATGTACCAAAATTAAAAAAGAATCTCGTCAGCAACAGTTCCAAATTTAAAATTTTGGTATTATCTCGTTATGAAAAAACCTGATAGTCATTTTTTTTTTTGCACATATTTAAGGCATTATCATTATACATACTTCAAACATGGTGTAAATATTTTTGTCTACTTAGAAGGTTTTAAAAAATACATTCGTATTTTCTAATAAAAAACCTCTTTTTTTGAGTTTCAATGGCTATTTTATTGCTAAAAATAATTTACATTGTAAAATCTTATTCAAATGAGTTTTTTTTTTTTAATTTGTTTTCAGATAGCCTTTTTGTCACTAAATAGTACCGGTTGCAGATTAAAAGTCCAATTAGTAATTACTTCCCACCTCTCCTCTAACAAAAGTTCGTAAAATGACTGGGCTAGTTTCCAGAGGGGATGGGGGGACGTAGCTAGGATTTATCCCTAAATTCCATTCTTTAAAAGTGTAACAAACAAATACGAGAGACAATAGACCCTGACCCCTGTACGGGACCCTGTTTTAATCACGCTCAGGTGTGACTTAGCTACACAAATAAATCGCCATCAGGTAATCAGATAAGATCTCCAAGACAGATAGAGATTACATTTATTTTTATTTATACTTTTATTTTTTATTTTATTGTTTTATTATGGCATTTTATTAAGTACTAGCTGTTTCCTGCGATTTCATCTGCATTGACTTTAAAAAGTATCCTATTTATTTTTTTATTCGACCTACTCGACTATAAAATGTGGACAGCTGATTTTTTTCGCAATTTCGATGTATATATACAGTATACAACATGTTAATGAATTAACGCAAAACTAGAAAGTAGTTTGTTTAGAATCGAGAGCAGAATCGAATTATCATGGTTTCAACATAGGTAATTTTTTTCAAAATATTAAATAATATGGTTGCAAAATTAAAAATTTTCTGAACCCGATGTCAACCCACCGCACGGGCACACTCACCCTATTTACTACCAAAACAAGATTATTAAAATGTATCCATGAGTACATTAGCGATTTCATTCATTGCTGAAATGATAACAAATCATTTTTGCATCAAAACTTAAAATGTGAATAACTTTAAATTTTAACTATCAAAATAATGACATTATTGTTTCAATCTAATTATTTTGTTATAAATCAGTTGGGGTGTATGAGGTTTTGCGCTAATTCGTTAACACGTTGTATATACACATAAGATGTGCAGAAAAAACCGTTCAAAAGCAGCATTAATAAAACCGTTTAGAATCCGAATTTTTTTTTTTTTTTTTTTTTTTTTTAACGCTCACAGGCACATACATTGTAATGATCCCAAGAAAGCACTATTTATAGGCTGTTTATTATGGAAACCATACAACAACGGCACAAACATATAAACATCCATGACCGAACCTTGATTCGAACCCAGGACCCTGGTTTGGCAGTCCGGCGTGGTAACCATTACACCAACCGGGTCGTCGAATTGAATCTCGTGATAGCATAGCATCTATACTTATAAAACAGGTACCGTGACTGACTGACTGACTAACCGACGACGCACAAACACTGAAAATAGAAACATGTGGATATATTCTACAGAGCATGCGGTGCACTAAGAACGGATTTTACGAAAACTCGCGGTACACAAAGTCGCGGGCAAAAGCTAGTATTTGCATAAGTCAATTCAACAAATAGCAAATAAGTAGGTCTGTCTGTTGATGATTTTCCCTTCCTTGGAGCTCCAGGTCGAAGTTTAATCAGATTGTCGCTCAACTTTTATTGGACGAGGTGGAGAAATAAAAAGTTCTTACGGAATTCGAAGGGTAGGTAAATGAGGCTGGAGCTTGATTTTATGATAAAGTTGGTTATGTTTTTTTATGTAAGTCAATAATAATTTTGACGTAATTTTATTTGAATCATCATCATCTTCGCCGATAGACGTCCACTGCTCGACATACCTAGGCCTCCCCTGAAGCCTAAGTATATACATACACTAACAGCTATGCTGCCGTGCAATTTATAAACGCAATAACCAACAGTTTGATAGTTTCGAGTAAAACGCGCTCAAAGATTCGACCGTGTTTTGTGGTGCCACGAATTCTACAGTAACCTTTAGTCTATTTGAAGTCACTTTTTATATAGAAAAAACAGTGTAGATTTTAAATTTTGCATCAAATGTACTTAATTGTAGTAATTAAGCATTAAAGTAATCCAAAATTACTTTATACCTAGAATCACATTAGTTTAAAAGCAGGATTAAACAACGCATGAATGCAGTGAATTTGTTGCTTACTGCGCTTATGCGTAGCAATTTCACATAAAATGCATTTGAGCTATGCAGTAAAGTATTGTACTGCGTTCATAAGAAGGAAGTGTCAAAACTATATCAAGCAAGTCGATAGTATAATTTTTTTAAAGTGAAATTAAAGTGAAATTAAAAAATTCTGGACCACTATTTTTCTTAAATAAAAAAAAAATATGCTTATTCTATGGCGTCGATTTGAATTTTAATTCATAGCTAACACTTTTTCCGAGATTTTTTCATAAATCAATGTCTGATCATACTGAGCAATTTAAATAAATCGATAACAATGAAGGTTAATTTTTGAAAAAAAAAATTACAAAGTTTTGAAATCATGCGGTTTTTCTTTTGTATGAAAAGAAGTATGCGTTTTACTGAAATAACTTCCTCGTTTTGTTAGCTTTCTAAAAAGGTATAAATGTTTTAGAAAAAAATGTAATTACAATGTCAAAAAGGTTTTTTACTTAGTACGTACATTCTCCTGGAGAAAAATTTTACGATTTTTTTTTAGATAACATTATTTATTAATTTAAATCTACACATCTTACTCAGAGTGAGCCCCTCGGTTCCATACACATACACGCAAACACTTTCTTAGTTCATTTTCGGTTACTCTTGAAGTAAAGGTAAAATCTCATTACTTCCGCTGCGTTTATTATGCGCTGCCTTAAGTCTTCTACGTCGCTTACTGGGGTTTGATAAACAAGGTCTTTTATTGTGTCCCCAGACATAAAAATTACATGAGATCAAGTCGGGACTTCTTGCATGCCAAGGAGTGGCCTTCCTCTACCAATCCCTAAAATGGTTATGGTACGTTGCTGGCCCGACTTGCAACTTATTCGAATAGATGGATTGGTAGAGGACGGCCAACTCATGGTCTGCAAGAAGCCCCGACTTGACTCCATGTAATTTTCGTGTCTGAGGTAACATGAAAGACCTTGTTTATCAAACCTCAGTAAACGACGTAGAAGACTTAAGGCAGCGCATAATAAATGCAGCGGAGGTAATGAGATTTTACTTTTACTTCAAGAGTAACTAAAAATGAACTAAGAAAGTGCTTGCGTGTATGTGTTCAGAACAGAGGGGCTCACTCTGAGTAAGATGTGTAGATTTAAATTAATAAATTATGTTATCTAAAAAAAAAAAAATTTTTCTCCAGGAGAATGTTGCCTCTACGTATCACGTACTAAGTAAAAAAGCTTTTTGACATTTTCTAAAACATTTTATACCTTTTTAGAAAGCTAACTAAAAGAAGAAGTTATTTCAGTAAAACGCACACTTTTATTCATACAATTTTTTGAGAAAAACGCATGATATCAAGATTTCGACGATTGACATGATTCAAGGAACCGAGGGGCTCACTCTGAGTAAGATGTGTAGACTTAAATTAATAAATAATGTTATCTATAAATAAATCGTAAAATTTGCTCCTAGAGAATGTTGCCTCTAAGTATCACGTACTAAGTAAAAAACCTTTTTTGACATAGTAATTCCATTTTTTTCTAAAACAATATACCTTTTTAGAACGCTAACAAAACGAAGAAGTTATTTCAGTAAAACGCACACTTCCTTTCATACAAAAGAGAAACCGCATGATTTCAGGATTTTGTATTTTTTTTTTCAAAAATTAACCGTCATTGTTATCGATTTATTTTGAATTGCTCAGTATGATCAGACATTTATTTATGAAAAAATCTCGGAAAAAGTGTTAGCTATGAATTAAAATTCAAATCGACGCAATAGAATAAGCATTTTTTTTTATTTAAGAAAAAGTGTGAAAAAATTGGGTTTTTGGTAAAAAACCTTAAATTCCAAATATCTCGAAAACTATTAATTTCCGACCCCACATATGGGGGTTTACATAATTGCATTTCGGCTGCCCTTTAACATCCTGAAAGCAATACGTCGAATTACAAAATGTATAAAACATATAAAAAATAAACGCGGCAAGAGTTCGCACTGTATTTATACTAAGGATGTGCTCTAGTCATTTATGAATATAGTTACGTATGAAGAATCCTTACCGTAACTACTGCATTTATGCTATGGTATGTTTGGAAAAAAATTTTATTTGTCATTATTTATAAGCAGTAAGATTACTTACTGCACACATTTATAGGGTTCGCAATGTCGAGGGTGCCTTTACTGCTTTTATGGTTTTTGCCTTCTAAGGTACTTACCGAAAAACGGGTCTTTTTTTCCGAAAGATCTCATCGCGAGGATGCCAAATATGTAATAAACTCAATTTTGAAAAAAATGCACCCACTGCGTTTATAAATTGCGGGGCAGTATGGTATATAAATGTACTTGCTCGGGACTTAGGTAAAATGGTGGAGGAAATGTTATATTTATTTTTTTATGTATATTTTGAAGAATCAGCATCAATCGATATCAGCTGCGTCAGGACTATGTATAATAATAAACAAAGTAGATGGCAAAAGAAGCGTCGGTGGGTCTTGGCTCACGAACCTATAAAAGAGTGGACAGGCATCGCCAGCTTCGAAGAGCTGTTTCGTTTGGCGAGAGATAGACAGGGATATGCAGAGCTGACTGCCAACCTTCAGTAATGGAGAGGAACCCGAAGAAGAAGATTTTGAATCCATTCTACTATAGGGGTGTACAATAAAATGGGACAGCTACTCAAAGGGGTGCTTCAGACCATAAAACTGAACAACTTTCTCTACGGGACCAATATCGAAATCGCGAAAAAAAAATCTGCTGTCCCATACATTTCAGTCGAGTTAAGTTTGCAGTTTTATATGGGGGAGCGGATTTTTTTTTCGCGATTTCGATATTGGTCCCATAGAGAAAGTTGTTCAATTTGATGGTCTGAAGCACCCCTTTGAGTAGCTGTCCAATTTTATTGTACACCCTGTATACATTAACTAGCGACCTGCCCGGCTTCGCACGGGTGCAATGCTGATATATAAACCTTCCTCTTGAATCACTCTATCTATTAAAAAAACCGCATCAATATCCGTTGCGTGGTTTTAAAGATCTAAGCATACATAGGGACAGACAGACAGCGGGAAGCGACTTTGTATTTATACTACTGTAGTGATCATAAATAAGAAAGTATGTCTGTCTGTTACGTTTTCACGGCTACCAGTAGGTACTCCGATTTTGATTTAAAAAAATGGTCCCCTGAGGAAGGGCATTATAGACATAAAAATTTCACGCAAACAAATGCATAGGCATGGTTTGTTTCTAATATCCCTATAACTTAACTACTCCTCTGGGTGAAAATAGTCGTGGGCAATTGCAATATTATTGCACTATTAATATCTTGTATTATGTATATTATAATAACAGAACTAGATAAACAATCATCGCTCCAAAAATAGCAGAACCAAAAGACCTCCGAAAGAGCTCTTTTGCCAACTAGCTTAGCTTACAGTCCTCATCAGCCTATAAACGTCCCACTGCAGGGCATGGGCCCGCGCTCAGGGAGGGTGTATGGGCATTAGTCCACCACGCGTGCCCAATGCGGGTTGGTAGACTTCACATACACATCATAATTTCTTCTTCAGTGTATGCAGGTTTTCTGACGATGTTTTCCTTCACCGTTTAAGAGCAGGCTGTATTACGTACATAATATAGAAAAACTCTTTGGTACATGACAAATGGCATGTTTTCCGTGCGGACTCTGAGCTTACAGTAAATAATTAAATATACCAAATTGGACTAAATTAATTAATCAACTACAACGTATTAAATAATACTTGATTTGTGTGGGTTATTGTGTCTATTCAGACACTTTGCTATGATTTCATGTGAGACTTGGATTCTATATTCTGTAGGTAAGATGAATGATTATAGCTTTCTGCTTCTATCTCTTCTTTTATTTACTGTTTACTTACAGATGAAGTCCAATAAAACCAATTAACAAAGCCCTTTGTTATTTGAATCCTTGCAGGTGTGTTTCTCACGCTCCCTGGCTCAAAACTAAGCTTCTTTTTTTATTTTTTCATTTGTACAGATAATTTATTTCTTCCTATTACCGTTTCTCGGATGCTGGGGTTCATTAGCAATAGTGCTCTAGTAAAATGAGCATTGTTTTGCAGCAGTGTTTGTTATACATGGTGTAACAAAAGACACTGTAATATTTAATGGGGTGGTTTAATTAGACCACCAAAAGCCTATGCCTAAAAACGGCGTCCTTTTTCTTGTTTTAGCGCGGCCATCAATCAAACTTTAATATTATAGTTCAGAATAAAGTTAAAGACAACACTTGTTATTACAAATATCTCGGAACTCAGTCCGAACTGAGATATAAAGGCTTGAAGTGCACGTAATGGTAATATTTTCAACTTCAAGCCTTTATATCTCAGTCCGGACTGAGTTTAGGGATATACATGTTTATTACTTTATTCTGAAATAAAATATTCAAGTTTGGTTGCTGGCCGCGCCAAAATAAACGGCGAGAAATTTGGCGCCAATCTTACATACAAAACCCGCATTGTCTTTACTCGCTCTAACAATAAATGATTCTTATTATTCTTATTCGAAATTCTGTAGATTTATTTTAAATGCGAAAAGGTCACGCTTAAAAAGAGGGTCTGGGGATAGAGACTTCAATCATAGCAATGAGAAGAATTTTCAAATATGTTGATTATTGCAATATACCTACATAAATACATAACCACACGACCATAATCCCTTTCAGGGTGGTTAGAATCTTTGTTAGAACTATCAACTAAATTATTCATTTAAGTTTACACCCTGTATAACATGTCAAATGACCTAACCAAGCATCATGTTCATACTTATATTTACAGATGCTATAATTTTAGAAAAATTTACACATCGATAAGTTTGTCTAAAAAAAAACTATTTTTACTACTCTAGTAACGACAACTTAGAACTTCAGGCCTACGATGTCTTTTAGTGTAAAGGTGTATTTGGCACGATCCATCCTGAAAAAAATTACTTTGCTTTAGCTAGGCTAGGCTAAGAGAGTAAAGGAATATTTCTGGCCTTAGGGTCATTCTATCCATCTTATCTTTAGACGTAAATATAGACACACGTGGAAAGTTTGTTGGCGGCTCATCAATCATTTATTTCCAACCAAGATATACGAGTTTGCGCATCGGTTGCTCTTGATTAGAAACTACAAATTGAATTATCGTACTAAGATCTCCGAAGACGTTCCTCGACATCCAGTAGGGCTAGCATGCGAAGCACGACAAAACAAAGCGACAAAACGAGAAAACCTACATGCGCGCTCGCTTTCGCATCTACGCATAGAAATGAAGACGCGAGAAAACGACAAGATCGAGAGGTACGTTTCGTCAGCAACCAGCAACGTACCTACCAACACAAATGTAGGAAAGCACAGCAGGAATAGAATGGACAGTGATCTGTCAATCCATCTCCTATTCAATTACGTTTACGTGGCGATGCATCAATCTCGATCACGCGCAGGCTTCACGCCAAATGACGTACCAATGTTCTTCGAAAACAACTCGACAAACGTACTTTTTCTACTCATGTGGAATTCAAGATTTAATTGTGCAATATTGGTCTGCAATGAGTTGGATGTCGCGCACCGAACAGAGACGTGTGAGATTTTAGAGAAGACCTTTGCCCAAATAGTGGGACAAAAAAACACAAATGGCCACTCCTCCCATCTGCAAGGCTCTCTTTCTTACAAGCAAACTTTTTGCAATTAGCCATCCCGCTTCAATTGCGCGGCTTCGGTCAGAATTTTCCGTTTTCTTTGAAAACCTGTATGATTTTATATGAATTTTCAAAAAATAAGAAAACCACATCATTTTATTTTGTATTGTGAAGAATATTGTAAATTTTCATATTCTTTTGATCAATAATGTAAGAGTAAAACGGTTACAACTGGAAAAAAAGAGGTGACTTTGGAGTCGTTTTTCTTCAGTTTTATTAATTAAAATAGATTTCGAGAATAACCAAATCACTTCTCATATCCTGTAGAGTGTTTAGTTTTGTTTTCTGCTTAAAAAGTGCCATAGTTAATGTATAAAATGGTTACAAAGTTACTCAAAACCGGGCGGACGCTCCTTAAATCTGCAGATTGCATATGAAAATTTACAAGCGACCAACAACAAAATCGAGAAAATAAAATGTCTGCTGTTAAATACATTCTAGCTTCTGTCTAAATCGATGGCATATTTTTAGGTTTGATTTGCCACCGTGGGGAAGTAAAGTGTTATGTTGTAGAGTTTCTTACTGCATCTTCTCTACAGCACGTTCCGAGGCGAGACGGTACTGATAGCTTGAACAAAATATAAATACATACATAAATTCACGAGCGTAATCCCTTTCGGGGTGGTCAGAAACATGTAGTTTCAGCAATGATCACATTTAGCAACTTGAGTCTCAGGGTGGAATGACGTACCAAGTGGTGAGAGATGGCAAGCCTTTCGCCCACATAAGCACAAAAAAATATAACTAATAACTTAACAACTTAATATAACTTATGTTGGCAAAGTTCCTATAAGTATTCAATAAATTATTATGGAATTTGAGAAGATCTGCGTTTAAATGCTTGCTGATGACCCTAGAGTGCGTCAGATGTCTTCGTGAACTCAGAAAATTAGCTACCTGCACACTGAATTTATTATTAGCTGAGAATTAAAACAACTGATATGTAGTTCGATTTCTAGAGTGGATGGAGACCTTAAACTAGCAGTGGCACTCCAGCTCGCTTAACCGATGATCTGGGACTACTTTTTTAAGCTTTGGAAAAAGGAAATCTCAAAGAGGTGTTCCATTTTTGACGACATTCCTTCGTCACTACGTATTCACTTTGTCCACACTCGAACAATAGTCGACAGAGTTAGTAGTAATGGTAGTTAATTTTCCGATTGATTGAGAATACCAGAGGACCCCACTGTTAACTTTTAATGAGAATGTCTTCAGAGGTAGCATTATGTTCACGACTATTATTATAACAGGGTTCCGAAACGTGAACAAAAATATACGGCTTTTCAGGCCAGAAATGTTGGTTTAGTACCTAATTTTATTGTTATTCGCGGCGAATTCGAGTAACTGTTGAACTAAAATAATGTTTCGGTACTTATCTACTTAGGTGTGTACCTATAAATACAATTAAATCTCTGACAGATTAAAAATTAAACACCATAATTCACCGTCTCTGTCCTGGGCATGCTCTGCCCACGCGTCATCGAAAGCATTTACAGATCCAAGATCATCTCAGTCGATAAACGTCCACTGCTGGACATAGGCCTCCATCAAGGATCGCCACATCGATCGGTCTTGCACTGCTCTCATCCAACGGGTTCCCACCGTCTTCACCAGGTCGCACTTTCCGGTACCCGTTCGCCACTCGAGAAATTATCTAGCAATCAGCTCTAACCATCAGAAAATGCGTATTCAAAATTTTCAAAAATACTACTCGCAAGCACAGCTATAGTTTTAAATGAAAGCGCAGTCATCTAAATTCATCAAATCGTATGATCTTATCAAACAGCATTTTATTTTCGTCACACTGTTTCTAAAAATCGCGGATGTAAAGATTTTATAACTAAAAGTTCTTTGACCATTCACAACTATAATAGTTATCATTAGGAAGGGTACACACTGCCCTCTTAAAAAAATATTGTGCATTTGTCTTCTTACCACTTACACTTTCGTCATTATCATCCCCCAGTACCATCATCATTAGTCATTAGTTTCCTTCATCTGCCGGGCATAAGCATCCTCCCCAATTTGACATCCTCTTCAGATCTGCGCCAATCGAATCTGGGTCTGACAGACGCTTGTCATGATGTCGTCAACCCGCACTGGGCGCCAGACCACCCACTCCTCTTTTGCCTAATCTCGGCCACCACTCTGTTAAAGCTTTACTCCATCTGCTATTACTTCGCCTTGCACGTGTCCTTCCCAGCAAACTACTCGGTGCCTCTTGAACCTTAGGACGTTGGATTTCGACGCATGTGACGTGCAGCCAGATAAAGAGTGAATGTTCTGAATATGAAAGAACAAAACGTAGACAACATATTTTGAACCCGTCAACGACATAGTTTCTTGCTACCTCGAGTTTAATCCCAAAAGGTTAAGAATTGACAAATAGAATTTAGCTCACAATCTTAAAAACGCCATAGAAACGGAATACGACTCAGTTTTATCTCGACTAAGGAGATTTTGAGAGGGCAATGTTCCCATGGACTCCCAAAAAAACCCTCCAGGGTTTCTTCGCATTTTTATTTTAATGAAGATGTAAACCGTGTACCTTTCCACCGAGTTTTGCGAAGGTAATTCAATTATGAAACCTTGTAAAAAATGCTCAACTCATAATACATTTTTGCGTGCAATTATGAAAAGGTATGGTTGTAGCAAGAATAATCTAAACACACTGAAAGATAAAAGAGTATGGAGTTTGTTTACCGACGTCTAGTAAGTTAAAGCTTGTAGAATATTGCAACAGGGCAAGGCCTCCTCTCACGAATAAGGGTAAGATGAAGTTCGAGTTCAGGCCCTGTGCGCATATTAGTGCAGGCAAGTTAGTATAGAGTAAAGGTCTAATAGAATCTGATGCAGTGCGTGGCACAGGCTCCACAAGAGGATTGGTGGAGGTAAGTTAGTGGTCATCTAGTCTGCCCTAGGCTTAACTATTCAGCATGCATAATGCGCACCGCGAACTATATGTTTGATTGTCTCTGATTTAGCACGGACACCCTAACTGAATGTTAATTTATTTAAACACGTGTTGGATAACCGTTTTAACCACGCCTTGTTGTGTTTGGCTTGATAGTTTTAGTTTGGGATTTACAAACAAAGTTAGACAAAGCGAGACACTCGTGGTTCATGGGTCAGCATGACTGACAAGATTCGTTGTTGAAAACGATCATCGATAACTATGGCATCGATAATCTAAACATCATTTGATAGGTGTAACTTTTTGAAAGTACCTAACACAGTAAACTGTTGCATTATTTTAAGAGGGCTATCGGAGTCCAGTGGCGCCCTCGTCACAATAAAAAGATTTCTCAATAAAGAAAGCCTAAATTAAAAAAGTGTCCACTTGACAAACTACAAAAGCCTTCAAGCCATTGTTATACAATACTTTTATAGGTTCTAAACATTCCACTTTCCACACAAAAAGTCGAAAAAAAAATACTAATTTCCTATAAACTTAGGGAAGTTAGTTATTATTAAGTTATTATTAAGTTATTAAGTTAGGTTTATTAGTTAGTAAGTTCAGTATCATAGGTATACGTGTAATTAACATTTACAGTAATGGTCCAGCTTTTTAATGCTGACGGTTTTTTCAGAGGTTGATCAGACCACCCAACTGAACAAACTTTCTCTATGGGAAAAACATCGAATATTCTTCGTCGATCTGCATACTTGAGTGCAGGACATCAGACGATTGTATCGATTCCCTAAAAAACTCAAAGTCACGTATCTGTAAAGACGATTAAAAATGCAACCCAACTGCATTTGAAATTTAAAATGCATCTCACCTCCCAAGCCTATTAATTACCCAAAATTCCCACGCTCATCCAAAAAGAGACAGGATAATAAAAACTAAATTTTATTGATATAACCCACCTTCCATACAACGCTTCCAGTAAATCACGTCATGTTACGTAAAGGTACGTGACGTGAATTCCAGCTAATACTAATTATGTAGCGGCGTGCGTCATTATTTACCAAGTTGTCCATCATCAACGCAAATTGGTTAGGGGTGCATATTTGACACAAAATTGAGTTTTATGGGCTAAAAGGGATTGTGTTTCAGTATATTCCCATCTACATGACAGTCCTTATCAGTAAGAAAGGAGTGAGTGCAGCAAAGCAATTCTCCAAGTGCAATACTTTGGTCACAACCATAGACGAAGAATATTTCGCTTACGCTGGTAGACGGAATGTCATTATAACCGGGTATGAGATAGCGATAGTCATAAAATCCTATACAATTTATATGAAGTGACAGGTCGGAGTCAGATGGAGTCAGTACAAAAAAGTGGTTACGCCGATAAGGACGGCAATAAGGTAGCAATCTCCTTAACTAGAGCGAATTTCATATGTGCATCTCTTATTGAGTGAATATGACAAGACACGTGCTTCCTTATAGTACCTTCTCTTTCTACGGTCACAACCTAAATTTCGTCGTTGAAACATCGGCGAGCTGTCAATTCTGTAGGTTATGTCATGTGTCAAACTTATAACATAAAAACTTCGACGATCTAAAGGATGCAAGAGAGATGTTACGTTTGTGAGCGCGTCGATGTTTTTGACAGTGATGTGACGCTTAGAGAATTGCAGTCCTGAAATGAATTGATAAAGATGACATATTGCTTCGACCTCAATTAATGGTATATGGGCAAGATAACGATGATGATGATGACATAGCATAGCATAGCATGACATAGCATAGTCATAGCTAGATCCTGGCACAGTATTAGAAAGTACTCCCCTGGCACAGTATAAGTAAGAGTATCTATTACTAGATACAGTACGGACACTCCCTTCCTGGCTCCCCATCAACTTTTTACCTCACCCCCTCTATCACCCTCTAGTTACCCTCGCACTGGTTCCTCGTTACCTACGAAGAAGACTTAAGGTTCAATTTCTTTGGTTTCACATGTGCTGACGTCATCTTCTCAATTTCAAATTTTTGTATGCAGTGTCCGGGCTGTGCCCCTAGTCCGCGGGTAATGGGGAACACAAAAGGGTCAAAATATTACTAAAAAATACACTTAAAATCTTAGCGTAGATCATGTACATTACATTAGTTTTTATTTCACTTCAATACATGCAGTATTTCCGAAGTTATGACGACGAGAAGTTTAAGCGCTTTTTAAAATTTCCGAGTTTACGCGCGCTCACGCTTTGACGTCACAGCCCGCGACCGCGACACAGCACGGCGCTCGGTACGGTGCATTTTGTTTAGTTTGTTCGTCAAAAATTAGTTTAATTTCGTTTATACCTAATAGTGTGCTTGTATATCAAGGAAATAATACTTTTATATTAATTTTATAACCGATTACACTAAAGTAAACCGTGTGGTGTGTAGAATGGATGAAGGTTTTCAAAAAGGTCAGTCGGACAATCTGCCAAGTGTGGATAGTTTGATGGTGGCACAATATTTTATGAAGAATAAGGATTTTACGGCTGCCGAAATAATAATAATTAATAATAATTTCTTGGACAATGTCACACAAATTATCTAGTCACATTTAAAGTACCAGTACCTAGCCTGGACTTGTATTATGATGACTGGACAACAACGATATAGAATACATATATACAGGGTGAAATTGATATCATTGGCATCCTTTTAAACTAAGAGTCTACCCATCAAACTGAACAACTATCACTATGGGAGCAAACCAATCGGAGCAACTAAAAAATCTGCTGTCCCATACTAAACTGCAATGTTGTTTGGAGAGGTGTATGGAGAGGTGTATGGAGGTGTATGGAGAGGTGTATGGAGGTGTATGGAGAGGTGTATGGAGAGTTGTATGGAGAGGTGTATGGAGAGGTGTATGGAGAGGTGTATGGAGAGGTGTATGGAGAGGTGTATGGAGGTGTATGGAGAGGTGTATGGAGGTGTATGGAGAGGTGTTTGGAGATGTGTATGGAGAGGTGTATGGAGGTGTATGGAGAGGTGTATGGAGGTGTATGGAGCTATGGAGAGGTGTATGGAGGTGTATGGAGAGGTGTATGGAGGTGTATGGAGAGGTGTATGGAGGTGTATGGAGGTGTATGGAAGTGTATGGAGGTGTATGGAGGTGTATGGAGGTGTATTGAGGTGTATGGAGGTGTATGGAGAGGTGTATGGAGCTGTATGGAAGTGTATGGAGAGGTGTATGGAGGTGTATGGAGAGGTATGGAGAGGTGTATGGACAGGTGTATGGAGGTGTATGGAGAGGTGTATGGAGGTGTATGGAGAGGTGTATGGAGCTATGGAGAGGTGTATAGAGGTGTATGGAGAGGTGTATGGAGGTGTATGGAGGTGTATGGAGCTATGGAGAGGTGTATGGAGGTGTATGGAGAGGTGTATGGAGGTGTATGGAGAGGTGTATGGAGGTGTATGGAGAGGTGTATGGAGGTGTATGGAGGTGTATGGAAGTGTATGGAGGTGTATGGAGGTGTATTGAGGTGTATGGAGGTGTATGGAGGTGTATGGAGAGGTGTATGGAGGTGTATGGAGGTGTATGGAAGTGTATGGAGAGGTGTATGGAGGTGTATGGAGAGGTATGGAGAGGTGTATGGAGAGGTGTATGGAGGTGTATGGAGAGGTGTATGGAGGTGTATGGAGAGGTGTATGGAGGTGTATGGAGGTGTATGGAGGTGTATGGAGAGGTGTATGGAGGTGTATGGAGAGGTGTATGGAGCTATGGAGAGGTGTATAGAGGTGTATGGAGAGGTGTATGGAGGTGTATGGAGAGGTGTATGGAGCTATGGAGAGGTGTATGGAGCTATGGAGAGGTGTATGGAGCTATGGAGAGGTGAATGGAGGTGCACGCACAATCGATCGTTTGGGTTTTGCTTTGGTAACGTCAACGATTTAACCGTTCAGAATAAAATAGCGCGATAGCATTTTTACATCAGCTAAACCAAATCTAAACCAAAACTAAACCAAAGTCCTAAACGTTCCGTCCGAACGGTAAAACCGTATAAAACAGCGCAGTCGAGGCCCTTGCTCGTACGAGGTTGTTGTTGTTGATGATTATTTGTGTTTTATTAGTTTAAAAACATCGAAATGGTCTTCAAAGCAGTGCGCTTTAGTTTTAGGCCCTATTGCGACTACTCTTTTTATGGCCGTCATCCACTTCTTTCTCATTTTTGGGTCCTCAGGCACATAAAAAAATAGTTTATCGGGTGTTTTCACAGTTGAATTGAAACACTGAGGCACAATACTGTAGGGTTTGCTAAATAAGTACACATTTACTGTTGCTCACTAGGCAGGTATTATATGCGGAGCGCGCACGTCCGCACCCGACAAAGGCTGGCAGGCAACTGCCCCCACTACGCGTTCGCACAGACACTACATCCCTTCTTTATTTTAATTTAATTTAAGATGTATTTTGTAACAGTACACTTAATATCAAAACTATAAGCAATACAGGTACATATGAATATAATTATTATTATAAAGTCAGTAGTACTACAGCTTGCATTTATTTTATATTTTCTTAATATTTTATATATTTCTATATGAATCTACCACCGCTTCGGAAGGTGCTTCGCTTGGGAGAAGAAACGGCGCAAGAAACTCCACTATGCACATCGCTATAACATAACAATATAATGTGTTATGATTGATAATCTTTGATTATTAAAGGTTACGTTTCTTACTGCTTAATTTCATTTCATTAATAGTTAATAAAAGCTTTCCAGTACCCATAGTACTCTGTGCCAATACTGAGCCCAGTAGGCATTTACATTCAACTTTAGCTTACTACTCTAGAGTCTAGACTATCCCTTTCCTTTTTATAATATTTCAAGATTTTAACTACAATTTGTATTATTACAACATTTAGTTTTACTGTGTAAAATTTAAAGTCTAGTCCCACTTTATATGACACACTATTAATTTTGTAACCTAATTACATTAAATTAATAAACCTTAATTTATTTTTCTTTTTGACCTGTGAACTGTGATCGTTATTTCAGGAGTGAGGGTTGGTTAAGCAAACAGCAAGATAAGATTGACAAATCGCGATCAACTTCCATTCCAAGTAATTTTAAAACTTTGTGGTAGGATAGTACAGTTTATATACTTTTGTCACGTTTGTTAAGTTTGGATTTAAGTTTACTTTTGTTAGGTACTTATATAAAATCCAACTAAGTTTAACCGTACGTAGAACAATTTAAAAATAAAATTTTTTAGGTTTTATTAAACCAACGTGAGATTGCACATTGTTACTAGAAAAGGTGTACTGTTGAACTACAAAAGTATTAGCAAGACTACTCGTAATTTCTAATTAGGCATATGCCTTATTCAATTTTTACTTCAATAGGTAATTGGATTTGATCACAAAACATTTTCATTAAGTATCACTTATACCTTGATTTACTCTCTGGCTAAAATATAAACATTTTCTTTTGGACAATATTGGTGGTGCTCTTAAATTGAAAAGAGTGGCCATTCGAAAATAATTTGTTACTCAAACAAACTTTGATTATGTCTTCGTAAAATATCGTTGTCCATGGCACTTAGCGTCAAAATCAATTTCAGTGTGATACGCTCCTTGTACCTGTGGACAGATTTCGAGTAGTATATTATTATTGGCTAGATAGCTATAATGCTTGCCTCATGTTTCCAGTTTCTGCAATGAACTTTATGGAATAATAAACAAAAGGTGTTCAAAAGAAACCTAGTATAGGTACAGGACTATTGCATATAATTGTATGTCTAGTGTGTTCAATTTCTTTGCAAATTTAGAATTAAGTGTTTAGTCTATGTTTTCGCTGTTTATCATTGCATTTTAGTACATAAAGACTGTGACTATTGGGTCACGTTACTTAAATTGGTACATATGTTCCATTTGACAGCATAAAATATAGCTCTAGTATTTGCTAACATTCCATAGATCTTTATCATTTCTTATTTATTTATTTTATATTTATGTCCAATATATATTTATTCTAGACATTTAATAGCCCATAGTTTTAGTTTTACATTGAGTTTTTTGCCTATGGCTCATTTAGGATTATTTGAACCCGAAAGTTTCTGCTTGTTAATTGTCCAGTTTTGACTAATTTTCATGGCCTATATTAGTTTCGATACTATAAACATAGTTTTTTTATTTTTATTTGGTCCTTTGCATTTCGTGTATCATGATGACACTTTTAAGTAGGTATGAATGGTCGTGTAATGTCCGGCTTAGAATAGCACCAAACATAATATTAATGTCGTAAAAGGAGACTAAGCAATCCCCTCAGGCTTCGTCAATATCTCGGATGTGCACCGGATGCTCGAATAATGTTTTAATGTCACATTAATATATGCACGCAATATGACGACCCAAAATTACTTTTGGACTATAAATTGACCATTATTCTTTCAATGAAAAGATTTTAACATTTTATTTGATTTAACTCGAATTGATTTGATTTCATTTAATTTCACTCGAATTTATTTGATTCTATTTGATCTCCGGAACATCTCATCTCATTCCTTTCCTATCCTTTCCATTCCTTTTTTTTATTCATTTCATTCAGATAACTACTGGTCAGAGTTACCTGCTTCAGGATCGTATCAATTTATGATTTATAATATTAAGGAAGTAAGGACAAGAGAGTAAGTCTGTGATAAGCACATACACTTAGGCACTTAAAATATTCAGCGTAACCGCCAGCCACTGCAATTAAGGACTTTTAATTTAACTGCTGTTATAGTTCATGTACAATTATATAATATGAGTGCAGTAACTATTTTATTTTCATGACCCTTTAGCTTTTGCTAACAACTTGATAGTTGCATGATTCTATAGGTTATAACCCATATGATTTTATAGTAAAGTTGTATGACACTTTAGCTTTCGCTAACAACTTGATAGTTGCTTGGTTCTGTAACCCATATCATTTTATAGTTGCATGATACTTTAGCTTTTGCTAACAACTTGATAGTTGCATGGTTTTATAACACGATGATGATAAGATGATGATATCATTTTATAGTTGCATGATACTTTAGCTTTCGCTAACAACTTGATAGTTGCATGGTTCTTTAACCCATATCATTTTATAGTTGCATGATATTTAGCTTTCGCTAACAACTTGATAGTTGCATGGTTCTGTAACCCATATCATTGTATATTTGCATGACCCTTTAGCTTTCGCTAACAACTTGATAGTTGCATGGTTCTATAACACATAATTATTATCATTTAATAGTTGCATGATACTTTAGCTTTCGCTAATGACCTGATAGTTGCATGGTTCTCTAACCAATATCATTTTATAATTGCATGACCCTTTAGCTTTTGCTAACAGTTTAATAACTGCATGATCCTGTCACCATTGCATTTGCATGGGTTTGCATGGCCTTGCATGGCCTTGTATGTAACTGCATGACCTTTTTGTTTTTACTAACAACTTAGTTACTGAATAGTCCTTTAACTATTGTAGTTGCATATATTTGCATGGCTCTGCATGGCCTTGCATGGCATTGTATGTAACTGCATGACTTTCCCGATTTTACTAACAACTTAGTTATTGAATAGTCCTTTTACTATTGCAGTTTCATATTTTTGCATGACTTTGCATGGCCCTGCATATCCCTGCATGTATGATGCATCTGCTTGACCTTTTAGTTTTTACTAACAGTTTAATCACTGCATGGTCCTTTAACTACTGTAGTTTTACCTACTTCGCACTTTATACTTATCGCCTTTTAGTTCGCGTGACTCGCGCTTGGAACCTAATATTCGGTAGGTATGTATAAAGTGTATTATACTGATACGTAGTCAAGTCAGTAACTATCGGTGCAAACGATATAGCATATTCAACAGTGTATTTAGAATTGAATTCATCTTGAATCGCTAAGTTAGACGTATGGTATAGATGTAACGGAAATTTGCAAGAAATCCCTTTTTGCCCCCTTGTTAAATAGTTGCAACTTTGCAAGTCATTCCCTTATCACAAGTCCTTAGGGATAACTAGGTGCAAACAATATTGATTGTGATTGAATATCAAAATAGTTTTACACTGACATACCTATGCAGAAACCTTATGTAATCCGGTAGGTATTTGTGTTAAATTTTATGAGCATTGGCTACTGTTTTGCACCGATTTACTCACTCGTATCTATACGTACGCAGCGTTACATAATATTTATAATAAATAACACTATAATATTCAAGATGTTATTATACGCCTGTTTTCTACAATTTATAGTATTAATCATTGTAACCAGACAATTAGTAGTCTTCGTAAATATGTATCTGTCTGTTTAACCTTAACCTTAACGGCAACTGTAACCGACCGACCAACCGACCGACCGACCGACCGACCGACCGACTGACCGACCGACTGACCGACCGATCGATCGACTGACAGACGGACCGACCGACCGTATCTGACCTTCAGCTTAACCTTTAACGGTACGCGAGTGCCATAGGGCACCTATCGCTACTCCGTCGAGTTATGTTTAGGTAGGTAACATAGACAGAGTCACGATTACGACACTCTTACGATTTTATGTATTCTGGGATTTCGTAAGAAAGGATTTTGTAAGATCCTCAGACGGCGTCGACTGTTGAGTCGAGGTCCTAATCAAACGGCTTGCATAGATATACATACTCCTCAATCTAGCTGAATAACTTCATATTATGAGATAGTCATTGTCGTAGTCTCTCCCTACTCCGCAGGATTATGGCTTGAGCGTAAGTCTATTATAAAAACATGTATGGTAATGTATTGTACATGACCTTTAGGATTGGAGTCTAGTCGCAGCAATCGTTCGAACAGGTGCTCGATTTGTGGTATGTATATTCTTATGACCTCGACCCCAGCATAGCGTCTATCGTCCTGATGTGTCCCCTTTCCTCTTTTCCTCCAGCGTTTGATGGTCATAGTTCATGAAAAGAAAAATAATCACTGTTATAGATTGTCAACCACCGCACAAACTAAGAATCCAATGTTTTTTGACATGAAAACTAATGAAATAGGCATAGTAAATAAATGAAAGTACCATGATAGCCCTCGTGGATAAAATTATAATGAATTATCGTTATTGTCCTTTTAAATCAAAATAGAACGTTATTTTAGATAATAGATATTCGCTTTGTTCGTAGTTTTCGGAATATCACTGACCACCCCCTCGGGGAACATAGTCGTGAACACACGCTACTCTGCTGCGTGAAATAATACTTTACAACGTCGCTTTAATTTCAATACTTTTTTTTCCATTTTCACTGAAGAGAACTCGATGTTTACTGCACAGCAGCGAGCGTACGAGAGCGCGACTGACGAATGACCGGGGGTGTGACGTCATCGGCTAGTGGGCGCCCGCCCGCGTTTTTAAAAACCTTCGTCCGGAAATACGCAATTTGATCGTTAATATCTCAGCCATTTTTGAAGATATAAAAAAAGTAAAAACACAGTTTTTTTCGTAATTTTTTGAAGATTTATTTGACATGTAAAGTGAAAAACGTTTGTCAGACCCATTGATAGCACCACCCCAATTCTTGCCATGGGTGTCGACGAGGCGACCAACACATTAAAGGTTTCTTATGCAGTGCTTATGTGGGCGAAAGATAGCCACCTCTCACCACTTGACACGTCATTCCATCCTGAAGCTTAAATTGCTAAAGAAGATTACTACAACTACATTCATAAACAGGAATTGGTAGTTGTAGCAATGTTTCTGACTACCTCGTAAGGGATTACGGACCTAAGTTGGAAAAATAAAACCGGTCAAGTGCGAGTCGGGCTACTCGCGCACCGAGGGTTCCGTGCCACACCACCACAGAACACAACATTATTAGCATAGAAAAAAAAAACTTTTTTTGTCCGGGACCTTTAGCGCAAGACCGACTCACACGTGGCCGGTTTTTAGTATTTGTTGTTATTCTGTAGAGTTTGCTCTATAATCACACTTAGTTTGACGCTTGTATGTATTACTGTTTTTACGATAGAGCGTGACGAAAAAACGTTGATAAAAACTAGTTTCTTGTTGAGAACCCCCCTTAATTTATAACTTTTTGAAATTTTTATTATTTGTTAACAAATCCGCCGTAATAACGCATAATCAGAGAAAATTTCAACTATCTAGCTATTACGGTTCAAAAGTTACAGCCCTAAATAGGTCGGACAGACGGACGGACGGACGGACGGAGAGACAGACAGACAGACAGACAGACAGACGGACGGACGGACGGACGGACGGACGGACGGACGGACGGACGGACGGACAACGTAGGCTACTAAGCCTTTACTAAAACGGGAAACTATTACTAAATAGGGTCCCGTTTTTACCCTTTGGGTACGGAACTTTAAAAACTGATTTCCATGTGTCCCTTACCTTGCATTCGGTCCAGCCCTTGGTTAAGTTGTGTATGAGCATGACCCTAATCTAGACTAAAGAGGACGTTCTTCAAAAGCTATTCTTTATTTTTAGAGTAAAGTGTGACCTTGGCAGGATTGCGTGAGGAACTCAAATAACTATAAAGAGTCAGAGGCAAGTGACCGATCGGCCGTGACGCCATTTTTATCGGCTCAAATAAATGGGGGACCGCAACCATCCGATCTGATCTATTCGTTTAGTAATGACGGACAGACGTTTATGCGTATTTGATGGAGGTACTTTTGTCTGTCCCGATTTAAGAGGTATATGGAGAATAGGGAGAATTTGGAGTGTGAGTTATGGGTAGCATGAATAGTAGCCATCTTTTAGGTAAGCTGGACACTACATGACAATGAATTCTAAATGTGCCAAGTACGAATATTAGGGGAATTTTAAGCAAGGTGTCACAAGAAAACTGGTTTGTTGTTGATGAAGACGACTGTTGACGTTAAACGATTCTCTACTGTTAAGAGGATAGTCCTTGCAGAGTGCCCGAGCGTGCTGCATACAAACGAAGTTAGATCCTATTTTTAATACTAACTAAAGTCAATGCAATTTTTTAAACATTATCTCTGTTGCAGTGGTTTTTTATTTTTATTTTTCCAAGCCTTTTTCATCCCACTGCTCCTGCTTCTTCCTCCCCTTTAGTTCTCCAGCCATCTCGGTCTTGGGCATGCTCTGGCCATGCGTCATCGAAAGAATCCAGATCGTCCCGCCACCTCTTCCTAGGACGACCCGGACGTCGACGACCGTTTTCTGGGATCCAGGGCGTTACAATTCTTGCCCACCTTTCCTGGTGCATTCGACAGACATGGCCGGCCCAATCCCACTCTAATCTGACGGTTTTTTCCCCAAAATCGGCTATTCGTGTTTTGGAGCGCAGTGTAGTGTTTCTGACACGATCCGTTCTTTTAACACCTAGTATACTACGCTCCATTGCCCTCTGACAAACCTTGAGTTTGGACTTTTGAGACCAGGTCTGGGCACCGTTGGTTAGGATAGGCAGGATACACATGTCGATGAGTCTTCGTTTCAGGGATAGCGGGAGTTTACCCTTCATTGACCAGTAGCTCTTCCAGGCGTTATCGAGTGGTTTGTTTCGTTAAAATATAGTTTCAAAGCTAGGATTAATGTAAAAGTATGGAAATCGTTGAGATTGCTCTGTAACTTTGATACTAAACATTTTACCGTAAATCTGACATACCACCAGGCATAGAGCTTGTTTCCAAATCGTATTTATAAAATTATGTCATTTACTTTAATTGGTTAATATCCAAAATAGAATCAAACTGCGTTTGTATGGAGCGCGCTAACCGTTATATCCTCTTAAATTCAGATATTACGAGAAGGCATTTTGTCACAATTTATTTGTTCATTCAAAAACCAACACGCCACAAACCAACAATGCCAAAAATGCGAAACAAAAGCTGCAAACAATTCAAAGAAACCAATCACAATCTGCACCACATGTGCTAATTGTAGACGAGAAGCAAAAAACATTTAAAAAACCAGGAAGAAGCTTCGGCCTTTTAGACCGTAAATCCCCATCCCCGATAAACTGGCTTCCTCCCACCATTCTATATCTCTGGCAACGCTATTTATCCCCCGATTTCGAACCTTAAAACTAAGGGATTAATAACAGGGGTGGTTTTTGGGGACTGTAAAGGTAAAATGGCAAAAGTATTAGATTACTTCCTTACTGACTGTAAGAATGATGAGCAATTACAAAACGCTTTCGGTCATTTTTAGCCTTGGATAACGTTGTTTTGTTTAGAAAGTTTTTGTTTTTGTCAACGAACACAAAATATCTAAGCATGGAGACTTGCTCGCGTTATTTCCGCAGTGCTACATTCACTCACATTCACATACTTACAGCAGGAGTGGCCAAAACGTCGAACGCGTCGATTTTTATGGTACTCCGAAAAACATTTTTGTAAATTAATCTCAATTAAGGTAAATTTTTTCAATTTCAATTCCAAAAATTCCAAATAGTTGCAGAGCTGTTGGGCTGGTTACATGTGGTATTTGAAATACCTACTGTTATCGAATTTTGAAACTGTAGAAGAGGTCGAAGCTTCATTGTTTTCCAAGGAAGGCATTAACTTTGACAGTGTTACTTTTCGAAAGTGTAGATTTTTGGAAACTATGTCAAGTTTCCAATCCAATTCCAAAAAGTATGATTCTGCGTGAAACATTGGTCGCGGTTAGCGGACGAGAATTTAAAAATGCCAAACATCAGCATCAAGAATTGCTAAAATAAAGTGGCAGTGGGCGAAGCAGATTGCTCGCCGAACCGATGGCCGATGGGGCCGAAAAGTTCTCGAGTGGCGACCGCATACTGGAAAGCGCAGCGTGGGTAGGCCCCCAGAAGGTACACCGAGAACCTGATGAAGGCGGCGGGAACCTGTTAGATGACGGCAGCGCAGGACCGGTCGTTATGGCGAGCCTTGGGGGAGACCTATATCCAGCAGTTTACGTCCATCGGCTGAGATGATGATGATAATGAAACATCAGCCACCAAAATTTTGGATCAAATAAATATAATAATAAATAATAAATGTATTTATTCAAATAACCATGATTCATTTTGTTAGTAACACACTTATGTAAACTATGTTAGTAGGTGCTTAATATTCAAATTACAAATGTTCAATGTCACATAAATTTACACAATACAATTAAATTAAATTAAATACAATTAAATTACATTCCATTCATTTCAATTATATTCAATTCAATTACAATTACAATTCAATATGTCAGTCAAGCGATCATTAGTTGCGCGACAAGTGCATCCTACAACAATGACCCAAGTACGGCCCGTCCAGTCTGTCGGCAATCATCATCAGGATGCTGTTGGTGCTGTCCCGCACTCTGCGGATTAAGGAGCCACATCTTTTGCGAATCGTGGCATAAAAACAATCCGTGCGCGCCTCCGCGAACATAGTGGATGCGCTACAAAAGCGGGGCAGCCTCATCAGCACCCTGAATGCATTGTTATATTGAACGCGAAGAGCGCTGTACTGTTTTTGAGTATAATTTACCCACAAGCTGCACGTATAGAATGATGTGCAGTAGGCTCTGAATAATGTGAGTTTGACCTCTTTCGAGCTACGTGCGAACCTGCGGGCAATCATATTAGCTCTGACAGACAACGCTCTTCGCTCTCTTTCAATGTCTGCATTGTCCTTGAGGTCAGAGGTTATGAGATGTCCGAGATATTTAAATTGTTCAACTCTTTTAAGAGGAACACCATTTAATTTAATAAGAGGAACAGTTTCTGGACGTCTAGTTTTAGCCCCAAAGACCATGCATTCACTCTTGACAGCGTTGTACCTTAGGCCATGTGACACAGCATATCTCTCGCAAATACCTATAAGTCGTTTCAGGCCACAGACTGACGCACTCAACAGTACCATGTCGTCCGCGTAACTTATGTTATTGACATTAATACCGTCCACATGGCAGCCGACACGAGTACTGCTGAGCTCACCAATCAGTGCATTGACGTACAGGTTGAAGAGCTTTGGGGATGTTAACCCCCCCTGCCTCACCCCGCACTCCAACCTGTACGGTTCGGACATTGCGCCCGCCCATCTCACGCTATTGACCTGTTTGTCGTACCAAAACTTAAAAATATTAGTTATTTCGGGAGGTAATTTAATTTGCTCCAGTTTTTCCCATAAGATGTCATAAGAAACAAGGTCAAAAGCTTTTGACAGGTCGAGGAAACAGGCATAAATTGGGGTATTCCTATCAGTGTAGTACCTGACAGTCTGCTTTAGACAAAGAATTGCAGATTCGGTTGACAAACCGGGTCTAAACCCAAACTGGTTATCATACAGCTCTACATATTTATCCAACTGCGAGTTAAGCAGACTGTCAAATACTTTTGCAACAATCGTAGCAAGCGATATAGGTCTGTAATTGTTTCTGTCTGACACATCACCCGTTTTGTTTTTCACTATCGGCACCACCACAGTTCTCATTAGCTCCGCTGGTAAGTAAGAGTGTCCTATACAAAATGTATAGAACATGGCCAGGACTCTAGGAAGATGCGGGCCGGCATGTTGAAGATGCTCGATGCTGAGACCATCGTGACCGGGGGATTTGCCTCTAGACATGCTTTTTATAACTTTAGCGACATCTTTAGCCAAAATTATAGTACCCAACTGATCATGTGTCTCAGCACCGCTCATTGACTGTGATGGTCCCAACGGTGATTTGACAAAGAAATGGTCCTTAAAAAGTTCAGCAATACCTTTAGAATCACTTACACCGTCTACACTCACAGGAAGACCAGGTTTAGAGTTTAATTTATTAGTAGACTTCCAAAAACTACGAAAGTCCTGGTTTGAATGGAGCGATGCAATTTTATCCATTTTAATCTGATCCTGGTTGTTCTGACACCATTTCAAGCGAGATTTAAATATTTTTCTACTTTCACACATCGCGTCATACACAGGACCAGATTTAGGTTTCCCGTACCATACCCAGATCTGAAATTTACTCCTAGCCTCCCTGTGAGCCCCGCCCACGTGCCTGTTCCATCCTAAAACTCGTTTCTTAGGTTTGCTATACCCTGTCCCACAACCAACAGCCGCCGACTGACTTAAAGCCGAAATAATCTCATGATACATGTCATCAATAACAGTTCTGTGATCAACAATTATATAGATATGTCAGAATTAGGTACGGTTTTTGAATGTAGACCGCCAGGTTTATCTGAGTTTCAACGAAGACCGCGTAATTTAAAAGTTTGGCCACCCCTGACCTGACATACAGCGAAGCATTAAAGAAAACAGCATCATCATCATCCTATCATCGTCCACTGCTAACATAGGCCTCTCCAAAGGCGCGCCACAAAACTCTATCCTCAGCCTTCCTCATCAAGTCGCTGCCTTTTTTGGTCGTCGGTCCAGCGGGCCGCAGGGATATGGCAATAGGACACCATACGACACAAAATTTCTTTAAAACTACAGGGTGTAATTGGAATGAGTCGACAAATTTTCAGGGGTAGTTCAGACCATTACACTGAACAACCTCTTCTATGGGAGCAAACGGTTTTTTTTCACTATAGTTAAAAAAAATAAGACTTATTTCAATTTCACCCTGTAAGGGCTCTTACAGACGAGGGACACTTTGCTGTCGCGGTGGGTCGCGCCGCGCTCATACATTTTACGGTCGCGCGACCCTCCGCGACACCCGGCGACCGCAAAGTGTCGCTCGTCTGTGAGAGCGCTAAATTGGAAGTAAACTTAAAACTATAATAAAAAGAATGCAAATTCCAGAGAATTTTCTTAAGAAATACGTTTCGAACTAAAAGAAAAATGTTTACCTCCCAAAAAATTTCTTTCATCGTCGGAAGATATTTTTGCTTTTTAATTTGAATAGAGGTCGGGTCGGCCGCTATCCAAAGAAACTAAATTCAACACTGAAAGAAAGTTGGACAAAACATTGAGCCTAGCTTAATGTTGGTTCAGTATACCAATTTTACTTTGTTTTATTCAGATGTTCATCTTCTTCTGTTGAGTCGGTGGCATAACATTCAAAAATTTTCCAGCTCAGTATTTTGCCATATACAGGGTGTAACAAAACACCCTAGTAATACTTAAGGGGGTGCTTCAGGCCATCAAACTGAACAAATTTCAATATGGAGCCAACATCGAAATCGCGAAAAAAAATCCGCTCTTTCATACAAAACTGCAGTACCGTCTCGACTCAAATGTATGGGACGGCAGATTTTTTTTATTTTTTCTCGAAGTTGGCTCCATAATGAAAGTTGTTCAGATTGATGGTCTGAAGCACCCCCTTAAGTATTACCAGGGTGTTTTGTTACACCCTATATACGGACATCATTGCCGGCAGCGTCCATAAGCTCCGTTCGCGTGCAGGTGTCCGGGCAGGAAGGGCAGGAAGTATTGGCCATAGTCTGAGGAGCAACACCGCATTCACACTGGTGGTTCGACCCGTCTATGTAACCTCACTTGAACAACCTGTTCTTTACTCCGGCCGATCTGAGTTCGGAGTCTATTTAAGCACCTCCAAATCGGCCTTGGCAAGTTTATGTCCTGAGGCTTCCCATAAGAGGAACAAACGGGTTAGGAAGTGTCGTTTTCCCGACAGAGACCGCGCCTAGCTTAAGGAATGAGGAGCCTCACTTTGAACTTGACGCTCTACTAGAAATTTTTACGACTCTTGAGCCTTTGGGACACTGGGACACTCGTACATCGAATGCTATGTGTTGACTTCCAGTTTGGTTTGCTCTATTGAGCTAGCAACGCGAACATCTGTTTGCGAAATTCCAGCCAGTGGATGAATAACCCGATTGCAATGAAATAAAGCCTAAATGCTAATCCAAACTAAGCCCTACGCTTTTGTGAAAACCTCATCTAAATCAGTTCAGCAAATAGAAAAACATTCAAAAAATGTTCTCAATGCATTCAATTACGTATATCCTAAACGCCTCCACTTAATATTTTTGACGCCAACTTTATAATTTTACTATTATGATGCCATTGCGCAATTTGGACGCCATTCACAGAATTGAAACTACTATTCTACTTTCATCGATATAATATCGGCTAAGGAATACTAAAACCGGTTTTACCATTTTCAGTCGGAATCTAGCAAAGGGACTAAGGGATTACAGCATCTAACCGCAACTTATATTGGATCGAGCAAAGGATTTCAACTATCAAATATCATGGAACGTCCAAATCCTTCGGGAAAGCTTCGTTGAGATCTGATTTAAATTATATTACTAGTTAGGACTGAGGTTTCAGCATTGGTAGAGAAGGATCGGTCACTTTAAGCATTCGAATGGAAAGAAATGTGCAGGCTGTGGGTTTTTTAAATGTCCTACTACTGTATTCTATATTTGAAAAAAAAAAACCGTCAGCATTTTAAGTTGGAACCTGCACATTATACATTAAGAAGACAATCATCATTAATCATAAGCCTATATTTGTCCAGTGCTGAACATAGGCCTCTCCCAAGGCACGTCATAAAACTCTGTCCTCGGCCTTCATCCAGTCACTCCCCGCTACCTTTTTAAGACGTGCCACATAAATATAGATTTCCGAATCAGGATTGTGATTTTGTAAAGGATTTGATACCTACCTCCGCAATTGCAAACGGAATTATAGAGGGGGGAAATCCATACGAAATGGTAATCCTGATTCGGAATTCTGGATGGCAATTCCGTATATGTATGTGGCGGACCTTAGATGTAGACCGAACCTGTCGCGAAGCATCCCACTGAAGTCCTGCAGCGATTCCGCCATGACGACAATGTTATCGGCAAATGCAAAGAATACAATGTTACTGTTAAATCAAGATAATAATTATTATAATTTCTATGAGTCATGGCGGATGTAACACTTTGAGAATATCCTCCACTTGGCCACTGAACCGGAACTTCCTGTGGCAGTCGCAAGCAACACTTTGTTTTTTTTTATCAATCAATCACTCGACTATTCGACACTCTACGAGTGTGTGTGTACTTCTAATATGTAAATGCGCTTTGGGCCCATCCATTCATTTTACTTCGATGTAAAGCCTAAACTAGGTCAACAGTAGGTACAAAACTAAACGTTATGAAGGACACGGTGACATATTTAGATGACTACGACCCTACTCTGCTCTGTCCCACATTTGTCCGGTCCTGTGGCTCGAGTCATTTCAGGTCATTTACTTTAACAAGCCTTACTTACGGAGATTGCTTTATAAATCTGACCTATTTCTTTTCGAGTTTAGGGAAATGTTATGAGGTTGGGAATAATTTCGGGGCTGAATGAAGTTTTATGAAGATTTTCTTTATTTTTCTTAGCTTTAATCTTTGACGCAAATAAATGGGGTATTCTAAGTATGAGGGTTGTCCAGGAAGGTGGCATAGGTATTGTCTATACCTGGAGAGCAGACTGCCCTTGGATTTACGGCACTTGTGTTTAATACACAAATATGAATGCGTTATCATCATTTCAGCCATAAAACGTATATATAGGCCTCCCACCAAGGATCGCCACAACAAAAATAAATTAATTTCGAGATTTTGTAAACCCGGCCCTTCTAGATAATCCCGTCCGGAGTGTCCGGACCATAGGTCCTCTACTTTTCATCATCATCATATCAGCCGATAGACGTCCACTGCTGGACATAGGCCTCCCCCAAAAGGGGGGGATTTGCCATAATCGCCACGCTTGGCAGGCGGGTTGGCGATCGCAGTTGGATTGAATGTGTGTACTCAGAGGATGCTGCTGCCCATCCTCCGGTAGATCCCTTAGTCGCCTTTTACGAAACCCACGGGAGGAAATGGGATAGTGCTATTCTTAGCCGACACCACACGGACTCTAATTTTGTTTCTCACAAATTTTTACCTCACCCCCTCAAAATTCAAAATTCTAATTTTTTATTTATAATAATATCACATAGATATCTTTTTGACGTCATTTGTTGACTCTACCACCGCGTCGGAAGGTGTTCCGTTGAGAGAAGATGCGGCCAGAAACTCTACAACACACATCTTTTAAACAAAACAAAATGTACAAAGTACAATTAAAATACGATATTGCATTACATAGTGTAAAACCTCGCGGAAGACGTGCAAACTTAAAAATATGAGGTCCAACAAAATTCGCAATTTTTTTAAGGGGATGAATGAATGAATGAAATATACTTTATTTACACCAAATACATAATAAGTAATAACAGAGCAGGATACAAAAATGAACAGACCATCAAACTAGACAACTTTCTCTATGGGACCAATGATGTCGAAACCACAAAAAAAAATCAGCTGTTCCATACAAAACACTCGATCCCAAATTCCCAACGTATGGGACAAGCAATTTTTTTTAAATGTTGGTTTCGCAGATTTTTTTTAGTTGATGGTCTGATTTTCACCTTAAAATTAGTTAGATACAGCTAATTTTATTGGTACTTTTTTTCGGGCATAGGCCCAAAGACTTCTATTAAAATAGGCCCACCACACATTCCAACAGCGGCGACCAATCACAACACTTGACAATGAAACGAGAGATTAACAGGGGGTGAGTGACTCTAATCTGCCTTTGAACCCGCCATGAAGGAATAACAAAAAGCTTATAGGTTGGTAGTTGTACCAAAGTTTCTGACCACCCCAAAAGCGATAATCGTCGTAAGAATATACATAGAAAAGTCTTTCTAGAACTAAAAATATCATCCCAAAAGATTCCCAACTATAACTCAAAGCTTGCAGTAGTGATTGTGCGCGCGAAAGCTACGGTCGTGTTCTACGAAGTGCGCGCACGCATGCGTGATCCGAAAACTGATTCGATGCGCGCGCATGTGTTTAGTGTGTTTGTGTGTGTGCTTGATTTATGTGCAGGAGCTCTAGGATTTCGTGAGTTGTCTACGATTATTATAATAAAATTAAAATAAATATTTTGGACATTGTCACACAAATTGTCTAGTCACATTTATCTAGTCAAACTTAATACTCACGATTATATTCCCTAACGGGTATTCAAATATATTCTTAAGAAAATAGAGCGCTCGAGCGCTCTGCATAGAGACGAAGTAAGCTCCTATATTTATGTGATTTGTAGTTAGCGATCATCTAGTTCTTCTGCCTTTATCTTTCATTCATTTTTAGCCTTTCACTATTCGTAGTCGTAGC
This sequence comes from Agonopterix subpropinquella, assembly GCA_922987775.1. Classification (NCBI taxonomy): domain Eukaryota; kingdom Metazoa; phylum Arthropoda; class Insecta; order Lepidoptera; family Depressariidae; genus Agonopterix; species Agonopterix subpropinquella. The sequence goes on along the minus strand of OV277694.1, from coordinate 36,325,049 downwards.
TATAACACCTAAATAAATATTTTGGGACATTGTCACACAAATAATCTCATCATCAGCCTTTTATCATCCACTGCTGAGCATAGGCCTCTCCCAAGGCGCGTCACAAAACTCTGTCCTCGGTCTTCCTCATCCAATCCCTGCTACCTTTCTTAGGTCGTCTGTCCAGCGGGCAGCAGGGCGTCCCACACTACGCCTGCCAGTTCGTGGTCTTCACTCTAGAGCTCTGACAGCCCATCGGTTGTCAGTTTTTCGACAGATATGACCAGCCCACTGCCACTTCAGCTTGCTAATTTTCTGAGCTACATTTTTGAATCATGCAAATTCGTTAGAAAACACCCACATCTGCTCCCCAGTAAAAAATATCAAAATAAAGCGAAACAATCGTGATGCAAATAAACTAAAAGCCCCCTTTTCTAAATTAAAACTGTTTACATCTGGCCCACAGTCAATGGTAATTAAAATATATAATAATATACCAAACAAAATAAAAAATATAGAGTCATTAGCTGCCTTTGAAAGACGACTGAAAGAATACCTTGTATCAAAAAGTTATTACAGCATAAACGAGTTTTTTGAAGATAATTAAATTAAATTTACCGAATCTTCAAGGACGGGAAAATAAATATTTGGTAGAAGAATACAATATTTTACGGGTAATTATATAAAATAGAAATGGTATGATAATTTAATTTTTATTAATAGTGCTATTAAATAGAGTTTAATTGTTATTTTAATGTACATTGTTGAATTGTTAATATTTATGTGAAATGTTTTTTTGATTATTTTTAATTTTGAATGTATAGGTTTAACCTCAATAATAACTTTTGCATATGTTATGCCCTTACAGGGTGCTCCATTGTTTAATTACTAAGATCTTATGTACGATTTTCTTACTGTGTACAACAATGTGGCAATGCAATAAATATTTGAACTTGAACTTGAACTTGAGCTATATCAACCACTTTAGTTCTCAGAAAAATTATAGAATCTAGCCTGGACTTGTATAATGGTGACTAGACAACGATATAGAATACATAAATTAAATCTATATACAAACATCCATGACTAGGGTACAAAAATAATCATATTCATCATACGAATATTTCTCCTTTACGGGATTCGAACCCGCGACCCTCGGCAAAGCAGGCAGGTTTGCTATCGACTGAACTACCGGGCCGTCGATTAACCACAGATTAAACCGAACAAGTAGTTCAATTATAATATCACTGTTTAAAAAAAAGAACTCCAAACAAAATCTGGTTTGCAAGCGGTTACGGTGGATGATCGTTGGAAACCACGCCCTAATAACCCATTTTTAACCGATATACAGGGTGTAAAATTATGTGTGTTACATAGTAAACAGGGTGCTTTAATAAGACGATCAAATAGAACAACTCTCACTATGGGACCACGGGGATCACACTGTAATAGCGAAAAAAATAGCAGTTTTAATGAAACAGCTGATTTTTTTTTTCACGATTTCGTTGTTTGTCCTATAGAAAAAGTTGTTCAGTTTGATGATCCTCTTAAGAAACCGTCTGCATATTATGAGGTTAGGTACCCTAAAGTGAAAGTCGAATACAAAACAATCCATTGAACCACGTTTTTTCCAATTGGATAAAAATTTTGTGATTTATGATGTTTATGTAGATTTAGATGACGATTTTCCTGAATAAAAAAATAAAAATCTAAAAAAAAATGTGTCTATCCGATTTAAAAAAAAACGTGCTTCTGTGGATTGTATTCGTCTTTGATGTGGTTTAAATATTAAATATATTTTTCCTTACACCCTGTATAATACGATGTGTAATATAGCCGAGATATACCTGCGAAGAATTAAGAATTACCAACTATCTTTATCCAGTAATAAGTACTTGGATGTCGTTGATGTGAGAATGTAATAGATATGCCTCCGTGAGCTATTTACAGAACGTTGAGACCGGATACGCTGGTGAGGATGTGAAAAGGGTAGAAGAAATGGTTAACGAGTTTTTATGAATAGATCATATAAAATTAAACAAATATTTTGCTTACTGGTTTTTGTTCACTTCGAACGTGTAAAATTCTTTGCGTTTTCCGGATAAAAAGACCGTTCTAACCTTACAAATTGTCAAATGTAATTAAAGATTGGTTTTATTAGTCACAAGACAAATCAGTCTTGGTTCTTACATTTATTACCAACTTTACTTACGAACAGAAAAACTCACATCCATAATATTTCATCAAAATATAATATTCGAGTGAATGTGGATTACTTATGTATTTTTTTTAAGGTAGGTAGATGTTTTTTAATAAGTAGAATATGTCGGCAGAAAAAATTTGATTCTATAAAAAACTTAAAATAAGATAATTAAATATTTTAACGCGTTGAACGCCGTTGGTTAGTCATTTTAATAAAAAAAAACACAAAACTAGGTACTTATTATTCAATACCTATTTTTCTTTTTCATACAGTTTACAAAAAACTTCAAATAATACTTTTTTAAATTTACAAATCCCCGACATCGACACTATAGTGTCGGTCGGTCAGTCGTTCACCGGATGCCGTATCTATTGTTTTCTCATATCGATGTTATTTTGAAGACACTGTGTGAATTCTAATTGTTATAGGTTCTGCATTCTTTCGACTCTAGTTTGTAATAACCTTAATATTTCATGCTCAGCAATTTACATTCTTCTAGACACGGTAATTATGGTTTATTTTCGAAAAAGATAAAAAAAGAGTACCTAAGATTGATCTGACGACACTCATTATAATAATAGTGCCTATTTTATTTTGCTAAAATGACGCTCAAATAGCGTTAAAAGCATAGATTTATATATACGCTAGTAATATATATGTCTTTGGTTAAAAGTTATACTTTTATAAGTTTCTGTAAGAGGATAATAATTATTATATAATCGTTACCGCGCTCCATACGAAGAAAAAAAATCTAAAACACAACGTGATTATGAATTAACGCAAAACTAGAAAGTAGTTTGTTTAGAATCGAGAGCAGAATCCAATTATCATGGTTTCAACTTCAACATAGGTATTTTTTTCAAAATATTAAATAATTTATTTGTCTCATTTTAAATTTACTGAACCCGATGTCAACCCACCCAACGGGCACACTAACCCTTCTAACTACCAAAACAAGATTTTTAAAATGTATCCATGAGTACGTTAGCGCTTTCATTAATTGCTGAAATGATAACAAATCATTTTTGCTTCAAAACTTCAAATGCGAATAACTTTAATATTTAACTATCAAAATAATGAAATTATTGTTTCAATCTAACTATTTTGTTATAAATCAGTTGGCGTGTATGAGGTTTTGCGCTAATTCATTAATACGTTGTATAATTTAAATTATATTTTAGGTTTAAACCAATTCAAATCAAAAATCAAATCAAAATAATTTTATTTCAGACACAGTCCATAAAGTAAATCAAGTAACTAAAATTTTTAAACACAATTTTGAAACTATTTTCTGTGCCTGTGGTGAGTCAGATTTGCGTTAACCAGTTTGAGATTTTTCTTGGTTACTATTGAAATAAAATATTCAGGTTCTAAAATAAAATGCGTTACATACTTTCAATATTGGTCCCAAACCCATAGTAAAAGTTGTTCAGTTTGATGGTCTGAAGCACCCCCTTAAGTATGTAACGCATTTTAGTTCACATCCCGTATACTATACTTAAAAACATAGATTTTTTCCAAAAATGAAACAAAAAAATCGGTTCACTAGTTTTCGAGTTAATCGCAAACATATAAACAGACATAATACAATAAATGACAGCCAAGCAAATACTGAAACGGTGAATTCAGACCATCAAATCGAACAACTTTCACTATCGAACCACCTTCCGGAAACGCAAAAAATAGATCAGCTGCTCCATACAAAACAGCTGTACCAATTTGACTCAAATGTATGGAGCGGCTGTTTTTTTTTGCGTTTCCTGATTGTGGCTCCATTCCATAGTAAAAGTTGTTCAGTTTGATGGTCTGAATTCACCGTTTCAGTACCTATTTGCTAAGCTGTCACTTACACGCCGCTTCCTTTTTTAATAACTGCGGTATTTCTGTATTCCATGAACCACAATTTTAGGTAATTTCCGACTATGGATAAGAAGGAAATTCTCTCATACATACTATATGACCCGGTTAATGCAATGCGTAGCAATTTACAGCAAGCTTTTAACAAAACAAAAGATTTCTCGCATGATAATTACAATGAGAAAATTGCTAATGAATTTTTAATGTGAAAGTAACAATAACAACTGCATTTCCTTTTTTAATTCTCTTTTTACTAAATAAAAAAGATAAGAAAACATTTTTTTTTTAATTGAAATCGTGCGAAAGTTTAAACAGATTGTGTTAACCTTAGAACACTTGTAAAAAAGTTATGTATTTCAACATTGAACCGTAAAAAAATACTAAAGGATAAAACTAAAAGGTAAGTATTATGTGGGAGAAAGGATATTTCAAATATTCGTTTGACACTCCAGCCATAACGAAACCTTAAGTAAAATAAAATGTTATTTATTTGTACAAAAGAAATCAGTTCAGAATCAACAAATACAATGAGAAGGAATATGTGAAAAGTGAGCATGCTAGACATTCTTATTCGTAGTGCTATACGCTTAAAAATAGTTAATAGACGTAGCAATGTTTATGAGCAACCCGAAAGGAATTATGTTTTTATGGTCTTGAAATTATACACCACTAGTTTTTAATTACAAAAAAAAATTAAGGGTTTTTATTTTTTTTTTACGTTTTCGAAAGTGGTTTAGTTTCATTATCGGAATACACCCTTTATTTTTTTTATTAATTAAAAACAAGTGGTGTAGGTAAGTAATATAGGTATACAAATTTGACTTTTCGAACTTTCAAAGCAATGTAAAAACATTTAAGTCGACAATTTTTATTGCTGTTGCGCATTATTTGTGAATCGGATGAGCATTTTTCTTTTCGTTTTTAATTTGCTTCCTATAAAACTCAACAGATGGCGCTACTCGCTCCATCAGAGAAGGGTGCCAAATCCGTAAATATCCAATGTACTATCTCTATGGCCAAATCATATCAATACAGTGTCAACCCTTTTTTTATAGAGGCGGCCATACAGCCACGTCAAACGTTAACAGTTTCAATATTTTGATTTTTTGATTAAATCCCTGATCGATCCCTTGGAAAAATACCGGAAAAACGCTCTTTGGTCATCACAAAACTATAAAAAGATAAACGTTTTGTATAGTATAATATCTCAAGTCGTTACGTAATAGAAAACAAGGCGTAACAATGACCGAAGAGCTACGAATTACAACTAAATGTTAATTTATAACGAATCGGGCGCCTCTCAAATATGGATGAGCTAAAGACCTTGCACACTTCAACAGAGCACACTGGGAAAACTGTTTTATTTCAAAATGAGCTATGAATGTTCAATACATAAATGCTAGGATTAATTTAAGATTTGTATGGAAATCTGTGAGCCACTGTAACTTTTAAACTATGCATTCCAACGAAAATCTGACAAACCATAGGCACAGAGATTAGATTCTAGATCGAGTTATTAGTTGTTTGTTGTTAGTTATTTATTACCTACTATGTTTTGGCAAACAAACTTTGAACTTCAAAATATAATTAAACTTCATTTGTACGGAGCGCGCTAGAAGAGGGCATACCCTCTTAACAGACCTACAAAGAATACCTACTCAAAAAATTCTATTTTTATTTGGTACTAGCATTTTCCAAATATTTTCAGTACCTATACACATCAATGAGGAATGTTAAATATAAATATTCACAAAAAATTCGCGTTCTACAGGGTGTTAGAGCTCTCACAAACGAGCGACACTTTACGGTCGCCGGGTGTCGCGGAGGGTCGCACGACCGTCGCGCGACCGTCGCGCGACCGTAAAATGTATGACCGCGACGCTCTGCGTCCCACCGCGACAGCAAAGTGTCGCTCGTCTGTAAGAGCCCTTAGGATAAACATTTGCATTACTTTAAGGTAGGGTTGCCAACTTTTTTTCGACCAAATATAGTAGTTTGAACCGAGAGCCCGAAAAAATATAGTAGATCGGGGAAAAATAAGAAAATATATAGTATTTTTCGAACTTGTCAATTAAAAATTTTCAAAAAGATTTTTTTTGCTACTTTCTACTATAAATGAATACCAAGTTTTTATTCTTCAATCATCACCCCATTTCGTATTCGTCATAGTAAATAATGCATCCTGTAAACGCAGAAGTCGCTGGAGTCGATAGAGAAATAAGATAATTATTAAAACTTAGATGTAAATCAGACTTTAGGAAAACTTGCTGCCATTTTTCAGCAGTAGATTTATTAAAAAATTGTTTAGGAAGTATTCTACAATTCCAAATTATTTGCCTATCAAAATATAGTAGTTTTGCCTCTATATATTTTCCTCAGAATTATAGTAGTAGGGTCCCAAATATAGTAGGATACTATATTATATAGTAGGGTTGGCAACCCTACTTTAAGGGGTGATTTTCCCCATGACACTGAACAACTTTTCATAAAAAACCTGTAGGATATTCGAAAAAAAAAATCGGTTTTTCATTCGATCCGCTGATTGCATTTAGTATGTAAAGTCCAAATTAATTTTTCCGAATTTCCTATAGGTTTCTTAACGAAACTTGTTCAGTATTGGGTACATGTTTCCCCTAACACCCTGTATATTTTGTTTACCTACTCCAAGGTTTTCTACCAATAACTTCCTACGTTCTTCACTGAGCCCACTTTTCCCTTATTATATAAAACCCTCGCATCTTCACTACAATTACGTGCCAGTGTAAACTGTGCTTAATCACGATTTGGAGTAATCCCGGATCATGGCGTGGCCGAGGTAGTTTTGTGAATGGAATGACCCTTAATTGGCCCCGGGGCTATTACGTTGAGGTAGCTAACCTAACTAAGGAGGTAACAATGGTTTAGAAGTGGCATTTAGCGAGTTACAGCGTAGCTTAGGTTTAGTTCTAGTCTTTCTTCGTGCGCTACAAGCGATATCTCGTCCTATTTTTAACCTCCGACGCAAAAAGAGGGGTGTTATTTTTATTATTATTATTTACTAGCGGCCCGTCCCGGCTTCGCACGGATGGACGTCTAATCTTTTCTAGCAATAAATATAGCCTATGTTACTCAGGGTGAATGCAGCTTTCTAATGGTGAAAGAATTTTTTAAATCGGCCCAGTACTTTTGAGCCTATTCATTACAAACATACAAAAATAGGTACAAATCTTTCCTCTTTATAATATTAGTGTAGATTTATTATTACATGAGTTACATTGAACACTTAATGACAATGAATCCCGCAAAACCAATTGCAAAGTTTGTCTGTGGAAGCTACAATCTATAATATAATAATTTTGACGCCTATCGGTCTGTCGTTCTGTCTGTCGTTTTGCCTGTCGGTCTGTCTGTCTGTGTCATCGTAGTGCTCAAACGGGTGGACCGATTTCGATGTGGTTTTCTTAAAAGAAAGCAAATTTTTGCGGGAGTGTAAATTAATCTTTGTTTCATGAAAACGGGTTTTTCTTGTTACTTTAAAAATTACGAAATAACATTAAATTACAAATTTAAAAACGGTCACCTAATATTTTTGATGTAAGCAAAATGTAAGTATGTTTTACTTTTTAACTCTCTTGTGTCAGGGACCGCAAGTGATTGTCAATTAAAAAATCTATGGTCATTTCATAGCGGTCCCCAATGCATTGATTGACCTAAAATATCAAAAAGAGAGTTAAAAAGTAAAACATACATTATTTGCTTACATCAAAAATAATAGGTGATCGAATTATTTTTCACTTTTTATTAAATGTTTGTTTTTAGCGTAGGGGGTTTTTAAATTTGTAATCATTAAGCAAAAACACGATCTAGAAACTAATATCTGTGACTGTATTTTGTCAGATTTCCTTTAAAGCATTATTGGAAACTTTTTGATCACTTTTCTCTCTTTATAGAAACACATTTTGAAATTTGACTTTTATTCGTGAAAACCGTAGCGCCATAAATATCGATCCCTAAGAAAACCACTAGAAAAACGCTCACGATAAATAAAAGTATATTTGCATCATTCATAATTCATAAATACTTTAAGAGAATTAGAACATGCCATTTCTATAAATTAACTAAGCCTATAAAGATAACCCTTTGTAGCTCTACATAATTGTTTGAAGAGTTACCGTGAAAAGGGGCGTTAGAGATGTATTTTTTGGGATACATTGTTTTAGGGCGCTTTCTTTGACTTTAGTTTCTCTTTTGATGGTGTTGGTAATTTTTTTGAGGAAAGGTTATTTTTAAATTGGCTTGTTAGTTGAGATTTTGAAAGATACAGAAAATATAGTTTATTTTTTATTTTTCTCGAAATTAAAGACTTAAAAGTCGATACATTTAGACATTCAAATAATAATTTTGAATGCAAAATGAGCTTTTAAAAAGCCGTCGAAAAATAATTGAAGTTGAGATTTTGAGAGATAAATTGTACGGAAAAATATTGTATTTTCATTATTATTTCAAAATCAATTTAAATTGTCATAAAGTCGATTAATAATAATTTCGAAATGAGCTTGTAAAAATCCATAGAAAAATAATTGAAAAAAAAACAATTTAAAGACCGTCTGAAATGTTTTTGGTGTAATGTATGAGATGATAGTAATGGGAGTATGGTAAAAGTATGGGAGCAAACCGATCCGAGCAAAAAAAATCGACTGTCCCAAACTTAACTTCAATACCTACTCGACTCAAATGTATGCAACAGCTGTTTTTTTTTTTGCTCGGATCGGTTTGCTCCCTTATTAAAAGTTGTTCGGTTTGATGGGTAGAGTATGTGGTTTACATGTTAATGATACTTTTCCTTACACCCTGTACTCAGTGATACAATTATGTATATTCTATTCCAGTTCACATTTAGTTTTCCCATTGAAAGCCAGCTAGGGGTAATTATTGTCACCTACTACAATTTTGACTTACCTCTCGAACTCTACCTTCATACTAACTTACATGCTCGTTCATTTCAGTATTTCAGGTATTAAATAGATTTAGTTTAGCCTTGTAAGTGCGCAAGCTCTCAACGTGGTCCAATTACTTAATGAAACTACTAAAATAATTAATTAAGCTAATGTCTTCATTAACGTTAGCTTCCTCGTACACAAACACAAGCCCATACATGTTTGTTTATTTTAGTGCAGTGTTATCGATTTATCGATAGTTCGTAACGGTTCGTATGATCGTACTTTCGTAAAATCAGTCACAGTTCATTGATAGTTTTTGTTGCTCTTGAATAAAATATTAATGTAATTGCTTATGAAATAATTCAACGCATCAAAAAATAAAATTCAAGATTCGCAACCGCGTGGTTTTTCGACACAATGTCAATGCGCACAATATTTCACTATCCGAGAATTCGGTGAAATGTGAAAGTTCTGCAAATAATTTATATCTGTAACCACTCCCTTGTGGAATATAGTGTATGCAATTGTTATGGTAAAACCATAAAAATCTGTAAGGGGTAGGCAGAGATTGGATTCATTATTATCTGTCTTGCTTCAGCTACTTTGGTTTGACCTGGAGCATCCGACAAAATCTTTAAGCCTTCCTGATAAATCTGTTTCGTGAATATTTTATTTCATGTTCTATATTATTATTACCAACCCCATTTCGGCCTGGTTCCAGCTTTTGCTGGGATAATGGTTGTCAGCATATGTATGTATGTGTATATTAATTTATTACCCATGTATTCCTAAGTAGGTATCTAGCAATCTACGTATAAAATAAATAGTCGCATTATTTACGACTAAATAGAATTTATAGCGCTAATCGTAATAAATTCAAATTAGTTGATATTATGTGTTATATAATATGGATACTATCGATATTAGTTTAAGATTCGTTTTCAAATTATCGATAACAATATCGATATAATATTTTGTAGCTTAGTACCTGATATATTTGCTGGCAAAATAATGTCTCAATTTTAAAGTATCGATATACTACCTATTTGCTCCCATCACTAATTTATGATGTGCGAGAAACCTTGTCGATAACGAGTGCAAACCGCTTTTGTAGAAAGGCCGTGGGAATCCACCGATATAGCTGATTTTCTAAGACTTTACCGCTTGTTCTTGTTGAATAGAAGGTAACGTGTGTTTTTTACTCGATTACGGTTATAACAATAGGTATGTTGTGATTTACCGATCACTATCGATATCGAATCGCTTACCAAGCAATTGGTCAAATACTATACAGTTCGTCCATGCATTTTGTCAAGTACCTTACCTACGCATTTCGTCAAGCACAATAACAACATATAAACATTATTTTCGATCGGCTTATCAATCCATCACGCGAATGCTTTAAATGTTATTTCTTTTATCTAAGCGATTTTTGTTTTGCTAATCTACTTAACATCCTTCAGAGGATTTCTAGAATAAATGTTGAATAGATACGATAAGAGGTGGGGTCGGATGCAGTGGCTATAGCCGGCAGCTACACAGTGAGGACATCAGAGATGTTGAGGATGCCGCTGAGGGCTATCGCATGCAATGCAGGCAAATCAACAAAATGAAAAACCGTCATACGTGCTCATTTTGGCACATAATATAATCTTTCTTCTATTTCGGGGGGGGGGGGGGGGGGGGGGGGGTACTCCAGTGTTGCCAACATAGTGGATTCTCTACTAAAACTGGTGGTTTCGACTCTCCAGCTTTTAGAAGAGAAATTTTGCTTTTAGTGGCAATAAATGTAACTAATTACCAATATGCCCATTATTTCCTTGATCAGTGGAAAATTGAGTGATTATGAGAGTAGGGCCACTTTTTAGGGTGAGACGGGAATCTGGTGGAGTTTAACTGTTGGTAACAGCTGGGCAGTTGGGCATGCTAGGACCACAGAAGGAGTTAATCGCCTCTAGTGACTTGTGTTGGTGGTCGAATAGCACACGGCTTATACCGAAATAGAAAAACTGCAAAATCATAAACTTTAATGCAATCTCTCTCTTGATTGGAATTGTAGACAGTAACAAATATTGATAGGCAGTAGCTTACCGTCGACATATGTTTTCTCAACCGGTGGCTTGTCTCGTTAATCCCCCTGTATAAGGCTGTATAAGGCACCGATCGTGACCGGGAGCTGAGCGAAGTCAACTTTAACTGTCGGTTAATTAACCTGCCTTTCTAGGTATAAATGTTTATGTTTCATTTCATATCTGGGTTTCTAGTTGTGTTGAGAAAGTAAAAAAATTAAATAAAAATGAATAAATTAGCTTCTATTTTTCAGGGGTGTGTTACACTTACACAGGGTATAAAAAAAAGCATCAAGAAAAAGTTAGCATTGTTATAGTCGGCCGCAATATATTATATATACTTTCGTTCTACGTCGTAGAACTAAAGTATATATAACTTATTGCGGCCGACTGTACCTTCTTAAATTAAATATATGGGACAGCAGTTTTTTTTTAATTTTTCGCCATGTTATGTACATAGTGGATGATTGTTCAGTTTGTTGGTCTTAACCACCCCTTTAAATATTACTATTATGTTTTGTTACACCCCGTATTATATGCCACAGTCGGATGTCCACATTTCCCTAGCAGTGCCCAAACTCTGCCCAATGTAACATTACTGTGAGTCTATCGTCACTTTTTAGTGAACCTTGAACACAACTCACACTTCGAAATGAAAGCATGTAAGTTTCGTCACGATGTTCCTTCACCAAAAAGCCAGTGTTAGCATGCAGGTTTACTCACGATGTTTTCGTTCTTTCAGTGGTAAACCTAACTACTGGCAGATTAACTTCAAATCGTCTGGTTAAATAAACAGTCCTAAGAAAATACAGATGTCCTTGGAAATAATGTCAGTAGATAAATAGAGCCTCGATAGTTCGGAACTCAAGAAGGTAACTTTTCTTGTTCTATGAGGAGAGGAAACCCTACTCTACAGAGTAGATGGATGATGAATTTTGGTACTATTGACCCTTATGGTCTAAGAGCCCGTGACGATCAGACGTGAGATGAGCAACTATGAAGTTTGAGTCATGGTTGCTTTGGTAGGTAGCAGCTTAAAATTGTCTGGCCAAGGTTTGGAAGTATCAACGCTGTCGGGCTACTGAGGCAACATCTTGTAATAGTTACCCAAGTAACATGTATAAAATTCAGCTTTCATATTCTAACTTTTATGACATCTAGCTACAATGCCAGCCACCCTTAAACTTTAATAAAATTGTAACTATACTTACGTTAGAGAATAAACGCTGAATTTTACACATCGCCTTCAATCAGACTTCATCAACATCTAAGATGTTGATGATTGAGATTAGTGGCCTGGTAACTAAGCTATGCCCCTTTGGGTTGCTGCTATGCTAAACAGGACACCAGCCTAGCTAGTACGCCAACCCGCGATAGCCGTGATACGGCTATATCACGTCTTTTATCTCGTTTATTCGCGCGCAAACGAGCGAGATAAATGATGTGATATAGCCGTATCACGGCTATCGCAGGTTGGCGTACTAGCACGGCAGGCTTGGCCAATTAGTTAAAGCTAGGTTAGCTTGGATTTTTCACCAATTATCTAGTTCTGTAATAATTTTTGGATTTATTTACTGTGTATTATTTAATGTTTCATTTATGTGATTGGCGATTGAGATTGTCGTATTATAGAAGTCTGATATATCGAGGTTTGACTGTAAATGGTGGTTACAAACAGTAGGTACAACACAAGGACGATGGATCGATATTTCGGTCTCGCTCGCCCATAAGCCACACTGACCACATCCTGTATTTTATTTCTTTTATTCCCAAGGGGAGACGGGCTAGTTTTGTTTTTTTAGTCTGTCTAGTGTTCGTATCGTACCGACTTTAGAGGTTTTTGATTACGAAACTGTATTTTTGGTTTAACTTTTCTATAAGAAGGTAAAATTTTTGAAAAGAATCTGTAAGTAAATAAAAAAATATTTAAGAAAACCGTCAAAAGAAAAAAATACAAAACTGCAGTATCGACTCGACTAAAATGTATGGGACAGCAGATTTTTTATTTTTTCTCGATATTGGCTCCATAGTGAAAGTTGTTCAGTTTGATGTTCTGAAGCACCCCCTTATATATTACTAGGGTGTTTTGTTACAACCTGTATTATGGATGGATGGAGTCACATAGAAAAAGTTGGTCAGTTTGATTGTCTGATCATCTTCTTAAAAACCATCAATATATTAAAGAACGAATCTTTAAGAGTATGCAATGTTTTTTATAGGCGGAATGGCTAAACCCAACTACTTGTCGTCATTCCTGAAATTCCTGAATTCCTGATCCCTGAAACTTTCATAGAACTAAAAATAAGATTCGCGAACTGCATACTTATACTTTGTAGTTGTAGGCAAGTTTGCAATAAATCCATTATATTATACCTACCTAAGGTATAACAAGATTTATTGCAAATTTTCCTACAGTTTTCACACTCTAGCGTTTCTAATATCCTTTCAACTATTTCTACGCAAATCCTGCCGTAAATCAAACTTCAGTACAATACTTTCAACATAAACTGACGTTTTTTAATCCAAAAACATTGGAAAATCGGCATAGTCTCTTAAGAGATAGAGTCGTTATTGAAATGTTAAAGTTTGGTGGTTATGGCGTTTTGTTTCAAGCCGTTTCGGAAGCTTCAGCAGCAAGTTTAGTTCGTGATAGGAGTTTTAATCATTTTCACAACATCATTGTATGAAGGCTTTTGCTTTTAACGATTTTCGGTCATAAAATTACACGTGATAGAGCTCATTTTTATCTTTTAATATTAAGTTGTTGTTGTGGTTGGAAAACATCGTGAGGAATCCTGCAGACTTCCCACTTAACCACCTGTCCATTTTAAGTGGCGACGGGCTCACTCCCCGTCACACTGGACAGAGTTTTGGTACTACTACGAGTAGTGAAACGTTTAGTTAGACCATTAAATTGAACAACCTGTTTACACTATGAAGATGAATTCGAAAAAAAAAGCTGTAAATACATTTAAGTCGAGTGATAAAAAACTGTTTCATACTGTACAGTACAACAGTAGATACTGCAGTTTTGTATGAAACAACAATTTTTTTCTCGATGTTGGCTCCATATTAAAAGTTTATCAATTTGATCCTTTTATAGGACATTACTGCAGCGGCCAGCAACAGAGGCATTGATGAACGAACGTGTAAATGTGGGCCGAGGCGAAGCCGAGGCACATATACGTAAATGCATCAATGCCTAGTTGTGGCCAAGGCTTGTATAGTACTTTTCTCAAACAATGCGCGGAAATTAAAACAGTAAATTTTCTCAAATAATTCGCGGGAATTAAAACTCTTTTCAAAATCAATGACGAACAACGAACAACAATTTGTTTTTTTTTTCAATAAACAGCTTTCTATTTGCAAGCCAGTTCGAAATTTAAATAAAACATTTGATGAGTTCCTCCTTGGTCGCCATGTTTCGGAGAAAAAGATCATTCCATTTTTAAATTACACGACAGATATGAGTCTATGTAATTTACTTGGCCGCTAAACACGACAGATATGGATTTTCATACAACATTGCCGGCCGCTGCGCGCATGTATTTGGCCAGTACTGCAATTTCGATTTATCTCGAAGAAGGTTGTCAAAATAATGCTCACATTTCCAAGCATGTTTGAGAAAATATAATAACTAGGGTGTTTTATTACACATTTTCTTCTTTTTTCATAATTACGGTATCTGAAAAGTTAAATTGCTTCGACTCGAGTCATTATGCCAAATAATAACATACCTACAAGACTGATTCAATAAATTAGGCATATTTCTGACAATTAACTTCCGACGCTTCAGCCATGAACTATTTAAAATAAAATATAAGTTGGTTTTCATTCAAGCGGTTTGCAGTCGGAATTTCAATGCGATCTCTTCCGTAAACAATGATCTTTATTATCTAAGTATTTATCTCTTAGTTAGATCTATCTACATCTCTAAAGGGTGTAACAAAACACCGTAGTAATACTTAAGGGGGTGCTGCAGACCATCAAACTGAACAACTTTCACTATGGAGCCAACATCAAAATCGAGAAAAAAAAATCCGCTCTATCATACAAAAGTGCAGTACCGTCTCGAGTCTCGACTCAAATGTATGGGACGGTAGGTTTTTTTTATTTTTTCTCGACGTTGGCTCCATAGTGAAAGTTGTTCAGTTTGATGGTCTGAAGCAACCCCTTAAGTATTCAAACTCAAACTCAAAACTCAAACTCAAAATATATTTATTCAAAATAGGATACAATGTACCTCTTTTCGAACGTCACAATCTAAAAAGTCACAGATTTTGCTATATAAATTATGTCAAACTGGAATCGCACCACGCCTTTGTGTCTTCAATATAGTCAATTATTTTATAATATGCCTTGCCAGATAAAGACTTCTTAATATGTGATTTAAACTTTCTTTCAGATAAATTTAATATATCGTCAGGAATTTTATTGTAAAAACGTATACAGTAGCCCATAAATGATGTATTGACCCTACTGAGTCTGAACACAGGGGTGTCAAGTTTATTTTTGTTTCTAAGATTAAAGTTGTGCCTGTCACTGTTCTTTGGAAATTGCTTAATATTTTTACGGACATGCATGATGTTTTCGTATATAAATTGACCAGCAACGGTTAAAATATTAACGTCTTTAAAACGGTCCCTAAGCGAGTCTCGACGACGCAGTTTGTAAATTGCGCGTACTGCCCTTTTTTGTAGCACAAATATTGTATTAATATCGGATGCTCGCCCCCACAGCAAAATGCCATAAGACATGATGCTGTGGAAGTAGCTGAAATAGACTAGCCTCGCAGTTGCAACATCCGTTATTTGTCTTATTTTCCAGACTGCATATGCAGCAGAGCTTAACCTGCCAGCTAAAGATTCTATATGTGGGCCCCACTGAAGTTTTGAGTCTAAAGTTATACCTAAGAAAACTGTTTTATCCACAAATTCTAGGTTATCCTTATCAATAATTACACTACAGTTCCCCTGTTTAACATTCGGAAGGCAAAAGTTAATCATTTGGTTTTCTTGGAATTAAGAACTAAATTGTTTATAGTGAACCATTTTAGTATCAGCTGAAGCGTATGGTTTACCGTGTAAATTTGATCATCATTTCTATCAACTTTAAAAATAAGTGATGTATCATCGGCAAATAATACTATCTTAGTCATGTCATGTACCATAAACGGAAGATCATTTATGTAGGTGAGGAAAAGAAAAGGACCCAATATAGAGCCCTGAGGTACACCCATTTTTACACGAGCACCAGAGGATTTAACTCCATTTACTTCCACACTTTGAACCCGATCCTTCAAATACGAGTTAATTAAATCCAAACCCCTATCTCCCACTCCATAGTGTTTTAGTTTGCTCAGCAAGGTCTCATGATCAACACAATCAAACGCCTTCGATAAGTCACAAAATATGCCAATAGCATTTTGGGAATTTTCCCAGGCACTAAAAATATGCTGAATAAGATTAATGCCTCCATCAGTCGTATTTCGTCCCTTGGTAAAACCGTATTGCTGAAGATGGAAAAGTTTATGCATATTGAAGTATGAAAGCATTTTATTGAGCATGATCTTTTCAAATATCTTGCTGAAAACCGGAAGAATAGATACTGGTCTATAATTGCCTAGATCCGATTTATCCCCAGACTTAAACAATGGTATAACCTTACTAAACTTCATTAAATCAGGAAAGACGCCTAAGTCTATGCACATGTTGAATAAATACGATAAGGGGCCAGCAACAAGTGAAATGACTGAACTAATTAGCTTCACTGACATACCCCAAAGATCTTCTGTATTTTTCATATTAAGCGATTTAAAAGTCCTTATTAAAGTGCAAGGGTCAATTTTGCTAAACTATTACTAGGGCGTTTTGTTACACTCTGTATAAGTACCTAAGTATTCAATTCCGTGACCGTGACTGACTGAATAACTGACTGACGACACAAAAATAAAGACAAATATGTCAGTTGTAGAGTTTCTGACCCCATCTATTCTACAACGGAACCTTCCGTCGCGGTCCAAAAAAATACGTCAGAAATCTATCTATGTGATACTACTTAAAATTAAATTATTTGAGTTTTGAATTTTTATCGCAAAACCTAAACCACTTTAAGATAAAAAACTCACAATTTAGAATATACAGGGTGGAAAAGAATTATTAACCTTTAAACAACATAATCTACCCATCAACTGAACAACTTTTACTACAGGAGCAAACCGATCGGAGCAAAAAAAAAAACTAAAAAGTTAAAAAATAATATTGCAGCCGATGACTTTCCCGTTCGCATCATAAGAACATTAATTTGTTTTATAGAAGTCGGTGTCAAGCCGGTACGATTCGCGACAGGGCTTGCATTTTTTGGCTTGGCTTGACACCGACTTCTATAAAACAAATTAATGTTCTTATGATGCGAACGGGAAAGTCATCGGCTGCAATATTATTTTTTAACTTTTTAGTTTTTTGAAGGCGGTTTTAATTTTTTTGTTAAAATTTTGTTTATTTCACAATTTTCAGTGGCAAATTCATTAGTTCGATTTAATAGTAGTGCTTTGAATTAACAAACGCACTAGTCGGCACTACGATTTTCGAAGGTTCCCCTCGATATCTCTGGGATCCATCATCAGATCCTGGTTTCCTTATCATGGGACCTCACTTGGGTTATCTCCTTTCCAACAAAAAAAGAATCATCAAAATCGGTTCATAAACGACGAAGTTATCCGCGAACACACATAAAAAAAAAAAATATATATATATACGGTCGAATTGAGAAACCTCCTCCTTTTTTGAAGTCGGTTAAAAATGTAGACTCAGAGTTATAGACAGTGCTCGAGTTTTTCATTTGACAACTCAAGTCAGTTCCTCTACTACTGTAAGGTATAATAACTTTATGATGTAAACTCGTGATCCTATGCAACTGACCGCAAACCGTGTTGGTTTAAATACTCTTAAATTATTTTAATAATCAACAGAAACAAACATCATCGCGTAATGTTACAAACTCAATCATGAATTGCTTTTGAGATATTTTTTCATTTTGTTTCAGGCGGGGCGTAGCCCCGGGAGATGAAAATGCAAACCAAAAACATAAACCTGAGTCAAGATCAAACGAATAAAAATTACGACGAGATTCCAGTAAGTATAATAATTTACAAATACTTATTATCTACTGCCACAGAGTTCTACAGGGTGTTAGAAAGAAAGAAAGAAAGAAAGAAAGAAAAATCTTTATTCGTTAGGGTTGCACTTTGATTAATTTACAGGATGTTAGGGTAAACAGTTGCATTACTTTAAGGGGTGATTTTACCCATGATAATGAACAACTTTCCCTAAGAAAATAAATAGCAAATTCGCAAAAATAAATCGACTTTTCATTTGCTTTGCATTTAATATGGAAAGTCGAAAAAAAAATCTAATTTCCTATAATGTTTCTTAGGGAAAGTGTTCAGTATCATGGGTAAAATCACCCCTTAAAGTAGTGCAACTTTTTACCCTGTTTGCAACAGCAAATTCATTTTTTTGCTCCATTCGATTTGCACCCATACCTAGT
Source organism: Agonopterix subpropinquella (assembly GCA_922987775.1). NCBI lineage: Eukaryota > Metazoa > Arthropoda > Insecta > Lepidoptera > Depressariidae > Agonopterix > Agonopterix subpropinquella. Next base: position 36,306,474 of record OV277694.1, on the reverse strand, counting down.
AAAAGTTGTTCAGGTTAGTAGTAGAGTATGTGGTTTAAAGGTTAGTGATACTTTTCCTTACACCCTGTATTATAATTTATAATAGTCCAACAGTCCTGAAGACCATAGATAAATGTTTTTGTAAAATTAGTTGACCCTAGTGCCATCTGTCAACTATCGCCGTTATTACTCATTTATTAGTAAGAGAGCGACAGCAGTAACATCAGTTACAGTTCACTCCATGATTCATAGATGGCGCTTTAGTTAGTTCAGAAGCTTTCTAGCTATTAAAAAGTTCTCTCCCAGTGCTTTCACATGCGTAATTTTCGGCCATAAAAATAATTAGATTTTTGTAAATTTGTCGTTCAAAGCATAAATTGAGAATTTACATGAAAATATGAAGAATTTTAAGATGCATCTTTGCCAATATTATCTTTTTCATTAAGATTTTACCCGTCTCCTAAAATATGGGGCTGATAAAAATACTTCCATTACTCACGCCTGTCTCTCATTGGAGTAGGCAGAGACAACTGATCGCCATATGGTCCGATTCTGACAAACTTCAGTGGCTTCTTCAAATTTCATTTCATTAGTCTAACATACAGGGTGCTAGGGGTAAACAGTTCAATTACTTTAAATAGGGTTATTTTACGCAAGACACTGAACAACTTTCCTTAAGAAACCTATAGGAATTTCATAAAAAAATATTGTACTTCCCATACTAAATGCAATCAGCTGAACAAACTTATGTATGAAGAGTCGAATTTTTTTTTTCAAAATTTCTTTCTTTTTTTTAAGTTGTTCAGTGTCATGGGTAAAATTACCCCTTAAAATAATGCAACTGTTTACCCTAACGCCCGTATGCATGCATAAATATAACTCTGTCCACAGAAAATGGGCCGCCAAGAGCTAACCGTCGAAGGGTCCCTGGTGCAATTCCCGACTCCAGTCACGGCGCCAAGCATCGGTTCCACGTATCTCGGTCAGTATGCAATATAAATTGAGCATTATTATCGATTCGTAGACATCGGACAAGGTGACTTGGGTTTCCTGGAAGAGTGGGGTCAAACTGACCTCTGTGTGTTAGCTACTAGCTTTTTCTGTGACTTGGCCTGCGTAAATTAGTTTTAATTTTTAGAATAATGAGTCTTTCTCTTTACATGAACAAAAAATAGAGCTCGTATTTAAAAAAAGCTCCTTATCCTAAAAACAAAGCTAAACGCAGGTAAAATCGTGGAAAAACTTAATCTGAAATTGTAATTTTTACAACGAAATTTTGTACTTCCTATCTCTATGGATTTAGCTTACTTACAACTTGTCACCTTTATTTTTTGAGAATAAGTTCAAGTGTTGAACTTTGTTTGGCCATCTTACTAAAAAAGTAGATCTCATTACATAGTGTAACAGTAACATAGTTAGAGTGACTACTATTCAAATTTTTTTAAGCATTAAGTAACGATGTAAACAACTTATTATTGAAGATCTAGTACTAGTATAAGACTAAAAGATAGCCGCATGCTACCATTATGACTCCTTCGTTCCACTGAAAATGCATTGGAAAACTTATTGGTTAAAAAAATAAAAAATTCCAAACTTTAAATTTTTACCGAAACCACTTAATTATCCTACCTGATTCTTTACTTACAAAAAACGGTGTCTGACAAGGACAACACAACCTCCACATACCGCTTCACGCATGTGCGAGCAAGATGTAATCACGAATGCGTGTGTGTGATTTCCTACTAGCGCACAGTGTTTCAACGTCATAACTGGTTTGGGCCGAACTTGGACAGAAAATTACACTGTGATTTTCTGTGTTGTTTGTGTGGGAGGGACTGAATCATCCGTTAGAGGTAGACACCTGTGATCCGTGATGTGAAAACCAAACAGATCAAAATCTTGCGTTCATTGAAACGTGTCGCTGTTAAACAAAGAAAAATGAATTAAAAATATAACTTTCTTCGCGGATTTTTCAAAGTTTCATACGTTATGTTTATTGAACTACAATTCTGATATTTTAAAACCAAGTTATTGTTTAAAATTAGACATTTTAGTGCAATAATGTGAATTGAAAGTGAAAGTGCTCAATATAACAGCCGGTTTTAAGTGTATTTGTGTATTTTAAAGTTTACAAACAATTTTATCAAACTGGATCCGAGAAGGCGAGGAATTTTGGGATCTCCCACATTATCTTATAGCAGTAAGTAATTTATTAACTAAAGTCTTTATTTTATAACCTCAAAATGTAATTTCCTTACGAAACATAGTTTAGAGTTTAGTCTAGGCAAGTGATAGTAACATAGGTGATATAGTTGGAAAGTTTTTAATACAAGACCTATAGCACAGATGGCGCTAGATGTAGGTAAACTATTTTTTTCTGAACTTGAGACCACGGTGCGTAGGTACTATAATTACATTTTATATTTTCTTTGTAAAAGTTAATGCGTATATGATTGTAGTCCCTTTTAAAAACACCTTGTGAACAACAATATTTCCCTACCCTACATTGTCTACATTAGGTACCTTTGTATGTGTCATTATCATTAATTCCTCCTTAATTAAAAAGTTTTTAGCGCTCTTTGCTTACGTTTTTCGTATGAAATTAACGTAATAACTAGTAGGTACCTACCTATTCATTGTATGATAATAATATGAAGTTAGCTTCTGTCTAATAATAAAAGGAACTCATGTAAAAAGGCAAGGATAGATGCTTGGATGGGATCCGTATTTGTTGCTTTATCTAGCTAAAACGACTGACTGGACCTCAATGAAACTTTATAAGGACTTTGTTCCAAATGTAGAGATAGACAGTCATGTACTGTTTTTGTAAGTAAGTACTTATAAAGAAGAAACGGGCTAAGTATCATCATGATCAACCTGTTTTTCAAAATGTTCCCTGTGTACCAATGATTATTACCATTTTGTGTTGCCCATCAAGAGAGCACATCCTATCTGACTGTGAAATTAGGCCAGCTTGACAGTTACTGGTTTATCTTTAGGCTACTGACGTCATCGTCCTCTGTTGAACATAGATAGGTCTCCCAAGTTGTGCACCAAAACTCTATCCTCTGCCTTCTTCATCCAGTCACTACTGTCCTGCAATCTGTCTCAGGTAACGCTAAATAATTATAACCCAGGGAAAACACGTATGATCCATAGGGGGGATACTTGGGACACAGTATAAGAAAAAATATCGAATACTACATACTTGGGATTTCATCACGTCCCACTGCAGGGCACAAGCCTACCCTCAGAGAGGGTGTATGGGCATTAGTCCACCACGCGTGCCCAATCCGGATTAGTAGACTTGACATACGCATCGGAATTTCTTCTTCAGCGTATGCTGGTTTCCTCACGATGTGTTCCTTCACCGTTTGAGAGCAGTCGGTGCTGCTCGGGATGTATTCAAACCTAATTATGTATTGTATAAGTTCGATAAAGTTAGCGACTACAGCTATTTTTTCACATTGTTGTTTCTATGAATAATCCCCGAACCAAAAGTCTGAATACGTACTTGCTTATAGGGATCATTCATTTTGTATTTAAGAAAGAGGTCCTAAAAATAAAGTAATAAAATAATACGAAAGTAGGTAATTTAGATGTGTTGCGTGTAGCTAAGTGAGATCGCCCTTCGGATCTGCGCATGCGATCCTTTGTAACTACACGAAATTATAGTGTATGGGTTAAAGAATAAGCTTTTGAAAATCATGGAAGCATTGCTTAGAATAAATCGTCTGGTTGATAAAACAATCGATGCTGATTTCGCCACGAGAAAGAGAAAAAAGAAAAAGAAATGAGCTTTGTCTTGCCGAATACAAACCAAAATGGTTTATCTTGGCGAGACAAAGCGAAGTGTAAATTCTGTTTCAAAATAAATAAAATAATTGCAATTTGAGTTTCAACAAATATGTTTGATCTTTTAATTGTTTTCATTTTATAAACAGTAAAACATCGTAGGCATATGGGTGTTAATTACCATATTGTGCTAAAATATAATTTCCTAATGTTTCATCACTTCTGCATAAAAAAATTGCTAATTTGGAAAAAGCAATTCCCCGGTTTGGAAGATTGCGGGTTCAAGCCCCAGCTATTCAATCTTTTATTTCATTTGATTTAGCACAACATGTCTGTAACTTGTTTTTATAATCAATAATATTTGAGACTTTTGAATAAGTTCTTAATAGCTTCTGACAGATTTTTATACATATTAAGATATGTCAGATAAGCTATTAATAACTTATCGATTGGTAAAACAGGTATTTGTGATAATAAGACTAAATCGCTAGTCGAAATTGTTTTCCCTTTTGGCAATTTTGGAACTGAATATAACATGACTCATTAAAATTTTTGACCCAATTACATTCCGACGATTGCTTATAATTTACACCAGCGTCTAAGTTAAGGATGTAGTGTACAGCAATAAAGAGTAGTTAATGCGGAAAGCGCCGGTAGCGCCATCTATCGGCTGGTGCGGTCTGTGGTCAATATCTATCATTCATTCGCTCGGTATTCGTGCACCGACCGCCGTGCTGTGCGGACGTGCGCTAGTCACATTACTAGTGAAGACTATATCTGTGTTTCATTATATACATCAACCTCAACCAACCCTTAGTAGAAATGTGTATTCTACATTGGCGACGACGGGATTCGAAATTCACGTGAGTAAAGTGTTTATCAGTTTGTTGAGGGTTGAAAATTAAAAAATACAAACGGTGCCAACGAAATAAAATCCACCAGTTAAGGACACCCAGTTAAGGAAGCTAAGCGAGTTATTTAAACACAATCGAAGACGGTTTCTACTGGCGTTGCTTTGTTTGTTGCCTAAAAAGTTACAGTGTTAAAATATATTTCAAAAGAAAAGTAAAAATAGTTTTGTCCCGATTTTAAATCGTTTATTTGGAATTATCGTAATTATCTGGTTTCTGCTAGCATTGCTTTGTTTTTGCCTTTGCCTAGTGATAAAAATATATTTCAAAAGAAAAGAAAAAATAGTTTTTTGTCCCGATTTTAAATCGTTTATTTGGAATTATCTACATACTGTATTTCTTTTCCCACATGTCGACCATCGAATGCTGGAGGAAAGAGGGGAGACCAGACAGGAGGAAGGTGTGGGACAACACGGGACGGCGCGGCGCCTAGGATGAACAAATGTACGCCATCGCCAGCTGTGGACATCAATCTTTAAGGTCACGTAATCATTCCTTATTACTTTAAACGATTGAAAGAATTTATTCAAGTCCGTAGCTCCAGGCTCACTGCCCGTCACACGTGACTGGGCGGAGTTCCGGTGCTGGTGGGGCAAGGGTGTTCTGGGGTTTCTGAGTCTCTGACTGCTCCTCGGGGAGTGTACTCGTGAGCATATACTAATGCATGCTTGTAGTCCGTCATTATGCCCTAACCTAATGGGTATCCAAAATACGCGCATTAACCTCTCGTATGCCGGAAAAGCCAGACACAATAGAAATAAATGGTTTTCATCATGCTGATGCGCGTTCCTGCATACCAAAGGTTTAGAATAGTGTCTTGATTCGAGACAAACAGGATTAGGTAACCAAGATATGCCAAGTGAGTTTATTCCAATAGTTTTTTATACTTATATTGACACATTGTCATTTTTAAGTAATTGTCTTACTTCGTAGTTGTGATGGTCTCTAATAAAAGTTACTTATTACCATTATGCGTACCGAACATTCTACGTATAGAACATTCGGCGTAACCGATGTTCGGCGTAACGAACATTCGACGCCACGAACATTCGGCAAACGAACTTTCGGCGTAACGAACATTCGGTGTAACGAACATTCGGCGTAACGAATGTTCGGCGTCACGAACATTTGACGTAACGAACGTTCTGAGTAACGTACATTCGACTTAACGAACATTCGGCGTAACAAACATTTGGCGTAACGAACATTCTGATGTCACAAAAATTTAAGTTGTAATCCAAAGTTTTACGTTTTGAACGTTTTACTTATTGGACATTCTCAGTGTAGGTATGCGAGAACAATAATAATATACAACACTTTCGGAGCTTATTTGGTGGTACTAGTTCATGAAAATATTTCAATTCAAACATCAATAGTACCAACATAATTTCCGATCATCATCATCATCCGATTTGTTACCGGAACTTGTTTGACGTATTCTATACTTTATAGAACTTCAATTCAGTAACCTTACGTTGATCTTATCTTTGCAACATTGTTGTTAATGTCATAATTATGGATATAATTACTCCAGGTGAAACTAATTAGTTTCTTTGGCTATTTGAGCAAGGAATTTTATATTTTAAGGATCAATGTAAATTCAGACAATTATTTACAAAAAGTATTAGAAAATGATTAGGTGATTTCTTATTAAATTTAGTATTTCTGTAAATACCTACTCACATTTTAACAAGAAACATTTCATCTCAGTTGAGAGAAGATTAATAACTATATCATATTCAAGCATCATAACATTCATGACCAAACCGATAATACTGGTTAACAATTTTGTTCGCAGATTGTATGTTCCTAGATGTCACAGAAAAACCAGCCTTCAACAGGACGACTGCTAAGGCGCCGATTGAACCATACCTCCTTGCTTTAGTGCTTAATAAAGAGAAAATGTCTCCAATTAATAGCTAAGAGGTTTGAAATGGTCAGGGTGATTACTCTCATATTGTCAGCTTGTAGCTGGTTAATGGTTAGTGCTTTACCATGTACAACAAACAGTTACAAACAGTACAGTTCGGGTTTAAGAATCTTTATTATCCTCATAAGAATTACAATAATTCATTTACATGAGAACTTAGAAAAAGTATATAGATATAAACTATATTTAAAAGTACTTAATTAACAAAGCAACGAGCGTGCTTAGCAGGTAAAACTTATTTTTATACTAGGTACATAAAAATGTGTGTAGCTGTAGGTAGTTCGGAAAATATCGCACAATGATAAAATATTGTAGTCGAGAACGCATCAAGTTAACAAAAACACAGATCTATTACAAGATTACAACTAGATATGTCTAATACAATATTGGTAAGAAATATTTTTTGTTTTTTATAGCTGGTTATTCAATTGACATTAGAAACTTGTAGCTGGTCATTCAATTGACATTGGCAGCTTTTAGCTGGTCATTCAATTGACATTAGAAACTTGTAGCAGGTCATTCAATTGACATTAGCATCTTTCAGCTGGTCATTCAATTGACATAGGCAGCTTTTAGCTGATCATTCAATTGACATAAGAAACTTTTAGCTGGTAATTCAATTGACATTAGCATCTTTCAGCTGGTCATTTAATTGACTTTAGCAACTTGTAGCTGGTTATTCAGTCATTCAATTGACATATGCCGCTTTTAGCTGGTTATTCAATTGACATTAGAAACTTGTAGCTGGTCATTCAATTGACATTAGCATCTTTCAGCTGGTCATTTAATTGACATTAGCATCTTTCAGCTGGTCATTTAATTGACATTAGCAACTTGTAGCTGGTCATTCAATTGACATTTGCAACTTTCAGCTGTTCATTTAATTGACATTAGCAACTTGTAGCTGGTCATTCAATTGACATTTGCAACTTTTAGCTGGGCATCAAATGCTATCAAATTTACTATCAGCAGCTTGTAGTTGGTCATTCAGATGACAAGTCAAATAAATAAAATAATTATTAGCAACTTGCAGCTGGTCATTCAATTGAAAAAAAAAAACTGTTATTTCATTATCAGCACCTTGTAGTTGGTCATTCAAATGACAAGTCAAATAAATTATTATAAGCAGCTCGTAGTTGGTCATTCAGATGACAAGTCAAATAAGTAATTATTAGCAGCTTGTAGTTGGTCATTCCATTGACATTAATATAAGGAATTAATGACTTATTGCTCTTTCTTCTTTGCATAGATAAAATCTGTATCTTACCTAATCACTGCAGGCACTGCACTGTTAATTTATTCATTTGTATGTGTTAAAGTATACTACACTGTACTTGAACCAAATCGGTTAGTTATAAATTCATAATATTTTAAATAAAGAATATAATTTCAGTGCAAGCAAGTCAAAAAACAAAATGATTTGCAGTTCTGTAATAATATTATGCCACGCAATTAAGTTGAAACAACAGTTGCACTTAATTCATGTACATTGTAATTAAAAATAGCATTATTTTTTTTAAAGCCTACCAAATGATATAACTGTATGTTTCGTAAAAGGAAAACATTATTAGTGTTTAAATAATAAGTAACTAATGTTTCAGATACATACCTAAGTATACCTTACATTACACAATATTTTCATGAGTTTCATGACGTTACATGTAACTAACAACTAATTGCTAAATTGGTTATAGTTTATTTTATTGTTATTGTTATAGAAATATGTATGAATGTATAAGGGAAATTAATTATAATAACTTATTCACTGTTGAACGGCAGGAAATATTATGCCAATTTATAAAATTTATTTGGAATACTGCTTTAGTGACTGAATACTTATGTATAGCAGACAAAATAACTCATAGGGTAGACCACCATCAGACCCTTTGCAAAAACAATATTCGTGAGTACCAAGATAGCGGAATCAAATCTCAAGTTTCTAGTCTAGCATACTGTTGTAGTAGGCTAGACTTCTTTTTATTTTTGGTTTATGGACGGAATGACTTACCAAATGGTGAGAGAATGACAAGCTTTTCAACCACAAAAATTTATTCCAAGATTAGGAACAATCGAAGCATAGCATACCTAATGGGGTAGAACTTTTTACAGACAAAAGGGGAAATAGATGAATAAGACAGGGCGTTGGCTGAAATTGTGCTCGTGACATAGAGCCCTAAATGAGAGCGACAGTAATGTGTGGACTCTGATTTTTTACTTGCCCGTAACATTAAATTGTGACTGCGTATTAAATTGCGAATCTTTTGAGTAATTGCAACACCGTCAAAGATCAGCATTAAAGTGGGTCAAAGAACATTTAATTAAATTATTACGATTATTATTTTATTTAGGTATCAGCATTTTATCTGTATAGGTTGAGTAAAATAGTATCTATTTATTAAACGGGTCCATTAAATTGAAACTGCTGATTTCTCAAAACTAGTCTAGTCGACTAACTAAAGGTAACTACTGTACATAGCTGGTAACGAAAGCGACCTAGTGTACCTTACTTAATATTGTTGTCAGTCAGCGTTATATCAGCATTCATGAAACTGTAAAATTATATGGGTTATAGGACATGCAACTATGAAGTTGTTAGCGAAAGCTAAAATATCATGCAACAATAAAATGATATGGGTTACAGAGCTATGCAACTATCAACTTGTTAGCAAAAGCTAAAGGGTCATGCAAATAAAATAGCTGTGAGTGCTTAATTGCAATGGCTGGCACCCGCCAGAATATTTTGAGTGCATAAGTGTATGTGCTTATCACAGATTCACTCTTTTGTCCTTACCTCCTTAATTTGATAAAACGGAAATGGATACGATCTTGAAGCAGTGACTTTGACTAGTAGTTAGCCAAAATAAATAAATAAGAGATAATAAAGATCTATGGAACGTTATTTTTGTAGGTTTACTTACACCTATCAATAGAAAAATATTTTTACAGGGAAGGGATAGTATAGAACAGAAGTAACAATAACTGAAATGTGTTAATATAATGAGATTGTAATTTCCATAAACATTGTTTATCGTTGAATTTGGTGTTTGACAATTTCAGATCAATATTTGATAAATATCTATTTTCTGTAAACAAATTAGTCTCAATAACTTATTCGTAATTTGTTTAATGTAATAGCATTGATAACAGTCAACACTGTATTGTAAATAAGATTTAAGAGATTAGCTAAACTGTGGAGTTTCTTGCGCCGCTTCTTCTCCACGGGCTATACCTTCCGAAGCGGTGGTAGATTCGAGTAAACGTAAAAAATAAATTAAAACAAGAAAGGGATGTAGTGTACAGCAATAAAGAGTAGTTAATGCGGAAAGCGCCGGTAGCGCCATCTATCGGCTGGTGCGGTCTGTGGTCAATATCTATCATTCATTCGCTCGGTATTCGTGCACCGACCGCCGTGCTGTGCGGACGTGCGCTAGTCACATTACTAGTGAAGACTATATCTGTGTTTCATTATATACATCAACCTCAACCAACCCTTAGTAGAAATGTGTATTCTACATAGGAATTTATAAAAAATAGCTCCACGCTTTAATAAGATAAGTGCAGTTGCAATACAATGACCTAAGATGCGCTTGCGCTACTGTCCGTCAAACTTGGACACGCTATATTATGTTCTACGTGGTCCCTTTCTTAACATGCTGGCGGTTTTTTAAGTGGATGATCAAACTATCAAACTGAACAACTTTCTCTATGGGTCCAAGGTCCAAAAGGCAAAAAAAATCTGCTTTTTCATACAAAACTGCAAACTTATTCGACCCGAATGCTGATTTAGTTAACAAATCATCATCACCGGCCTGTCTTCGTCCTCTTCTGAACATATGCATTTTTTTTTCCTAGCCTATTTCATCCCACTGCTGGGCAAAGGACTCCCCTTTAGTCTAATAAATAAACAATATTTATTCGTAGCCTTTAGTCCTCCAACCATCTCTGTCTTTTTTTTTCCCTAGCCTATTTCATCCCACTGCTAAGCAAAGGCCTCCCCTTTAGTCCTCCAAACATCTGTCTTTTTTTTCCCTAGCCTATTTCATCCCACTGCTGGGCAAAGGCCTCCCCTTTAGTCCTCCAACCATCTCTGTCTTATGCATAATAATAATTAACACTAACTAAGCCTCTCCCAAGGACGTCATAAAACTTTTTTTTTTCCTACATTTGATCAAAGACACTTTGTGTCCTCAGACCTAGCGGTCCGGAAGCCAGTTCGTCTTTTGAAAACAGTGCCTAGTAGCTAAATAAATATTTTTTTATTTTTTATTTTTTCTTCTTTGTTCTTTTTCTCTTTTCCTTCTTAACCGACTTAAAAAAAGGAGGAGGTTACTCAATTCGACCGTATATATTTTTTTTTAACTTAAGTTATCAGTTTGTCGACGTCATGACAACAGATAACCTGCGATTTTGCGATCTTAAAATGGAAAAATAAGCTTACAATAAAGCTACTGTTGAATTAACCTTAAAACTCTTGTCCTTCCAATTTTGTCTTTATTTATAACCTTTATAAAGTTCATAACAGTTTAGCTACTTTAGTTACTGGGTTTACCTAGATATAACTTAACAAAGAAGACACTGACACGTAATGCAACATTAATATTATTTTTGGATTTTTTGACTGTTTACCTGTTTGTTTGTGATAACTACTTGATAACTACTGAACCGATTTAGATAGGGCTTTCAAAAATGTCCTATGCTTAGTATTGATTAACATTTAAGCTTTATTTCATTGCAATTAGTTCTATCAATCAATCCGAGGTAGCACCTTAACAAAAGCTTATTATTATAATTAAATTATAACATACTATTTTGTATGTGATTAAAATACAGCATCTACCTGTTTTTCGTTATATATGAGACTTTACCGCTTTATAAGGTTTAAATAGTGGGCGTATAAAAGCCTTTGTTTCTCCGAATGCATCACTTTTGTACCATTTTTGGGATACCATTTATGGTGTGTGTTTATACATTTTTAAGGATAAAGAATTGTGCAATTTGTATGAAGTGCATTATTGCATTGTTATGTGGGATCAAAGAGAGTTTAACTGGAAAATATTAATATACTTTTTACGGCATAAATAATACCTGTTTCTATTTAGTGAAGTCGGTAAAGGTCAAAGAAAATACAACTTCAGAATTTGTTTCGATTCGTTTACTGTAAATGAAATAACACATATTTAAAACCATTTTTTTTATTTTACGAATATATTAAAATGTTTTCCTGTTTTCCCGTCTTCGCACGGGCGGACATCTAATCTTTTCTAGCAATTAATATAGCCTATGTTACTCAGGGTGAATGTAGTTTTCTAATGGTGGAAGAAGTTTTGAAATTGGCATAGTAGTTTTTGAGTTTATTCATTACAAACATACACACACAAAAAAATACAAATCACAACACATAATTTCATCCTAATAACCTTTGCGAACTGAAAACACGGAATAAACAAGGTTAGGTAAGTTACCAAATACCAACGCAGGATAATGTTTTCTTACAAAGTTTTGTTAAGGCCACTCCTCCCATTTGCAAGGCTCTCTTTCTTACAAGCAAACTTTTGCAATTAGCCATCCCGCTTCAATTGCGTGGCGCCGGTCGGAATTTTCCGTTTTCTTTGAAAACCTGTATGATTTTTTATGAATTTTCAAAAAATAAGAAAACCACATCATTCTATATAGTATTGTGAAGAATGTTGTAAATTTTCATATTCTTCTGATCAACAATGTAAGAGTAAAACGGTTACAACTGGAAAAAAAGAGGTGACTCTGGATTCGTTTTTCTTCGGTTTTATTAATTAAAATAGATTTCGAGAAAAACCACATCACTTCTCATATCCTGTAGATTGTTCAGTTTTGTTTTCTGCTTAAAAAGTGCCATAGTTAATGTATAAAATGGTTACAAAGTTACTCAAAACCGGGCGGACGCCCCTTAAGTGTGTCAATCAAAGGTAACACACGGAAATTATTAAAACTGTCAATTGAAGCACGTTAATGATTAATAACAGTTTAATTTAAAAGTACTTAATTTAAAATACTAACTAATAAAGTGGGTGGACAGTGTTAGCCATATCGATCGATTAAATTCAACCCGATACATCGATTTATAATCGTTTCCTACTAAGTACTTGTATGGTACATGCTCTATTTGATATGTTTTTAACGAGTTAATCTGGTTCCGCCCACTCTTGGCGGGTTAAGGTTAAGTTGTACTTACACTTACATGTTTAATCGTTTTTTGTAAGGCCGATTGTCATAGTGATTTTTTATTTCGGTTGCTGACGAGCTTTTGCCCGCGACTTTGTCCGTACTGGCTCCCGTACCTCTGTCAGCTTGCAAACACAAAAAGATTCATCAAAATTCGATGTTCGATGGCTCGAACAGACAGCGAGTCAAAAAATCTTTTTAAGGCGATGATCAGACCGTCAAATTGAAAAACTTTCTCTATGGCACCAACAACGAAATCGCAAAAAAAATCTGCCCTTCCATACAAAACTGCAAACCTACTAGAGCCTATGTATGGGACAACTGTTTTTTTTTCGCGATTTGGATGTTGGTCCCATAGAGAAAGTTGTTCAGTTTGATGGCCTGATCATGGCCTTAAAAAAGTGTCAGCATATTAAGAAGGACACTGTATTTCAATTTACTTTAATCAAATTAAAAACAATATGAACTCTTACTTAAACTTCGTGAATCACCTATTAGATAATTTTGTAGACACTTCGATTTTTTTGTAGATATCTATTAGACATCTTGTAGTCATTTGTGCTGTTGGACAGCTGATTTTTTTTTTCCGCGATTTCGATGGATTTTTGGTCCCATACAGAAAGTTATGCAGTTTAATGGTCTGATAATCGTCTTAAAAAACGGTCAGCATATTAAGTTGGACCCTGCATTATAAAGATGCAGACCATCAGCTTAGACCACAAAATTATAAGACTTTATCATACACACTAACCTACATTTAGCAATTACTGCAAAAAACATAATGTCTGCCTAACATTTACAGTTCATTGTCCACATGTTAAGAAGTCCCGTCTTGAAACTCTTATTACAAAGTTCTACGTATCAAATTGGTTTGAATTGTGAGACTTGATGTGGATGACCTATAATCTTAAGTTTGTAGTCTAGGAACCGACAGTAAGATTCCACATCCTCTCATATTTAGCGGTTTAGTCGTGAAACCGTACCTAACAGACAAACAGAGATTTTTGCATTTATAATATTTAGGGTTTTGTTTCACAACTTCTGAGTAAGTTCTTGTTAGGTTATCCGACAGATAGTTTGACATATTTTGTATGAAAGATATGTCAAAATATCTGTCGGATAAGCTACCAAGAACTTACTAAGAAGTGGTGAAAAAGGCCCTTGGTAATTTTAAAAGCGAGAGATTAAACATTTACATTACAGCAGTCTCATGTACCTACATACAATAAAGGAGTAAATTAATTAAATTAACTAAAACTGTTAACATAGAATATTAAGAATAAAAAGTAAGTAATAGCACAGAGTAGGTACTATTAATTACGTAATAGAATGGGCAGTCTCATTAAATTTACTACAGACTAATACCAATAAAACTTGGCATAGATAGATGCAGTGTCGTATGTGATGATTTAATTGATACTGACATGAAAGAGTTCGTGTTAAATAAAATTAAAAATAATTTAATCGTCAAATAACCCCGGTTAAGGAAACCCCGCGTAAAAAACATAAAAAAAGAAAATTATGGTTTAACTAGGAAGGCGAAATTATTATTTTTGATGTTCATACAACGGTTAATCAATAGGTCATTATGAAGCACTGCAAGTTTAGCGTCATTAGTAACGCTATGTGTACCTACTCTGAATTATCATTATCAATTGTCGCGTTTATTAAACAGGGCAATAAATGTTTTAGCTGATCGAACAGGCGCTTCTTGCAGCTGTAGTAGATCCTGATGTTTCTGCTGGATCTTATACTATAAACTCAAGGTGTCCTACAGATACTAAGGTGCCAATTAAACTAAATAATAACGGTTCAAAAGTAGTAACATTTCACGCACTTTCGTTACGAGCCGGTTCGCATTTATTATCAGTTATAATTTTTATGATAGACAGATGATTTATGTTTGATATACATCAAGTATACTCTTAAGTATACACTTAAGATAATTATAAAAATGTCCCTAGGCCTTTGAAGATATTATTTCGCAGATATGCTCGTAGGTCACATTTTACCTAGGTAGGTATTATACAGGTAGTTAAGGAAAGTAAAAAACTATGTTGCAATTTTAGATCTAAAATGTATTTAGGCCACCCAATAATATTATGTTAATCTTTGTATCATTATTATTTTAGCGACTCACGTAAGACTAGCTTTTGCCCGCAACTTCGTCCTCGCGAATTACCCATTTAGGGGCCGATTTTCGAAAAAAAAGACTTCCACTGCTGGACATAGACTGAAGGATCGCCACATAACGACCGGTCCTGCGCTGCCTTCATACATTGGGTTCCTGCTGCCTTCACTAGGTCGTCGGTCCACCTTGTGTGGACCTACCAACGCTGCGCTTTCCGGTACGCAGTCGCCACTTGAGAACTCTTCGGCCCCATCGGCTATCGGTTCTGCGAGTAATGTGTCGAGTGAGCGACCACGAATCAGTTCCATATGTCATCACTGGCGATACAGTCAAAGACTTTCGTTTTAAGACACTGCGGTATTTGGGACGTGAAGATACTACGTAGCTTCCCGAACGCTGCTCACCGAGTTTGATTCGACTGTTCTTTAAAATGAATGTGGGAATTCATACTCTATCGACTACTATCTGATAAGATAAGTTAAAACGTGTGTATATCACTGTAAACACAATTTCCTCATCGCTCTAAACGTACACTTACTCGGTCTGTGGTTGCCTGTTTCCCATGGGAACACTAATGTGTTAAATATGTCTGCACTTATGTCATTACTATTATTATATCCTTTCTTTAAGGGAACCAGGCGCGTATCCAGCTTTTAGATTAGGCGAACAACACAGGCTCTGTTACTAAATTCAACTTCAATGTGAAATATATCTTGAAAAAACAGCTAATGCATTGGCTTTTCGACCAACACGCAATGGTCGCTGAATCGATGAAACATGATTAACTTTGCAATGGCAGCAAAGGTTTTCTTGATCGCAGCTCTGCTGCGATTGTAAAGCTATTCGTTCAGCCCTTGTTCGGTCCTATTGTTACTCCTAAACTACCCTAAGGATAGTCCTTGGACTATCCTCAAGGGGTAGGTTTAGGGGTTGTTTTCGTTTAATATGGAGTGCGCTCGGGCGCCCTTGCAGTTATATTATCCTCTTATTAACCACACCTTCCTGTTTTACACTCTTTATCCCACACAGCACAGAATATCTACTAGATATCTATTAGATGTTTTGTAGACACTTAGATATTTTGTAGATATCTATTAGACATCTTGTAGATATTTGTGCTGTTGGGGATAATTTTTTCGGGCTATGAAAACGACGTGCTTACGTGCCGACGATTGGCTATGTTAGACATGAGAGCTCATCATCGCCAACAACGGAGTCGCCGTGACCGAAATCGGCCAGGAGCAGTACAATAAAAAACAATACAATCTTTTCGAAGTCAAAAAACGAGAGTTACTCTGGCTAGCTGGTTGCAAAGAGGTCATAAATGGAACGCACACACAACACACACACACACACACCCCCACACACACACAACACACGAACACATTGCAACTTATTACTCAAAGTTGCAAACGTTTGAAAACAAAGGCAATTTTGTAACCGTCCATTAGACATCTGCTAGATGGGGTCGCAAATACCAAGGCCGCGTGCACATGCGCGGGCGCATGGTGCGAGGGGCGGAAACGATGCACCTGTGCACACACCCCATGGTTAGTAGGGCTAAGAAACACGCGGTAGGTTTTTTGAGCGCATATTTTGTTTGTGAGGTAAATATATGTTTTTTAACCGACTTGATAAAGGGAGGTTTTTTAATAGGTAAAAAAAAAATCTTTTTTGTTAGGGTTGTAGAGCTGGAGGTGGATTTCAAAGAGGCTCTCTAATGTAAAGTGATAATTTTTTCTTAATTCTTATTAAATAGCTTGGAAATTGTCACTCAAACTATCTAGTCTCCGTTTTTTAGGGTTCTGTAGTCAAACAAAGGAACCCTAATACTTACTTTCGTCCATTCTGTCTGTCTGTCTGTCTATATGCCCCGCCTTAATTACTCACTCATTATTGCACTTATCAGATAACAGTAACCCAAAAATTGAAATGTGGTAGTAAAGAAGAAAACAATTTTTTCGACCCCTCATCACTCTTCCATTTAACTGGCCACACAGTTAGAAAGTTGAAAACGTAAAGACCGTTAAAGTTGATTGACCAGGGGGTAGCAGCTTTGACCTGGGGGCCCTAGGACACTCAACGCGAAAAAGCTCTATCATGCATTTTATTTCGACCAGCGAGGCTAGCATGACGCGCGAAATAAAGTCACGTTATCGGAATGCGATGACCATTTCCGCCTTTGATGGATGGGGCATGAGGCTAAACCGCATTTTAGTTGAAGCACACGCAAAGTAGGTACACTTGGTCTGCCATCTCGCTGTATGTTTTTGTTGATGATATTTGACATTTTGAAATGACGTTCATAAAAGTAAACAGCAATTGTTTTAATTACTATTATACCGTTTGAAATGTAAGGCCGCATAAGGTTTCAATGAAATACCCAAAGATTTTTTTGGAAATACCACTTACTTCATCTCAAGCGCTTCCTTGCTTAGGAAGGCACGCTAAGGAGTCGGTCCCATTTAATTTATGTCCACTATGTGCCGGCAACTTTTGCTAGTTTGCACAACTTTCTGAAAGACGTTTAAAGTAATAAAATTATTTTCGATTAATTGGTACGAGTTGAAAGTAACTGTTTTACTTTCACTGTTATAAAGACTGATTTTATAGATGTTTTAATATTATTTTTAATAAGCAAAGGTAGTAAAATTTACTGCTTAGAATGTAAACATTTGACCTTAAGTTTATTTCCTTTTTAGAATACATACCTACATAATTTTAAGCTTAGCGATTTTAAGACGCGTCTTGTAGTTGTCCAATGGAATAAAACCGTGCCTGCTTTGCAGGAGGCGATATGTCGAACCTTATCCAATAAGAATAAGACCGACTTGTACCAATGAGTTTTTAGGATTTCGGTGAAGAAAAACATCGTGAGGAAACCTGCATGCTTCAATTTGGAGGCATGTATTGTACCCACTGTGGATTATAAGTGGCGACGGGCTCACTCCCCATCACATACTGGATAGAGTTTCGGTACTACTAATGAAACGTGGATGTTTTGAGTTGTCAGAATATCTCTGACTATCCTCTCGGGGAATATAGTCATGAGCATATGCTATGCTATGGTAATTTTACGACCTATTTACCAACCACTGCAGGGCACAGGCCTACCCTCAGAGAGGGTGTATGGGCGATAGTCCACCACGCGTGCCCAATCCCAATGCGGATGGCGTAGCGTGGGTTTCTGTCGGCCGGGGCACAGATCGATTTTGCCGCCCCCTCATCTTTATAAGAAGACCTAAGCAAGAAATAACGGAGCGAGCGGAGCGAGCTCAAAATTTTTTAGCACTAATTTTTAGGTAGTGGTCTGACATCTTTTGGTTTATAAATGCTTGTTAAAATAGAAACTTAGAGGGGGCGAAGCGAGCTCGACTTTTCTCCTAAATACAAATCAGTTGGAACCAGAGCTTTTTACGTACAAAACATGTGCAAAATAACTTAAGTAAAAGCTATGGATAGAGCAAAGCCAACTCAAAACTTTTAGCACCACGTCTTAGCTATGGTCAGAACTCTTTTGAATTATGTGTAGGTACAATAATGAAAACAGAAACTTAGAGCGAACGAAGCAAGCTCGACTTTTCTCTGTTCTACGAATTGGTTATAGGAAGATAGCTCAATCAATCTATATTTTTCCCGAATTTGCCGCCCCTAAGTAAAGTGCCGCCCGGGGCATTTGCCCCCCTTGCCCCCCTCGCTACCTTACTGGCGGATTGCTAGACTTCTCATACGCAACAGAATTTCTTCTTCAGCGTATGCTGGTTTCCTCACGATGTTTTCCTTCTCCATTTGAGAGTAAGTAGTCTGTATAATAATTATGAGGTCTTTATTACGAAAGTAAGTTAGAAAACGAAGTACTTGCATATTTAGCTATCTAGAAATCAGTCAAAATATTGCTAGATTGTATTTTAAACTAGTCAGGTACTAATGAATCATAGTGTAATAAATTGATAGATAATTACAAAGTATTTTAACATACAATGGCCTCGCTCGTTTCACAGTCGGTCAAACAAGGGCAAGTGTGCTTTGTTTGAATCAGGCATTCGTTTAGTTTAGTGGGTTATGCCTCGTTTGAATTAGTTTAATTACACTCTTGAATGCATAACCTTTGTTTGATAATAACAGGTTATTTGTTATTTCTCGTTATTATAAACCCACGACCGTTTTAACCCCCTACACAAAAAGAGGGGTGTTATAAGTTTGACGCCTATGCCGCGTGGTCTGTCTGTCGGTATGTCTGTCTGTGACATCGTAGCTCCCAAACGGGTAGACCGATTTCGATGCGTTTTTTTAATAGAAAGCTAATTTTTGCGAGAGTGTTCTTGGCGTGGTTTCATGTGAAATCGGTTCAACAGTTTTCAACTAGGTAACTTAAAAAATTGCGAAATAAGAATAAATTACCAATTGACAAAAACCCCAACGCCAAAAACAAACATTTAAAAAGTGAAAAATAATTCGGTCACCTATTTTAATGTAAGCAATGTATGTATGTTTTACTATTTAACTCTCTTTAAGATATTTTTGGTTTATTATTTATTAGATTATCATATCAGTCTCCAATAGTTATTTACATGAGGGAGCAATTTTATTGAGGTGTGTTATTATCATTGGAGGAAAGATAATCAAAAACTCTACAACGACACAACTTTTAACACCCTCTATATCTAAAAACAAAATGCAATAATGGTGTAACAAAACACCCCAGTAACACCATAGTATTAATCAGAGACCATCAAACTGAACAACTTTTACCATGGCGCCAACTTCGAAATCGCGCAAAGTAGTTTTGTATGGAAAAGCTGATTTATTTTCGCGATTTAGAAGTTGGGTTCCTAGTGAAAGTTTTTCATTTCAGTTTGATGTGCTAAAGCACCCCCTTAAGTATTACTAGGGTGTTTTGTTACACCTTGTATAGCACATCACAAATTAAATTAAAAAAGTATACCACATCTTATAAAATTATAAATAATTTCACATTACGTGTCTAAACATCTATTTACCTCACGACTTAATAGATCCACGGCTAATATTACACAACTTGATATAATTTAAGTGTCAATAATTATAATGATCGAGCTCACTCGTAAGAGCTCTTGTAATTTCATTTCATTTCGTAACTTTAAACTTGTGAAAAATTATTTTGAAAGTGTTCATCGATGGTTATTAGAAAGTTGATTTTAAACAAAGCGTGTTTAATGAATTAATTCATTAAATAGGCGATCAAATTAGGTGATTATGATTAGACACTTGAAACAACCGTGTCTCTTTCGGAATGGTTATAAATGGACCAAGATCCGGCCGTAAAATTAGGCAACTACCTATTTGTTTTTCGAACGAAATGTGATTCAAGTGAAAGTTTATACAGGGGTTCATACAACGCCGTCAGGTTGCCTAGCAAAATCTTGCCCGAAGTACCTTTACAATGATCATTTTTGGCACAATTTTTTCCAATTATTGTACCTCTCTGTTTGGGAAGTAATTAGGTGCACTCGGAAGGAGACCAATCTAAAGAGCTGGAAAACTAGGGCTGCCGTTGTATGAACCCTGTATAAATTTTCACTTGAATCAGATTACATTTGCCAAACAAATAGGTGCATATTTTACGGTCGGATCTTGGTCTAAAATCAGTTACAACTAATTAAAATCTCTACTATTATAAAATGAGACACTTTTTTAAAGTTGTTCAGTTTCATAGTCTGGTCATCGCCTTAAAAAAGTGTCAGCATATTAAGAAGGACCCTGTATAGTGTTCTAGCTACAGCTATTATAGTGGTACAGAACAACTATTCTGAGGTACAGTCAACAGCTAAAGTCAATGAGCTTTAGCGAAATTCAAATTTAAATTAATCTTAAACACAAGACATAAATATATTAAGTTATAGATGTGTCATGAATAGACATGAATAGATGCATATTTACCTAAACTGCACTTTTTTCCCTACGAAAACATAATGTGGGCATATCCACATTATGTTTTCGTAGGGAAAAACAATTTCTGAATAAAGCTAAATTGTCAGAGTTTTTCATGTTATCCTTGTTGTTAATGTTGTTCGGTTTGTTCAAATATCCAAGTTCTACGATATTTTAGCAGTCCCGGGAGTCAAGAACGATCCTAGGATTGTTTCATTAATTTTTTTTTTAGTAACTATGAGTTTGCTCTTGAGCTCAATCCAGTCCTCAGGACAAAGATGGGGTCGTAGATGTAGCGAACTTACCCAGAAGATGCCTATTCACTCGTACTTTAAAGGAATTCGGGTTGTAAGTACTCGGAAATAATATAAAATAAATTAAGACGTGTCCACGAAAAATTTAGTTTAGGTAAATATGCATCCGAATATCCGATCTCTAGTCATGAAAGAGCGTTGATTAAACTTTATTTAAAGCTAAAATAAAATTATAATCATCTGATAATAATTTTGAAAGATACTTTCGGCATTATTTACTTTTGATGTCGACTGTAGGTACTTACTATGGGAAATTATTTAATGTGAAAATTAAAAGAGCCTATCATCATCATTACCAATTTTGGTCTCTTGACATTTTATCAAAATAATCATAATGTCACAAGCTCATCAATTTTGACATTTGACATTCATTGTGTCATATCATTACCTCTCACCTATTTAAAATAACTTGTCAACACCAGATGGTTGACCAAAACTGGGCGAATAGCCTTGATTTCTTTGCCGATTGCCACATACATAACATCACGACCGTTTTCCCATTTCAGGGTAGACAGTGACTACAAAAAACCATTCCGAGCATGAAGTTAGTTTACATTTAAGTCAATATACCTAATATCAACTTCATCTTATGCAGGGTGTAAAATTAAATGCGTTAAGTCTTTTCTTTACGGTACTACAGATCAGACCGTCAAACAAAACAAATTTCATTATGGGACCAATATTAAATCGTGATTGAAATCCAGGGAGCATCGGGTCAAAGTGACCATTGACATTTCCTATGGAAAAACCATATTTTCTCGATTTCGATGATATATTGTGAAAGATGTTCAGTTTCATGGTCTGAAGCGACCCCTAAAGTTTGTAACCCATTTATTTTTGCACCATGTATACCACCACCACCACCACCACTACTATAATCGGACTGAATACAATGGCTGTACCACCCCGTAGGTAGCTGCGCAGTGACATGCGCGGAGACACAGAAGCCCGCTTCAATCTACCCTTCGATCAACAATGTTGTATATTGGTTGAGCAATACCATTCCGACGACGTAGACTTTCACGGGTAGGTACTCGGTTTATTTGCACCTGACTATTACAGGGTGTAAAAAAACACCCTAGTAATACTTAAGGGGGTGCTTCAGACTATCAAACTGAATAACTTTCACTATGGAGTCAACGTCGAGAAAAAATAAAAAAATCTGCCGTCCCATACATTTGAGTCGAGACGGTACTGCAGTTTTGTATGAAAGAGCGATGATTTTTTTTCGCGATTTCGATGTTAGCTCCATAGTGAAAGTTGTTCAGTTTGATGATCTGAAGCACCCCCTTAAGTATGACTAGGGTGTTTTGGTACACCCTGTATATCCCCTCAAGACGCAACAGATTGAAAAATTCGTTCTCTGGCTAGTGGGCTCGGTAGCGAAATTGGATAACGCACTTCCCCGGTTTGGAAGGGTGCGGGTTCAAGTCCCGCCCGAGACTGAATTTTTCAATCTTTAATTTGACCCTGAATATGTCATACGTATAAGAAAAAATATCCAGCGCACTAAATGAGCGGCACAGCTTGTGGTCAGTCCTATAATAAAGTTATGGTCACGCTTGGCAGGCTACTGGTTGGCAATCGTAGTAAGATGGAAGTACTTAGCTGCTACACAAGTGAATACTTTACATTCCTTGGTAAGACCTTAGTCGTCTCAATAAGTCACTTATTAAAATAGTAAGGTGGGTCCCTATTCTAGTCATCACATTTAGGTACCTACTACTACTAACTCCGCTGATTGGCGATCCAAAGTCAGTCTTGGTCTCCAAATAAGAGAGCGCCACTTTTCCCAATCCTGCCCGACCTCTCCCCAGTAGTTGGCTTGAAGCTCACGTAGCTCAGCCTCCACTACGTCGCTCCGACGATACATGGGGCGACCCACTGGACTTCGACCCAGATATACTACATGGATATTGTTGCAACTAGGGATAACTTCCGTGCGTTCAGATGTTTTTGCCATACTTATTACTGGAAGCAAAATAGGTCATAGTTTTCAGTATAATGTTAGGTCCCAATTGTTATATTTTTATTTTTGGTGCTTTTGCGGTACTCTTTAACACTAGGTACCATAAATTATCTCTGGAATTGGCTCTCTAATTGGCACATGGCATGCTTTATTCTTATTGCTGTCTCCCGTTTGCAATAGAGGGAAGTCGGATATTTCTTTTTCCTACTCCTCCTATCTTCTGTGATTAATTCATTGCGGGTTCCACGACAGAGTTATCCCCCGGGCTCGCTGGACTTCATTGTCTAGTGTTGTGAATGGTCGCCGCTGTTGATCCTGGCTTACAGGAATGTGGGAATGTGGTGGGCCTATGCCCGACTAAAAATAAAAAGTCCCAGATATACTCTCTTGACATGCCAGTCCTCCTCCTGCAATGCAAGCGGAGGCGGTGTGCTTTGATCACACGTACAAATAATAAATATAATGTACTAGCTGTTAGGAAAGCATGCAGGAAAGCGCAGCGTAGGTAGGCCCCCCTGTAGGTGTGCCAAAAATCGTTCGAAACTCTCGTTCACTCGCCACGCGATTCCCTGTATGTCCTTATCATAATTTATCATCATCATAGGACAGTAGGCCTCCCCCAAGAATCGCCATAACGACCGGTCTTGCGCTGCCCTTATCCATCCTCATCTATCATCTGTCTTAATTCATTATCAAAGGATAATTATATTTAGGGTAGCAAGTGAGTATACAGCGACGACTCCAAGTGAACCGCACACATGTAACGTTGTATTACTTCACAACACCAACACTGTTACGCCACGTCACGCTTAGCGACGCGTGGAGAGCTGCTTCCATATTGATGGGACCATGATTTTTAAGACTTCGCAGATTTGCAAGAATAGTCGAATAAAAATTATTTTTAATAGTTTTTTTTCATAATACGATTTCTTAGAATCGTAGCGTAGGTACAATTTTTTTAATGCATAATAGGGTTTGCGCTAAAAACAGATTCACATTTCCTCCTGAATGTTTTTTTTTATGAAACACAAATAATTTTCATCCAGTTTTTGCGTGATGCTTGAAACAAATCAAATGAATCAATCGTCATTAACTATTTTGGTCACTGGACATATTATAGCAATATAATCAAATATCACAAACTCATCAATTTTGACATTTCGCATTTATTGTCATTACTTCTCAAGCTCTCACTTATTTAAATTCATGTCTACACCAGATGGCTGACCAAAACTTAGCTTCAATATATTTATCATCATCTTATCATAATCCTGTTTATAACTTGGGCTATGTTCAAAAACATTTTCAGTTTTTCAGTTTTTAGGTAGTGCACAAATTGTATTCTTATCAATTACCTAATTATGGATTTTTTTTGTCCGCATTAATTACCAAACAACGGTCACCCCACAAGGAATCTTGAATACAACACTACGATGTGGAACGTGCGAGTTTTTGTAACTGTCTTCCACTCCATACAAACAATCCATACAACTGCTTGATGGAGAAATAATGGTGCAGTTATAGCGATACCGGAGAATGATTGCTTTATTCTTTTCGTTTGATTGTCTACATTGATTCTAAAAACCTGGCCTAGAATTTAAACCTTTTCTTCCTAGCTTTTTGGTGAAGGAAAATATTGTGAGGAAACCTGCATGCTTCGATTTCGAGGCATGTATTGTACCCACTGTCCATTATAAGTGGCTCACTACCCGTCACATTGAATAGAGTTTCGGTACTAGTGAAACGTGGATGTTCTGAGGTTCCAGAATATTTCTGACTGCCCCCTCGGGGTTATAGACGTAAGCATATGCTATGCTTAATTCTTCCTGTGGTATTTCAATGTGCCACTGTAAGTTTTCTTCACCAGAATTATTCCAATCGAAAGGTCATAGTTTAAGCACAATATAATAAAGAGTATCTATTACTAGATACAGTACGGACACTCCCTTCCTCCCACCAACTTTTTACCTCATTTTTTTCTTTTCTGGGAAGGTTTTAATAAATGTTGATAATAAGAAAACAGCACAACGCAGCTGGTGTGATGGGATCCTTTGTGCCGGGTACGTTTAATGACGAGAGGCCCATTTAGAGTGTGCATTTCGTTTTTTTTTTTTTTCCTGTAATTCCTTGTGACGAAGCTTGACGTGGATTTTTTTTGACTGTACTCCTTTGGACGAGGCATATTGCCGAATTTAAAATAGATTGTTTGGAATTTTTTTTTGTAATTTGATTATTGTAATTTGTGACATTGTTACGTAATAAATATGTGATAAAAAAGAAAACAGCACAATATGATAAACATTCTCGCAACCCAATTTTATGATTAACTAGCGGCCCGTCCCGGCTTCGCACGGGTGGACGTCTAATCTTTTCTAGCAATAAATATAGCCTATGTTAATCAGGGTGAATGCAGCATTCTAATGGTTAAAGAATTTTTTAAATCGGCCCAGTACTTTTTGACCCTATTCATTACAAACATACAAACATACAAAAATAGGTACAAATCTTTCCTCTTTATAATATTAGTGTAGATTTATCACAAAGTGTGTAAGGAGAGAGATACGAATTATTTCGTTAAAGTGAATGAACATTGACGTACTACAACGTATATTTACTGGACTGTTACAAAATGGACGTAGGCATAAGCTACCATAATGTAACAATTTACATACAATTATATACCTTCCTGCATGGACATAAAAGCTAAAAGCAGTATATTAAACCACTGCTTCCTACACATCCCACTTTACCTAATCAAGTTGTTAATTAGCAACAATTATAAATCTTTTGTAACGATAATCGCCTGTTACTATTATGTATCGAGAATCAGATGATTTTTATATTTATTGCATTGGAAAAAGGGTTATGTGATGCGACTTCAACAATTGTAGTACAACTAGGGTTGTACATACAAGATTTTAGATTATAATCTTTGAAATTGTGTAATTCTTCATTTTCTTTTTGTGATGCCAAAAGCGAACGCAAAAAAAAAGCGTTCGCACTCGTAATGTAGCTTTTTCTTATAGTTGCATTCCTTTCAATCAACAAAAAAGCCAATATTAACCCACTGCGCCTATAATCTATAAGCGCTATAAATAAGCGTCTTTATAGCGCAATTCATCGCGGTCCTATGCCAATCTGCAACCCAATTCTCCAAGCACAAACATCGTCACAACCATAAATTCGTCATTGAAACATAGGAAAGCTAATCGGTAATTCAGTAAGGTATCATGACATGACTGTGTCAAACTTATATAAAAACTTCGACAATCTGGAGGATGCAAGAAGGATGTTACATTTAAGATAATTTCACTCCTGAACCGTTGTAGATCCGTTGACGTGGCCTGATTATGATATGGCTGTCTACCGTCATTGAGCCTGGTTTACAAACAGTTAAAAGGTGGAAATAAGTAAGTTATGGACCTTTACGCACAAAAAATCCATAATGGAAGCCGTGTATAAAAAATATTATAATTTCGTTTTGCCTCTAAAATCACTGCGCACCGGCTATACAAACCGTGAATAATTAATTAACTTATTCTGTAATATAATATTTTTAACGTTGAGATTAATTCGTCGACTATTTTCTTTTTGTTTCAATATCTTTGCGCTGTCTAAAGTTTAGAGGCAACCCTATCAAGAAGGCATGCATTATTGATGGTGGCTACTGATGAGGAACTGATGCACAGTTTTAGATAGATTTACGGTTGCATATGCATATA
Source organism: Agonopterix subpropinquella (assembly GCA_922987775.1). Taxonomy (NCBI): domain Eukaryota; kingdom Metazoa; phylum Arthropoda; class Insecta; order Lepidoptera; family Depressariidae; genus Agonopterix; species Agonopterix subpropinquella. The sequence continues at coordinate 36,279,615 of OV277694.1, read as the reverse complement.
GGATCCATATCGATAATTTTAGGATGGTGATGATTATCTGCAATACAATTCTCTAAGTGCAAACATCGTCACAACCTTAAATTCGTCGTTGAAACATCGGCTAGCTGTTCTGTTGAATTCGATATTCGCTAAGGTTAGGTCATGTGTCAAGCTCATATAAAAACTCCGACGATCTGAAGGATGAAAAAAGGATGTTACGTTTGTGAGCTTGTCGATGTTGTTAACAGCGATGTGACGCTTAGAGAATTGCATTCCTGATAGCGTATAAGGCTAGAAGCTGAGAGTAGGTACGTATAAACTACTGGGTGAAATTGACATCATTAGCATCCTTTTAAAGAATCTACCCATCAAACTGAACAACTTTTACTATGGGAGCACACCGATCGGAGCAACTAAAAAATTAGCTGTTCCGTACTAAACTGCAATGCCTACTCGACTCAAATGTATGCAACAGCATACATTTTTTTTGCTCCGGTTGGTTTGCTCCCTTAGTAAAAGTTGTTCAGTTTGATGGGTAGACTCTTAGTTTAAAAGGATGCCAATGTTATCAATTTCACCCTGTACAAGGTGACTTTTACACTTTTCTTGCAAAAATGCAAGCCCTGACTTGTGTGATGAGTTTTTAGGAGCTGCTTTTCGGTGAAGGAAAACATGACGAGAAAACCTGCATGCTTCAATAGGTGTGTATTATATTCACTGTCTATAGCCGGAAGATACGACTGTATTTAGCACCATGAACACCAGCGCTGCGGGGATTTCATCTCTTCCCAAACTATAATTGCATCTTTGGGATGATTTGCATGAGGCAAAACAGAAAGCGTTAGACGTGGTTTCGTTCTGGGAAGACAAAATTGTATGCACTGCACCCTGTAGTTCTATTGACTAGTTTCATTATGGAACCTATGCATGAACCCGCGGAGTTCATAACATCGATATGAGAAGATGATCACGAACACAAAACGACTCTACACGGATGAAGCAACAGCCCTAGGGTATGAATGCCATGGAGCAATAACAAAATATATATTACACGTTAAAATCAATTTACTTATGCCCCGAAGATAAACCATGGCTATTAACGCTTTCAACTTTCCCAAGAATCGTCCCGCCTAAACCATTAGATAGAAACCCGGTGGTTGTTGGTTCAACATCCTCATTTCCCTGGCTCCGTCTTGGCCGGTGAACTGACCATTGGACCCCGACACATTATGTGAAGCAGCCACGTGTGACAGACGGTATTGTACCATTACTGCAGTGCTATTTATGGGTAGAATTGGCGTAAACAAAAGAGTATTTAGTGAGAAAGACGTCAAATTATAGGCACCGAATAACTCGCTAACTAAAAGCGAAGCTTGCCTCGCCTCTGGAAAGAGAGAGCGCTGCTTTTTCTAATCCTGCACAGACTGAAGCCAGTAGGTCCTCTCGCCAGATGTCAGAAATGTAGCTAGGAATATATTCAAGCGTTTTATTCAGAAAACCAGTTAACAACAAATGTCCTAATATCTCGATAAATGGCGTTGACTAGGGGTTGTGCAAACGACTTGCTATTAATAAAATAGGTACAAATAAAATTGTAAAAAAATTTCCCTACTTCTCACGCTGTCGGGTAATGTATATAAGCAGGAAAACATGAAAAGATATTTCGTCAACGCATGCGTCAGCTTCAGTGACAAGATTTTTTTAAACTTCTGTTTTACCTAGTAATCAATTATCATCTTTAGACCCACATCAATTCAATGCTATCAAGCTTCAAGGCATATTGAACGATTCTTTTTCCTTTTTAGTAGTCACTTGAAATCACTTGACAAATTACAAAAAACGTTGAATAATTTAAACAGTCACCTAAAGCTAAAAAGCTTAAGTCAAACAATAACGTTATTAAACCGTTGCACAACTAAAGCAAACAATCGTAAGGCCATGTCTGTATTCTCTCAGGTCTACGTCATAAGGCTACGAAAGCGAATCTCTGCCCGAAGGCACAAAAGAGTTCAGTGTAATTTGTGCGCTTGCCGCCTCTACGTGCTTTACTTGTCCCTTCTTAGGTGACAGACAGTGTTCTTAATTAAAAAATTAATCATCGGAAAACACGACCGCGAAATTTAAAAACAAAATGTGAATTCGAATTTTGAATGTTTTGTGAAACTGTGGGTGTTTTTGTTTTTTTTAGTGTTGTGCTAGTTCTGTAATCATTATCGATAAAAACGAATACTTCATTTTAATTTTACGAATAATCAATTCAATTAGAAATTATGATTTTTCGTATGATTGTGCACACATGGTAGACCTTATGATGGAATGATGAGTGTTTGCATGCTGAGTTCATATAACGGTATTTTTAAGCGTCTTTGTAAACATTTCATAACCATTATTGTCTGTTTGTTGAGGCCTCACAATATTTTTTCTATGGATTAAAAAGTACTTCATTCTCTATTAAGATACGAATTTAAGAAGGTACACACGGCGACACATCACCATACAAAACCAACATAAGCTGGCCGCGCGACTTTACATGCTACTCGACCTACGCGCGGCCAGCTTATTTTGGTTTTACACGTTGATGTGTCGCCGTGTGTACATAAATTGTGCCAACCCTAAATGGTAAACCTACTCGTAAGGTCAAGAGGATGGTGATTTTTCTGTACGGTATAAAAAATATTAACTCTAAAGTCGCATCCAAGTTTATGCAATGATCTTCGCAATATCAGTCCTTTTGGCGACTGAAAGATGGACTTTAACCTCTTTTTTTTTACATAAAAAGAAAACCGGCCAAGATTGTATCAGATTCACATATGAAAGGGTTCCGTAGCGATATAAAAAACGTATCCTGACATAGCTTAGATAACTTAAGGAATCTTCAAAAGCAATCAATTAGAGCGATTTAATTTCGTTCAGCACCATTATCGATCTAGCCGAGTACCAGTAAATCAATTTTTACGTTATAGGTTTCTATTTTATTATAATTGAGCCGGGGCATACAGACAGACAGACAGAATGGACGAAAGTATAATGGATCCTTGTTGACTGCGGAACCCTAAAAATGTGTGAAAACTAAATGCGTATAACAAGGGCGAATTAACTAGGCACCTGGCTAGCACGTGGCTCGGAATTTGACACCCCTCCTGCTACCCCCCCGCGGGACCCCGCTGTCGCCGTGCGAGGCCGAACCGTAGCATTTTAGTTACCGTTGCACGTGTCCCTGCGCTTTAGCATTTTCGAGTTATTCTTTCCGAGTGCCTAGTTAATTCGCCCGTGTTGTAGTTATTTTATTATTAAGACAGTGCCTTCATAGAGTCATTGTCCTATGAAAATTTTGGGAAATAATTTAAGTAAAGAAGCGGAATCACAGACGGTTGGCTTAAAACAAAGAGAAGACAAACAATTAAACATTCACTTAATTAAACTAACAATGGTTTACCGTTGATGTAACCTCACTATTTAACCTACAATTGAGTTGTACATATCATTTACTGTCTAATTAGGACTACATAAAAAAAGATTATTTTTATTTGCACCCTTCTTGAAATAGGGGTGTAAGTACAACAGTACAACGTTTACTGTCATTTAGCTGGCGTACAACAGTACAACGTTTACTGTCATTTAGCTGGCGTACACATAGACGTATAAACTAAAGACCGGCAATATCAGTTACACAAATGGCACCACTTTTTAAGCAAATTCAAGCAAAAGTCGTTCTTAATGTAAGGAAATAGCGGAGTCTTCCAGCTGGAGGTCTGGTGACAAAATGGTTCAAGACGGTATCTGTTTACTATTGACATTTCACTTATTCTAATGGGCGGTTGTCATAAGTGTGAATAGATGGCAAGTAGTGTTGTTATGTCTTGCTTCATATTATTTATCTTCCCTATAATATATCTATGGGCGTACAACAGTACAAAGTTTACTGTCATTTAGCTGGCAAAAGAGCTCTTTAGGAGGCTAGGAACTAATCTAATCTCTATTCAATTCAATTCAATTCATTTATTTAACAACTTACGATAATAGTACAAACACAACAGATGTTTTGATAATTTAAATTGTCTGTGTGTTAACATAATTTGTCATAGATGTCAAGCGGTAAATCATTAAATTAATCTGTCTATGTACTATGTCAGATTTTCTTTAAAAAAATTATAGTAGCTCAAAGATTTATACAGGGTGTAACAAAACACCCTAGTAATACTTAAAGGGGTGCTTCAGACCATCAAACTGAACAACTTTCACTACGGAGCCAAAATCGAAATCGCGAAAAAAAAACAGTTGTCCTCATACATTTGAGTCGAGTCGGTAATGCAGTTTTGTATGAAAGACCTGATTTTTTTTTCGTGATTTGGAAGCTCCATATTGAAAGTTGTTCAGTTTGATGGCACAGAGTACCCCCTTAAGTATTACTAGGGTTTTTTGTTATACCCTCTATACATATCGATATCTAAAGTTAATCCCAGCATTAAAACTGATATATTTTAACGGAAACCTGTCAAAACACAGACGCCGCAGAAATTAGTTTACAAATTATGTTTAAAAATATTTATTGACTTTAATTGGTTAAGTATTGAAAATAGGCTGAAACTTTGTTAGTCTGCAGCGCGCTGCAAGAAAACAAAGCTTATCGAAGCCTCGTTATATACCGATAGTAAATCAAGATATCTTACTAAATACGCCCATAATAAAGTTTCCCATATAAAGTAACCTAAACTATTTCATAATAGCACGTTACAAACCCAACTGTTCGTAACACAATACTGCGCACGGGCCATTTGAATTGGAAATTGAATGAATCATAACGCCTGGTTATGTTCATTTTAGCACAATTCCATTGTAATAGAATAACACCAAACTAAGGTATCGTAAAGGATGACTTACTCCTTCAGCAATAGTCGACATCTCTGATGCCAATACCACAGTATAAGTAAGAATATCTAGTACACCTATCTACTACATGCAGTACGGACACTCCTTACACCCCCCCCCCCCCCCCCCCATACATTTAAACCTCACCCCCTCTGGCTCTGGGTATCGCTCATGCCCATGTGCGGCTACCCGATGACAATATGTCGCCTGATGAGATTATACAGGGTGTAACAAAACACCCTAGTAATACTTAAGGGGTGCTTCAGACCATCAAACTGAACAACTTTCACTATAGGGCCAACATCGAGAAAAAATAAAAAAATCTGCAATCCCATACATTTTAGTCGAGTCGGTACTGCAGTTTTTGTATGGGACAGCAGATTTTTTTATTTTTTCTCGATGTTAGCTCCATAGATTGATGGTCTGAACCACCCCCTTATGTATTACTAGGGTGTTCTGTTACACTCTGTACGTGCTCTTAATCAGGGCCTCAATTGCGCAATTTTATACGGTTTTGGTTTAGATTTGGTTTACTTAGCTGAAGTAAAAAAGCTATCGCGATATTTTTTTCTGGACGGTTAAATCGCACAATACAGAAAATTCGATCGAACGGACATCAAACGTTACGCCAACGTATCTTCCGAAATAAAGCTAAATCATTACCGTTAATATAATTTGCGCGATACGAATTGTGCATAACGTAACGTTTTTGGTTGTGGTTTTGTTTTGGTAGTATCGTTCAAACTTAGGGCGATTGAGGCCCAGCTCCTCTAAAATCTACCCTGTTATGCGGGGCGGTGCAGGGTGAGTTACGGTATACAGGGTGTACATTAAAATGGGACAGCTACTTAAAGGGGTGCTTCAGACCATCAAACTGAACAACTTTCTATATGGGACCAACATCGAAATCGCGAAAAAAAAAACCGCTCTCCCATACAAAACTGCAAACAAATACAAATACAAATACAAATATATTTATTCAATAAATTGGGTTCGGATACATGCGGTATGAGTGATAGTGCTGGGTACAGCTCTGGGCACAACACGCAGGTGCAAACATAACTCACTTTAATTTTAATTTTAAATTTAATTTTAATTTTAATTTTAATTTTAATCTATAATAACTTGATTCTCTGACAAACTACCTATGTAATGCTCTTTGTATGGGACCTGGTTTCCTGAAATAAATGATTTTTATTTTTTTTATTTATTATAACTCGACTGAAATGTATGCGACAGCAGATTTTTTTTTCGCGATTTCGATTTTGGTCCCATAGAGAAAGTTGTTCAGTTTGATGGTCTGAAGCACCCCTTTCAGTAGCTGTCCCATTTTATTGTACACCCTGTATAAGGTTACAGAGGGGTTATAGGAATGGCCATTCTATAGGTACATGCAGTATTAGGTACTATGCTTTATATCCTGGGCTTACGCCTATACCACGGTATTAACAGTAAACTATTACGGTAATAAATTGGAAACCAGGTGTTAAATCTGACAAAGACATGCACAAGCCGTGTCGCGGGGGTCGTAAATAAACAGTAGTAATCAGATACTGGACGTAAAACCTTTCCTATAGGGCCGAGCGAAATTATATTGCGAAATATTATATGGCCGTTACCGTTAGTACTAGCGGAATTTACTGTAATTTTATTCGAAAGAGCGTTTTTCTTTTGAGTTTCTAGGGGATCGATAGATAGGGCTATGGTCTGCGTGAATTATCTTTTCATCACTCATACTCTGAAAGTAGGTCATTGTTTATCTAAGAAGCGGGTTGAAAGTGATACATTTCTTCCCTAGGGCGGAAAAGTAATTTAAAAAAAAATCTACGTCTATACATGCAATCCTCTCTACACTCTATATTGAGCAAAGGCAGAAACCTATACAGCCACACTTCGATAACATTATATTAAAATTCTTAACTTTAATAATTATTATGAACAAAAATATTGGAATTTAGTAATAATAAAGACATACAACAATAATTAAATATTAATTTAATTATTAATAACAATAATTTAACATTTCAATACTTTTGTATAAATTATACGCATTTTGTTTTCTGCGTGAAGAAAAAGTACCTAATTTAAAAAAAGCATAAAAAAAAGTCATTAAGTTGGGCTGCGTTCACGAACTTTGGGTGCGGTTGTTTTTAACTTGCTCTATGGTAGAACGTTTTTCACAGAGGCTCTGAAGTGCGATTTTTGAACATCATACGAGCGAATCGGCAGTAAAAAGATGCATAATCTCCATAGTAATTATGAAATTTTCTAATGCCGAGTCGCTCGTATGATGTTTAAAAATCGCACAACTGAACGGCGTTAGTGTGAAAAGTTGCACTCGGGGTGCACCTGGGGCGTAGGTTCGGAACGCAGCCTTGCGCGAAAAAGAAAAAAAGGGAGGGAAAGCACATGTTGCTAATTTTGCGGATCCGTTTCAAAACGTGTAAAAATCACTAGGGAAGTATATTTGTCTCACTCTAGCATCCACTATCTTCCTATGTTTTTTTCTACTTCGTATTGGTCCCCGAGTGATTTTCAAACGTTTTGAAACGCAGCCTAAAATGAATTCATCGAGCTAATAGCGATTCAGAAATTGATTTTTCAGTATCTGGTTTTTGGTTAATTTCCTCGTAATCGTGATGAAAAGCAGAGTGTGAAAGTACCCATTTCACACTCGAACTATGGGCGCCCCTCACCTTTGGTTCGGGGCGCCAAACATCTCGTGTGAAATGGGTCACTTTCATCCCTTGGTTAACAATCTACTATTGTTTCTTTAAAATAAGAAAGAGGGAAAAGATGACGAATATGCCATCTGTTGAGTTTTTTAGGAAGTAAAATTAAAAAGGAAAAGAAAAACGCTCATTAACACAGAAATAAAAATCAAAAGAAGGTGCTGGCAGATACTATGTGTCTCCACGTTTAGTTTTTCCAACTTTCCTTAGCTTCTTCTCGTCTAGAGTCTATTAGTTTCATGCTCTTGTCTCGGTTCAATCAAAGATTTAAAAAAACAATTTAATTTTGCAATTGGTTAGTTACTAGATTTTACCCGCAACTTATAATAACAAACTTATATATTCGTCCATACAAATTATATACTCGATTTTAAGTCAAATCATAAGCTTTTAAACAAAAAAGTTTCATCAAAATCGGTTCAGTAGTTTTTGTGTGATGTTGTTACAAACAAACAAACATTTCATCATCATCATCATCGGCCTATAAACGTCCCACTGCAGGGCACAGGCCTACCCTCAGGGAGGGTGTATGGGCATTTGTCCACCACGCGTGCCCCGCGGATTGGTAGCTTCACATACACATCAGAATTTCTTCTTCAGTGTATGCAGGTTTCCTCACGATGTTTTCCTTCACCGTTTGAGAGCAGTCGGTATTACGTACATAAGTTAGAAAAACTAATTGGTACATGGCATGGCAAACAAACATTTACAGTTTTATAATAGTATAGAATAGATAGATAAACTAAGTAAGTGTAGGTAGCTAAGTCCTCAATACATTTTTTTAAGCTTTAACCCAATATGTTAATAGACAGGTGAGGTGACATAATAATTTATGGACTATTTTTATTACGCAAGGTAGGTTCTTATTCTTAGGTACGTAAAAAAATTAGAGCAATCTATCGTACTATACGTAACTAAAAAAATATCACACTTCTATATTCCAAGACCAATAAGGTTGAAACTCTACTTGCTTAATTTATTTCGCAAGTAAATAATATGTTTGTTGAACTATATGCAAATGTGTTTCAAGTCAAGCTGTCACTTGTAATAGTTAACACATACAGTGTCAAACATATCAATGATTTGTAATAATTAAGTATCTACTTTTTTTATTGTACAGGGGGCGGTGTGTTAGTTAGACCATCAAACTGAACTATTCTCACTATGGGACCAATATTGAATTCGGTAAAAAAAATCTGCTGTTCCCGCTGTTCCATACATTGTTGGTCCCATAATGAATGTTGTTAAGTTTGTTGGTCAGAAGCACCCCGATTAATAAGAATGTAGCGCGTTTAATTTTACACCCTGTATAAACAAAATGATAAATATATCTTTAACTGTAATGCAATGTAATATCATGAAAAAAAGGGAATCTAACTTAAGAACAAATTCCAATGTTACCAATAACAATTTTCGGGGAATATAAGCCAGGAGAATAATGCAAAACCACTTTTCTGTAATCTTAGGTGCAGTTATACAGAAAAGACGTGTGGCGGTGGCGGATAGGCGCCACACGTCTCTTCTGTATAAACCGCGCCTTAAATATACACGAACGTTAACTTCAACATTTGCGTGAAATGTAAATTTAACAAATTTGCAAAAACTGTCATAATGTTAAGTACCCATTTAGTTCTCAATTGAAACCATTCTAAGACAATATCTACGAGTACAAAGAATAGCATACTTACTTCTTACTACAAGTTTCCTAAGCCACTACATTTGTTTATAGACCTATGTAAAACAGTACAATAAGTTAGAAATACATTTTCTCACATACATACCTACATGTGCTTTGTTATGTAGTATTGTTAATTGTATTTTTTTTCTCACTATTGATAGTTGGGTTGTTTAGATCGAAAAACAGCTCAAGTTTGCAATTTTTGATAAAAGCAAACCACTTGGCATGGGTGTTCCTTAGGTCAATAGAAGCCGATTAAGATCGGTAGGCCGCGGGGGTCCCCCCTCTGGTCCGGTAGGGGGGGGTTCAAAGATGCGCTCCGACCGGCCACATTCCACTACTAATAACAGAATTAGTTTCGATAGTAGGTCAAGTTTGGTATCGTTTTCGGATAAATTGAGGGTGTACAATTCGTTTCTGATATAAAAAATGGTAGTATGTAGAATGGTTTTTGAGATATTTAAAAAAAAATCGAAATCGCAAGTAAAAATTTATACTTCAAGCCATCGTAATTGTTAAAGGGGCTTCATTTTTGGAACACAAAAAATATGCCATAATAGCCTGTTTAATACAGATTATGAAAAATATAACTTATTAGCATATCTTCGTACAAAAAATAGATGAAAAATTTTTTTGAAGGTCGCGCGCCGCTTGCATTTGAGTCACTCGCTATGTTATGACGAGAACACGATGTTGCTACTGAGAACATAAATTCAGATAAAAATTATTTAGAATAGTGGATTAGGATCGGCTAAGCAAAATGAGCCTTGATTTTTACTCCCTAGGGGTTCAATTTCGGAACATACCTTCTCCGTAAGCCTGCAAAATCGTAACATACTCGGTTATTTTACAGCCTGCCAGTTTAGAACTATAATACTATTACCTATTCTGTACTAATAGGTCAAGTTTGATATCCTTTTTGAGTAACTTTAGGCTAAAGAATGTATTTTTGATGTCAAAAGTAGTGATCGGTGAAGCAGTTTTGGAGTTATTTTTAAAATAATATATAAATTTCTAGTTTTTTCCTTTCTTCGTATAAAAATACTTGAGGAATGCTTGTACACAGATTAAATATATTATATTAAAAATATAACTTTTTAGAACAATTTTTATCAAGATAATGCAATAAAATTTATGTTAACACCGCGCAAGTTATTATTTTTCACCACATTTAATCACCATCCATACTTCAACTTGTAATGAATGATTATAATTGTATGAATGTAAAATCTATTTAAAATCATAATAATAGTAGACTCGGATGAAGCTATTTTTCTTTATTACACTCGTTTTTATCCTTAAGTTAGGGGTACATTGGTACCTACGCTACGGCCGAATATTTTACTATTCTCAGTTCGGATGTCTTCAGTTTTTTGTAGGCAGTGTCCGGGGTGTGGCATGGGTTTATATTAGATGTTACCATTTATCGAGTTTAGGTTTAGTTAATGATGAATGTTTGTATGTGTTTTATTGAAATGCTTACAATATTTTTATTTTACAATCTGAATTCAGATTTTAATCTAACTAGCTTTCATAATTAATTCAGAATGAATGAAAAAAGGCTTACGAATGAAATTTATCGAGCACAGGTGAGCGAAAGTGTTGGGAGAGGCCGTCCGAGGAAAACATACCACGATCAAATCAATGATCTTTTCCGAAAAGGACAAGTGCGTAGCACCCTCAATCGACGGAAGTGCATGAAAATATGTATGATGTCAATGAGGCTAAAGAAGTATGTCAGAGTAGTGTGCAGACGTAGCGTGTGGCGGTCCGTGCTCTCTGCCTTACCCCCTTGGGAATGGCGTGAGCTTATGTATGTATGTATGTAGCTTTCATAATTTCATAGTAATAAACTTAGATACCATAATATTTACTAGCTCGAATAATTTGGAAATACAAAAACAAACTATTTAACACAAGTTTGTATGTCTTGAAGAAGTTTAACTAAGAAAAAGAAAACATTCGGTCGTATTACTTAGTTCGTCGGCTACTTCTACAAAATAAACCACTAAAGCGCAAAAATTCGGTTTATAAAGAGAAAAGGCTTCCTCCTATTATGATAAATTTAAGCAGATTTTAAATTCATAATGTAATGTCCAGTTGAAGTGTGGATCGTCGGCGTCGGTTGAAATGAAAGGGGTGAAAATACTAACTTGCGCGGTGTTAACATTTATTTTTCTGCAATACTTATCTCGATAGAAATGGTTCTAAAAAGTTATATTTTTATTAAATCTGTGTTAAACAAGCATTCATCAAGTATTTTTTTATAGCTATGTACAATTTCGGCTTTTGTAAAAATTACGAAGACTCAAAAGACAAAAATCTAGAATTTTTATATTATAAATATAACTCAAACTGCTTCACCAATGGTTCTAAAAAGATAGATTCTATAAAAGACTTTTGATATAAAAAATGCATTCTTTATCCAAAAATTACTCAAAAAGGATATCAAACTTGTCCTATTAGCTAAACTGGCAGGCTGTAAAATTACCGAGTATGTTACGATTTTGCAGGCTTACGGAGAAGGTATTTCCCCAAATTGAATCCCTAGGGGGTAAAAATCAAGGCTTATTTTGCTCAACCGATCTAAACCCACTATTCTAACCAATTTTTAGCTTAATTTACGTTCACAGTAGGAACCTCGGGTGCTCGTCATAACATAGCGAGTGACAAAAAATTAAACGGCGCACGACATTCAAAATTTTTTTCTACAATTTATTGTATGAAGAGATGGTAATAAGTTATATTTTTCATAATCTGTATTAACCGGGCTATTATGGCGTATTTTTTGTGTTCCGAAAATGAAGCCCCATTAATAGTTATGATGACTTGAAGAATAAATTTTTACTAGCGATTTCGTTTTTTTTTTTAATATCTCAAAAACCATTCTACATACTACCATTTTTCATATCAGAAACGAATTGTACACCCTCAATTTATCCGAAAACGATACCAAACTTGACCTACTATCGAAACTAATTCTGTTATTAGTAGTGGAATGTGGCCGGTCGGAGCGCATCTTTGAACCCCCCCCTACCGGACCAGAGGGGGGACTCCCGCGGCCTACCGATCTTAATCGGCTTCTATTGACCTAAGGAACACCCATGCCAAGTGGTTTGCTTTTATCAAAATTTTACTCACTTGTGCCTAAACGCCTCTACTATGATACATTATGCCTTCAAGAACGAAACTAACGTAATTTAACAATGTAGTTTTTAATTGTGTCTGTTAATGTTTCAAAGAAACGCCCTAGTCTCTGTCTACACCACTGGAAAAGAGGGTGTGACGATATTAGATAGAAACGATTAGTAAACTACATTAGATATAATATAATGTCTAATAAAATTAGCTGAAACTATTTTAAGGTAATGATTAGACCTTCAAACTGAACATTCTTTATGGGACCAATATCGAAATCGCGAAAAAACATTCAGCTGTCCCATAAAAACCTGCAAACATAGCTCGACTCAAATGTATTGGACAGCCAAAGGACATCTGATTTTTTATCGCGATTTCGATATTGGCCTCATAGAGTGTTTGTCAATTTGATGGTCTAAACATCCCCTTAAAATGGTTTCAGCTAATTTTGTTAGACTTTATAATTATAATGAATCTTTTTTCTGTTATAACAAACTTAAAAATCTATGACAAATGATACACTACTGTACCAAATAGTACAATTTTGTACTTGTCAACTCATCGATTGCGGCATTATGTTCAGTACAAGCTCGACCCGGGATGAGTTCTTCGAATTGGCTATTAGGTTATATATTTTAATTAATCAATCAAATCATCCCACATCAGCCCACCGCTGGGCATAGGCTTCCTGTTATTGCACCATTCCTCACGGCCCTGTTCTTATCTGACCCATTTCTGACCCGCAACCCATTATGACCTAATTTAGGTAAAATCCATTGTGTGGCTGTGTGTGTGCGAAGGTGTGTGCGTGTGCGTGGGTGTAGTTAAGTTTAACACTAGAAAGACCAGCGCCGTCAATTTGACGGTTTCGCGAAATGAATCGCACATAACTTTATGTAATAATTTTCTGATGAGCTGATATTTTCTGAGTTTTTCTCATTTAGTAATATGTATGTCCTGATAATGAAATAATCTTCGTAATGTTTTTATTTATAATGATTCTGATAAGTTATACCTACAAGGGCCGACGCCGTCATTTTGACGGCTAAGTAAATCAAGTAGCCCGTTCGGCGAATTGACATGTAAACAGTGTATGTTACTTTGTTATTGAGGGTAGGTACATATTTTTGTTTATTCTTGACATTTTGTTGCGGTATCAGTTCGTGATCCGTAGCCTGAGAGTGGACTTGTATTGCAAATAATACGTAAATAAATTGTTTACAATGTCTTCGCGTCGAAGAACTGATGCGGAAATTTTGCGCGAATTAGAGAGGCTTCGTGACATAGACGAAAATATCTCTGGTGACGAAAGTGAACTAGACTGTGAATCAGTGCCACACGCGAGGACCGAAAATGTTGATTTTCTACCGGAACTTCAGTCTTCATCATCCGATTCTGAAGAGGACCTGCCTTTGTCAACACTTCGCAACTCTCAAGTGATATCACGCCGTGGTGGGAGGGCCCGTGGGCGTCGTGGTTTGCAGTCTGGACGTGGTTCACGGTCAAGCAACTATACGGTACCATCCGAGGGTGATATCCAAGTAGCCATAGATGGTACAGAGTGGGTTTGCATGGAAAATCAAAGCCACGGAGGTCGACGAAGTCAACACAACGTGATGAGAGAAGTTTGAGAGAAGTTGAAGCTACTCATTCCCAAAATAATAAAAGACGCCAGTGTCAAATAAATGTGAATTGCTCAAAAAATCGTACTTGTGATATTTGTGACATTTGCAAGAAACCCGTATGCGGAAAATGTGTAAAATATGTTAAAAAAACACAATTATGTTACAAATGCAATAATTAATATTTCATTAAACACACTTTTATAATACTGATTAAATATAGAAAGTATTTGCGCCTTTTATTCCAATAAAACCTGTCATTGTTGCAATTATAATACTAGCCGTCAATTTGACGGTTGCGGTCTTCGAAGGTAGTCCACAATGGGTGACCCTTCTAGTGTTAAGTATATAATATTATACTCCATCAAATGTATAAATTTTAATATAATTCATGGTAGAGATAGGAACATCTGTCATCATATTCTCAACATCCTTGAAATTACAACCCACTACTAAAACCAGGCAATGAGGAACTAAAATTGATTAAACTTTTCCAAGTAACTCCATCGAAACCACTTTGTTTTTCTCTATTTGGCTAACTTAATGACCACCCTACGCAAAATTGCTTCACGTAAACGATTGTGTCATAAAACTGAATCCTTCCAATCAATTTAAAATAATTGAAAGCCTCTAAAACAGATAATAATAGTCATTTAATGTTTTACTTTAGCACGATCCAATTATTCTTCAAAATAAAATTTACTTCAGGTGTTAAACATGTGATAAAAACAGAAGCAATCATCGGATTAACAATGTAATGGCAAGCAGGATTGTAAGGAAAATAAAACGAAAAGCCAACTCTATAAAAGATACTCTCCCATCGATTGTTGTTACTCCTCCAGATCTTACAGACATGAAGGTCAAAGCAAAGAATCAGGTTGAAGATAAAAATGATAATGTAGCGAAAGCGAATATAAACGAAGCAGAAATGAATGAGGCAAGCACGTCTCAAATTCCTGCACAAACCATGGCAGGCATTAACGTAAGCCAACTAATTGCGGAACTGTCAGAAAATTCACGAGCTTCAAAAGGGGAAATCGAAAACATCCAAAGAAGATTACTTCAACAAGCTAATGAAATACTGAAAGTAAACGCTTTTGCTAACCATCCCGTACCAGAACCTAGAATAGTAGAAAGCACACAAAAATACTCAAACAAACCAGTCTACGGTAGAATACCAGTTCTATTACCAAGAAATAACGTACCAAATCAGGCGCTGAATCAAGGTATAGAGATTTCGCGCCAAAACCTGACTAATCCAAACATGGCCGCATTGAAGGCCGATGTTCGACCGGACAATCAACTCGACACACAACTAGTTCCAGAGAAGTTGCAAGAGAACCTGGGTAATGGTGCAATGATAAATGGTGCCCAGGGAAATATGCAAAGGGTCGCCATGCCTGTGGACGCGGGAAGAGGTGTTTTTTTCTACGAAACGGGTTCTGCGGGCCGCTCGATTGCCAGTCCGCGCGCCGCTCCGACGAGAGGTAAATGTCTCGTTCATTCCAAATTTCAAATAATTTAAACTGATTCTTTATTTCTTCGTTCGTGTGAGTTTCCATTCATTGTAGAGTATGTGAACTTGTGTTTGGGCATTCCAATTTGTTTTTAACGTCTCAATAGTGTGATGTGAACGGGCGAAAGTTGAAAGCTCTGGTCTCGATGCCGATGACTTGGGTATTGTGCTCCTAACCATTACATTCATCTAGTGCATTATAATTCTGGTATGTACGTCCTTGATATTACTATGCTTTATTTTCAGCTTTCGTATTATGCTCTTGGTTATACGTTTTAACTTTTTTTTAATAAATAGGGTTATGCAGAACACGGGATACCTACCTGGTTTAATAGAATATCTTGCGTTGCAACTGCAAAAATATTATCATCATCATCATTATCTTATTATATACGTCCCACTACAGGGCACCGGCCTACCCTCAGGGTATATACATCTTGTATGGGCATTAGTCCATAAGTATATAAATTTGATTATTTATGAAGTCTGTTTAGTCTCCGCATAAGCAAAAGAAGTTCTAAAGAAAACAAGCTATAAATAAAGAACAAATAATGTGTTACTCAAACTAAAAGTTTGAATCTAATGCTTATAATTTTATTATAACCAATGATATTATATGCTTATAACCCTAAAATGGACAGAATATTTTCGTATTTTGTTTTATGTACATTGTTATAATAAGTCTCGATTTGGCTCCTCCAGAATTCCCCATAGAATTTCAAATCCATACACAATCGTAATTCCGTCCGGAATAATCTACGCATGTATGTGGCGGGTCTCAGATACCAATGTGTTTGATAGTTGTAGCAAAGATTCTGGTCACTCTGAAATCCACGGTCGTGAGTTTATGATGCCCCGTTTAATACATAGGTACCTTGTACAGTCACTATTTTCATAATCGTCTAACTTTTACGACAATATTTTAGTGTCATGTCCATAAAATGCTAATGAATGTAATACTGTATCTGCGATATCCGGATAAGATGTTGCGCAACCATCTTATCTTTGAGTTGAATTTATAAATATTGATCGCACCAACATATTGAATAGAAGAAAAAGTTTCTTATCTAGAAAAAAACACGTCTCGTCAAATACAACACAAATAGTCAAATATGCTGTCGAAATCTTTGGATATGCAATTAACTTTACACACATACCTTTCCTTTTCTCGTATTATTCCATAAGAGGAAGGCTAAATGTTAAGATCCTGTCAAATATCTCTAGACTAGACTCTACATGTATCTATATTTTGATCGGTGGCTATGGGTTACACAGAAGGTACCACTATTTCGTGGCAGGAATTCCTATTATCGCCTTTAGTTAACTTTCAAATATGTTCGTACAATCAGTTGCACAAAGACAATATTGATTATATAATATAATCTATAATCGAGTAGAAATCGTGTCCCTCTCCCAATATGTCACCTGGCTTCAAAATATCCCTTTCGCGGAACGTTGTTTTCCCAAAAATGTAATTTTCCTGGAATATCCTTTTTCCATAACGTACATTTCCCAGAATATACCTTTTCTATAGTGTCCTTTTCCCAGTGTGTCCTGAGCCCTGGTGTCAGAGTTTTTTCAGACCGCCTTACGTCCTCTGACGTGGTTGTTATGTAACGACTACTACCACTAGAGATAGTAGCCGGGACCAACGGCTTAACGTACCATCCGAGGCACGGAATCATTTTTCTTTTCAGACAATCAAGTTCACTAGCCCGCTATACTGTCTTCTTATCATAAGATTTCGTAATTTCGAGTATACGACGCCCAACGAAAATGTGATCACAAACCCTTGGTGAACATGAACAATCCGTTCAAATATTCTGTATCTAATCACAGTGACATTTCAAATCAAGTGTGTAAGATAGACAATGGAGGTCACGGAGTATTGTCTGGCGTCGGTCTGTCAGTCGTTTCAAACAACAATGGTTCAGGTCCCTGTTAACGGTTGACAGGTCAACCTGATCGGTTTGTTCGGTTTCTATTGTACTTACTTCCTCTTATAGGTTGTGGTAAAAGTGTGAAGGAAGCCAAGGACTTGGTAGTTTTTTCTTAGTTTAAGTCTAACATTCTTTGACCAAGATATAAGCAGCATATGCTCACGACTATATTCCCCGAGGGGGTAGTCAGAGATATTCTGAAACTTCAGAACATCCACGTTTCACTAGTAGTACCAAAACTCTGTCCAGTGTGACGGGGAGTGAGCCCGTCGCCACTTGTAATGGACAGTAGGTACAATACATGCCTCGAAATTGAAGCATGCAGGTTTCCTCACGATGTTTTCCTTCACCGAAAAGCCAGTGGTGTTACAAATCGTACATAAATTCCAAAAAACTCATTGGTACGAGTCGGCCTGGACGTGGATCGAACCATCGCCTCCTGCACGGCAGGCAAGGTCACTCGCCACTGAACCACCACGGCTTCCATAATCCAGATATAGACTAACATAAGATAATGAAACATTTTAAGAGACTTGGCAACATGAAATGTACTTAGCATAATTATGATAACAACTATAATTTTTAGATGAGTTCTATGTATATATAAGCCGTACCCGTAGTGGCGAGTATCCTTGCCTGCCGTGCAGGAGGCGATGGTTCGATCCCCGTCCAGGGCGACTCATACCAATGAGTTTTTCAGAATTTATGTACGATTTGTAACACCACTGTCTTTTCGGTGAAGGAAAACATCATGAGGAAACCTGCATGCTTCAATTTGGACCCACTGTCCATTATAAGTGGCGACAGGCTCACTCCCCGTCACACTGGACAGAGTTTCGGTACTACTAGTGAAACACGGATGTTCCGAGGTTTCAGAATATCTCTGACTATCCCATCGAGAAATATAGTCGTAAGCATATGCTTTTATGTATATTCATATTCCATAAGCAGTCCCCTTCCAACTCTGTCGACATGTAGTCAATCCCCAAAAAAATATTAAAACTGTTAGTGAAAGAAGAAGAAGTTTTAATTTAATTAAAGAGAAAGACCTATTATTTTTATTAAGTCTAACTATAGGGTACATAGACCTTCTACCGCTTCTACCACTTCCACCACGATGACGGTTAAAGGGAATAGTATAAAAATAAAACCTCCATATAAAAGACATCAACGAGTCCGACAGCGCTACGTTGTTTATGAAATAAGTTTGTATGAAAATTTTAATTAAAAGGTTGTATATAAACACTTACTTTATTGACTAATTATGATTATTTTATCTAAGTACATTGACAAATATCGTATGCCATTAGGTAAATAAGTACTTATTTTTATTAAAAAACCTAAACTGAATAATTATTGGTCTTATTTATATTCAAGTACAAGAAAGAAACGTTTAAAGTTTTAACTTTCCCGAGTTCAGAAGTTAATTTGATTTAACTTTACGACTTGTAATTACATTAACCGCAAAAACATCGGCTTTTAAAAGAACGTTCAAATAAAATGTACAAGCGAGCAGTAGAATATTCTACCATTGAGGAGATTGAAGCAGGCATATTTTCTCATATTATTTACGAGTATGTAGCTATAAATTATTACTTTATTGTACAAAGGGTGGTGAACTGGCATACAGTAGTATCCACCGCCCGTAGTACAGCTATGGGCGAGTCCCACCGGTCAGCTAACATGTAGGCTATTGGATAGCTAGTTAGCTAGAAATATACAGGGTGAAATTGATATCATTAGCATCCTTTTAAAATAAGAGTCTACCCATCAAACTGAACAACTTTTACTATGGGAGCAAAGAGATCTGAGCAGAATGCTTTTTTTCGAGTGAATAGGTACTGGAATTTCGAATTAGAATCATTCCACCGGCACCGGTCCGGTCTTTAAATTCAACCTTTTGACAGGCACATACTTAAAACAAAAACAGATGGCTTTTGTAATAAAAAACTTATGTTTTAATGCACCTGTCGTAAGGACCCCTCGGGCCTTTGAACGTTTTACGAGTTTGAACTCTAGTTGTAAAGGGAGAAAGAAACAGTTTGTTTGAAAAGTTTAGAACGTAATCTTTCTGACTATCTTTTTGGTGGATTGCCAGTTGTATTTTATGCTATGCAGTGCCACAGCATAAGAAACAGTACTAATACAATATGGACACTTTCTGTTCCCCACCGATTTTTATCTCACCTCCTCGTGGAAAATAAGATACGACAGTGGTCTGTAGTCCACTTACTCGCACTCACTCAGTATCGCATGTTCTTAACTCTTCTTGTCAGGGCGAGCCCGTTTGGATGAAGTGCACAGAGTGTGCAGTGCTGAGCTGCTTGCAATCCAACAGTCCAACTATCCATCAATCTTATGTTTTATAAAACGGTTTTCGTTTCTTAAATCGTAAAAGTAGTTGCACAGTTAAAATTGTCCACCAATCAGCAGTTGGCAGGCGTAGTGGACTAACCTAACCTAACCACCAAAGGTCTATTCTGGCTATAAATTGATCTAGAAACTATGTTGGTGATTTTATTACAAAGACCTTATACGGGTGTAAAGAGGCAAACACCCCATAAAAACCTTGTATAAAACCACAAAATGACTCCAAAGATTCCCATGTCGAAGTATTTTATCATTCAATTGTTACAATGTACTACATTACAATGTTCTCGTGAGAAATCGATTGTAAATTGTTACAAGGCTTTTATAGACTTGTAACCTTTTTAATTAGGTAGGTACACACTTGCAGTACATCACTGGTGATTTGGACCATAATCAAGATTCTCAATTAACTAATAAATGACCCTATACAAATGATTCTTTACCTTTCACTTTGGTGGGAAATTGTAACAAGGTGTCTGAAAACCTTGAAAGGCATTGAGATTGCGATTTTAACAAAAGGTTTTACATCAAAAATAGGGATAGGTGCTTTATTGTTAAAAAAATACGATTAAACTAAGTATAAAGGTTTACTAGGAGTCTTTCTTATCTTTGTTCCCGCCAGAAACCATATCAAATTGTTATTTTCTGGTAAATTTTTCGTTCCTGAAAAGCAAAGCCTGACCAGCCATGTCTAACCTAACCTATTATATTATTAGTTTGTTACAGTATATCATAGTACCTACTCAGTTTTTCTGTCGACCATACACCCTTTTATTTACATACATACATCAACTCACACCTTTGTCTCATGTGAGGGAGAACGCAGAGACTACCACTTATAACACGCTACAATAAAATTCTGTCTGAATAATTTTCATGCATTTCCCTAGGTCGACCACTACACTTTATGGCGCTACATTTGCTTGATATTTTGGTTTGTAAGGCTTCTTTAATTCAAATTCGCGTACAGAAATTAGCAATAATCATTAGTCTACATTCAAAAACATTTCCCATTGTCTTAAAATTTAGTTCACTTATATAACACGAGACGATTACCTAAGAACGACCTACTTGTATTTATAAAAAGATACATCAACAGAAGATCGTCTACCGCATCGAATTGTAATTTATCGATTAATTTATCAGTTCCCGTATCGATTCTTTATTATTTCGACGTTTTGTAATCGAGTTTTTTTGTGTTACTTAAATTTAATTAATCCTTAATTTAATTAGTCAAGGTGCTTAGGTTACGTAAAAGATTTTAACGGTAATGATCCGTAGTTCTGAAACAAACTTCCTAATACCCTTTTTCTTAAAAGCTTCACTCAAACTCGGTGGCAATTTTCCTACAATCTACACTTTATGCACAGTAGCAGCAATAAGTTAAGTACTTTAGTACTACGACGTAGAACAAAAACTTTTTGCTACTGACTGTATGCATAATCGTTGATATTTATTTTCAATGTATTTTATGACCACTTATATTCATATTAATTTATTTCATAAAAGTAATTTAACATGTCAAATGCACTCCTTAACTAGGTACCTACTTATTATTATATTATACACTGCATAAGACTTCTGGCATTTCATTTCATTTCTCTGAAACTACATTATGTAACTTCCAAATCATTAATTTATTCTAGAAGAATCATTATTAATATTGTATACGGCAGTGCAAAGGCATTTCACGAATAAGAGTTAGAGGGAACACCAATGAACACCTCAATAAGCATAATAAATTGAGGCTATACGATCTACATTCCAAAGTTAACACCACACTATCACACATAGCGGAATCTCTCTCAGATGACTTTACTTATGAATTTATTCAATTATGCTCAAAACCAATAATTTTATGAGCTAGTAGCTCTCCAAATGTAACACTTTTGGTCAGTGACTTGACTAATCTTAGTTACATTAACGTTACTTATATGTATGTACAGTCGGTAACATAGAAAACTAAATCTACGCATGAAAATGTTACAAGAGTTGCCTTGTGGTTCCGGCTTCTAATGAATCACCCCATTTCTGCCAGTGGGTGTCTTACAAGGTAACTAAGGGATAAGGGTTTCTTCTTATGCAATGTTTATTTGGGCGAAAGAATAGCCAACTATCACCACTTGATACGTCATTCCATCCTGAAACCTGCAATATGTCTAAAGTGAGTCTTGCTACAACTGCACGTTTCAGAAGATAAATGGTAGTTTCAGCAAGGTTTTTGACCACCCCGCAAGAGATAATGGTCGTGACTTTATATAAGTATGTAAGAAAATAACTGATGAATATGAAAGACAAAATGCCTGGTCTTGACAATGTTACGTTATGTAATTTAGTGTTGTATTTTTTTAGTTGTTCTTTGAATATTTTGCTTTTTTTTAAATATGTGCATTGTAGAATTTCTGGCCGCATCTTCTCTACAACGGAACACCTTCCGACGGTGGTAGAGTCAAAAAATTACGTCAAAAAGGTATCAGTGTGATAAATACACATTTTTAAATTTTGAGTTGTTTAATTAAAAACCATCCACTAGAAACATAATGCTAATTATGACTATTTCAAGATTGTGTAAAAATGTTGTGATCAAATGAAATTAAATTAAAAGAATAGGGATGATGACTGATCCTGGAAATCCATATATTGTGACGAATTACATAAATAGGCTTAATTTAACAGCAAAATGTTCAAACGAAATTACTATCGAATAGAAAACAAAAAAGTTAGAAGCTATTGAAAAATGATTTTTATCATCTTCTATCTCTTTCATGCAAAACGGGTGTTTGTATGATACTTCGTTATTATTTGTATTAAAATACGAGGGTATGACGTCACTCCCTTTATATCTGTCTCTCGCTTTAACCGTAAATTTTAAACCCTTATATTTCGGTTATTTTTGAAGATATTAAAAAATCTGTTTCACTTTAGTGTTTAAGATATCAAAAAGTTTTTAAAAAAGAAATAAAATAAAATTTGTCATCATCCCTATTCTCAAGGAAATGAAATGAATGAAAAAGGTTTCCTCTTACGAATAAAGGTGAGAGGAAAACCACGACGCAGTTCCAAAGTTGACCACTTGATTAATAAATATCCTTTTTATTTAGACACATATCTCGTTTTTTTTTGACTTGGAGTGTAGTACGGTATTAATTAACAGTCGATCTGCGCAGACGCCGTGCGGATGTACACACTATACCGTTACGAGACCGGTTACCGGTTCACAGCTGACTTGCCAAAACTACGGACAGAGTGAACGTTTTCAACTGAATAGTTGAATAATTTAAATTAAATGATTTTTGTGACACTTTTGATCATCTGCTGATTGCTGGCAACTATACAAGACGCTATAGATTGGTGTACCAAGCTATAGCGTCTTGTATAGTTTTCAGCGTAATGAAGAAAAAATTCTGATGCGTCTGTGAAGTCTTTTAATCCGCAATGTGCACTCATGAGTGGACTAACGCCCATGCCTACACATAACGAGAGGGTAGGCTTGTGCTCTGCAGTAGGACGTATACAACGTGTTAATGAATTAACGCAAAACTAGAAAATAGTTTCTTTAGAATCGAGAGCAGAATCGAATTATCATGGTTTCAACATAGGAATTTTTTTTCAAAATATTAAATTATTTGTTTGCAAAATTTCAAAATTTCTGAACCCGATGTCAAGCCACCGTACAGGCACACTCACCCTACTTACTACCAAAACAAGATTATAAAAATGTATCCATGAGTACGTTAGCGCTTTCTTTCAGTGCTGAAAAGATAAGAAATCATTTTTGCCTCAAAACTTCAAATGCGAATAACTTTAAATTTTAAGTATCAAAATAATGAAATTATTGTTTCAATCTAATTATTTTGTTATAAATCAGTTGGAGTGTATGAGGTTTTGCGCTAATTTATTAACACGTTGTATAACTGATGATGATGATGATGATCCCAGACGCTGCCGCCCCGCCTGTTGTGTAGCTCTACGAGAGATAGGCTATCGTATAATTCATCACCATCATCATATCAGCCGATTGACGTCCACTGCTGGACATAGGCCTCCCCCAAAATGGGAGGATTTGCCATAATCGCCACGCTTGGCAGGCGGGTTGGCGATCGCAGTTGGATTGAATGTGTGTACTCAGAGGATACTGCTGCCCATCCTCCAATATATCCCTTAGTCTCCTTTTACGACACCCACGGGAGGAAATGGGGTGGTGCTATTCTTAGCCGACACCACAGGGACATAGCTAAATTCTCGAATAATTAAAACGGCATAAATATTGGTCATAGAGTTTTTCCTTATTCCTTAATGCTCGAAGAAATTAGTTCTACCTATAGTTTTCAGTGATGATTGAAAAACAGATAAAACTATTTGGTTTGGGCATTTGAATAGATAATTATTATCTATTTATAATCATGGTATGGATTCAGATAATATTTCCTCAACATAACATAAATATTTTTTATTTGCACACGAAGAGAAGACAAATCAAAAGATAATGCGGGTTTTGTATGTAAGGTTGGCGCCTTATTTTTCGTCGTTGTTTTATGCGCGGCCAGCAACCAAACTTGAATATTTTAGTTCAGAATAAAGTAACAAACAAAACTTAGTAACATGACTGTACGTCCCTAAACTCAGTCCGTATGGAGATATAAAGGCTTGGAGTTGAAAATATTACCATTACGTGCACTTCAAGCCTTTAATCTCAGTTCGGACTGAGTTCCGAGATATTTGTAATAACAAATGTTGCTTTTAACTTTATTCTGAACTATAATATTTAAGTTTGATTGATGGCCGCGCTAAAAAAATAAATAAAATAAGTAAAAAAAATTTTTTAAGTAAAACGATTTTATTTTAATAAAACTGCACTAAACGGTAAAAAATAATTTTGTAAAATTTTCCTACCATGTTGCACCATACTGTTAGCTGGAAATTTGTGAGTATAACCTATGTCAACCTATCTTCATAATACTTATGACGAAAAAGGTATTACAATAGGGATTCATATTTTAGATTAATACTTTGTTAATTAATTTTGATTATAAAATCGTGGGCGCTTGCTAGTGAAATATAAAACTTTCCTAGCAATTTGCTATCATTCTTAGTACAGGTACGACAGCCTTCATAGCTCGATACCATAAAACAATGAAAATCACATCGATATCACATTAGCCGTACTAGGCCTATTTACTTTGAAAATGTTTGAAAACTTAAATAGTATGTGTAACTATTGAGTTATTCCTACTACTATGCAAGCGCCCACGATTTTATAATCAAAATTAATTAACAAAGTATTAATCTAAAATATGAATCCCTATTGTAATACCTTTTTCGTCATAAGTATTATGAAGATAGGTTGACATAGGTTATACTCACAAATTTCCAGCTAACAGTATGGTGCAACATGGTAGGAAAATTTTACAAAATTATTTTTTACCGTTTAGTGCAGTTTTATTAAAATAAAATCGTTTTACTTAAAAAGTTTTTTTTACTTATTTTATTTTTTACTTTTTAGTTTCTGAGTAAAGATCTGCTACAATTAGTCGAGATCCCTTGACCACCGCCTGTCCCTATCATCAGACGCTCAATCTTACCGAGACTAAAAAAGTATTCATCGAAACAAATTAAATGATACCAAACATGAGTGTTCTGCTACAATTAGTTGTAAATATAGATCCTTTGACAACCTTCCATCTCCATTATCAGACACTCAATCTTACGAGTACCTATCATTAAGTTCTCATCGACAAAAATTATATGATACCAATGACGAATGTTGTGCAACAGTTTACTGAGGAGATCCCATAGTCACCTTCCGTCTGAATCATACCGGGACTATAAGGTCGTTATCAAAACCAATTAAATGTTATCAAACTCGACTGTACTGCTACAATTTACTGAAGTGTACCCTTGATCACCTTTTGTCTCCATTATCAGACCCTCAATCTAACCGAGACTAGAATCCTCATTAAAATCAATTAATTGTGACCAAACACGAGTGTTCTACTTCAATTAACTGAGAAAATCCCTTGACGACCTTCCGTCTCCATCATCAGATCCTCGCAATCTTACTGACACTACAAAGTTCTTATCGAAGCAATTGAAACGTGATCAAAACCGAATGATTTGCTACACTTGTAGAGGAGATTGCTCGTCCACCATCCGTCTCCATTATCAAACCCTCAATTTTACTGGTACCATAAAGTTCTCATCGAAACAATTGAAATAACAACAAACAGATTGTTCTGCTATAATTCACGGATGAGATCCCTTGACCACCCTCCTTCTTCATCATCTGACCCTCAATCTTACTGGTAAGTACCACAAAGTTCTCATCGCAGCAATTTAAATTACATCAAACACGAATGTTCTTCTATAATTCATCGCGAAGATCCATTGACCGTCTTCCATATCCATTATCACTCCCTCAATCTTACTGGTAAGTATCACAAAGTTCTCATCGCAACATTTGAATTGAGACAAAACACAAGTTTTCTCCTATAATTCATCGAGGAGATCCCTTTACCATCTTCCATATCCAACATCACAGATCCTCTCAGTCTTACCCGGACTAAAAAGTCCTTATCAAAACAAATGAAATGATGTCAAACACGGATGTACTGCTACAATTTACTGATCCCTTGAACAACTTTCGTCTCCATTATAACACCCTCAATCTTAACGAGACTATAGAATCCTCACCAACACCAATTAAATGATTGTGTCCAAACACGAGTGTTCTACTTCAATTAACTGAGGAGATCCCTTGACCACCTTCGTCTCCATCATCAAATCCTACATGTTACTATTACCACAAAGTTCTCATCGCAACAATTGAAGTTAGACCAAACACGACTGTTTTTCTATAATTCATTGAGGAGATCATTTGACCACCTTCCGTCTCCATCATCAGATCCTCAATCTTACTGGTACCACAAAGATCTCATCTCTACAATTGAAGTAAGACCAAACCCGACTGTTTTACTTTCATTTATCTTGGAGATCCCTTGACCACCTTCCATCTCCATCATCAGATCCTCAATCTTACTGGTACCACAAAGTTCTCATAGCAACAATTGAAATGAGCCCAAACACGAGTGTTTTGCTACAATTCATCGAGGAGATCCCTTGACCACCTTCCGTCTCCATCATCAGATCCTCAATGTTACCGGTACCACAAAGTTCTCATCTCTACAATTGAAGTAAGACCAAACACGACTGTTTTGCTTTCATTCATCTTGGAGATCCCTTGACCACCTTCCATCTCCATCATCAGATCCTCAATCTTACTGGTACCACAAAGTTCTCATAGCAACAATTGAAATGAGCCCAAACACGAGTGTTTTGCTACAATTCATCGAGGAGATCCCTTGACCACCTTCCGTCTCCATCATCAGATCAACTCCATGTTACCATAATATTGTATTGTCATCAGAACTATACGTGTGTGTAAAGTTTCAATTTTATCGGTTGATAGGAAATGGGTCAGAATTCGATTACAAGAATCCATTGTTAGTTAGATAGTTAGACAGCTTCGAAGTTAAATAAAATCGTTTAAAAAGGCGCCATTTTTAGGCACAGGCTTTTATAACAAGAATGAGATGGCTCTTATCACTAAATTCTATTTCTTCCAAACAACTATTGGATGGTAGAACTACATCCTATCTATATTTTTTATGGAATATCTTAAACAGAAACAGTTCTTTTCGATTTTCATAATAATAGACACAATTTTTTGTCTTTTTTCCTCAAATTATCATCCATAACCATATTTCTCGTCTGACAAAAACGCGTACATATTAAAATAACGATCATCCTTACCATAAATCTAAAAATAGTTAAATACCGTTTATCATAAGTTTATCGTAACTATGTGATCATTAATCCGGTTAAAAGCGGATAAATAACATTATATTTAACGGGCCTTATTACCGATATCCGTTCACTTGACTGAGCAGCATCCGTTTGAAGAATATACTTATTTTCATACTTTGCCAATCGACAGATTCTTTTTTTATACTTTTATACCCTGCTTTATGGTACAGAGTACTATAATTACTACAATATACGTATTTGGCACGTACATTCTTCTTCTTCGGTCGTATCTATGGCATGCTATCGAGTTTTACTTAGCAATCTTAGCATCTTGGTGGAGATTTGGGAACCAGCATAATTAGTATAAGAGATAAGTGTACTTTTTGCAACCATCAGCAGCAAGGCTGATTCAGTGTTTATGGGGTGTAGAACATCTCTGTGATGGGGATCGACCAGGTCTGCCTACATAACTCCAGTCGGTTTAGGAGTTACAGCCAGTCAAAGTTCCGACCTTTGAACGGCTGTATCTCCTAAACCGACTGATTAACCATATCAGTTTTTGTACTGTTCACATAGCTACAGTGCATACTACAACAATAACATATGATCAGCTGCATTAATTTTTTACAGACCTTTAATCATCAGTAACTCCTAAACCGACTGGAGTTATGCAGGCAGACCTGGTCCATCCCCATCACAAAGAAGGTCTACACCCAATAAACACTGAATCAGCCTTGCTGCTGATGGTTGCAAAAAGTACACTTATCTCTCGGAATATATAGGCTTGTTGATTGTCCACGATGCACCAAAC
Source organism: Agonopterix subpropinquella (assembly GCA_922987775.1). NCBI lineage: Eukaryota > Metazoa > Arthropoda > Insecta > Lepidoptera > Depressariidae > Agonopterix > Agonopterix subpropinquella. The sequence continues at coordinate 36,251,157 of OV277694.1, read as the reverse complement.
GCATCAGTGGTTCAATACGTCACTCGAGAAAGCACTTCTTGTGTCTTTTGCAGTTTTTCTAGCGTTCATGAAACACTGCATATATTGAGAAACGTTTTTCATTCGAAAAAAGAAACAAGACGAGTGCGCAAGTTTGTTAGAAGAAACCGAAAACACTATCAGTTCTAAAAGATGTATTTCAAATGTCTAAGACTTGTCAGGATTGTATTTTGGGACATAAACATTAACAGAATCGCTATTATTATTAATACTTCTTTATTTCAGCATCTTACATCTAAGTTTACAATTTCTGATAAGAACTGCCAAAAACTACCATGTCGATTGAATCGGGTAGTTACACGATAAGACTCGTGATTTGATTAGGTGAATATTTGTTAACAAGTTCCATAAAAGCTTTTAATAAAAAGCTAACTGTTATTACTAAAAATTTAAAAAACATTGCCAAATTAATGAGCACCTGTCACATTACAAACAAGTGAATGCATTCAGCTCATTAATTAAACTAGTCGTATGCAAATTATTAGAGTACTTTCTTTTTGTTGACAGGGTTGATAAGACGTTTGACTCATAAAAGCTCTTGTTAACTTTCAACAGTGAATGTAGGATTTATTATTTTAGGTATCTCATTAATTATATACAGGTTCCTTCTTAACATGCTGACGGTTTTTAAGAGGATTATCAGATCATCAATCTAAACCACCTTCTCTATGGGACCAAAATCACGAAAAAAAACAGCAGTCCCATACATTTTCGTCGAGTAGCTATTTTGTATGGAACAGGTGAGCTGCTTTTTCCAATTTTTCCAGAAAGTTGGTTAGTTCGATGGTCTGATCATCTCCTTAAAAATCCGCCAGCATACTAAAAAGGACCGTTATATTATAACAAAAAGCTTAATTTCAAAATGATAGTCGATAGTGTTTCATAATACATGAAACAATTTTTTTTAAATTGCTAGTTTATTTTTTATGAAACCAGTCCAAGAATGTAGAGGCAATTTTCTCGGATCAAGTGAAAGATGAGAGTTCAGATAAAGTGTCATCCATCGTACGCAGGAAATGAGCGAATGTCTCAGAGGTAAGTTGTTACCTTTGAGTGGTATAAACTATAAGCTCTTGGCGATTTATAAAAGATAACAAAATAATAAAACATACATTCATATAACACATGCTAGTTTATATATAGTGGAGAGAGAAAAGCCTCAGATCTGATACAAAAACGTATTCTATTATGGCGAATGTAACTTTTGACAAAACTGGCATTGACAAGGAAGCAGTCCTTACACAAGTACAGCTACTGGGAATGTGTACTTATACAATATAAATGAATGAATCCATATTATTATGAATGTACGTATTTTATTCAAAGTAGGTAGCTTTTATGCTAAAGTTGCCATCAAAATGCAGGTACATAATCAGCCTTCGTAGGCAGTCACTTTGTTAAAACTACTAAAATTACCAGTTCAAACAAGTCCTGTGCTAATCGCATCCCAGTCCATTCAGCGCTCTTTGCGATATCATAAGCTTAACTGGCTGCTAGATGGCCTAATCTTTTCTGTTATGTTTATTCATCTATCACCGTTCTATCCAGCCATCGTCTTGGACATTCTTGGTTACACCCTCGAATTTATCAGCTTGATTCCACGGACCTGAAAAAAAACAGACGTAAGGTCACTCTAATTAAAATGAGGTGAAGCATGCAAGGTCCTACAATTTCGTTTGTTCTACAAGGGACCTACACTCACACAGACGCACCAGTTCTAGGCATAGGTCCGACAACCCACCGCCTTTATGTACCGCGCGACAGGGCGACAGCACGCACACTCATATAAATGGGTGCTTCACTTTTGATTAGACGAGATTCCGTCCGTCTTTTTTTCAGGTCCGTGCTTGATTCTTGACATTTCTCTTTTTCGATTGTTGAAGACTGTTTTTTGCTTCCATTTTTGTCTTTTCTTCTGTCGAGTAAATTGCACATAATTTTATATTCATTCCATATTTAACCATATGGATAGCGCTACCGGCAGCATTCACATAAGCTCCGTTCTGTTCGCGTGTCATAGTCTAAACAGGCAGGGAGGGCAGAACCGATACTCACAGAGCAACACTGTCTTTCTTTGTAGATAAATGTAAAATATCCGCTTGGCTCTCGTAGCTTGTACTCCAATACAGCTTAACTATGAGAACGAAGCACTTAGAGCAGCATCCGTATTATTGTTATCTTTCTCGGAGGGAAAACTTTATCAAATTGTGTAACGTGTTTCCTTCATAAATATTATTACACTATTTTGTATGAATTATGCAACTAAAATACAAAATTTTCTGCGTAGCAGTTTAAAGTAGCCCTGTACTATTATTTTAATAAATATTTAAAACATTAACACTCAGTTTGCAGAAACGCTCATTAGAGACAATCCTCCATCAAATCTCTTGCTAGCTTCAACTATGTCAACAAGACAAAAAGTGACAGCAAGAGATTTAATGGAGGATTAACTTTAATGCCTTAAACTTAAATCTGCCTCCGTGGTCTAATGGTTAAGAAAGAGCATTGGCTCTCTATACGGAGGTCGTGGGTTCGATTCCCACGGGGGACACTTAGTGATATGTCACTTAGTGCGTTTTTCCCCAGTTGGTTAGGACATTGCAGGCATGAATGCATTGAATCACCTGATTGTCTGAAAAGAAAAATGATTCCGTGCTTCGGATTGCACGTTAAGCCGTTGGTCCCGGCTACTCTACTATCTCTAGTGGTAGTAGTCGTTACATAAAAACCACGTCAGAGGCCGAAAGGCGGTCTGAAAAAACTCTGACAGCAGGGCTCTGCCCACACGATAAGAAGAAGAAGAACTTTAATGAGCATTTCTGCATCTGAGCGTCAAAAGCGCTGTAGAAGACCGTGTTTGCATGAATTGATGTTGCCCTTATTTCTATTATAATCACTTCCTAACCCTCAGGCAATAACGTCGTGAGCATTTTTATTATGCTTCATTAATATTTATGTCTACAACATGTAGCTCTACGCCAACTGCATCTTATACATCACCCACAATAAAAGAAACAGTAGGTACAATGCCTGCCCCCTATCAATTTTAACCTCCCCCGCTTGGTAGGAAGGCTGGCGGAAAATTTAGGCAATAGCGTATTCCTGTCACGCTCGCACTCAGTATCGCACATGCTTACCTACCTCTTCTCCTTTAAAATTTTTCCCATTTGTATGAAATGACAGCTTAGTGTCCAAAGTGTGATTTTACCTCTGCTCTTAGCGTTACGTACGATTAGAAAAGGGTAAGATCAAGAGAGTGTAGCTATGTTCAACACAGATACACTATATTTACATAAACAATCCAGCATAACGACCCGTTTCTCCAAGACCCCCAACCGTTCTCACCAACCAGGAAGTAGGAAATAGGTATTGTCTATACCTGGAGTACAGACTGCCTTACAAGCGGTGAAACATGAAAATACTCTTTGGCGGGCGGTAATGTTCGTCCTTCTTTCGTAAATTCTCGTCGTGTCAAATTTGTCCCTTTCTAATATCGTAATTCCCCCTCCGATCATAGAGTGTAGCTGTGCAACCAGCCCAACTGCCCGTTTCTCCAGTAACCCCAACCATTCTCACCAACTCTTCTCTCCCACAGGTGGACTGGAAGCTGGCCCGCCGTACAGGATGCCGCCTGCCCCCGAGGCGGCCCTCCCCGGTGCGCCGGCCCCCTCCCCCGCCCTGCACACACACTCCAACAAGTTCCCCGTAAGTATGATCTGCGATGATTTAGCATAACTCTAGATTATTGCCGAGAAACCCCACGCGCGGTAAGGGAAACGCGAATGTGGAGTCCTACTTTCGCGAATATTTGTGGGCCTATTTACAGATTAGAATCAACATTTTTTACCGCCACAAAGGGTTCTCAATTCTCATTTGCAGTCAGAAGGAGCCAGGACCAAAAAATCAAGTTTGCTGCCCATGGTCAGCTGAAAACGTGTTGCTGTCACCCCTTGAAGCTATTATAAATAGCTGTACATACCTACGTCATTATTTTTCAGTTTTATTTCATGTTAAAGATTTACTTATCAGATTTATTCATTTTATTTTCGAAGTTTAAGAAAGTAAAAGAATGTGACACCACATTTGTGAAAATTGAAACCCCTTTTGGGATATCATTTTCAGTGCCACACCATCTATTGGCAAATAGATGGTACCAAAAGTCTATTGAACCAACATTCCACAATACCTTTTTTTGCAAATTCTAGTTGCTAGTTACAAGATTTATAACCAAAGTCAGGTTTATTTACGAGGCGCGGAGTTATTTATACACATACAAGGACAATTTATCCTTGTCGTTCTGTCCGTCCTTCCGTCACAGCTGTCATTAGCTACAACTACGAGCAAACCTGATGGGCAAGGTGAGGTTGATGACATTTTGATTCCATTTTTATCGTGTTGAATCAAGTATATTGTATCATAATAATAAATAAATATCTTCGACATTGGCACACAGATTATCTAGTATCATTTCAAGTACCAGAATCGAACCCACACTTGTGATAATATGACCGGTTATGCCCGGGCACGGTGAGAGAATCAGAGATGTTGACCCGTCCCGCTAACCCAACCCAACCCAATCTGGGTTGGTGCTATTCTAAGCAAACACCAAATATCAAGATTGGAGAAAATGTGTTCTCAAACTGCCATCACAAAAATGTTTCTTCTGTCGAGTAAGTAAATGGCATTGTCATTGAATTTTACTTGCCATCGTGGTGAAGAAATTTGCCAGTGTTAGAGGATTGCTGGTTGCCCAGACGACGTGAGAAGATTCCGCACTATGCCTGCTGCCAGTTCGCATTCTCCACTCTAGAACTCTGACTCCCCATTAGTTGTCAGTTCTTCGGCAGATATGGCAGCCAATTGACACTTCAGCTTGCTTTTCGCCGGACACCACACAGCATTCAAATAATGTAATAAGAGATATTGGTATCAAGTCCACTTTACATTCTCAGGCGAGAAATCAATCAAGCGAACAGAGAGATAGTAATTTCCCTCGTACATGTATTTATCTTTAACGTAATGGGTTCTCAAAGCTGTAAGAAATCTGTGGTGAAAGTGATCATTGTTGCCATTTTTATCGGTTGTGTTGACGCGAGTTCTTGTGTTTTGGTCGAGATTAAAAATATAGATTAAAAATAAAAACAGTCAAGTGCTAGTAGAGCTTAGAAACAGTGTTCCGTACTCTGCGTGCCGTACCGTGTTCTTTATATTTTGACCTACGGACAAACCAATAACCAACAAATAGGTTTAAGTTTAGGGTAAGTTTTGTTTGTGCAATTTTTTTATTCTTTAAATAAATAAATAGTACTTATAAAAAAAAATAGGTAGGTAACATTCCAGTAATATTTAAAAATTATAGAGCTTATTTTCTCTTTTCAGTTAGTATTTTTTCTCTTGCAGTCGTGTTTTTTGTTTTTGGAAATAATTTTTGGTATTTCTTTTGGAAATAGTTTAGGAGACAATCATATTTTCATTTCTATCCATGTCAGCTCTAACATAACTCAAAAAGATTCAAAATGAGTTATGGCCAAAATCGCCTGTGGCAGACGGATGAACGGACAATGAAGAAATTCCTTAACGTTTATCACGGATATGTACTAGGTCTGCAATTTCGACATAAGAGGTGCTAAGTGATCCGTTTTTCAAATTTGGGTACAGAACACTAATTAAGTCACGACTTTGACCAATGTTTTAACGCCTTAAAAATTGAACTGTGGGTTACGTAAGTGTTAGTTATACGTATGCAATTTTGTTCAGACGTTATCTAAATAAAATATCACTAAAAGTATCATTATTTATTGATGGTTCTTACAAAACAATAAATAAAAACAATAAGTGTGATAGTCAAGATAACATCGTCTATTTTGACCTTGGATGATTTTAATTGAAAAAAAAAACCTTTAATATTTGCTGTACATTTTATTTTATATTGTTTAAAAAGATTTTTTTTTGATTTGCACAAAATAAAATCAGTACAGAAACAATACACAAAAGGAGCACAAAGTGGAGAGCAGTTTGAACTGAACCCCATATATTAGTGTTCGGAATTTTTATAGTTAAATATAATTAAATTATGAACTCAAGATCATAGTATATTATGGATATAAAGCGTACCATCCATAAACAGTGTTCGATGAAGAGACGATCTAAGTGTTGACTTTCGCAGTAACATCCATTTCTTTTGGAGTGGGTACAGTAAACATGCATTTTTAAATTAGTTCCACTACTTGTCCCAAAACAAACTTGTGAACATTGGGACGAGTCCGCGAAATTCAATACACAGGCCTTTTGTCCAATCGCTTTTAGTATTACTTCATCCCACTGCTGGGCACAAACCTCTCCTTTAATTCTCCAACCATCCCTGTCCTGGGCATGCACTTTGTCATCGAAAGCATCCAGATCGTACCGCCCCCTCTTTCTAGATCGATCTGGACGCCGATTTAGTAGATAAAACTAAATTTTATTTTCTTGTAAACCAACAGATCGAAAGAGAAGTGATCCTGTCATCAGGTGACAAGAACTCGAAGGTGCCTATTCTGCAGGAAGCCAGGAAAAGAGGCAGGCTCGGAGCCGTAGCACCTGATACGCCACCGAAAGCTTTGTCTGCTTGGACCCATGCTGAGGTAGGTCATAGTACTTTTAGGTTCTATTGAGATGATCCGATAATAGGTAACTGCAACTGGTAACCTGCAATTTAGCGATGATAACAATTTAGTATCTAAATCTTTTCCCGTTTTGCCCCTGAACGGTATTACCTCCCCTCATTTACCACGTTTTTGAAGAGTAAAGTTGTATAATGTAGGGGTCAACACAAATGATCCCATTGGGTCGAAGTGTTGCTCTGGCTTGCCAGCCATCATAATAATCAGGCCTGAGATTATCGCAGATATAGAAAAATCTTTGCGCCCATTTTGATTCTTTCGCAGTTCTAAAGCACATGGTTTTAATTAAATATGTTAAGATAATAATTATAAGATAAGATAAATATTCTTTATTTGCACACCAAGAACATACAATTAAAATTTAAAATAAGAATGAGAAGGGTACAAAGGGCGGTCTAATCACTAAAAGCAATTTCTTCCAGACAACCATTGGATATGTTGATATGTTCGAAATTAGAACAGTAAAACCATATTATATTTAGCAGCTTTCGAAATTATGTTCGACAAAAATGTTGAAATAAAAAGGTGGTATGTCTGGATTATATTTACTGTTTCACAATTCTTATTGACTAACATAAATTATAATTATCCATCAACAGGAACGCAGTATGTACTTATACTACTTAACATAGTACGAATGCATAGAAATTATTAATTAAGTGAAAAGCTCACCTAGATGGTTATAAATCCTACTTAATAACACCCCAAGAGAAAACTATATTTTAATCCCTAATATTATAAATGTGAATGTAAGTTTGTTTGTTAGGCTTTAACGCGAAAACTACTTAACTGATCATCATGATACTTTGTACACATATTCTTGGAGGTATTAGAAGTAACATAGAATACTTTTTTTCCACATTCCACGCTAGCATATATGCGTAAATTATATGAAGTCAATACACCACAGTTGATTTCTTAGAAACTCTAAGGGTACCATCACATTAGTCGATAAGGCAGCGCTGCTATAATATCACGCTGCAGTCTTAGACACGTACATTTTTTCAAAGTCTATTCTGTATCCTCTAACCTCAACCCAATCAACCACAGCCGCGCTGCTCCAATCTAATGTAAAGTCACTTTAACAACCAGTTACATACTTTCGTTCTAGTTCTATATTCCATCAACTTTGTACTAGGTACAATAATCTAGAGTAAATTGTTGGACCTACTTACACATCATAACTGTCCATACTGTCACAAATACTGTTTATTACCGTCCAGGGATGCCAACTAGAGCTTTTAACGCCAAATCTAGCGATTTCATCCATTTTGGGGTATAAACAACCATGGTAATTTATTATTCTATAGTAGTACCAAAACGGTCTCAAACGGTGAAGTAAACATCGTATGCGTATGTGAAGACTACCAATCCGCATGTGCACGCGTGGTGGACTGACCCCCATGGGACCATACACCTTTTAGGGGGACAGGGCGTCCCCTGCTGTGGGACGTAAATATAAGCTGATGATGATGTTGATGATGAACGTAATAGTTGGATTCCTGGATCAGACCAGTTTTTAGGAACAGTCCGGTTTGAAACATACATCATATTCAATTTCGAAGTAGTCGTGTGGCTTAGAAATCTTAGAATGCTCCATTTCTTCTCGACCCAATGTGTATTGTGGATCTATTGCAGTGGAAAGAATCGGGAAAGGTCCCACGCAAGCTCTCGTCAGTCTGTACCTAACACGAAGCTCACGCAGGTCACCCTTCACTATGTCGCTCCAGGGATAGGTACCCAAACCTTATAATATTGATGCTCATAAAAAGTTCAATTTTCAAATCTTATCTGTTAAATCTGTTATTTTCAATGTGGCGCTCAATTTAACGTCGTTATTGACAATCTCGCTAGTGCTTTATTAGATTTTTCGCTTGGCAGCGCGTTTCCGCTAAGTAGAGTGGGCATCACTAATCCGGCCATGACTGTCATTTAAAGATTTAGATCGTAACGGATGATAAATTGCAGACAAGTCTATATTTTAACTTGAAGTCTGATGGAATTTCTCTTGATCTAAACTTGCTTTTGAAGTAAGCTTTCTAGATTTTATAGTATTTTCTCTTCATGCCCGGAGGCTGGTTTGAAGAACTGGTGAATCAATTACTGTCGTCCCTAGTATTTCTCGAGTACAAAGCCGCGAGTTTAAAAACAATGTCACTTCTTTCTTCTTTTCTTCGTTTTCTTCTTCTACTATGAGACGTTATAAATCTTCACTATACAGGGTCCTTCTTAATATGCTGACACTTTTTTAAGGCGATGACCAGACTATGAAAATGAACAACTTTCTCTATGGAATCAACACCGAAATCGCGAAAAAATTAACAGTTTCCCATACGTTTGGCTCCGAGTAGATTTGCAGTTTTGTATAGAAGTGATGATTTTTTTCTTCGCGATTTCGATGTTGGTCCCATAGAGGAAGTTGTTCAGTTTGACGGTCTGATCATCCCCTTAAAAAAGTGTCAGCATATTAAGAAGGACCCTATATAATGACATACTTTTACAGGGTGTAACAAAACACTCTAGTAATATTCAAACTTTCAATATTGAGCCAACATCAAGAAAAATAAAAATAAACCGCAGATTTATACAAAACTGCAGGTAGGTACACACGGCGACACATCAAGTTACCCAAAACCAAAATAAGCTGGCTGCGCGACGTTATACATTACTATGCCGACGCGCGGTCAGCTTATTTTGGTTTTGGGTAACTTGATGTGTCGCCGTGTTAACCTTCTCGACTCATATCGTATGGGACAACAGATTTTATAAAAAAAATCGACGTTCTCTCCATTGTTATAATTGTTCAGTTTGATGGTCTAATCTAAACCACCCCTTTAAATATCACTAAGGTGTTTGGTTACACCTTGTATAGCCTATATTATACAGGGTGTAAAATTTAATGGGAAACTTACTTAAAGTGGTGCTTCAGACCATCAAACTGAACAACTTTCTGTATGGGACCGATGTCGAAATCGCGAAAAAGAAATCTGCTGTCCCATAAATTTCAGCCGAGTTATGTTTGCAGTTTTGTATGGGATAGCGGAGTTTTTTTTCGCGATTTCAGTGTTGGTCCCAAAGTAAAAGTTGTTCAGCTTGATGGTCTTAAGCACCACTTTAAGTAAGTGTCCCATTTAATTTTACACCCTGTATAGACTGATGATGATGATGACATACTAGCGCCCAGTTTCACCATCAGGAGTATAACAAAGAAGCGAGCATCGGATCCATTTTCGACAAAACTGATTTGGGCTAGCAACTTGTTATAAAATTCAATACCAAAATGAAACCATAAACAAGTGGCCATATGAATACTCTGTAGACATGTGCCTACAGGGCAAGGAACTCGATCGTTATGCCTGGCCTGTCGTCATGCTCATTAACCTCCAGGAAGACTCGGGCACTTGCTGAGCTTTCTGCTATACCTACTGTCCATTCTATGGTAGATTATCATTATCATTATCACACTTTAGAGCTAAAAGCTCAAAAGTCTTCATTGATAATTATTTGTTTAATGGTTGGACTTTTTGTTCATGGAATTATTATGGTCGCGTATTTGTTTTTATTTGTGCTGTATTGAATAGAATAATACCATAATATGATATTATTATATTTGATATACATACATAATTTGAGTTAGCGAAGGGTTTAGTAATAAAGAAGGGTTTGCTCTTTTCTTATTGAGAACAAATTAAGTTTAAAAATGAAATCGAATTAGATAATAATGTCAGGTATTTTGCCCGGGGGGAGCCTAGGCCCCGAAGCCGACCAATCTTAGTGCTGAGATCATCAAAATTACTTTAAGTTCGAATATAACTTTGAAGCGTTGCCTCTTTGTATGATCAGTCAGACTGATATGCTGGCCGACGTACCTGCCGGCCGTCTCGTCCCCTTCAAGTTTTTATTAATTGGTTTCATACTTTTATAAGTATTTTTGCTCAAATAATCCAGCTGATTGCTGGAAGATCAATAACTTAGCTAATCCAAATTCGTACCTTTAACACAGCCTTCAATTTCTTCAACAGTTTGAACGTTTAATACTCTTATTTTGTTTACTAAATTAACCAATGAATCACAGGTTATGAATCTTTAGAAATTAATGCGTTTATTTACTTGAAGTTCTCATTCAAAACACCATTGTCTAACTTCATTCATATGCAACTCTCGTACAAACTTGAATAAACAATACTTTTTCCTCGACATTCTTTACAAAAAATCAATATTTATACAAAATACTTCGACGGTCACTGCTACTCGCCAACTCCATTTGCTCTTCCAAACAATTTTCCTTCTTAAACAGTAGAAGCTGAAGTTTATTTTGCAAATGTTTGCGAAGCTTTGTTTTGCAGATGAGTAATGTGAGGTTGTGGATCTGGATTGCAAATGCGTCACAGTCACAGTACCAAACACAAACCGAGTAGGTAGGTCCTTTTACATATAAATATACGTTTACGTATATTTCAATAGCATCCCATATTGAAATGGGACATTACGATACATGTTAGGTACTTTAGGGGATGCTTTAGATTTAGACCATCAAATAGAACACCGTCCCCAAAAAAATCTGCTGTCATACATTTCGGTCGAGGTTTCCAGATTTTTTTAAGGAAAAGCTCGTTTTTTTTGTGTTTTTGTTGTTGGTCCCATAGAAAAAGTCGTACAATTTGATGGCCTCACTAAAGCACCCTGTTTAATTTATGAAACACCTTTAATTTTACACCCTGTAAATCGAGCATCTACGTATAGGTATCACGAATCATGGTGCATTTTAGGTACTTCGCTCAAAAGGGATCTTGATACAGTCGATAGGATTTCTTGTAGATGTACGCCCATCGGGGCCCTTAATCCTAGGGTTTTTTTTAACCTAGCTAATCTAAGCTACATAATATACTAATGACCATAACCAGTGTGTCAAAAGTGGTCAAAGTTTAACTATAACTTCCTAACAACTATATTTTTGGTTGAAAGTTTCAAAATGGAATCCATTTCCCAGGAACAACTACCTCCAGAGCACAATCTGCAATGGCAAGTGCGGAAATCTTTTAATCTACTTCGCATTATGTCCTTGCAGATACGTCTGTGCAATTGGGGGATCTAGGGATCCTAATCTAACACGGTGTTATTGCGAGGTACTCATCCAGTTGATGGGTCATCTGCTAGAACACCCCTTGTGCCCGAACATCCTCACGAGACATGACTTATAGTTAGGGAGGCGAGGTAGCTAAATGGCGTAATTCAACGGCGCCGTCGAGACCTATCAAAATCGAAAGATAAAATAATTTCGAAACGAAAAGCTAGTATGGTAAAAACCATTACCTTTTTTGTTTATTTAACCTTTTTTTTTTGTAAAATGTTTCGTTCGCGACTTATATGCCGCAACGCGTTGTTCGGAAGACGAAATGGCTCCTCCACACTTCCGGTCATGCGGAAACCGGCAGATTTTGTATTTTTAGTAAGTTTTAGATTATATTCTTCAAATTAAAAAAAAAATATATCGCGCTCGAGAATGCCGGATTAACGTTTTTTTTTACAAGTTCGCGACCCTATAACTCGGCGGCGTCAAGGACTTATTGTCAGATTAGTTAAATTTAGTCTTAAAACACAAAAATCAACCCCCAATATCTTAATCTGACGCGCTCGAGTATTTCAGACCATCGATTTTTTTTACTAATCTGATCGTCTATCCTAGGCGCGCGTCACTACATATAGAGCTAAATACTTTACAAGGTTGTTCTATTATGTCTAAGGTATCTCTCATATCTTAAACTGCCACGCTCGAGTATTACCGAAAATTCCCCTATTCGCCTCCCTAACTATAAATACAGCTACACCTAACGCTTACAAGCTCGACGGTTACCAGGCCAATAAAATATAAAAACAGCACTGAAGAATCATTGACACGAATAGAAGAAGGATAGAATGTGGTAAAGCTATGATAGTTGACTAATCTTTATCCCATAAGGTACCTTATTCCTTAGTCGCGTCGTACACCCACATCACGGTTAACAAAATAGTGGTATGTTCTAAGTCATCACTCATCACCCCGCTTATAAAATATTGGTCTATTCTAAGTCATCACTCATCATCATCACCCTTCTTATAAAATAGTGTTCTATTCTAAGTCATCAACTCATCATTCATGAGCCTCGGCTTATAAAATAGTGGTCTATTCTAAGCCATCACCCGGTCAACCTTCCCAGCTACTTGAGTTATCTAACCTTTTTAACTGACTTCAAAAAAGGAGGTTCTTTCTACTAATAAATATAAAATAATTAACAACCACACGCCACACGTAACACAAAGGAAGACCATAAAAATGCATGGTGTGTGGTGTGCCACAAGCACGGGTAGTTAAGCGATATTACTTAGAAACGAACGGAACGGTGGAACAAGTGCGTGCGGACTGCCTGCGACGAATTGATTAATTTGTTGTTATGGTACGTGAATGTTTTGCGTAGGATATTTGAATTATTTTTGTAGATGATACTGAATGTATCAAGTGTATATGTATAGTGACAAGGTGTATTGAATATAGTGGAAAAGATGCCAGGGCTGTCAAAAGAGAAGATCAATAAAATGTTGGCAAAGAAGGCAAATTGTTCTGCCTAACTCTCAGGGAAAAACGCTTGAGTTCTTTTTAATTTATTTTCTTAATTGACATTTTTATGTAGGTATATTTTAACGGAAATCCTACAAACTACAGGCACAGAGATTTGTATCTAGATCGCTTTTAATTAATTTCGTTGTCTTTAATTGGTTAGTATTGAAAATAGGATCTAACTTCGTTCGTATGTGATTTTTTTTAAGCATAATATATCACCCTAATGCTGGGAAAATGCAATCCTTTACGATTCCAATCGCATATTTGATAACCTTTAACCAAATTAATCTGTTCATCCCATCTCTTATTATATCCTAGATTGACCTGGGGCTTATTTCATACTGACAACTGTAATTGACAGTGGCAATTTCAGAATTTCAGAACATTAGGTACTGAGAATGATACGAAACATGTTGTTTAACACCATAAATAACTAGCAATGTAGCCTGAATTGTCCATGTTACAATACCTGGTCAGTTTATGAGATAGGCCCCTGGACCTTCTACTATCGCCATTTATTATAGTAACTATTGGAAAAGGTTAAGAGACAGGTAAATGCCTCATTCTGTTCCGACACACTATGTCTCATTAAAGACTAATTCATAAAAGTACTATAATATATTGTAAGTATTACATAACACAATTAACACAAGATTTCTACCTCTAGATGTCTATCTTATAACAATTCCACCATGTCATTGCCCTTTCACGGTAAATACGTTATAAGAACCATGTGAATCGTACAACTTTGTTACACGTCAGTGAAAGTTGCCGTTCGATGACGAATCGAATGTTCGTGTTATTGATAGAAAATGGATTTTGTATTTTATAGAATTCTTACATAAAACTAAAAGTGCCGAGATATTTATTTATTTTATTTTATTTTATTTATTTATTTGATTCAGGCATCAGTACAATATAAAATTATCACGGGCCCATATTATAAATACCTTAACCTAAAATACATAAAAATATAACTTAATAATTAAACACTTAACACTCCCTAGGGATTATTGACCTTGCTTCCCTAAAGCGTCTAAACACGACTCCGGTAGGCCATACTTCAGGGAGCAGGAACGTCTTCAGGTGAGCGACTGGGACCCGGAGCTTGAAGGCCTTGAAGTCTGTAGACCTGCTCTCCAGTTCCCGTACCCTCACCGGGAGAGGCCCGCCATCCTTAGTAGAGAACCTGGTGCTGAGGTGACTTAGGATGTCGTCCGCAGTCGTCCTTCTGTCCAGGCGGGAGATATATACCGGAGTCGTCATCGTGGCTGCTTTGATGTTGGAAGAAGCTGCCGGGGCGGTACCATGCAGATTTCGGCTGCGACGGTTTTTCTTTTTGACTAAGGTGAAACCGTCGTCGTCGGTGCCTTTGTTATGCTGGTCACGAGCTGGTGCCGCAGGCTGTGCATCCGGAGCCCTATGCTTGCTGTTGCGAGGGGGCGCGGGGCGCGAAGGGTAGCGGCGCGGGGGGCGGCACAACACCTCCTTGAACGTATCCTTCGTGGGCCGGGGTGTAGTTGGCTTCAAAGGGGTCACGAGAGGATGTTGTATTGTTCGGCTCGGCGCAGGGGAGGCGCGAGCGCGCGGCGTGGCGGGGGGGGCATCGGCCCGCGGGCGATCTGGGTCAGTTGCAGGTGACGTAGCGCCGGGCGTCACAGAGGTGTCAGGTGTCACAGTAGCGCTGCGCCGCGCGGTTTCACTTTGCTTAGTTGTCAAATGCGAAAACGCTGGCGCAGCACTCGCTGCCTGCATTGCGGTCACCTCATGTCGCAACTCGGCGCAGGTTCGTTCCGAGGCCTCCAACTTGCCTCGAATATCGGTGATGTCGGCCCTCAACAGCTGGATGTCCTTCAGCAGCCTGGTGACATCGACGTGATCGAAAGTCACCGGCGGCAGCTTGTTGAGGTCCCGCGCCACGTACGTGGGGACATCGTCAGGGTCAACAACCTTGAACACTCTGAAGATGTCCCGGAGGTCTTGCTTGCCGCGCCCGTCCTTCTTCCTGGTGACGAGGCGCACGGGTCCGGTCGTGGCGGTCTCGTGCAGCACCACCTTGGCGGCGTGGATGTCGTCCTCCGTGTAGCTTGACGTGCAGATCTGCTCCAGACTAAGCTCGTCCATCACGTCCAGCTTGTTCTGCACGAAGGCGAGTAGCTCGCACACCACAATGGTGTCGCTGCACTTAGCGGGATTCGCCATGACGTTCGATCTATCTAGGTCAATAGAATTGACGTTGCATCGGCTACGATCCGGTCGCTGTAGCGTCCGTCCGCGCCGGCGTTTCAGTTGCAACTGATATAACATTACTGTCGTAGATACTTAGAGCTGCAACTTCATTTAGCCAATTAGTCTCTAAACTAAATCGGCGTCGAGGCAGACCTAGGAGAAGGACTAAGGAGTCCTTCTCCTAGGTCTGCCTCGACGCCGAGAGTAAGGACTCTCACCACTACAACTCCTGTAATCTAGGATCTACATTAGCCTTTCGCCCACAAAAAAACTGCATAAGAAACCCTTATCCCTTAATCGCCTCGTTCGCACCCAGGGTAAGAAATGGACTGGACTATTCTAGTCGGAACGACACGGTTCTTTCTATCGATCAAACCAGCCCACATCAACCCACTGTTGGACATATTGCGCCATTCCTCAGGGTCCTCTGCCAATCTGATCCAATGCGAACCCGTCACTCTCACAACGTCAACGGACCAACGTACTGTGATCTATCTCCGTCGCTCGGTTCTTTATAACAAAACTATTTCATCACCATTATCAATTTGTCAACAAAGTAAGGAGAACACTAAATAACTTCTCCACGGACCACACAATCGTCGTAACAAACCCGCACTGCTATGCGCAAGCGCACAATACGACCGACAAGTGTTACGGCGCGCACGCATCCGGTGCACGCCGAGACCGTCGCCGGCGCAGACGTAGAGAAAGATCTATGAGCTTTTGTTTAAAATTGTTTTAGTTTTGTGCTTTCATTATAATAATTATTGTTATTTTGTGGTGTGATATAATAAAAATGTGATGTCGGTGTATAGAAAAAACAGTTTTCAGTGAATTTGAGACTTTTTGGATACCAACGTTAAGACAATTAACTGTTCAAATGAACGATAAAAGAATCATCCTGATCATAATAATCGCATCAGCTCATTTGGTGATAAAGTCATAAATATGGATACTGATTTGTATTGTTCGAAAATTTTATTTAAGATGTACTTTTACATGGAATTGGACATTGTGGACTGAACGCTGGATGACAAGATGGTTGAATTCGCTTTGGAAAATGTTGGTATTTAAAGCCTGTTCACTATAGCCAAACTCTTAATGCCAATCACAGAAGAAAGACTTTCTGTGAAAATAATAAATATTAAGCTTAATAGATAATAAAGATCTTTCTACAAAAAGCAAAAAAGTTGAATGTTGAATCATGCTATTTAAAGTGTATCTGGGCATACCATTTGTGGTAAACTTATAAACTATACCTAACTAACATCAACAAAATGATAAACCTAAGTTCCTTTATTAAAATCATACAGTTACAAGAAAATTTTACAGTTAGACCCCTTTCGAAAACAATTTGAATTCCATCTATCTACCGAGCCATTGTTTCGTAGATTCTCATGAAACAATGCAACACACAACATAACTAAGTTACTTGAAACTTACTTCACAGAACCAAGCTGGGACATCTGGGGACTTCAGACAATACCACGATAACTACGGGTACGCCATGCATCAGAATCAGAATCAGGGCCTACCAAGAAATATTGGCTACGATTCCCCAAAACCACCGGTACCTGCTAAAAACTACGGCCCAAAACAAGATACTCCAAATAACTCACAATTAATAACAGTTACTGTTGAAACTGGGAAAGATAATACAAGAGATGCTCCAAAAAGTAATAAATCTGTCAGTAAAACTTACCATACTCTTAAAGATATGATTTCCAGTCGATTCAAAAGTAAAGATGCTAATGATAATGAGAAAGGAAACGAAGAACCGAGTCTGAACAACAGCGAAGAAAGAAAAAGGCCTGAACCTGAGCAAGTGACTCCGAGAGAGACTCCGAGGAAACCGGAGCAGATTTATGGAAGACCAATGGTACAGGCGAGACAAGAAATGCAAAACCGGCCAGAAATACAAAATAGACCAGAAATGCAAGCACGACCAGAAATTCAATCTCGACCAGAAGTACAACCTAGACCGGAAATGCAAAGGCCAGATATGCAGTACAGTCATGGGATGCCCAATAACATGGCTTACCCTAGTCCTTCTCCACACAGGTAATGATAAGATAAGATAAATATTATTTATTTGCGCACCAACAATATACAATTAAAATTTAAAATAAGAATAAGAAGGGTACAAAGGGCGATCTTATCACTAAAAGCGATTTCTTCCACACAACCATTTGACAATGATTTAGTTCTATCAGTTTTATTATTTCGCTACCTACCAGTAAGTGGTCTGTGTTTCGCTATAAAATATCATGGCAAAGGCTCTATATTTAATCTTCATCAAATATGAAAAAAATGCTTAGCCTTTTGTCAGTGCAAAGTTTAGATTCCACAATATTCATTGATTGAACAACTCCGATTCCATCTTTTTTGGTATCTTTGGTGTTTTAGTACTTCCACATCAGAAATATGGGGAACTCAAAAATTTATAGACGCAGTAAGAGCCTGATAAACTGTTTAATTTTAGTAACAATCGCGTTTAGCCAAAATTCCATATCTGTATTTTTTGGGCTTCAGTATCACTTTCTGTAGTTTTCAGGTAAATAATTTTTTTTTTTTAAATCCAATAAACACAATTTTTTTTCCCCAGGCAACTAATGCAACAGCAGATAGTCCAGCAGCAAATGCTCCTGAGCCACCAAGCCAGGTCCCAGGAAATGCTCTCCTCCACCCCTCACTCACGTCCTCAAGCCCTCGGAGCAGACGCCCTGTATCAGCAGTACGGACCACCGGGAAGAAGAAGTGCTCTTTACCAAAGAGACCTGGATGTTAGATCCATGACGAATTTTACTTCTTTGAAAACTGGACCTCAGGCTCAGGTATTTATTCCTACTGTATAATCGGTTATTTACACAATTTCTGTTTCGGCACGCATGGTAAATACAGCATCATATCATACATCCTGCTTAAAGGCCGCTGCTGATTTAGTAACTCAAAAATTTACCTAGATACCTAGTTCAGCTAAATTTCTAGTGCCACTCCAGAATTTTTTCAATACTCATCAAGAGTCACCAACTGCTAAAAAGTTGACAGTTATTATTTGCATTCGGGGCATTGCACGTCTGGTTGTTTTTTTTTTCGAACCTGCCTTTATAGGTTACAGATTTTCTAGTGGCGATAGGTTAGCTAGCAGACGCAAAAACAATGAAATTAGTTAGGTATATCACTTTGATCACATCTTCAGAGAACGATCATATTTATGGTAAGCATAAGATAGATAGATATATAGCTATACTAATGCGGAAACCATAGACTATTGGTAGCATACCAAGTTGTGATTTAGGGAAAGTAGGAACGACTGACACAAGGAAGACCACATACATTCTCAGAACATCGAAAACTACCAACCAAAAAATAGCAATCTCCCCTTTCTTGAAACTTTGTTCTTTCTCACTGCCAACCTCTTGGAAACAAAGCACAATGGTTCCCAACAATTAAGTAGCTCTTCCCACGGCGTATGCAATAGTAATTATAATAACAAGTGCTGGTGCCGTTGAAACTCTGTCTTTAAGAAATTTTTACGTCCGAAGAAACTGATTTACTGAATCATTGTTTTCGTCTTCATAAATAAGTCAATCTTTGCTCTCGGTGATTTCTCTTTCTTCGGCAGTGGCTACCTTTGAAATATTGTTATTGTTTCCGCTATAAACTTTGATAATAAATATGTACGCAAAATGCATTCCTCACCTTTGTGAACGCTGTTCTGCTGGACGAATTATCTTCAGAGATAGGGCTGACGCTTACCTATTCCCCAGTCCAGTCGCCAGTACTAAACTTAAAATATTTCTACAGATATTGTACTGGTGGTACTGTCGGCTACGAACTTGTCCATTCATCCAATATGTCAACAGTGTCTTACCCACCTTAATCTTCATTAAACGTACCACAAACTAATATTCATTGTCTAATTAAATTCAAAGTCACTTCACGCCGATCTTCTCCGAATTTTTGATATGAATATAATTAACACAGTTCTTTAAAGACTAAATGCCGGTTTTATAAGATTATGAGCTTCACCTTTCGATAAGATCACAGGAAGTTACAAAACATAATGTCCCATGTAATTTATTATGTATTTTTACATAAAATGTACAACCACAACACTCGTCAAAAAGGCGATACCTACTTTATAGCCTTCTTGTTAAAGTTCAAGTTTCGCTAGCTTACAACTTTAATCACCATTACGGTTTTTACTTAATAACAATAAACCGCTACTTATTGCGCAAGCGTAATGAAGCTGGTAACCAAAAACAACCGTCTTTATTTGATTACCTCCTACAGTTTACCAAGATTAAATTACATTGCTTAGTTGAACTGATGTGTGGTAATATAAGATTTCAATCTTGTCTTGATTATTCGTTCTCTGAAACGACTATAAGCATCTTTAAGACCATTTTTATACAAAAACGAATATGACTAATATTCCAATTCCTAATTTACTGAAGAAATTAAATTCTATTTATTTATCTTTCCAGTTTGAAAATTCTCACTCGAGATCCGACCTAAGAAGTCCACAACAGCTAGAAAGAGAAATCGTCAGACAACGAGGTTTCGTCGAAGGTCGTCGAGCTGCTTCACATCCTCATCTACTAGACGACCCACAACCTAGACCAGAAGTAAACACTCCACAAATCCATGATCGATCAAGAAGAAACTCTCACGGAAATCTCCTTGATGGTATCCCACATGAAACTCCTCAGAGACATGAAGAGAGAGAGTCTGATGATGGAGGATTCAGAGCAAGATTAGCAGCTCAAGGTAGATCCAGTTTTGAAGAACGAATCAGAACCAGCGGACGATCAATAGAATCTCAAAGAGTTCAAGAAAACCATTACAGAAGAACACCAGATAGTCACAAAGAGAGAAGAACGCCAGATTCGATTCGCAGAAAAGAAGAGGCTTCAACAAGTCAAGCTGAGAGGAACGACGAGAGTGCTAGTCAAAAGTCAGCTGATAGCGTTTATAACTCCAGTGGAAAAGCCGAGGCCTATAACCCTCAGCCATCATCATCAAGACACACTCCGAATAGGATAGAAGATTTAAAAGCTCATGGAAAGAAAGGGGCAGGATCTGGTGCTAGTTCAGGTATGGATATTATTATAGTTTAACATTTAAATGCCATATAAAAACCAGACCCGAATGCTTAACTTATACAAATCTAGAAGACTAACACACTCAAGTCACTAACACTTGCAGATTACGACAAGAATGGTGGACAGTCTTCTAACGTGGATTCTGGAAGAGGAAGCGTGGCGTACTCCAGCGGTCGACGACCAGAGGCAAGCCTCCACGATACGTCAGCAGATTCTGATGCTGTTGGCACTTCGAGGACGCAGCCACAACCTGGGACAAGTCAACAGGCTGCTGAACAAAGTATGCTTTTAGTCTTAATACGTCAAAGTTGTTTGTCATTAAAATTGTTCTGATCAGTGAAAATACGTCCGGATATCACTGAAAAGTTTTGTTAGGTAGATAGTTCTGTTCTGATTAAACTTATAAATTAAAAAGATTTACTAAAATAATACCAGCTGTGCATGTAATTACGTAACTATTGCTGCTGGCTGCTTAGCAAATTTTATGTAGTTCTCTGTATAATCCTATAAATATTTTACACGAAGTAAAAGCAAGTTTTTCTAACTACATAATCTCGTGACAGTCGCGACTCTAATCAATGGAGAGGTCAGATAATATAACTGCCAACTAACTAACTAACAACTAACTGGCCGAATTCAAAGTTGTTCCTTGTGATACTTAAATAAATCTTATCTCCAATCACAATCATTTCAGGTGGTGAAAACGAATGGGCGGACTTAGTCGAATGTGAACTGCGGCAGATCTTGGAGCCTAAACTCGCTGGGATGAGGCTGGACTCCTCGGGAAGCTCTGACAGCTCCGTGACCCCGCCTCTACCACCACTCTCACCTTCTTCAGACTTGCATAAGAGGAATAGGTACGTGAGACTTATACATTGGCTATTTTGAGAATAGTCTCTACAAATAAATGTAATTTTTAAATGTCTGGCACTGGTCTCATGCACTGTCACTATCCGAAAAACGTTGAACGCTCTCTAACTCTAGAAAGTCCACATAAATTTCTTCCTAGGGTGTTATTGTCCCCATGCCTTCTTCTACAATATTTTATCTTGTCTGTTTATCCTGTTTTTACTCTGTCTGTAGGCTAAAGTTCTCGTATTTCCACGTGGTGGAGTTTAGTTCATTTCGTCCCACCTAATTTATAACTTACCAGCTTATTATTTCGTTTTACAGCCTACCGGGGCGAGCATCAGAGTACCCAGAAGAGCGCAGGCGCGGCCGTGACTCTCCCCGCTGGCATTCACACAAGAAACATTCTTCTAAGCGGGATCATCATTACAAGAAACACTGTAAGTGGAACAAGTTGCACAGCACTTCTTCTTCTTCTTATCGTGTGGGCAGCAAGCCCTGGTGTCAGAGTTTTTTTAAACCCCCTTACGGCCTCTGACGTGTTTTTTATGTAACTACTACTACCACCTGAGATAGGTAGTAGCCGGGACCAACGGCTTAACGTGCCATTCGAAGCACGGAATCATCTTTTCAGACAATCAGGTGATTCAGCCTACACTCCCATAATCATAAACAACTGGCAACACACTAAAAGTCGTAAACAGTGTGGCTGTTTTAACAATCTCCCCCTTTTTTAGTCCGTTAAAAGTTTCAAAACTATATTCGTTTATGATACTGATTTCATTATTTCACTGAATGACTACTAGCTCGAGTGAGAGGAAAACGGAACACTGTCCTAGCATTGTTTGTAATTGTAGCTTTTGCCCTCATAACAGCTTCATTAGCGTAGGAATCGTTTCGTTTTCTGGGTAAACAGTACCCTCGTATTGGATCAGTTATCCAGAAAATCAAATCATCTAAAATGTCTTCGCGCCATAGGCTATCCTATGCGCGTTTAAAGGGTATTATTTTATTTTACCCATCAACCAATTTCCCCAACAGTATTCGGCCTCGATACCACTGACATGACTTCCACCACTACGCGGAGCCTGGACCTCTCGTCCCTACTGGACGGTAGAACAGACAGTGACGCTTCAACAGGAGACGCCAGGGCTATCAGGCGGCAGCTCAGGGGCCTGGAGAACATGTACGCTGAAGTTCTTCAACTCCTGGGCGTGAGGAAGCCAGCAAGTTTGGCTAAGCAGCCTACTTGGGAGTCTAGGTAGGATTTTATAAAAGTTTACGAAAATTGTGTCCTTGCGTTTTGACTTCGAATAGACCAACCCCGTTTCTTGTGGGGTGTCGTCCGGTCATAGAAATCTAACCCTCTTGCATCTACACAGATTTAGATAGAAGGGTCAGGTTTTTCTGATGTTGACTGTACGAGGCGATTAAGGAATAAAGTATTAGCAGTGTTTTAGGGCTTAGTACCTCTTGCTAAATACGGCAGTCCATTTTATATGCTAAAAGTGAACCATAATACAACTGCAGACTTCAAGAGATGGTCAGTAGGTAGTAACAAGGTTTCTGTCCTGGAAGGGTTTATGGTCGTCAGATTAAATTATGCATGTACCTACGAAATCGTGTCTATTTAGTAAAAGACGGTTCATTCGATTCGACATAGTAGGCCTTTTAAAGCTTTTTGACAAAATCTTAGGCAACTTGGCAATGTTTATTCTTTTTTGAACATTTCTAATTTCTCAGGCTATCATCAAAACGTCGCTACGGCAGCATGTCTTCCCTACCTTCCAGCTCAGTCAGCAGTCGTCCAGTTCGGGATAAGAGACGCAGTTCCAATGAGCATCGGAAAAAGCATGACTATAAGGTACTCTATCAGGTTTTATACCAGACCAGTTGTATGTGTAGATGTCGCAGGATTGTCGTGAACGGCATAAAATTCTTCCTAATAATCCTAATAATATTATAACCTGATTTACATTTCAACCTACAACATGCCCATCCGGGGCATTGCTTTTGTCCAAGCTACGGGTACTATACCGATGCGGTATGATGTGGGTTTAAATCCCGTCCAATATAAATGGCATGAAAGAAGTGTTTTTTTTTTCGATTTCTATGTTGGCTCCATAATTAAAGTTGTTAAATTTGAAGCACCCCATAAAGTATAATGATTCCAAGTCCATGCCGAAAAAGGTTTCTCAGATTTAATCATCTTACCCAGAAATTACCATGCTTATTCCACAGGGTATCAACAAACGATTCCAGCGGCTGGAATCTCACGTGGTGACGTTAGCGCGGTCGGTAGCTCACCTGTCCAGTGAGATGAGGACCCAGCACCTCGTCATGCAGGAGATGGACAATATCAGGGCTGAAATTGCTGCGCTTAGGCATATGTACAAGTAAGTATCAGTTTTATACAAGCTTCATATTATAATATGCCGTGGTAGAGTCTATTGGCGAGTAACATTGCCTGCCGTGCAGGAGGCGATGGTTCGATCCCCGTCCAGGCCGACTCGTACCGATGAGTTTTTTTGGAATTTATGTACGATTTGTAACACCACTGGCTTTTCGGTAAAGAAAAAAATTGTGAGGAAACCTGCGTGCTTCAATGTCAAGGCATGTATTGTACTCACTATCGATTATAAGTGGTGACGGGCTCGCTCCCCGTCATACTAGATAAAGTTTCGGTACTACTAGTGAAACGAGGATTTTCTGAGAATTCAGAATATCTCTGACTACCGCGGAATCTAGCCGTGAGCATATGCATGCCTTGATCAGTCTATCTTTGGACAAAGGCCTTCTTCGAATTCCTCTATGACGTTTTGTCCGCCCGCTGCATTAAATTTGGGTGGCCTTATTTGTTGGCAGTTCTTCAGGAAGGGTCGAGCTTCTATTTTAAAAGATCCTACTTGACCAAATTCAATTGTTCACAGATCACAACAGTACATCCGTTCAGGCCACCACCGCCATTTGGATCCCTTCTCCTTCAGTAACCCTGACAGGGTAAAACGACTTACAAAGTTCTTCGGAGATGAACCACCTCTAATGAGGCTATTCCTCAAGAAACTTGGATACGAGGTTGGTATTGACTTGGTTATTATACATATCCCTTTCAGATTGGTCCTTAGACTAATTATATCCGGACCGGCCTTGCGGTAGCATTTCCCCTCTGCCACGGTATTAGATCAATTAATCTTGCGCATTTACACCCAATTTTATACCTTATCACTAAACGAGACAGCCTATAATAGCGAAACAATAATTTTGAACTTAGAACGTTTGGGGTTTACACGAGACTACTTTTCATGATTTTGAACATTCAAAATTAGAATCTAAAGTCATAGGGAATAAAATCCAAAGTTGCGGATAACATGTTACCTCGCCCCCCGCAAAAAGTGGCAGAAAGTTTGTTAGTAGAATGACACGTGGTTACGCGTCCCGATATAATTAGTCTAAGGATTGGTCAGACACCTTGCTACAACTACCAAGCATTTTGAAGCGTGCATTTGTAGCAAGGCTCACTGGAACGACTTTTCAAGTAGTAGTGACACTTATCAATAGCCTTTTGCCCACAAAAATACTGCATAAGAAGAAACCTTACCCTATAATCGACTCGTAAGAGACCCATGGGCAGAAAAGGGGTGGTACAGACCATAAAGGTATCATGGAGAGGAACTGACAGCTGAGAGAGCGAGATGTACCTAGCGGTGCCACTGTATAATAGAAAGAGATACGCGAGGCAATAGAACCGTTTTTGGGAACTTGTCAGCACAATCGACTGGGTAAATATTCGTGCTCTGTGAATAATTAGTGAATCTAAAGTGAAGTCGTAGTTTATTTTGTGAAATATACTAACACTATTTCATTAAATTACCTACGATTTCACGTTAGATTCACAATTTTACACAGAACTGGAAGTTTCAGGGTGCCGATAAGTGCCGATAAATGCACAAATAACGGTTAGATTTCTCGTAGCTTTGACTAACTACTTTTCTTTTTCGATTTTCTCTCTGAGAATACAAGCAATTGTTCTAACTAAACTACTAAAGCAGCAGTTGATTGCGTAGTAACTAAACTATGGCGTAGGGCACCTCATAAACAGAAACAGTGGCTACTAAACAGAAATTGTTCCACAGTTTAAAAATAGCATAGCATAGCATATGCTCACGACTATATTCCTCGAGGGGGTAGTCAGAGATTTAGTTTTAAAATATATTTTTTTTTAATCTTATTATTGATAGAGACAGAACAGCTGATACAAGACTTAATATAAAAGAAATATAATTGTTCGCTGAAAGTTTGCGTAAACAAGGATACGAGATGACAATGTTTTCGCAACGGCTATTGCCCTCGCACTCGCTTCGTGCGTGATCAGAGTTTACATGTTAAAAGTCGCTTATTATCACATGAACATGACACTAGGTACTTATTCCAAGACCTGTTCATATCTATTATATCTTGTTTACTTTACTTACATTGAAATAACGCCTGTGTTATGACTAGTTCTTACTAAAAGAAAGCGAAAGAATTTTTCCCGCATTTGTCTAGATTTTTTCACTAGTAGGTATTCATCAACATCAATAGCCTGTATCCACCCACTGCTGGGCATATAAGCCTCCCCATTTTCTCAGTCCTTTGCCAATCGCACCAGGCTTTACTGATACTTTTCCAGATGTCGTCAACCCACTTGGCTGCTGGACAACACATAACACATTCCTCTTTTGCCTAATCTAGGCTTTACTTACTCCAATCTTTGGTATTATCGGTGGTATTGCAGTGGTATTGCGGTGTTTCAGACTATCACACTGAACAACTTTTATTATAGAGCCAACATTAAACAGAGGAAATATTTTCTTGATTTCAGTTTTGGTGCTATAGTATTATTTATTGTAGATTGAATTTTAACCTCATAAGGTCTCATTGCACATTACAATGTAGTTATTATAAAGTCAGGGTCGTATACAGGGTGTAACAAAACACCCTAGTAATACTTAAGGGGGTGCTTCAGCGCGACTTCGAAGTTTGCTCCATAGAGAAAGTTGTTCAGTTTGATGGTCTGAAGCACCCCCTTAAGTATTACTAGGGTGTTTTGTTACACCCTGTATACGATTTCGGAGCGGGAACAATACCTTTTCCAGCTTCCTGGACCGTAGGTATTTCAACAATTGGCAGATATACCGCGACAATACACTCGATGCACCGACAAATTGTGTAGAGTTCATTAGATTGTGCATTACAATAACTACTTGATACTTGATTATTTAAGGCAGTATTTCTTGTAAATGTGGTTGCAATATAACCTGCTGCATAGTGGGCAGTTTCGAAGTTAAAACTAACATCGGTATCTCTTTCCAGAAATACGCAGCACTTCTGGAAAAGGAGAAAGTTGGTGCTGCTGAGCTGCCTTACGTCGGAGAAGATAAACTTAGAGCTCTGGGCGTACCCCTGGGACCTAGGATGAGGATATTGAAGGAAGCTGGCATCCACCAGGAGCTGCACCACATGTCGAGAGATGACAACCATACTACAACTACTACTTTGGCTATAGTTTAATATTATTGGAATGTGGTGTGATATGAGCAAGCACGGGAAAATCGGGAATTTGGACCTCAAGATTTATAAACTAAAGTCCCTTTTTATTTACTTCTAATGACAAAAAGACTCTTTATTGGTCGACGAAGCTGCCCCAATTCTTGAAATGGCATATTCTGTAGAGGGCAGATTTTTAAAATGGGAAATTCTGCAAATGGCCAATTGTATGATGGAAAATTCAGTTTTCCTACATCAAGCAGTAGCAATAATACAATGAATATGGCACAATCAAGAGAATCTGACTGAGAACCTAGATCACGTGACTTTTCTGTCTATAAGTCTATGTATCATTATAATCTTACTACACTGGTGTATTTAGGGTGTATTGGACACTTATAAGCCTGATTGTTCTGATCTACATTGTTCAATAAAGAAATGATCATGAAAAATTTGTAGAATTGAAAATAATCTGTAAGTTCAAAACAATGTAAATGACTGGATCCATGACATCCAAAACTCTCTTTGTAAAAGTATTATAGTGTAGAATTACATTTACATTTAATTAGTATCGAAATCAATAAATAGTTATTGTAATCTTAGATAGATATTATATTGATAAGCGTTAAGATAAAATACTCAGTAACATTTTTCTGTAAAGTTTTTCAAATTGAAGATTTCTTTTAATTATTTCGGTAGTTCAAAATATCATGTGGACTTTCAAAATGTAAAATATAACAATAATTTCAGATTTAATAATTATTTTATGCCATGGAGGTATAGACAATGTCTGTACCATACAAAGTTCTTGTTTTATGCACACTGCAATGGTATGCCAAAGAGATTATTCAGCGTGTGTAAAATATTAAACAAAACTGTATTTTTCATTGTAAAAATTAGTTTTAACTACCTATAATTATAATTTGTAGGTATTTTTTTATGTAAATACTCAAAATGAACAACGAAATTGAACAACGTACTCAAATTAGTTTTGAATTTTTATTGTGAAGATTATTATTTGTAAATATTTGTTAAAATAAACATTTTATACAATATACATTAAAAATTTCTATTTCATCACTCTTTTAGTTACTAGTCTTTACTGCAATCATGAATCAACTGCAAAGAAGCAGGTACAGTTCGCCTCAAAAGTTAAATACAATTTTGTTCCTGTTGTAGGTTCATAGGTTGTAAGTCGTTCAAGGTCCTAATTGAATTACCCACTGCCGCCGGATTATCCCGGATTTTAACTCTATAATTCATTGATTAAAATAACTGATTTATTTATCTCACTAATATTATAATCTATAATATTTGTACTTTAATGTACATTCAATAACAAAAGATGATTGCACATATAAAAGAAAAGAAATTTAATTAATGAACACAATACAGGGTGATAGGGTAAACAGTTGCATTACTTTAAGGGGTGATTGTACCTATGATATTTATAAACTTTCCCTAAGAAACCGGAAAGAAAAACGAAATAAAAAAATAAGAAAAAATCACTTTTCATACCAAATGCAATCAGCTGATCGAACGTTTGCATGATGTTAACAAACAATTAGGAATCAAATTTCAGAGTAGGTAGGTACCTAAATACAAATAATTGCACTGCTTAAACAATCAACGTCACGTATAATTATACAATAATTAAAAAGTTTACAAAATTTTCATAATAATAGAGCTATAATACTGAATATGATCTGTATTCACTTAAGGTCAAAAAGTCAAGATTATTTTGGTACCTAGGTACTCAATTATCTTAATTCGACCGTTGGGTCGATGTCTTTGTAATATTAGTGCTCAAAGCCAGAGCATTTAAGACTTCATCGGAGAGTGGTCATATAAAATTAAATTACTTAGGTTCCTGGTAAAGAAATGGCGCGTTCAGTTTTCGTGTTGATTTTACTTGTATTGCCAATAGTTTTGAGTTTGAAGATTGATACGCGTAGGTGTACAAATGGTGAGTTATTATATTAACATGAATCTATCATGTTGTTCAAATGTCCAAATTCTACGATATTTTAGCAATCCCGGAACTTAAGAAAGATCCTGTATTTTAATAATTTTCAGTATCAGATCAGCAATGCAAGATAAATGAAGTCCACATCACACCGTGCAAAAACAAAAGAATGTGCAGGCTGAAAAAGGGACAAACCACCGAAACCAAATTTACCTTCACTCCAGGTATGTCTTTAATTTACCTAAATATACTTAAGTAAATACAGAGTGTTAGGGTAAACAGTTGCATTACTTTAACAGGTGATTGTACCCATGATACTGAACAACTTTCCTTATGAAACCTGTAGGAAATTTGTTAAAAAATGTTGGACTTCCCATACTAAATGCAATCAGCTGATCGAACTTTTGTATTAAAAGTAGACATTTTTTATTGCTAATTTCCTATAGGTTTCTTAGGGAAAATTTTTCAGTATCATGGGTACAATCACCCCTTAAAGTAATGCAACTGTTTACCCTAACACCCTGTATAAAAGAGACCATAAAGCAAAAGACATCTTCTAACTTTTTGAGTTCTTCTTAGTTATTTAGTAGCAAGAGCAAGACGAGCTTTCAGCATAATTATGGAAAGATTCAGCACAGAATAAAGTGTCAAGGTTTTTATAATTTAAAAATTTTTCTAACAATTAATCCACAAAAACGTTTTATTACAAAATCCTTTCCACAGAATTTGCGACATCAGACCTAAAGACTGCAATCTACTGGGAAAGTGGAGCGACAGATTTGGCATTCGCTGATTTGGACCCTGATGCATGTAAGCTGACCACTTGTCCGACAGAGGTCGGCAAGGAACAGGAGTACAATCACTCCTTGTACCTTGGAAAGAAGTTACCCTCCGTAAGTTTCATCACCACCACCGCAGACAGGCAAAAGCGCGACAAGAGTGTAATTTACTGAGATAACGAGAGATGGGAAATTCCTCTCATTTCTAGGGGAGGATCTTCCGAGCAGAGTAGAGTTTCGGTGTATTATTTATTACTACGGATCTGTTCAAAATATATTCCTTGACCTACATGGTTAATCAATTTTTCTAAACTAGGCGAATTTTTAGGGGGAAATGACGTCAATATTCAAATATTTTGTCCAGCTCTTGGACAAAATTTGGCCCACTAGTTAAAAATAATATTAACGATTTCTTATTTTCTTTTCAGGGTAAATTTCCGTTGAAATGGAAAGTATATGAGGGTAAAAATGAAACAAATATGTGCTGTTTCATGACCACCATCTACATTCATACATAATTGTATGGGTTTGCAGGAAAACTATAACAATGGAATAAAAATTAATAAACAAATTAATTGTGTTCTTTTTTTTATTTCGACGACCATTTTTTTTATGCTAAGCGGCATGCCGGTGGTATGCCAAAACCACTTTTTTATTTTATATTATTTATTCTTTATCATAATATCTCTTCAGAGAGTTCATCAACACAAAATACATTTTAGATAATTTCTTAATCAAGAAAACCTACAATAAAAGTGTTCCTAACTAACTTGGATAAAGTTAGTTATGTAGTTATGGATTATGCTAATTAAATCTCTTCAAGCAGTGTTGTTGGCTGAGCGATCTTCACTTTAGGTGCCTACATCTTTTGAAGTTCGTAGTGTTCATAAAAATGAAATCAAGAGTATTAAGTTTAGTATGGATCGGAAAAATTTAATATATGAAACAAATAAAGGTAGGTAAGTACATTAAAAATAAATAAAAATATTAAGAACATTAAAAAAAAAATGTTTATTGTTTATCCTCCCGTACAATACCTTTCGACTCTAGGGTGGCCGGTACGTTGACGGTGACAAGAGACCTGCGTATGATGTCGTTAAGAGTGGAGTGCCGAGGAAATCTACCGGCACTTCGTTGGCATGAGAGACCGTGGTGTCCCAGGCGATCGACATTCATGCCACAAGCGCACTGGTGGTGGGTGCAGAGTTCCGCGCCGACTCGGAGGTACTATGCGAAGGGTTTCGGGGTCCAGGTATGTCCCGGTGTTGGCGGACGGGTAGGCATGTAGCCAGTGCCCCGACTCCTTCTTAGCTGCAGCAAAGAGCGTAGCGCGGTCGGAGCCTGAGGAAGCGGAAAGTAGTGAGTCGAATGTGTATTTGGAGGTGATGTCATTCCAGCTCCTCTGTATTTTTGGATCTGTGGGTAAATTTTGGCTCGGGCCAGAATCGAACCAGGCTTTTCCCGTTTCGTCAAAATATAGTATGAGAGGGAGGGCCCGAGGATACTTCCTATTAAAAAAAAAAATCAAAAATTATTTATTTCCAGACAAAATTGATCCATTGGGGTTATTAACAATTGTGACTTAGTCTACGTTAGTGTACAATTCGGTTAGTAAGTCTTAGACTATGTTAGTATACAAATTTCAACACGGATTTAGTCCTCTGTGTGATCCCTCACACATCAGAGGACTATTAAATTTGTTTGCGATGACGTTCAGGAGGCTGTTGCTGCTATGTGGTCGGACGTACTGTAGACGGAAGAAAGAAAGGCTGGTAAACACAACCTGCTGATTTTACGGATCCCGGTGCCACCGTGTCTGATGGGGAGGGATGCTTAAGTCCACGATTTTAAGGAAAAGCGGATGTTTAAAATTTGTTCAACTTGTCTTATAGAGCTATTATAATACTGAATATTATCTGCATTCACATTAGGTCAGAAAGTCAAGATAACTTTGCTACCTAGGTACTGAATTATCTTTATTCGACCCAACAGATATGTTTGTAATATTAGTGTTCAAAGTCAGAGCATTAAGGTCTTCCTTGGAGAGTGGTCTTCTAAAATTAAATTAGGTATAGGTACCTAATATCTAAAGAAATGACGCGTTCAGTTTTCGTGTTGATTTTAGTTGTATTGCCAATAGTTTTAAGTTTGAAGATTGATACGCGTAGTTGTACAAATGGTGAGTCATTTCATTAGAACAAACAATTTTTAAAAATTATGGTTCTATCGTAATGTCGATGATTATGCCAATGTCAAGTTAAAAAAGCACTTGTGCTTTCCATTGTAGGGTAGTATTTATATATTAAATTTTTCCTCACTGTAGGAGAAGTCACTGGCAAACGCCCAGCTTTGGAATTATTCGAAGGGACCAAAATAGGATGGGAATTTACCTGACTCGACACCCCTACATAAAACTTGTATGATTAGTATTTTTTAAACAATCATTTATCAGTGAGCTTTTTAAAAAAGTGTTAACAAATTTACGGATGTCTAGGTTTAGGGTAAACAGTTATTTTACTTTAAGCAGTAATTTTACCCATGATACTGAATAGGAAGTTGGAAAAGGTATAAGGTAGGCTTCCCATTTCTTTTTTTACCTGCATACCTACAAACGAACATGATGGAACTAATATTTGCCGCAACTTTAGATAATGCAAAAAGAGGTGGTTATGATAATCAAACTGAACAACTTGCACTATGGAATGAAGGTGGGAAAATATTTAAAAAGGCTTTCGGAAAAACCCTCATTGACCATGTTCATTTGCGGAAACACATCAAGCTATACAAAACCAACATATAAGCTGACCGCGCGCGTTATATACGTTACTCGACATACGCGCGGCCAGCTTATTTTGGTTTTATATAGTGTAGAAAGTTATACTTACCTACTCTCTATAAATGTATCTACACACAATATCAACATAAGCAAAGGGCTCTAAAATTTTTTTTTCTTGCAGTTTAAAAAAATTCTTTTGGGTCAACTAATGTTATGGAAAATTTCCAAGAGTTACCAAAACGCATTACAACTAAGATACGTCTGTGTCGAATGTTATTCCTAAGAAAATAGGGTCCATTTTGTACAAAATTAACCACAAACAATATCAGTTAATCTTTGTACATTTTAGAGAAGCAATAACTTACACTTAAGGACAAAAATTCTCGATAATACGCCGATTGCCATAGGACAGAACATGTGGCATCGATTTTGAAACAAATACAAAAAGTTTGTCGAAACAAGTGCATCTTTCTAGAGAATTATTTTTTGTGTCAGTTTGCCAAAAGATATTAAATCAAATGCTTAATGACTTTAGAAGTGTTGACCGTTCTAAGAATGTAACATTTTGGATTTTTTTGTAGGCGTGGGGAGATGTTTTAGAGAGCCAATGTTGAAAATCAGGATGAAGTGCGCAGGGAGTGGAATTTTAGACGCGGATTGAGACGGTCGAACTTACCGCGCGCGAGTTTCGATACGGGAGATCGATTGATCTACTTACATTGCTTACACTTGTACCGTGTATTGATAGTGCGGGTTTTTGGGACTTATCGCGAGGGACTGGCGAAATCCTAAAAGCGCGCGGGTGTGCATTGTGTGGACTAAATAAACATTAACGCGAGTTATAAGGTGTAATCTAATTAATTAATGTGTATATTTTTCCTTAGGGCTGGACCTGAACAAGTTTCTGCGAGACTGTGGGTCCGTCTTTAAGTCGACGTTTGTATTTTAGTGTCTAGTTCCTCCCTTTGGATGCATCTCCGTGAGTACAACAGCTGATAGTGGTTTAGGAAGGTTGTTTATGTATAGTTTGTTTGTTTTCGCATAGGTTCGATGAGGTGAATGAATGGGCCCGGTATGAATTAATAACAATCGCGTAAAATATAAAATTTAACTTCTTGAATTGCTTAAGTAGATAGGTATTCATTGCTAAGAAAATTGTTTTTAAAGTAAAGTAATTAAATCTTTACAGGTGGAAACTTATGCTATCACTTACGACAGGAGTTTATGATCACCGATCTATTTTATCACCGTGGGACACTGTTTTAAAATCAAAGCAATTAATTTCATTACGGACTGCTGATCGTTAATTCTTTTGTGTATAATTACAAAGGAACTAATGCCATCCCGTTTTTTAAATTCAGAATGCAAAGTTTCCCTTGTAAAAGAAATCATAATTCTAAATTTTCCGCGAATTTGGTTTGTTGGATGTTCTAACATATCTCCTGGCTGACGCCTTGCACTGTGCTTACGTCTAGCTTACCTTGTTAAATCGTCCATGTGGCTCTCAAGGCGTAGCGGTTTCCTTTACGACGCTGATGCCAGAAGATGGGTGTAGTAACTCTACCATACGAACCAGATTTAATCGTTTGTAAAAGTAAATTCATTAGACAAGCTCTCGTTCGCTATAATTAAATAATAATCGAACTTCAACCGCGCCGCGTACACGACTTACATAACGACGTATGTACGTAGGATTGTAGAGCGAGTTGAGTAAATCAATTTTCCGCGAATTTGGTTTGTTGGATGTTCTAACATATCTCCTGGCTGACGCCTTGCACTGTGCTTACGTCTAGCTTACCTTGTTAAATCGTCCATGTGGCTCTCAAGGCGTAGCGGTTTCCTTTACGACGCTGATGCCAGAAGATGGGTGTAGTAACTCTACCATACGAACCAGATTTAATCGTTTGTAAAAGTAAATTCATTAGACAAGCTCTCGTTCGCTATAATTAAATAATAATCGAACTTCAACCGCGCCGCGTACACGATTTACGTTACGACGTATGTACGTAGGATTGTAGAGCGAGTTGAGGAAAGGTGTAAAGGTTGATCGGAAAGTGGGTGACGATTAAATGGTGTGGCTTGCTCGTGATTAAAACAGGGTTAACTGTTGCTAGATTGTCTTTAGTAATCTAAGGTTTCGTTCGGCACATGAAACTGGAGGTCGCCGAGAGTTTTGTTAATAGGGTTTATAGGTCGGTCAATAGGGTCAATCCCCATCCAGAATAAATATCAATTTGTGACTGCGACTGGAAGAATTTCCTTATGCAATAATATAACAGATTCTTTACTAGTTTCTCACTCCATTCGTGGCAGTCAAAGTCGACAACTTGCTGTTAATTTCAACGGACCCATTTAGGTTGGGGTTATCGCTAGGGAATATATTATTATTTTCTTTATGTACTAACATAGCAAAGTGACAATTGTGTGAACCAAAAGTGTTATTGGCCAGAAGACAGAAGACTGCGCCTGAGAAACCGGAACATCAAGAGGAAAAATAGCTAAGTTTGCATGTTTAATTTACTATACTGTGAATGTCTTATTTTGTGTATTTCGAAATGTGTTTTATTTTTTTATTTTTAGCAGGTTTATCTTAAACTGATTCTTTACATTTATTTAAACTTTAACTTCCCACGGGTTTTATTTACTTAGAATTACTTACAGATTCTATAAATCAATTTCTCATTGTGATAAAAGTCCTATCTATAACAGCGTTCAATTTAAATCACACAACGTATAAAGGGTCACTAAATATCTAGACTAGACGATCACGTTTTCAGGCCACTAATTCGTTCAATACATACCTAGACGGGTTAAATATACTTATATAATATATAGATAGGTAGGGTAGGGTGTTACAGAATGATGCCGTGAGACCAGGGCCCTGTATAATAAACATTACAATCCGACAATTTTGTAAATAATTTACATATTTGTTAAGTTTTATGACAAGTGCTGTTTAATAAACCTTACAATTATGTAAAAAATCTACAAGTAAAAACCTTACAAATATTGTAATTATAAATGCTGTTTAATAAACGTTTACATATGTAGAAAACGCC
The DNA here is from genome assembly GCA_922987775.1 of Agonopterix subpropinquella. NCBI lineage: Eukaryota > Metazoa > Arthropoda > Insecta > Lepidoptera > Depressariidae > Agonopterix > Agonopterix subpropinquella. The sequence goes on along the minus strand of OV277694.1, from coordinate 36,215,566 downwards.
TGTAGAATTCGTTGACAATATTGTAGTTACAAATTTGTAGTTGTAAGTTACAATTTACAAAAAATGTAAGATTTTGTTGACTATTCTTAATTAACGAGTGTAGATTTCAAAAACATTTAGTAGTATTGCTTTATAAAGTACTTTCTAATTTGTTTGATTCGTAACGAAAGTCATGGAGCATAGTAACAAAATATTTATTCTTTCTCTAATATATGAGAATAAGGATATTTTATTCGGTAGGTTTAGTGAAAAACTTACTCATGATATAAAAATAAAAAAGTGGAAAAAAGACATTGCTGAACAGTTAAAATCATTGAGCATCTATAATACCTACGTGATACAACGTGGCAAAACTTTAGAAAAAGGACCATCGTAAGTAGATTTTTAAGTTAAAGTTTATCCGTTTACGAAAAACTCGCCGCTGCTACTTCCACTACTAGTTGTTAGGACCATTTTTTTATATTTATTCCAATTTTCTTTACTTTTTAGGTTGAGGCACAAAATTGTAAAGTTCTGACACAAGGTGAGTCCACCTGTCGGAATTGTAATACAATTTACTAAATATGTAAACTTGTAACTACAATTATGCGTTCAATAAAACAGTTTTCCCTACAAATATGTAAATTGTCACCTGTAGAGAGAAAATGTTTATTAAACAGAAACTTGTAAAATTGTAGGTACAATTCTACAATTTTGTAGATTTTCCACCATGGTAAATTTGTAAGTTGTATTCTTTATTAAACAGAAACTTGTAGAATTGTAGCCTGTAATATACAATTACAATTTACAATTTGTAATGTTTATTAAACAGGGCCCAGGATTTTACGTCATTAAATACGAAATCTAATTTCGTAACGTAAATAAAAGAACTTGGGTTACTAAATTAGGGTTTAGATATGTATTTCTGTTTCCTTCCCGTTTCTTTTAAGGACTAGGTCATAATTCATAATTACTAATGTAGAGTTTCGAAACCCTAGCGTAATTAGTTAAGTAATTTAGCGAGCTATAGAGAGGCTGATGATGATGATGATGATGTATCCAGCAGTGGACGATGATAGACCGATGGTAATAATAAGTTAATTAATTAACTAAAGTGTATTCGTAAGTGTACGAACTATTAGACGCCGATTTTGCCGCGTGATTTGGAATGAACGACTCCATTTTTTTTCGCGGGAGCAGCGCGAGGCGATTTAGAGATAAAGTTTCTTATGCAGTTTTGTGAGCGACTTGGACGAGAGGCTGACCTGTTACCACTTGACACGTCATTCCTTCGCGGAACGTTCAATGCGCTAAGATAAAGATACACCATTGATTACTACGTATACATGACTGTGATATGCAATATTGCAATGAAAAGAGGAATTATAAATATGGCCTATACGTTTAAAATGAGCTACGCTTATTGATAAGTTGTGACAACGGTTCTGACCACCCCGAAGGACATCGTGGTCGTGAGTTTGTGTATGTATGTATGTGTTGGAACTATCAGAAGCTGAGAAGGAATTCTGGGAGCTTCACTAGGTATAATATTTATGTAACGTGAATTATTAAGCTCGCTAGATTAGCAAGATTAGATATTACATCAAACCAATGCGATGCGAACGCCGCCTAGCATCTAAGGAATGTTTCAACTGTAGAATTACATCAAACCAACGCGACGCCAGCGCCACCTAACATAATTATGTCTGAGACGCTAAACTTTAAGGAATGTGCGTCCGTAAATTTGCATCAAAACAACGCAAACGCCACCTAGCGTTATAACCGAGGCACTTCGCTCTAAGGGATGTATTGACGCTAAATCAAAATGGCGGACCTCACGACCGCTGTGTCATCTTGTTAGCAGAGAGAATCTGTCAGATGTCGCTACTAGTTAATAGGTTCCCAATTGGAATCTAAAGTAGACTTATTCAAGATGGAAAATGAGCATTTCTAACAAGACTCCAGAAATAAATTCTGTTACAAATTGGAATGCAAGGATACCAAATAAGAATTTGAAAATTGACTAAGGTGTATGGATCGCAGTGTGCCCTGTGGCGGGGATTGGCGTTTACTCTAAACAGGGGTTGCTTCAGTTTGGATGCTTGCTTAATTGTTGGTTTTGTACCTAGTACTATGATCGTGCGGATATTTCACGGTGGTTCGAAACCGTAGTGGTACTAGTGCGGTATATGTATGTATGGGTATGTAATATAGGATGCAAATAGGTATTTCGAATCTAGGGGGAATGGCTAGTTTTATGAAACATATTATAGCATAATAATTATAATATTACCTTGCCTATTGATGAGCTCAGTTCTAGAAAATAAGGAATAATTATACTATTTAGAATCTAGGGGGAATGGGCAGTGTCAATGTTTGAATTCGACACGCGGCGGACACTTAGCTGTCACTTCATACGAATGGGAAGTTTTACTGCAGGAGTTGAGCGTGTGCAATGCTGAGGGGATGCGAGTGAGAGAGGAAAATATACTCTAAAGCCTGCTGTAGTTGACCTCCGTCGGTCGAGGAGAAGTTAGATTATGAATTAGAAGGAAAGGGTTTAATTTGGAATAACAAATAGTTAGAGTTAGCGAGGATGTTGAATATTTGTATATCAATCATGCATTTGTAATGAATTAGTAAAATTTCAATTTTTGAACAAAATGTTGACTCCTGGTGACAGCTGTGTTGATCTGGACATGATAGGAGGCGAATCAAATAGATTTGGTTAGGAACCCGCTATGACAAGGACGGTCGGGCGAGGAAATTACGGCCACTTGATTCTATAACCCACGATTTATTGAAATCACAATCCACATTATTATCAATCATATCTAACTTTATTCACATCGCTGGGTTGCGAACAAGTCTGCCACATAGATTTTCAACAGTCAGCAGAAGATTGTCTTCCGGAGCTAACGAACCTTATAAAAACTTATTGAGAACAGTGTTGTTGATAATACTGTGCAAGATGCATGTTTGATCTACAGATGAATAATATCTCGGATAAATTAATTTCTTTAGTGACAACCAAAACCGCTCGAGCTTATTTTGCGCGACGATACCTTTAGAGGATGTGGTTAAAGCACAGGGGGAAATTGACCCTATATGTGTGAGATAGGTAACCCTATTACCTAAATGTGAGTCTCTCAATTTTTCACATCCCAAGGTATGCGAAATATATTAAGACTCAAGGGGGAACTCTGTAGAAAGTTATACTTACCTACTCTCTATAAATGTATCTACACACAATATCAACATAAGCAAAGGGCTCTAAAATTTTTTTTTCTTGCAGTTTAAAAAAATTCTTTTGGGTCAACTAATGTTATGGAAAATTTCCAAGAGTTACCAAAACGCATTACAACTAAGATACGTCTGTGTCGAATGTTATTCCTAAGAAAATAGGGTCCATTTTGTACAAAATTAACCACAAACAATATCAGTTAATCTTTGTACATTTTAGAGAAGCAATAACTTACACTTAAGGACAAAAATTCTCGATAATACGCCGATTGCCATAGGACAGAACATGTGGCATCGATTTTGAAACAAATACAAAAAAGTTTGTCGAAACAAGTGCATCTTTCTAGAGAATTATTTTTTGTGTCAGTTTGCCAAAAGATATTAAATCAAATGCTTAATGACTTTAGAAGTGTTGACCGTTCTAAGAATGTAACATTTTGGATTTTTTTGTAGGCGTGGGGAGATGTTTTAGAGAGCCAATGTTGAAAATCAGGATGAAGTGCGCAGGGAGTGGAATTTTAGACGCGGATTGAGACGGTCGAACTTACCGCGCGCGAGTTTCGATACGGGAGATCGATTGATCTACTTACATTGCTTACACTTGTACCGTGTATTGATAGTGCGGGTTTTTGGGACTTATCGCGAGGGACTGGCGAAATCCTAAAAGCGCGCGGGTGTGCATTGTGTGGACTAAATAAACATTAACGCGAGTTATAAGGTGTAATCTAATTAATTAATGTGTATATTTTTCCTTAGGGCTGGACCTGAACAAGTTTCTGCGAGACTGTGGGTCCGTCTTTAAGTCGACGTTTGTATTTTAGTGTCTAGTTCCTCCCTTTGGATGCATCTCCGTGAGTACAACAGCTGATAGTGGTTTAGGAAGGTTGTTTATGTATAGTTTGTTTGTTTTCGCATAGGTTCGATGAGGTGAATGAATGGGCCCGGTATGAATTAATAACAATCGCGTAAAATATAAAATTTAACTTCTTGAATTGCTTAAGTAGATAGGTATTCATTGCTAAGAAAATTGTTTTTAAAGTAAAGTAATTAAATCTTTACAGGTGGAAACTTATGCTATCACTTACGACAGGAGTTTATGATCACCGATCTATTTTATCACCGTGGGACACTGTTTTAAAATCAAAGCAATTAATTTCATTACGGACTGCTGATCGTTAATTCTTTTGTGTATAATTACAAAGGAACTAATGCCATCCCGTTTTTAAATTCAGAATGCAAAGTTTCCCTTGTAAAAGAAATCATAATTCTAAATTTTCCGCGAATTTGGTTTGTTGGATGTTCTAACATATCTCCTGGCTGACGCCTTGCACTGTGCTTACGTCTAGCTTACCTTGTTAAATCGTCTATGTGGCTCTCAAGGCGTAGCGGTTTCCTTTACGACGCTGATGCCAGAAGATGGGTGTAGTAACTCTACCATACGAACCAGATTTAATCGTTTGTAAAAGTAAATTCATTAGACAAGCTCTCGTTCGCTATAATTAAATAATAATCGAACTTCAACCGCGCCGCGTACACGACTTACATAACGACGTATGTACGTAGGATTGTAGAGCGAGTTGAGTAAATCAATTTTCCGCGAATTTGGTTTGTTGGATGTTCTAACATATCTCCTGGCTGACGCCTTGCACTGTGCTTACGTCTAGCTTACCTTGTTAAATCGTCCATGTGGCTCTCAAGGCGTAGCGGTTTCCTTTACGACGCTGATGCCAGAAGATGGGTGTAGTAACTCTACCATACGAACCAGATTTAATCGTTTGTAAAAGTAAATTCATTAGACAAGCTCTCGTTCGCTATAATTAAATAATAATCGAACTTCAACCGCGCCGCGTACACGATTTACGTTACGACGTATGTACGTAGGATTGTAGAGCGAGTTGAGGAAAGGTGTAAAGGTTGATCGGAAAGTGGGTGACGATTAAATGGTGTGGCTTGCTCGTGATTAAAACAGGGTTAACTGTTGCTAGATTGTCTTTAGTAATCTAAGGTTTCGTTCGGCACATGAAACTGGAGGTCGCCGAGAGTTTTGTTAATAGGGTTTATAGGTCGGTCAATAGGGTCAATCCCCATCCAGAATAAATATCAATTTGTGACTGCGACTGGAAGAATTTCCTTATGCAATAATATAACAGATTCTTTACTAGTTTCTCACTCCATTCGTGGCAGTCAAAGTCGACAACTTGCTGTTAATTTCAACGGACCCATTTAGGTTGGGGTTATCGCTAGGGAATATATTATTATTTTCTTTATGTACTAACATAGCAAAGTGACAATTGTGTGAACCAAAAGTGTTATTGGCCAGAAGACAGAAGACTGCGCCTGAGAAACCGGAACATCAAGAGGAAAAATAGCTAAGTTTGCATGTTTAATTTACTATACTGTGAATGTCTTATTTTGTGTATTTCGAAATGTGTTTTATTTTTTTATTTTTAGCAGGTTTATCTTAAACTGATTCTTTACATTTATTTAAACTTTAACTTCCCACGGGTTTTATTTACTTAGAATTACTTACAGATTCTATAAATCAATTTCTCATTGTGATAAAAGTCCTATCTATAACAGCGTTCAATTTAAATCACACAACGTATAAAGGGTCACTAAATATCTAGACTAGACGATCACGTTTTCAGGCCACTAATTCGTTCAATACATACCTAGACGGGTTAAATATACTTATATAATATATAGATAGGTAGGGTAGGGTGTTACAATAGCTTGATGTGTCGCCGTGTGTACATACAATTACACAAATTATACAATAATAATAAATGTATACCTTATAAACAAGACAGATTGCGGAACAATAAAATAATAAATAAATAAATAACGCTCACAGGCATATATATACATTGTAATAATCCCAAGAAAGCACTATTTATAGGCTGTTTATTATGGAAACCATACAACGACGGCACAAACATATAAACATCCATGACCGAACCGGGATTCGAACCCAGGACCCTGGTTTGGCAGTCCGGCGTGGTAACCATTACACCAACCGGGTCGTCAATAACTTCAATTTAGTCTCGTTTCGGGTGCTCATGCGACTATTTTTAACTATGAAAATTTGAAAAAGGAGGTAATGTAATAAAAATTAAAATCCAAAGTTTCATAATGCTACCTCGTCCCCCGCAAAAATTTGCAGAAATGTTTGTAGAATTACACGCGTAACAAGTCCAAATAAACAGATTCTTTATTATATTTTTTTGCTTGGCTGCCAAATGTTTTAATCAAATATCATATTATTATTTTCGCTATTATTAATTTTCAGTGTCAGATCAGCAATGCAAGATAAATGAAGTCGACATCACACCGTGCAAAAACAATAGAATGTGCAGGTTGAAAAAGGGACAAACAACCGAAATCAAATTTACCTTCACTCCAGGTATTTCTTCGTTACCATCAGCCCGGTAAACCCCACTATTGGGTATAGACCTGTTCATTTCCACGCCAACCAGAACTGTCCCACGCTAGTCTCATCCACTGTTTGCCAGCTGCATTTAGCTGCCTGTTGACCAGCAGCCAGGTGGTCGGATGACATAATGTAGTACTCTAATACATAATAATATAACATAATGTGTCATCCGACCACCTGGCTGCTGGTCTGCCCACTGACCATTTCCAGCCACTATCTATTTCTGCCCTATCATTCTGCCTGGCCAAGTGTCCCGCCCACCTCCACTTCAGAGTCGAAATCCGCTTGCCGATATCTACCACCTTTGTTCGGCGTCTGATCTCGACATTCGGGATTCAGTCCATAAAGAAGTGTGATTCCTAGCATAGCTCTTTCCATAGGTACTTTGTGCGACTTTGAGTAGGTACGACTTAATTTACAAGAGATTATAATTATGCATATAAAAAAAAACTTTTAGCTTTTTGATTGTTCCTACATATCTACATACTTACAATAAACTCTAGACCATAATTCAGGGGTCAAAAACTTTACTTCAATCACCAATAAATGTATATTTAGTAGCAAGACTAGCATTTCAGCATAAAATTATGGAAGGATTCCGCTCAGTGTAAAGTGTCAAAAGTGTTATAATTTGGCTAAACTTTCGTCCACAAAAACATTGAATTAAAATCCTTTCCCCAGAATTCGCAACATCAGACCTAAAGACTGCAGTCTACTGGGAATCTATACACGATATGGCCTTCGCTGATTTAGACTCCGATGCGTGTAAGCTGACCACTTGTCCGACCGAGGTCGGAAAGGAACAGGAGTACAATTATTCCTTGTATCTTGGAAAGAAGTTACCCTCTGTAAGTTTCATCACCACCGAAAGCAGGCAAAAGCTAAAAAATGAGCGTATGATTTATGGAGGAATGAGATGGAATATTGCTCTCATTTCTATGGGAGAACCTCCCACCTGACTAACCGAGGTGGTATGCATGCACTATTTTAAAAACTGTTTATTAAGGACAACAAAGATTCAATATATAATACAAAAACGGAACCTGTGATGTGGGACATGTGCCGTAGCAGTGGACACTGGTTACTTTCACCCATCACTTAATTTTTTTACAATGGCCTTCATGATGCTATTACCCGGATACGGCGTAAGCCTAACAGAAAAAAAAAAATTAAAAAAAATTTAAATTTTGTCCAAAATATCTTCCTTGACCTACAAGATAAATAAATAAATAAATAATAAAGAAATAAAGATAGAGATTATTACATTTTTCTCCCCTGCAGCAAAGCAGCTTCATTTTTGAAAGCCATACCGTAGAAAATGACGTAAACAGTATGACAGTGTATTCATTCGGTCATGATTTTGAATCTTACTATTCAAAAGTAGCACTTTGTTCGCTTTTGTACATTTGGTCCAATGGTTAAAAATAATAATATTAACGATTTCATTTTTTTTTCAGGGTAAATTTCCGTTGAAATGGAAAGTATACGAGGGTAAAAATGAAACAAATGTGTGCTGTTTCAAGACCATCATCTACATCCATACATAAAATTATAGAGGTTTGTAGGAAAACTGGAACAAAAATTAATAAACAAATTAACTGTGTTAATTTTTTTTTATTTCTACGATCTTTTTAAAAATGATGGGCGCCATGCCGGAATTGCAAAACAAAGTTATCTTGATTCGGAAATCTTTAATAATTATTGTGATAGATAAATCTCTAATATTTTGAAATTATTTATCAGACCTATACCTACTATCCGACGTAATATCTTGGACGTTAGGTATAGGTACTAAAGCTGTTCTCAGAATAATAAGTGAGAGTAAAGTGTTTCAAATCACTGTTTCTGTAATTTAAAATAGCCTTATAAAATAATTACGTCCCTATTTGAAATGGAGTATATTTATACTCCAAAGTTTAATACCGCTTGATGCTACAAATAACAAACATTTATTATACAAACTTAATTTCAAAGTAAATACAGCTAATTAAGCTGTTTTAACAAACAACATCACTAAATACAAATAATTAAATAATCAATCAAACAATATTATACCTACTAATGTAGTCATTATTTAATTATTTGACATACATTTGATTTACATTGACATATAGAGCTATTAATACCTAATTATTTCAACTTTATACAAAAGAACTGTATCTGGATTCACATTAGGTCAAAAAGTCAAGATAAGTTGCTTAATTATCTTTATTTGACACGACTAATGTTTCATTAATTGTAATTCTAAGTCAGAACATTTAAAGCTTCCTCGGGAAGTGGTTGTCTACTAAAATACAGTAAAAATAAAGAAATGGTGCGTCCAGTTTTTGTGTTGCTTTTAGTTGTATTTCCAATAGTTTTGGGATTGACAGTGGAGACGAAGAAATGTGCAAATGGTAAGTACGTCGTTATTAAATTTTATAGGTTTTGGGTCGAATGTAGTGGCAGACCTCCGTCACTCGGTCCTAGGTACCGAGGTATGTAGAACTAAAATTATACTATTACCTATTCTGTGCCGAGGTGATACTTTGACGCATCGTAAGCGATGCGCCGAGCAAAATGACCGAGCGATATTACGAAGCGCTGAGGCAATCCGCTTTAGATTCTCGCCCAATTTGTTACGTATGGATGGTTTTTTATTGTTTTTTTATTTTTATTAAAAATGATTTTGCTCTACACGGGTTACGTATGGATGGTGGTACTAATGGTGTATGTATCTGTTACGTATTAACTCTTTAGTAATCTGTGGCAGTGGTTGAGAGAAAAGGTCGATGTTTGTCGTATCAAGAACTCTAGTCACTTACGGAAAAGACAGGATAATCAGATGATTAGGGGCTATAGCCGGTGGCCACGTGGGGAGGTCATCAGAGATGTCATTGTATATGCCTGAAGGAATTAATTAGTCAACTCTTACGACACCGGCACCGGTCTGGATCATTGGTTATTCGTATAGTATGATGGTGTTCGAAGCCGGACATAACAACACGGTAAAGGCAAGGCAAGGGGCAGGGATTGAGGAATATGAATATTTGTACCTAAATCTTGAATATTTGAATTTTTGTAATAATTGTATTATGTACGAGTTGTCATAATAACGTAGTCTAGTCATCAAAATACAAGTCTGGACTAAGTTCTGATAATTCAAGTAGGACTAGAATTGCCACAAAATAGTTCTAGTCCTAACTGAATTTAGACAGGAAATGGTTCCTGAAGATATTGAAAGTAATATTAAATACACACTGGCCTTCAAAACTTAGAAAACACTTTTAAAATTGCAATACCCTTTAAAGTGCACAAGATGTATTTTCGAAACAAAAACAATACCTAAGTACAATTTTTTTTAAATATAAAAACTTCATAATCGATTACCATAGTTCGCTGTCGATTACTTATCTTCTTTTAATGCCAGAAAAAAACTATATTTATAAAAAAAAACACTCCTTTTCAAATTTCCGTCTAACTAAAGTGTGATACTTAGTTTTGCTGGCCAGTGTATAAATATTTTGGACATTGTTACTATTCTAGTCCCATTGAAATTACTAAAGTCTAGCCCGGACTTTTATCCATGACCGGATATAAATATTCATATTCATCATACAACAATATTTGCTCGTTACGAATTCGACCCTTGAATCAGCAGGCTTTCATTACCAACTGAGCTATAGGGCCATCAATAAATATGTATTATTTTCCCAAAATGTACCTACACGGCACGCGTCCACTAGCAACGTATTTATTGGTTATCTATTGACGTACGAAAAGGTTAAATGCTAGGTTAAATGTTACAATGCCGGACAAAGTCTTTCGATAATAGGAGACTGCTTAAATTAGACCCGTCTTGAAAATGTTCTAATTAAAAGAAAAGCCTGTGTGTTGCTCCGTCCCTGTACCACACCTTGAACACTGTCAGCTGCAGCTCTGACATTTCATACAATTATGGGAAATTTTTTAAAGAAGAACCTGTGCGATACTGAGAAGTGCGCGCGAGACAGGAATGTAACCAGAGGCGGTGAGGTAAAAAGTTGGTGGGAGGTAAGGAGTGTCCATACTGTATGCATGTAGTACTAGATACTCTTTCTTATACTGTGCCTGTATCACAGCGCTGAATAGAGTATGTTATCATTTGTCTACTAGCTAAAGCACGCAAATCCAGTTAGGATTTCGGCTACGATTTCGGCAATAAATTATCTAGAAGGTAATTCCCGATATTACCACTGCTTATGACCGTATCACACACGCAATTTTTTTTAGCATTGACGGAACAATATCGATATTCTATTTATAACGATATTAAGATATTGCTACGACGTTATCGCCACGATATTTTCTGAGATCGATCTGTGTTGCAACTCGCATCTTATAGCACTGAAATAAGTTCTACTGTGCTTCTTCTTCTTATCATGTGGGCAGAGCCCTGGTGTGCTCAGTGCTCATAGGTTGCTAGCCTTTGAACGTATACGGATTGTTCTCAAACGACGGTGATGGAAAATATCGTAAGAAAACCTGCATGAACACGGAAGATTTTCTGATGCGTATGTAAAGTCCACTGATCCTCATTGAGCAGGCGTGGCGGACTAATGCCCATACACCCTCACTACGAGGCCTGTCTCCTTCTTTTCTCGTCAATTCTTCTACTATTGTGTTTCTATATTTTATTGGCCAGATTCGGCGAGCCTGACAGCGTCCAGTGTAGCTTTATTGAGGTCTTCTCTCGTGCAGGTGTTCGGGCACAACGGACATTCTAGCAGGTGTGCCATCGACTGGATAGGTTCACCGAAATCGCACTGCACTAGGCCAGGGACCCTGTATCTCCAATTGCATAAACTTTGTCTGCAACGGCCAAGTTGAGTGCAAAGCTGATTTGCCTGTGACCAATAGAAGATCCAGCCATACACCTACTTGCTTTCCCAACACCACAAGTGCCTTAAAGATGTTGACAGTAAAATTCTTGGCTGCCAAATGTTTTAATCAAAGATCATTATCAATTTTCAGTATCCGATGAGCAATGCAAGATAAACGAAGTCAACATCACACCGTGCACTTTACTCAGATCGAAGTGCAAGTTGAAAAAGGGAAGAGACACCGAAATCAAATTTACCTTCACCCCTGGTATGTCTTTAATTTTGTAAATGCCTATAATTACAGCGGCAATGAACATAATATTCTTCACACTACAGCATAAGCATATATTCCCTGAGGGGTAGTCAGATATATTCTTAAACATACTTCACACACAGACACACACACCCCCACACACACAAACACACACCCACACACACACAAACACGTTTCTTCACACTAGCTGTATAATAATCATACCGGCTACGAGGAAAAAGCGAAATGCTCGTAAAATCTCCTGCATATTTTTACAACTCTTTGAAAAGGATGCATGCTCGCTAAACAAGGATTTCGCGAGAGAGTTGTGAAACTACAGTTCTCAAAATCTAAGAATGTTGATTTCAGCACCGTTGTATCACCACAAGAACTTACACATAAACTACCTACCACCCCTTTCAAAGGTCAACCTTTATGCAAAAAAAAAACTGCTTTGCTTCTGTGTCAAAAAATATTATGCTTTTTTATAATAGTATGTTATGTTTGCTACTACGACCAATTTTATTTTTTAAGTTTGAGTTTGACTTACTTTTAGCATACCTACTAATAACAAAGCTAAAATGGAAGATTTCACGGTTAGGTGCAGTATTTGAAGCTTATAATTTTGTCACTGATTATTTTTAATATTTACTACCTTATCCCTCAGGGCCCAGATAATATTTTGTAATCATTTCCCCAGAATTCGCAACATCAGACCTAAAGACTGCAGTCTACTGGGAAAGTGGAGCAAAAGATGTGGCGTTCGCTGATTTGGACCCTGATGCGTGTAAGCTGACCACTTGTCCGACCGAGGTCGGCAAGGAACAGGAGTACAATTACTCCTTGTATCTTGGGAAAAAGTTAGCAGATGTAAGTATCAATACACGCACGCAAGTTTGATAAATACTATTATAATACATACATAAGCTCACGCGATTGTCCCATGGGGGCAGGCAGAGACCATGGACCGCCACACGGTTCGACTCTGACACACCTCTAACTCCTCATTCACTTTCATGCACTTCCGTCGATTGAAGGTGCTACGCACTTGTCCTTCTCGGAGAAGATCATTAATTTGATCATGGTATGTTTGACTTGGACGGACCCCTCCCAACACTTCCGCTCAACTTCGCTTTATATGTTTCATTCGTACCTATGTCTTTTTTCCATTCATTCTATCTACGAGACCGAACCATCTAAGCATACCTCTCTCAATCCTAGTTACATCATCCTTCAAAATACTATTATGGAGAGGACAAACGAGATGAGAACTCGAAAAATCTGAATTTCTTCTTCAGCGTATGCAGGTTTCCTCACGATGTTTTTCTTCCGTTTGAGAGCAGTCAGTATTTAAGTTAGGAATAGTCCTACACGGTACCTACATTATGGCATGTCTTCCGTGCAGGCTTTAACCTGGATTTCAAGATTGAGTTTTCATAAATTTAAAATAGGTACTTTGACAATTTTATTTTTCTTTCAGGGTATTTTCCCGTTGAAATGGAAAGTGTACGATGCTAAAAATGAAACCAATACTTGCTGTTTCCGGTTCACCATTTCTATTAGACGATAATTTTATGTTTTTTTGATAAAACTTACTATGATAATGTAACAAAAATTACTGATTTACCTATAGTTTTTTATTTCAACGGACCATTTCGAGATGATGGGACAGTAGCGTAGCAAAAGTAAGTCACTTTACGTATGTTTCTATTTTTGCATGGATAAGCCAAAAGATACAACCACCAGATGCGACTACAACCGGAATAGATGTGCAAAAAATCTCTCTCTTCCTGCCTTGCTAATCCCATAATTATTATGGTTTATGGTGTTGGGGTTAGCCTTCCACCTCTTTTCTCTTGCCCTATTTTTGGCTTCGTCTTCGGAGACATCGCACTCGATCATAAATCAATGAGAACTGTGTTCATCCATCTAGTGTTCGAATGTCCTCTTGGTAGAGACCAATCCAGGACAGAGGTCCTGGAATCGACAGTTGCAAAGGAATATTTCCTACATAGTCGGGTGGCTTTCGTTTCACGTGTCGAAACCACGGTCCTTCTTCTTATCGTGTGGGCAGAGCCCTGGTGTCAGAGTTTTGGAGTTCTGGTACCACGGTCCTGAAACTTTATAGTTTAATAAATAGTTACCATTAAATATTATTTATTCATTATAATATCACGTAAATCATGCATGCCACACTAAAAATCTAAATTTTCTGCCAATAGGTTACCTATGTAAGTAGTTAACATAATACAGGGTGTTAGGGTAAGCAGTTGTAAGGGTGATTGTACCCACGATACTGATCAACTTTCCCTAAGAAACCTATATAAATTCACAAAAAAAAAATCTACTTTTCATATAAAAAAATCCGATTGCATTTTGAATGGGAAGTGCAAAATTATTCAGAGAAAATAGGTTTCTTAGGGAATCTTGTTCAGTATCATGGGTATAATCAGGATCATTCGCGAAATGGCTACCGATGCGTAAAAGGCCCAATTCGCGAAATGGCTAATTCGTGAAATGGCCAATTCGTGAAATGGCCAATTCTGGAAATGCCTAATTCGCGAAATGGCTTACTTTACTTAGAATTTTTTTTCACTCATTTTTCATTTATGATGTCCCATAGGATAAGGTAGGGCGGGGTCCGTGGTAGCAACTTTTAACTATGCTTTTTTTTACCCGACTGTCCTAGATGGAGGGTTATGTTTTTCGAGTGTATTTATGTATGTATATGTATATATAACTATATAAAAGTAATGCAACTGTTTACCCTAACCCTATATAAACTACTAGTGTACTTTGGCACTAACAACCATTACAATAAATACGAACCTATTCAGAAATATTGTTTTAAAACTCATAGTCAATGGTAATTATTAGCACAACTGCTACTTTTTCTCTTTGTTATCGAATAATTAATGAACAAATGCGTGTTTCAATAAAATAGTGTTGCCAAATTATCGATAGATTACCATCGAAGGTCGGACCTAGAAAATTAAATAATTTTAACGATGAGTTATAATACCTAATATCGATGTGTTAGGGTAAACAGTTGCATTAATTTTCTGAACAACTTTCGCTAACTTTCCGGACTATCCATACTAAAAGAAAAGTTTAAAAAAAAATCCTTAGGTTTCTTAAGGAAAGTTATTCGGTATAATGGGTACAATCACCCCTTAAAGTAATGCAACTGATTACCCTAACACCCTGTTTTTTTTTTACGTAGCCTGTTCAGTGTCCCACTGCTGGGCAAAGGCCTCCCCTTTTACTCTCCAATCCTCTCTGTTGTGTGCAACCACTGGCCAACTCTCCAAGAAGGCATCCAAGTTGTCTCTCCACCTTTTTCTGGGTCTACCTCGACCACGGCGGCCATCCTGGGGAACCCAGTCTGTGGTGATTCTGGCCCATCTTTCCGAATCCATGCGACTGACATGTCCGGCCCAGTCCCACTTCAGCTGAGCTGTCTTGCGCCCCACGTCCGCTTTACCAGTTCTGGAGCGCAGTTCCGTGTTTCTAACCCGATCAGTTAGTCTTACTCCTAAAATACTGCGCTCCATCGCTCTTTGGCAGATCTTGAGGCTGGATTTTTGTATATCTTAAAAATAATGGCTCTATAACATAACATAACATAACATAAACATAAATATTCTTTATTTGCACACCAAAAACATACAGCTACAAAAACAGAATAAAAGATCGTAAGGGTACAAATGGCGGTCTCCATCTTAGAGTCGATGACTTTGGTGATGTCGAAATTAAATTAAGAGGATTGTCCTTACCATCTTCTTATTCTTATTTACCATGCAAACGATGTTTGATTATATTTTCAATATTAACTAATTAAATTAAAACAAAAAAATGTGTTAGATACAATCTTAAAACCAATATCATTGTGTCGGTACCTAAAGTAGGGCCAATTTAATAGGCCACATTTGACATTTGTCAGTTTGAGCTTCATAGTGAGGTGCCCTGCTTAAGAAGACTGATTCGATTCAGACTTCAATCATAAATGTGAATTGTATTCAGTTATTATGAAAAGGTACTTATACAACGTGTTAATGAATTAGCGCAAAACCTCATACACCCCAACTGATTTATAACAAAGTTAATGAATTAGCGCAAAACCTCATACACCCCAACTGATTTATAACAAAGTAATTATCTGACATCGGATTCGTGTTAAGAGATCTCAGGAACCCCTAGATATCGATTTTGGAAGCAATCGGTTGAAAAACAAAAATGGTCGATAAATTAGGTATGTAAGTAGGTATCTTATTATGATCCTTAAACAATTTGTTTACGATAGAAAATAATAATGGGCCAGGGATTCGACTGATGATTTTTAAAATAAAATTACAGTACCTTTTCATAATAACTGAATTGAAGAAATTGAAGTCTGAATCGAATCACTCACTTTGAAACTGAAGTGCAATTTTTGAAAATCATACGAGCGACTTGGCAGTAAAAAGATGCATAATCTCCATAGTCATTTTGACATTTTCTACTGCCAAGTCGCTCGTATGATTTTCAAAAATCGTCCTCGCACAAATGTCAAATGTGGCCTATTAAATTGGCCTTACTTTAGTCAGATTTCCGTTCAAACATTTAGTTCCAAAGTTACCGTGGCTCAAAGATTTCCATACAAATCTTAAATTAATCCTAACATCGAAAATATTTAAAAGGGAAATCAGTTTATGGATTGTGTTAACAATCTTTTTATTTACTTGAAAATAAGACGAAACTTCGTTTGTATGCAGCTCGCTCGGGCGCCCTGCCGAGTGTATCCTCTTAGCTATCGATATTCAAGAAACTAAAATCGACTGCCAAGCAACACTAGTTACAATTATAATTCATTAAGATAGTGTTTAGTTTAGTATTGACCGAGATACATTGCGAAGATGTTGTTGAAAATATTCTTCTCAGTTTGTTTCTTTGTTTGTGTTTATTCGGATAACGTGTTTTGGAGGCCTTGTAAAGGAAGTAAGTAGAAGTTTTGTTATATTCATACTAGTTTGGACACTAGAAACATAGCGACTGGGTAACTTACCAATTGGGAAGTAGATTCAAAATTTTGCCCTTCTTTCACCATTTGACACGTCATTGCATCCTGAAGCCTTTTGTACGCTGAAGATGAGCTTTGCTAAGCTTATTTACAACTACAGGGTGAAATTGATATCATTGGCATCCTTTTAAACTAAGAATCTACCCATCAAACTGAACAACTTTCACTATGGGAGCAAACCGATCGGAGTAAAAAAATAATCAGCTGTTCCATACTAAACTGCAGTGCCTACTCGACTCAAATGTATGCAACAGCTGTTTTTTTTTGCGCCGATCGGTTTGCTCCCATAGTGAAAGTTGTTCAGTTTGATGGGTAGACTCAGTTTAAAAGGATGCATTAGCATCAATAGATATCATCAGATATCAATTTCACCCTGTATATTTCATTTTGATAAGGATGACATCTGGAAAATGCTCGGGCAGTTCTACGCCAGATGTGCGCTGACCCTAATAAACACAAAGACAACAAGGACTTTACTATCAAGTATCAACCAACAACAAATTCCTAGAAGTCCTTAATGAATGCAGTACAATTGTATGCAGTATTAATAGAATCGAGTAATTCATACTAAAAACAAAATGATAATCATAATAAAACATAATGTTAAGAAAAATATGCAAAAGGTAAAAATAAGGAATTTTTGTTTTTAGCTAAAAAGCTCTTCCAGACCATCCTAAGGTACCTCAATGCGTCACATCGCTGTCATTGTTTTCCTGTCAAAAACATCGACGATTTCGCATCCTTCAGATCGTACTACGTGGGGGGCATAGGGCTCGGATGATCCACCGCTTGCGATCTTGGGCAGCACTGTAGATATCCTACCAGGTCATGTTGAGACTTTTAGCCTCTACTTCCACAGAGCGGCGCCAGGATATTAACATATCGTTATATAGTACGAAATCTGTGAAACGGTGTATCTAACACGCTATTAAGTTTTAAGAACTTATACAGAAGTTATGAAACTCTCTCTAATCTCAATAAAGTAATAAATCCAACACAATATCATGTGTTTTCCAGTTGATGTATCACAATGCAAGATTCACAACGTGGAGATGGACTACTGTGGCACTGGACCCAACTTCTGCAGCTTGAAGAGAAGCAAAAGTTACACTTTGACCATGGACTTTACTCCTAGTAAGTTTTTATCTAAACTGAAGTTGAATTTGAAGAGCGATGGGGCATATAATGTTAGAGATGAAAAGGACAGTTCGCGTCAGAAACACCGGAGACTGCCAATTGAAATGGGATTGGCCCAGTAATGTCTGAATGCACCTGGAGAATGTTTTTCCGGACTTCACGGAGAATGGTTGGGAAATGGGAAAATGGTGATGCGACATCACCATAGGTTTAGTCAAAGTCAACATCTCTGATCATACTCTGTACACCCACGTGGAAGCGTACGAGCAACTTCCTCTCACCATTATTTTTTGGAGGAGACCTGTGCCCTATAGTGGGATAGTATAGCTTATATTCCATTTTCTACTGAAAATAAAACTCAATTAGAGTAAAGCGCCTACTATAAGCACAATAGCAAATTCTTACACAGGATTTAATTAACTTACAACGGTTTTGTATAAGGCTGCCTTAGTTTTTTAAATCCTAAAGTTCAACCGGGAATCAGGAATTCTTCGAAGACAAAAAAGGTAAAATCATCAGACAAAATAGAACCAAACGGATTTTTCTGTACCTTCGTTTCGGACGCTTGACCAATGCGGAGCGAATAGGAATAGCCTCTGATGGGAAAAGGAAAAAATATCTTACCTACTTTTCCAGGTTTTGCCGCTTCAAACCTAACACTGGACATATACGGTGACGTCAACAATGACGGCAGCTTCGACAGACCAGTGAAGACACCCGGCGATGCGTGCACCATGTTGACCTGCCCCATGGAGGCTAGAACCAGGCGGATATTTGACGTAAACTTCATTTTGGACAAGACATTTGGTGTTGTAAGTAAAACCCAATATCGATTCAATCATAATACGACCGAATAGATATCCCAACCAGTAAAGCAGCTTCATACAAGCGAGGAGCGAAGCTCCGAAGCGTCCCCCTTGGAACCTGGTGGACCTGGTCTCCGGGGTCAGTCTGGCAGCCAAGCGAGGCCGCAGGCCGAGCGACAATAAGTGAACGTTTACATACGAGAAAGACAATTTGGTTGTTAGAAACATCGCTGTTCTGCGGCTGCATATCTAGGAGATATACTCGCTGCCGCGAGCTGCCTGTTTTCTGGCAGGATATCTATTATGTGATAATACTCCCGAATAATAACTACCGTGATGCCGGTGATTAATAATCGGTACTAAATTAGTATAAAACCGCCTTCCAAAAAACTAAAAAGTTAAAAAATAATATTGCAGCCGATGACTTTTTCGTTCGCATCATAAGAACATTAAATTGTTTTATCGAAGTCGCTGTCAAGCCAGTATGATTCGCGACAGGGCTTGCATTAGTTTTTTGGTTTGGTTTGACACCGACTCGATAAAACAATTTAATGTTCTTATGATGCGAACGAAAAAGTCATCGGCTGCAATATTATTTTTTAACTTTTTAGTTTTTTGAAGGCGGTTTAAATTTTTTTTTTTAATTTTGTTTATTTCACAATTTTCAGTGGTGAATTCATTAGTTCCACTAAGATATTAGTTATACACGCAAAGGGTAGGTACATCGATATGAAGCGAATTTTTCAATCGCCAATGATTTGCCGTCAACTTTTGAGGAGTTCTATTGTGTAGCTTCGGGATGCATCATCAGATCCTGATTTCCTTATCATGGTACCACCGTCGGGATATCTCCTTTCCAACAAAAAAAGAATTATCAAAATCGGTTCATAAACGACGAAGTTAACCGCGAACAAACATAAAAAAAAATATATATATATACATATACGGTCGAATTGAGTAACCTCCTTTTTGGAAGTCGGTTAAAAATATGATCTAGATATTGAATAAGGCCATTATTTTACTAAGAACTAAGAAGCATTTAAAAAAAAACGTTTGATTTTCAGTCAAAATTCCCGGTGGCGGTGATGCTTTGGGAGACAGGACGCATGAAGAATACTTGCTGTTTCTCGTTCACTGTCAAAGTTAAGAAATAAAATGTAGTTAATAAATTAATCCAAATATTTTCTTTAGCACATCCGATTCTCATGGTGTAGTTCTGTAATTTATTAATTGTAGGTAAAATATGGATGACCAGTCGGCGACTGACCTTTGCCTTTAATTCAAACAAGACTTACATTTCTTTGTTACTTTACAGGAAATAGAAATAGTCAACTTTCTTATACAAAAGGTCAGGTACGGTCATAAGTTACTACGCAGAGAATCAAAATTACGATTTGTACCAGGAAATTGAGGTGAACGGATGAACGGATGGACACAATGAGTTAGTATTCAACCTAATAAGATTATTTTTTCTGGTATGAATTGCTCTATGAATAGGTTTTCTTTTTAAGTAGATGTTAGGAAGAATCATGGTTCATCAACGAGTGTTTAAAAAGAAACTTCTATGTCTAAAAAAATCTTGACCAAGAAGTAGGTTAACTGTGCCAAAAATTTTGGACATTAAGTAGTTCTAAGATTCGATCAAAGTAAAATTAGATCGAATGTTTTAAGAAAAGTAAGTTATTGAGTAAGTATTTTAAATAAACGTTTCTGTGACTGAAAATAGCCTTAAAATTCCATCAATACCTTAATATAAACACAGGTACAAGTATCATTAACCTTTAAATCACTTCTCTACCCATTAAACTGAACAACTTTTACTATGGGAGTAAACATGTCAGAACAAAAGAAAAGTCAGCTGTCTCATATATTTAAGTCGTGAAGGTATCTGCAGTTTAGTATGGAACAGCTGATATGTTTTTTTTGCTAAAAGATTTGTTTCCATAGTCAAAGTTGTTCAATTTGATGGGTAGAGTATGTGGGTTAGGTTAATGATACTTTTAATTATACCTTGTATAAATACTTACCTACCATTACCTACGAGCCATTGAAAAACTTTCATTTCTCCAGGTTCTAATCAGACATCCTAATAGGAGTCTTCGAACTTTCTTTTCTACAGCATTTGTACTACAATACCGTCTTTGGTTCGTTATCGTACCATCAGCAATTATGTTGAGGCTTGAGGCCAGATGCGGCCCCTTCACATCAATGAGTTTAAAAATAGTGCTTCTACGAACGTATTGGTTAGGTACTACTTATAAACTTCTGTTACTCTTGTAGCGGGTTTTTTAGAACCTCGCTTCCTCGATCTGGCGCTTTTTGTTCAGAGGTTATCTTTAGATATCCAAAAGGGTAAATTCCAGCGTTATGTGAGCTGAGGTCACAACATAATGTAATACCTAGTATACAGCACGGCTAGCATGCCACCCACGACAAAGCGTTTAAACGAGAAAACCGTCATGCGCGCTCTTTTTGGCATACGTAAAATAATAAAGATGGAGGCACGTCTCGATTTTTGTCGTTTTCTCGGGGGTGGCATGCTAGGCCTACAGGGTGTAAGGGACAGCCTAGAAAATACTGAAATGGTGAACTCAGACCATCAAACTGAACTACTTTCACTATGGAGCCTACCTCAGGAAACGCGAAAAAAATCAGCTGAACCATACAAAACTGCTGTACCTACCCGATTAAAATGTATGGGACAGCATATTTTTTTTCGCGTTTCCTAAAGTAGGCTCCACATACTGAGGTTGCGTAGGGATGAGCCTATGAATGAACCTTAAGGCGTTTCCCCGATGGAGCGACCTTGAGCATTTCAGTTCCTCCTCGCCCCGCCTCACCTCTACTTAACTACGTAATTTTAGTAGCGACACCTATTGGTAGCTGACTTGTACTTCATTACGTCACTGTGGTGCCATCTAGCAACAAACTGTGTAGAACCTCTGACATTGGCTAAATTGCCTCATAGCAGATGCCAAAAAAAAAATCAAACTGTCAAAGGAAGCCCAATACGAAAAGCCTAAGAGTCTAATAGAAGCGGCAGCGTACAATATTTTTTTTTTAACAATACAAGAAATTTATTGAGCGTCAGGATGTCTGGACCAAGCCGGCGATTCGATTTTTAAGCTATGCACGATTTAGTACCTATTTAGTACTATTTGATACTTATCATCATATATTAAGTACCTCGCTACAAACGGAGTAAAATAGAAAAACAGTGGTTTAGTCATCCTGACGACCATTGTCTGGACCATTTTTTTTACCTAGTTGTAGTCCTCCTACCTTTTTTATTTTTACATAATGATTTAGTACCTAATTAGTACAGGCAAAAAAAAATTTGCCAGCTTCTTTAGATGTACCAAAAAAAAGTAGCATCTGAAAATCAAGGTCATGAGAGATATTGAACTTTAAACAATACTAAGTTTTAGTACGGATTAGGTAAGTACTAAATCATACTTACCTTCAGATACTTAGTACCTCGCTGTAATCCGAGAAAAATAATAAAAACAGTGGTCTAGTCATCCTGACGGTCAGGTTGTCTGGACCATTTCGTTTGACCAAGTTCTAGTCTTCCTACCTTTTTTATTTGTCCATTTGTACAACTATAGGTATTATATATTTTTCCAGATTCATTAGAAGCACCAAAAAAAGGGTAGCATCTGAAAATCAAGGTCATGCGAGATTGAGAGATATTTAACTTTAAACAATACTAAGTTTTAGTACGTATTAGGTACTAAATCGTACTTACCTTCAGATATTTAGTACCGTCCCACCCATCGTTTCGTGCGTATGTGTTTGTAATGGTTGTTATTACAAATAATTAATATTATCACGATATTGTGCTTAGAACCAGATACCAAATGCGTCTGTTAAGTTTCCTCATCTTTTGCTCGGATTACCGTGAGGTACTAAATATCTGAAGGTAAGTAAGATTTAGTACCTAATACGTACTAAAACTTAGTATTGTTTAAAGATAAATTCTCTTATGACCTTGATTTTCAGATGCTACCGTTTTTTTTATGCTTCTGGAAAAAATATATGTACATGTACAAAAAAGTTACTAAATCATCACGGAAAAATTAAAAATGTAGGAAGACTAGAACTTGGTCAAACGAAATGGTCCTGACCGTCAGTTTCCCGAATTACAGCATATGGTAAGTACGATTTAGAACCTAATACGTACTAAAAATTTGTATTGTTTAAAGTGCAATATCTCTCACGACCTTGATTTTCAGATGCTATCCTTTTTTTTGGTGCTTCTAATGAATGTGGAAAAAATATATGTACATCTCAAAACTAGGTACTAAATCATAATGGAAAAATAAAAAAGGTAGGACGACTAGAACTTGGTCAAACGAAATGGTCCAGACAACCTGACCGTCATGATGACTGGACCTGGTACTAAATATCTGAAGGTAAGTACTTTTTTTTGGTACATCTAAGGAATCTGGCAATTTTTTTTGGCCTGTACTAATTAGGTACTAAATCATTATGTCAAAATAAAAAAGGTAGGAGGACTACAACAAGGTAAAAAAAATGGTCCAGACAACCTGATCGTCAGGATGACTGGACCGTTGTTTTTCAACTTTTCTCCGTTTGTAGCGAGGTACCTACTAAATATTTGATGATAAGTACCAAATAGTAGTAGTAATGACGACCCGGTTGGTGTAATGGTTACCACGCCGGACTGCCAAACCAGGGTGCTGGGTTCGAATCCCGGTTCGGTCATGGATGTTATATGTTCGTGCCGTTGTTGTATGGTTACCATATTAAAAAGCCTAATTAACTTGGGATCATTACAATGCATGTGCCTGTGAGCGTTATTTATTTTAATAGTGATCCCCCCATTTTGGGGGAGGCTTATGTCCAGCAGTGGACGTCTATCGGCTGATATGATGATGATGACCAAATAGTATTAAATAGGTACTAAATCGTGTATAGCTTAAAAATCGAATCGCCGGCTTGGTCCAGACATCCTGACGCTCACGAAATTTAAGAGGATGATTTGACCATCAAACTGAACAACTTCCATTTTAGTGCCAACACCGCAATCTCGGTACTATGGTTACATTCACCCCTTAAAGTAATGCAACTGTTTACCTTAACACCCTGATAAATTTACATTTAGATATTGCAGTTTTATATGAAACAGCTGATTATTTTTTTTGCTTTTCTTGCGATTTCAATACAGGGTGTAACAAAACACCCTAGTAAATACTTAAGGGGGTGCTTCAGACCATCAAACTGAACAACTTTCACAATGGAGCCAACATCTAAAGCGCGAAAAAGAAATCCGCTCTTTCATACAAAACTGCAGTGCCGTTTCGACTCAAATGTATGGGACGGCAGATTTTTTTATTTTTTCACGACGTTGGCTCCATAGTGAAAGTTGTTCAGATTGATGGTCTGAAGCATCCCCTTAAGTATTACTAGGGTGTTTTGTTACACTCTGTATATGCGCAATTTGTTCAGTTTGATTGTCTGATCATCACTTAAAAAGGAACGCATCTGATAATGCAAAATCGCTAACGCCCTATACAAGGTCTTTCTTAATATGCTGACGGTTTTTAACCGACTTCAAAAAACAAAATTTTAAGAAAAAAATTAAAACCGCCTTCTAAAAAACTAAACAATTAAAAACAATATTGCAGCCGATGACTTTTTCGTTCGCATCTATAGGAACATTAATATGTTTTATTGAAGTCGCTGTCTGTTTTTAATGTTAATTAATGTCCCTATACAGGGTGAAATTGATATTATTAGCATCCTTTTAAACTAAGAGTCATTGTTTGCTCTCTGTATACTATGTTTTTTTCTTTTTGGTGTGAAATAAAGTATAATTGATTGATTGATTGATTGAGTCTACCCATCAAACTGAACAACTTTTACTATGGGAGCAAAAAAAAAAAAGTCTGCTGTTCCATACTAAACTGCAGTGCCTACTCGACTCAAATGTATGCAACAGCTGATTTTTTATTTGCTCCGATCGGTTTGCTCCCATAGTAAAAGTTGTTTAGTTTGATGGGTAGACTCTTAGTTTAAAAGGATGCTAATGATATCAATTTACCCTGTAGATGCGAACGAAAAAGTCATCAGCTGCAATATTATTTTTAATTTTTTAGTTTTTTTTAAGGTGGTTTAAATTTTTGTTAAAATATTGTTTATTTCACAGTTTTTAGTGGTGAAATACATTAGTTCGACAACCCTGTACACGCTAAGGGTACATCGATACGAAGAAAATGTTGCTGACGGTTGACGGATGACGGTTTGCTGTCTTATTTTGAGGAGTTCTATTGTGTAGCTCCGAAGCGCGTTATCAGATCTTCACCAAATTGAAATGGAACTATCTTGGCGCTAATTCCTTCAGAACTAAAAAGGCTCATCCGAATCTGTCAAGAAATGCCGAAGTTATCGCGTAAATACTTACAAACCAGACCATTACACTTACACGTATAGTCCAAATCTTGAAAACTACTAAACCGATTTCGATGAAACTTGCACTGTTCCCTAAGTTGGAGTAAATATAAGCCAATAAAAAATGCTCACAATCCGATTAATAATTTCGGAGAAATGCTTGGATACATTCGATATATTCGGGTAGACTTAGGCTTGCTGTTTTGTAGGGAACAGCATTGGATATGGAACGATTTCCATGTTGTTCACTTAGAGCAAGTTGTTCAGTTTGGTGGTCTGATCATACATACCCTTAAAATACTTTCAGCGAATTGATGAAAAAATAAAACGAATATCGATGCTTCAAAAACTAAATTATTAAGAGGGTACCGAGTCTTTGGTGTATGTGTGTGTGCAATGAGAGATCACATCGCGAAATCGTAAATAAAATAATGCAGGTTTTAGCAGTAGTTCTAAAACAATTGTAGAATTGCGTCCTAGAATTTTAAAGAGATAATTAAAAAGATACAACCTAAAATGTGTGATCTCTCAATCCTCACAGAGGACCTTCTACATCTGGGAAAGTATTAAGTTTAAACAAAGTTTTTGCTTGCGGACATTTAGAAGTACTTTATTTACAATAAATCTACCATATTTTATAACAAGATACAAAGCATCGTATTGGATATGTGCGAAGTGGGTATTGGGAACCGTCAAGTCGATCGCATTCGATCGCAGCTTGAATCTATGCAAATCCGGACACTCACTCAACGCTCAAATACCTAAAACTACAAAGACTCCTAACTTAAATCTGGCAGGGATGTTTTTATTGTCATCTACGTGTTCACCAAAAAATATTTTTCGCAATTCAACCCCCAAAGGTGTGAAAACGGGGGTGAAAGTTTGTATGAGAATTTCGTAACAAACAATGGGAATTTCACCTAGTTAGGTATAATAATATAATTTTTAATAGCGACAACATTGCTCATTTATTTAGTTTTTACTTTATTTTAATATAAAAGAACAAACTTTATCCCAACATTTTATATACAAGTAACTCACGGGGCTGTACTGCGCTAGATGGATCTAGTCTGGTTAAGTAACTTGTTGTCAGCATCTGACCATCAATTTGTCTTTGTTGAAACCGAACTGTTATTTAGCTGTAAGTTCTCCAAAAAGGAAATAAATAAAATAAATAGTGTCGTGCATATAACCAATACATTTTTTACTGTGCTTTCAATCCACACGCTGCATCAAGAAAAATGTAGAAACTCAAGAAAAATGGCTTATTTTTATTTTTATTTATTTATTTATTTGATTCAGGCATCAGTACAATATAAAATTATCACGGGCCCATATTATAAATACCTTAACCTAAAATACATAAAAATATAACTTAATAATTTAACACTTAACACTCCCTAGGGATTATTGACCTCGCTTCCCTAAAGCGTCTAAACACGACTCCGGTAGGCCATACTTCAGGGAGCAGAAACGTCTTCAGGTGAGCGACTGGGACCCGGAGCTTGAAGGCCTTGAAGTCTGTAGACCTGCTCTCCAGTTCCCGTACCCTCACCGGGAGAGGCCCGCCATCCTTAGTAGAGAACCTGGTGCTGAGGTGACTTAGGATGTCGTCCGCAGTCGTCCTTCTGTCCAGGCGGGAGATATATACCGGAGTCGTCATCGTGGCTGCTTTGATGTTGGAAGAAGCTGCCGGGGCGGTACCATGCAGATTTCGGCTGCGACGGTTTTTCTTTTTGACTAAGGTGAAACCGTCGTCGTCGGTGCCTTTGTTATGCTGGTCACGAGCTGGTGCCGCAGGCTGTGCATCCGGAGCCCTATGCTTGCTGTTGCGAGGGGGCGCGGGGCGCGAAGGGTAGCGGCGCGGGGGGCGGCACAACACCTCCTTGAACGTATCCTTCGTGGGCCGGGGTGTAGTTGGCTTCAAAGGGGTCACGAGAGGATGTTGTATTGTTCGGCTCGGCGCAGGGGAGGCGCGAGCGCGCGGCGTGGCGGGGGGGGCATCGGCCCGCGGGCGATCTGGGTCAGTTGCAGGTGACGTAGCGCCGGGCGTCACAGAGGTGTCAGGTGTCACAGTAGCGCTGCGCCGCGCGGTTTCACTTTGCTTAGTTGTCAAATGCGAAAACGCTGGCGAAAATAGAAATTAACAAAACAATACGCGTTTGGTAAATGTGTTTAGATGCCCATTTAGACTGACATAATGACTAGTAACGGTGGTAATTTTGCACATAAAATTCATTTCTTCATTTTTTTCATTTTTTTTATTATTTATTAAGAAGCGCTATTTTAAACATTTTTAAAATCTAGATACAGAGAACATATAGGCATACTGACATCGACCAAAACATCTGTATTATCTTCCATTTCTCTGGTTTCCACTTTAGTTTTCTTAGCGTCCTCAGCACTTTTTACTAGTTTTTTAACCGGCTTAATATCTGCATCCAAGCGGTCCATGGTTTGAAATTTCTTGCAATTTTGAAAAAAAGTGGGTAACTGACACTATTCTTCTTCCAACAACTTTTTCTTTTTCTTCTCTTTCTTTTTCGTACGTTTGAAACTGCAAATAAAATCAATACCTAGTCAAAAAAGTGTATTAGTGTAGAAAGTTTCTTTATGGAACCAACACCGAATCGCAAAAATAAAAATTAACTGTCCCATACATTTGGGTCGAGTCAGATTGCACTTTTATATGGAACAGCTGATTTTTTCACGATTTCGAATATGCAAAAAACCGCAGCATATAAAGAGGGCTATCGGAGTCCAGTGGCGCCCTCATCACGTTAATAAAGATTTCTCAATAAAGAAAGCCTAAATTGAAAAAGTGCTCAATTGACAAACTACAAAAGCTTTAAAGCTATTTTCGTAGAATATTTTTATAGGTTTTTTAAAGGTCGAAACATACACATTTTGAAAAAAGAAAAAAAACGGCCGCTTTTGTTTTTATTCGAAACTGTCTAAAAGTGGAATGTTTAGAACCTATAAAAGTATTGTATAACAATAGCTTAAAGGCTTTTGTAATTTGTCGATTGAGCACTTTTTTAATTTAGGCTTTCTTTATTGAGAAATCTTTATTAATGTGACGAGGGCGCCACTGGACTCCGATAGCCCTCTTAAGAATGACCCTATAGATCGTTCATGACCTAGATTAACAAAAGGCTACATTATTGGGATATTCCCGTTGTTCCCCACCGCTTCGGCGTTAAATGTTATGAATTCGAATACAACACTTACACTTACAACAAATCAATATTAATAAAACTGAAAATTTTATATAGTTACGTTATTCGTTACGATTAGCGAAGTATATTACGAATCTTTCTTCAAAACATAAATAATTAATATGCGTTGTATTCGAATCTATAACATCATCATCATCATCATCATCATCAGCCTATAAACGTCCCACTGCAGGGCACAGGCCTACCCTCAAGGAGGGTGTATCTATAACATTACAAGTTAATTATTAATGTTTAAAGCACACTATATTATTGAAAAAAAAAATCAAAATACAGTTGATTATAGAACTATTTTCAGTGGTTCCCTATTAAACGCAACTTTTAATTTTAAATTTTTATTTGCTTTTTATATTATTTTTTGTCGACGGGACCAGTTAATGTGCCTGTGACGAAATTTTGTAACGGTCATCGACGGCCAACTCCAAGCAAACGGGTAGTATTTTAGTGGGGGACATCGATCATTTGTTTCCCGTTGGACACCACTGGGGCCGAAGCGGTGGGGGACAACGGGAATAATCCACATTATTACATGTCAATGCGGACAAAGACGCGAGCAACAAAAGCAAGTAACACACAACAACACATCAACATAATACAGGTTACAATATGGTTTCAAAATATTGTATGTAGGTACACTCACCAATTCAGAATCTTCATACTCAGTATCTTCATGGGTTTCAGTGGCGTCAGTCCCGGTCTGCTTTAATTCTTCGAGTTTCTGCGTTAAATAACACTCGAGCACCGATCGCATTCAGTCTGCAATAATACAAAGTATTAGAGTTCACCCGCGACTTCGTTCGCACAAATTGTATACCAGATTTTAAAAATGATGAGCTATCAAACGAAAACCTTCTAGGATTGCGCCATTTTGAATTTTTTTTCACCGCTAACCAAATCTGACCAGGGTCCACTATGAAATTTGTTCGAGGTCCATACTACTATCTGTCATAGTTTCCGCGGGCTGTTGACCTCATCCGTCAAGAGTCGAGGAAGTCGAAATCATTATAATCATTTTCCTTTATTCATTACTATTATTCCCATCGTCGCAAACAAACAAAACACGAAAAGAAAAAAGAGAGAACGCTGTGCGTGTCTGTTGTTTTCATAACTCTATGGATGCGTTCTGACAAATAAATTTTATCACTTGTTATCACTCATATCCAAGGAATATAATACTCCCTAGGGAGCTCATATCACTTATCAATTATCATAAGCAGATCATTTAGTGAGTAAATCTTTATTAGTACTCACCCGTTATCATATTGTTGAGATTTGGATGATGACATGTCATGTTCTCTGGATTTATCTTGACCTGTCGTTTGCATATGCCTAAAACAAATATCATAATTATTTATAGTTTACAGATGTTTACAGATAGCATGCAGCTTGCATGATTTGTAGGTTCTTAGGGGGGTAAATACAGGATGTAAAATAAAATGGGACAGCTACTTAAACCATCAAACTGAACAACTTTTACTACGGGACCAACACTGAAATCGTGAAAAAACATTCCGCTGTCCCATACAAACTGCAAACATAACTCGGCTGAAATGTAGGTATAGGACAGCCGATTTTTTTTCGCGATTTTAATATTGATCCCATAGAGAAAGTTGTTCAGTTTGATGAAATAAAATTTACACACTGCAACTAGGTAATATACATTACTTACATGTTATGTGCATTCCTTATGCTCGCTCACTTTTGTTTTCGATATTTTGGGATTTTCACTCGGATAATAATGTCCAACTAAATGTCCAAAATAAATCCAGCACAATTGAATATAAAACAAATTCACAGCTTCCTTCTCGGTAGATATGTTAGAAAAACGTCTTTTATTAAAGATGATTAGCACAACTTTAATCCACCTCTAACAAAACCATAAAATCCATAAATGAAATATAATTTCACGAAAAGAAAATTCGAAACGGCCGACGGGTGGCAGCGGACGCGAGAGTGACACGTACGTCTCGCATAAGCGCCGGAGGCGAACTGCGAAACCACCCGCCCGTCGCCCGCGCACTCTCTTCGTGGACGAGATTTTAAAATTTTCAAATTAACTCATTAAATATTGGTCTTAAAAAAAAAATTTCAAATAGCAATTTTAGATCAAAATATTGTCTACACAATGGTGTGCGTCGCAAGTAAAAGCGACTTCAACTTGTAAAGTAGATGCACATAATACCGATTTTTTCCAATATTTAGGCTTTACTTTGAGCACAGGTTTCATATGTATTTTATAGAAAAATAAAAAATATATTGTATGGCAACTAAAGCCGAGAAGCTGAAGATTATTGCTATACTTTTCATAAATTTCTATGTCTTTCAAATAAGGAGAAGATAGCTTTTGAAAACCAGCAAAATATGGCCCGGCCGTGCACATGCCATGAGGGAGCGTCTTAATCGTCAAGTTGACGAAGCTTGTTGCATATTATTTGAAGTTCGTTCTTAACTTCTCAAATCCCGTAATTAAGAAGAACCATTGAAATCTTGGGATCATCTGACCTGATATCCGGTCGCGGGAACGAACTTTCAAGCCATATCGCATTACAATTACTATGTCTAGTGGAAAATATGATGTGCTAAGAGTGTTCCTTGTTACCAATTATCGCAAATTTTAGGTACTACAAGTCTAGGTATTACCAGTTGATAGTTTATGTATGTATGTACAAAATGTACTTACAATTAATTAACTAAAAGGGAATGTGCAGGTGTGACACTAGACGCATACAAGTTGCACTTTGCGTTGCGATACGTTATCGGAACGCGTCGAGGCGACACTGATCGGATCGCAAACATTACCGCCACCGGAATGTCGAGTTCGCGCGCGTTTCCAATGAACCATGCCGCTTCATCTAGTCACTTATACGATTTACATAAACGACAATAATCTATTTCAGAAACTTCACTAACTACAACACATACACAGAACTCTTATAATTTATATTCCGTGACAGAGGCACAGAGTTTCGGTACTACTAGTCAAACGTAGATGTTCTGAGTTCTCAGAATATCCCCTCGGGTAACATAGTCGTGAGCATAATTATGTCATCCTACTAATTACAACAACCAACTAAAATGTTCGATCTTTTTTAAGCGTGCCGTGGCAAGCACTTTTAAAACGGTTATGACGACATTTTGTCCAAAAAAAAAAAGCGACATTTGAGCAAATTAATCTATCAAATCAGCTCACATCAACATCTCTCTCATCTCTGGTAGTAGTCGTTAAATAAAAACCACGTCAGAGGCCGTAAGGCGGTCTGAAAAAACTCTGACACCAGGGCTCTGCCCACACGATAAGAAGAACATCAACATAGTGGCTGGGCATTATGCCTTCCTCTTATTGCGACATTCCTCATAGTCCTTTGCTAATCTGATCCATTGCGAACCCGTCTCCCTCACAATATCATCGGACCGAGACGTGCTGTAGGTCTGCCTAATGACCACTTTCCCAGTCTCCCAGTACACCTCCGTAACTCTACATTAGATATCTTATTCCTCAGTTGCTTCTTAGGATACCGCCTACGAAAAAATGGGTAAGCCTATACTTAGACGCCTATACTTAGATCCTAAACAAGGAAAAATTTTAGTCGTTTGCATAAGCGTTTTCAGGTAAAAGTTATTCATGGAGTCTTATTTTCACCTTGTGTGTAAATTAATTTACTGTAAGTTTGTGAATGTGTCGTTGTTGAATTAAAAATATTATGGACACAAACCTTAACTCCGGATGTGGTTGCAGCTTGCACTTTTTACAAGCGTAATTCATATCTGCATTGGCAATGCTGTTAGCTAAATGACTACGTTTCTATTTTAAACCATTGCTTATCTAGGAGCATGGGAAAAATGGTATTTACTTTGACAGTTTCCTTTTGCGGTGACACAAGCTCACGAGAGCTTGGTTTACTCAACATAGCTTTCTTTTAGTGGATACCAAGTAGAAATTTTAATACTAGACTGAAGTTGACACTCTGTCACCTATCCAGAGGGGGATAATTGGGTTTTGTCCTGCTAAGCTGTCTGCGAGCTAAGCCTCGTGTTTTTGTAAAAACCCATTCTGATTGGTTCAATTGTTACAACATGATGCGTGCAGAAACAAACAAACATTCCAAAAACATTCTTAATGCATTCTTTTACGTCGATCCTTAAGCCCCCATTAAATTATTATCAATATACAGACACCGACGACCGACTATCAAGCAGTAAAGGGAAACATCGTGAGGAAACCTGCATACATGCACATGAATGCGAATAAATAAATGAAATGAAATGAAATACACTGAAGTAGAAATTCTGATGCGTATGTGAAGTCTACCAATCTACATGTGGTGGACTGACGGCCACACCCCCTTCCGGAGGGTAGGACTGTGCCCTGAAGACGTAGAATATAGGCTGATGATGATGATGTCCAGACACAGTCAGACACACAGATGTATGATCTGATCTCTGACTACCTCAGGGAATATAATCGTGAGCTGCATATGAAATGCTGTGACTTCAGGTAATTAGCATCAGAACTAAGCCAATATTGATTCCAGTGAAAGCCTACTGGACTCAGGCTACTCGGGGCACAGGCGGTCATTCGCCTCGCATTCCGAGAGAACCTGCGCCGGCGCATTACGAGCCTGTTTGTATCCCGGTTGTGTGGGGTCTACGCTTAGGTGTTGCTAGGATCAGAAGTCTTGTAAATGTACCTTGATTTTTGTCGCCGTTTCTCTCTTACAACTGGTTGGTTGTGTTGTGTAAGGTCAAAAATGCCTTTGGATGGGTGACCGTTGTCAGTGCACATCACAGGAGTGCGATTTTTGAATCTCATTCGCAACTCCAGATTCTAAAATTGAGTTACAAATTGTTTTTGACATTTTGATATTTTGTAAATTTAGACGAGTTTTTTATTTTTTTTTCGAATTGTTATTCCTAGAGAGTATTGATGTGACATATTTCATCTCGAGCGTCTTCGTGCTTCGGAAGTCTCGATAAGCAGTTGGCCCCGGATAGTTTCATCAGACAGTGGTGGGACATTATTATTCGTCAAGTCAGGTCCTATTAGGGCGGCTTGAAAACTGTCTGGCTTGAAAACTTTTGACCACTGCCTTCACCAATCCGCGCTGGGTCTGCATGGTTGAGTATGGCCAATTCCTTCTCACTTTTATTTATGAGAAAGAGGTTTTTCCCCTGCAGTGGAATCCTTCAGACTATAAACTTCCTTTTTCTTCTAAAACAAACTTTCAAATCTATAATAAACAGCAAATCCGTCCAGTAATTAAATTACGCACTAATTACATTTGCTCTTATGTTATAGATAGCACTTTCTTCACAATTAATTCTGTTAGAACCATGTTCACGGTCAATAAGTGCGGTTTTGGGACAAAGATTATAGAGATGTAGATTGTTTAGAGCTTTGTTTTTTTTATTTATTTTTTTTATTTATAATTAATTGGACTCTTGCTTGTGCGTCAGCACTGCATTTCCGCCAGTGTCAAGTATTTTATGGGAGAATCTATCCCAATCTCAGGGATTGTCTTTGGACAAGAACAAGAAGAGACTGAGGATTGCGGAGCCTCGTGGCAGGCAAAAACGCGACGCGCGAAACCACGCGGCAACGTGACTTTTTTTTTTACTTATTATAAAAAAAGACGGGTGGCCATTTTACATACTTATAGTATTGTTGATAATTATGATTTTATTACGACAGAAAAGAAAAGTATTTTGAATTTATTGTGCAATTTTATTTAGATTAATCAATACCTAGTTACCTACCGAATACATGGTTAGTAGACCCTTTTCTATCGGATGCCTTTACGGTTTATATACCTACTTACGTCTTTTAGAAAGAGAAGTCGTCGCCAACTTGGACTCCATCAAATTCTTGTTAGTAAGTAAACTCGCGATCCTCTCAGACTAAACAGAAACATTGCGACAATAACCAAAACCATTCGTAAGCAAGTTTAACGGTAAGATACGTAAAATGTAAATTCTAAAGTTTTCTGTTATGGCCAAAGATTATTGAATAGTTATGGCTAATGTTTGAAATGTCATATTTGATATGCCAGTGAGGATGATGACATATGGAACAGAGACATGGTCGTTTACTCAAGGCCTCATAAAAACGCTGAAAGTCACCAAAAGGGCAACAGAGAGGGCTATGCTCGGAGTTTCCCTGCGATCGAATCAGAAATGAAGAGATCCGCAGAAGAACCAGAGTAACTGACATAGCCCAAAGAATCGTGGGCGGGGCAAATTGCTCACAGAATCGATGGCCGTTGGGGCCGAAAAGTTCTCGAGTGGCGACTGCGTACCGGAAAGCGCAGCGTGGGTAGGCCCCTCACACGGTGGACCGACGACCTGGTGAAGGCGGCAGGAAAACGTTGGATGAGGGCAGCGCAGGACCGGTCGTTATGACGATCCTTGGGGAAGGCCTATGTCCAGCAGTGGACGTCCATTGGCTGAGATGATGATGATGATGAATGTTTGAAACTCATTAGCCAACCCTGCTTAAAATGTTAAGGTTTCCACGAAGGACGTGGCGCATGGCGTTGTGTTTATCATCAAGCACAATTTTACGTATCTGCATAGATTTATACAACGTGTTAATGAATTAACGCAAAACTAGAAAGTAGTTTGTTTAGAATCGAGAGCAGAATCGAATTATCATGGTTTCAACATAGGTAATTTTTTTCAAAATATTTAATATTTTTTTTGCAAAATTTAAAATTTACTGAACCCGATGACAACCCACCGCACGGGCACATTCACCCTACTTACTACCAAAACAAAATTATAAAAATGTATCCATGAGTACGTTAGCGCTTACTTTCAGTGCTGAAATGATAACAAATAATTTTTGCCTCAAAACATAAAATGCGAATAACTTTAAGTTTTAACTATCAAAATAATGAAATTCTTGTTGCAATCTAATTATTTTGTTATAAATCAGTTGGGGTGTATGAGGTTTTGCGTTAATTCATTAACACGTTGTATATTACTAGCGTAAGGATAGGCCCGTCAGATCATCAAGCACAATTTTACGTATCTGCATAGATTTATATATCTGTAACTTTTTCTACTCTTTGCGTTAGTTTGCACATTGAATCCGTATCACTTTCACACTTGGCCCCCTCTGCTCGTTTGTTTGACCAATTCTCTAACTCTCACTGTTTCTTACAATATATTACTCAGTTAAAACTTACATTGTTGTTAAGATCTTAAGATAATTATGTTTTGTAATATTAGGTAAGAGACCAAACTAATGCTTTCCGCCTTCTTAGATAATGCAAATTAAGTTCGTATTTATAAGAAATTCTGAGTATACAAAGGCTATTAGAAGAAAGGATTTCAGGGCGTATCGGTGGCGCGTTGCGGAGTGGTATTGACAATCAATCATGGGGGTGCGGGTTCGAATTTACACGTACCACACGTGCTATGCGTACGACGTGCTAAAGGAATGGGCCGTGAATCAAAGCCGTAAGCTCTGGTCGGATACACCAGGACTGAGGCATGCAAAAGAACTTGTGACCGGCTTCTCAAACAGACATACCTCGGATGCCATCAATTCAAACCGTCACGACTTAGTACAAGCCTTAACAGGACACTGCAAGTTAAACAAACATCTACACTGAATGGGGCTTGTAGTGTATTCACCTACCTGCAGATTCTGCTGTGAAGCAGAGGAAACGCCCATACACCTCCTCTGCGAATGCGAAGTGCTCATTCACAGCAGGAGTCGCCATCTAGGTGGATACGTAATAACACCTACTGACATTAGGGACCTCCCCTCCAAAAGCATAACACGGTTCATGAAGTCCGTGGGCCTAGGAAATGACCTTTAGGTCTAGGGTGACAGCTACAATAGATCTATTCAGGTCGCAGTAGCTATTGGTCGTTGACCAAGCCCTTACAACCAAATAATAATGAATTTAATTGCCCGTGATTACGGAACGTAAGACATACAATAATAATACGACATGCTATGAACCAATGAATTTTTCTAACTTATGGACGTAATACAGACTGCTCTCAAACAGTGAAGGAAAACATCGTGAGGAAACCTGCATACGTTGAAGAAGATAAGTATTCAAATACGTCTGTGAAGTCCTTAAAAGTGATATCCATACAAACGTATTCCCCTGTTTCCTCCCTGGATAATGATAATTACACTAGAGCAAAACAATTTTTATCATTATCGTAAAATCGATGTTACCTCTGTTATGTCCCTATATTTTGTTTTTTTTCTGCATAAATTAAGAACAAGGAACCTTCTACGAGCCCAATCGGCCGTAAGGCGGTCTGAAAAAACTCTAAGAAAGTGTGGGGAACTACTACAGATGTAAAGCACCCACAAGTTATAGCAAAGATGCCAACAGATGGCGATTCCGTCGCTCACGGAAATGTGCTCCATACAAAGACAACGTTCATCGTAAATACGCAACTCGTAACCTACTACACATAAGGTTCACAATCGAATGCGAGACATAAATCGCGCAAGAGAAATTATCACAGAGATTCGTTACATATACAAGGTCCAACTAAGAACTGTTGGCCCCAGGCTTTACACATAGCCTGGTGGAGGTACTTCCCTTTTCAATTGAGGAACATTCCCAAGTAGCACCTCCATAAAAGTAAGAACATTCATTTTAATTTGATAAAGAGGAATAAAAGTTATACACGTTAAGAGTTGTTAAGTTATTTGACAGGTAAAAAGTGGACTTTTGTGGATTCTTTTTTTAAGAGCCCGCCTATTCTCTTAACTTCAATGATTGTTTCCATCACCTTAATCTCTACTAACGCTACATTAATTACAACAAATAAATAAGAAACTATTGATTATCTTCAAAACCCACTTGTCCATTTAGAAAGTGTAATTATCGAGCAAGTGATTGGGCTACAATCATTTAGTCTGAGAACAATTGATCACTTATCTCTTCGATAGTTAACATTCGATTTAGATTTGATTGTGTAGACAGCTAATAGACTATTACGAACATTCGATAGACGAAATTAGGACATCAGAAGAATAAGTTTTGTTTCCTTTACTGTCTTTCTCTTCAATAAATATATCTTTCCCCTTTTATGTATTTACCTACTTAATGTTTTTTTGTGTTTGGTGTAAATAAAGTATATTTCATTCATTCATCCTTTTACTGACTTTTAGAGAAGAATGCGACCAGAAACTCTAAAACACAATCTTTAAAAATAATAAGTTGAACTTAGGAAATACACCACTAGTTTTTATTACTAACAAAGTTTGAAGGATGTATTCTCAGACAATGAAACTAACTTTCCCTAAGGAACACGGTTTGAAAAACGATAATTTTTTTAGAGCTCCTATTCAAAAGTGCGGATCAACAATTGATTTCCTATGTAAGGTCCTTACGATAAAGTATAAGATTGAGCCTTACGCATCTACTGTATAAAACAAAACGGGCCAACTTTCTTAGGTTGGTGTATGTGAGGCGTCATACAAATTATGTCTGTGTGTGTGCGATATGGTTTAGAGACCAGA
Organism: Agonopterix subpropinquella; assembly: GCA_922987775.1. Lineage (NCBI taxonomy): Eukaryota > Metazoa > Arthropoda > Insecta > Lepidoptera > Depressariidae > Agonopterix > Agonopterix subpropinquella. Next base: position 36,177,669 of record OV277694.1, on the reverse strand, counting down.
GCTGGCTGCAATTATTTTCGACGCCTTCGTAGCTTCGACTGTCTATCTTGACATAATATTATAAACTTATCAAAGGTGAGGTCGTTGGTAATTAAAACTAGAATGGCGTGTAATACTTAATTACAAAATCATTAGAAAAGGTAACTCCAAAGCTGTAAGCTCTCTTGGTACGAGCCTTAACAGGACACTGCAAGTTAAACAAACATCTACAAAGAATGGGGCTTGCAGATTCACCAAAATTAAAAAAAAAAACAAAATTCAAAATTTTTTATTCAAAATAATATCATATACCTAGATAGCTTTTTGACGTCATTTTTTGACTCTACCACCGCGTCGGAAGGTGTTCCGTTGAGAGAAGATGCGGCCAGAAACTCTACAACACCCATCTTTTAAACAAAACAAAATGTACAAAGTACAATTAAAATACAATATTGCATTACATAGTGTAAAATTGTCAAGACCAGACATTTTGGTCATTCAAATAATCATCGAGTTTATAGTAACCTTTTTTACAGAGGACTTGTTTAACATGAGACTTAAACTTTTTGTCTGGTAAGTTTAGAATATCCTCTGGTATCTTATTATAAAAGCGTACTATCAGTTTAAAATAACAATGTGCATGACCTTGAAGGGCCGTTGGATAACTTCACTCGGTTGACAAAGGAATGTAGACTCTATGCAAAGGAAACAATCATTTGAATGACTCGAGTGAAGTTCGTGTGATTGCGTTACGTCACATTTGCGAGCGAGGTCATGCACATTGTTATTTTAAACTGATTAGTATACAGTGCCCCATGAACGATGTGTTGACTTTACTGAGTCGAAAATGTGGGAATACTAATTTATTTTTATTTCTTGTATTGTAATTATGAACGTCACTGTTGCAGATTCTGCTGTAAAGCAAAGGAAACTCCCGTACACCTCCTCTGCGAATGCGAAATGCTCATTCACAGCAGGAGTCACCATCTAGGTGGATACGTATCAGCTTTGCCAGATTACTTTTCGGGTAAAGCGGGATTAACACACTTTTTGAGTAAAAAAGCGGGATTCTTTTGTCGAAAGCGGGACATAATAAAATAAACTTAAATAATTAGTAGTTTTTTACTACTTATGCTTTTATCTGAGTTTCAAACTAAGTTTACAATGATGTTGATGATAGTTAGCCACAGAAAACGTAGATATTTTAATTATTATATTTCTCTGAAGATTTTACTTCTTTCAAAGTTTCAATTTTTTCCTTAAATGTAGTTGAAGAATACTGCATAGGATAGGATAGCTCCAGATTGAATTGGATGAGTAATTCCCGAAAAGCGGGACAAAGCCTGTCCCGCGCGGGACATTCAATTTTAGGCTAAAAATCGGGACGTCCCGCCAAAATCGGGACGTCTGGCAAAGCTGATACGTATGTAATAATAACACCTACTGACATTAGGGACCTCCCACTCCAAAAGCATAACACGGTTCAAGAAGTCCGTGAGACCACAAAATGACTTTTAGGTCTAGGTTGACAACTAATAGATCTGTCTAGGTCGCAGTAGCTATTGGTCATTGACCAAGCCCTTACAACCAAATAATAATAATTCCATGAAATCTCAAAATGCAGCTGCCACTGTTAACCTACAGAGTTTATCTACTTTCCTTAGCCTAGGCTACGTGCCTACAGCATAGGTAACATAATAAACTTATCAGTGTAATAAAGATCCGATCTAGGCAAACCGAACGGCCTTTGTTATCCTTTTGTAGAGAACTTAATGCGCCCAAACCAAACTGGGATAGGTCTGATTCATATAATGCAATACATTCAACAAGCAGTAGTGAAGTGACGACACACTTGTACTATAATAAAATTATTTTCTCACAAAACACAGTACATTACACAGATACATTTTATGCCAAACTGCATAACAGTGTGTGGGTATTCAAAAAGGTTATATCAGCGAGACGAGAATAATCCTTCTTTAATATGCTGACACTTTTTCAAACTGAACAACTTTCTCTATGATACCAACATCCTGAAAAAAAAACAGCTCTTCCATACCAAACTGTAAAAACCTACTGGAGCCAAATGTATGGGTCAGCAAATATTTTTTTGCGATTTTGATGTTGATCTCATAGACAAAGTTGTTTAGTTTGACGGTCTGATCATCCTCTTAAAAACCTGACCTGTTATAATAGTGTATAAGTCTCTTTGGTATTGGAAACAGTCACAGAAGCAACAACGCCAAGTCAGGTCAGTCATTGGATGGGTGTCCAATTTAGTGATATTTCATCTTGAGTGCAATCTTACTTCGGAAGATACTATGTGGTAGCAAGATTGCCGATAATGATCTTCACCAAATTCACCAATCACGGGGCCCAAGTGGTGGAGTATTGGCGCACTCCAGCTTGTGCTTGTTTTTGTAAGAAGAGGCTCTGCCCTGTATTTGGACGAATATAGGCTGATCATGATGAAAGCCTTTGTATTCAATTTTTTTTTTAGTAACACTCCCAAACCACCGAAGCGCACCAAGCGTTGACTACGTATATGGCAGTCACTGAAAGTTAGAAATTTAACTCAATCACGTATAGGCTGAGTGATGGTACTGCTTGTGTAGTGTTTGATCTCATGACTTATTAGGACAGCTTACATGACGGCCTACTCTAACTAGTTGGATCGACATAATCGGCTCAGCATTTACTAAAAATGAATCGAAGTTACTATTAGAAGACAATTAAATGGAAATTAAATAAGTTAAATGAATTCTACCAAGTTAAGAGGGAAAGTCGAAATCTTGGATGTCAAAATAATGGTAATCTGGTCGGTAAGGGCTCTTACAGACGAGCGACACTTTGCTGTCGCAGTGGGTCGCAGAGCGCCGCGCTCATACATTTTACGGTGTACATTTTACACCCGGCGACCGCAGAGTGTCGCTCGTCTGTGAGAGAGAGCGCTAAGGGGTGTTTCTGAAACAATGCACATTACGTTAAGTGGTAATCAACTTTTAAACAACTTTCTCTAATGGGATTAACATCGATTCACGAATAAAATAAGTATTTTTTAGGAATTCGAACCCGAAAGCATCGGTTTTGATGGCAGTAGGTTTACTACTAAATAAAGTCAAATTCGTAAGACCATTTTTGACGTTACTTATGAACGAACCATAAAGGTATTATACTTACTACGTAAGAGAGACGGTGACAGCTGAGAGAGCGAGATGTACCTAGCGGCATGCCTGTATAGTAGAAACAGATACGTGTCGCGAGGCAATAGAACCGTTTTTGGGGATTTGGAGTCCTGGTAAAAATTCAGTTTCTGTCAATAATCGTGAACCTAAAGTGAAATCGTATATAATTTTGTAAAATATACTAACACTGTTTCATTAAATTATTCACAATTTCACGTTAGATTGAGAATTAATACACAGAAATCGAATTTTTACCCTGCCGAGGACTCCAAAAAACGTCCAAAAACGGTTTCATTTGACAACTCATGTCACTTACTCTATTCCGTAAGGTATAATATCTTTATGGAACAAACAGAATCCATTTTACGTCAAAGTAATTTATGAGTTACGCCAAAATTGGTAGCCGAATTAGGTATATAGAATAATTCCTTGCAGAACGCTCGAGCGCACTGCTTACAAACGAAGTTACATCCTATTTTCAATACCAACTTACCAATAACCAATTGAAGTCAATACAAGTGATTTGTCAGATTTAAATATACAGTGCAGTTCAATTCACTAAGCGCAAACATCGTCACAAACTTAAATTCGTCGTTGAAACATTAGCGAGATTTCAATTTCATGTGTCAAACTCATATAAAACCTCCGACGATCTGAAGGATGCGAGCTCGTCGATGTTTTAGACAGGGTTGCACTCCTGTTTCAATGCTAAGAATATTTAAAGATTTGTATGGAAATCTTTGAGTCACTCTAACTTTATATTATCCTCTGAATCCAAATTTAAACCATACAGTTTAGACTATTTTTGCTACCCATACATTTAGAATCTTGTTGTCTTTTTAACAAACACAAAGTGGACGTTGCGTTGTGGAGTTTCGGTAGGTAAGATATGGAAACGAACTATCACCAAAATTAAGCAACGTCAAGCCCGGTGATTGCGCGAATTTAAAACATCCAAGTTCAATTCTAATCCAATTTTAGTTCTAATCACATTGCAATCCAATTACTATTCAACTGTGTTTCATTCCGTATCGCGCTAGACTTGACTTATTTACGATGTGGCTTGACAGCCTTTAACGTCTGAGCGATCTGTCAAAACGGCTCTAACGGCTGTCAAATGCATAGCGCAATACCGAATGTGTTAAAAGTTGTGGTTAGCACGCGTTCCAATCATGTTTCAGTTGCGATTTATTTAGCGCAATTTCTCTCCTGGAGTGCGATTTTTGAATCTCATTCGCTGAGTTCAGCAGTTGAAAATGTCAAAATTACTATGGAGATACGCATCTGTCTACTGCTGACTTTCAAAAATCGCACTCCTGGTCAGTCTGGATGGATGACCGTTTAGTGCTTACCCTTATTCGTGAGAGGAGGCATTTCCCCTGCGGGGATCCTACAGGCTAGGTCCTACAACTTTTTAATTTAAAACTGTAGTAAACAGTAAACTTTATCACTATCAATAAAGACATAAATTCCTCCACCGCACGTGAATATAAATAAATCTGTCTACCTTTAACATTAAAAGCGAACAAAATATATCAATTCAACAATTTATAGTGGCACTTGTGGCCATTAGTTTAAATTTAGAGTAACTAGGTAAGCCATTTTAATTAAAATAATTTACTTTCCTTTATGCAAATGCATACGCTTTCTATGCAGTTAATTGCATTTATGTTAGATTGGACCTAGATTAAAATGGACTCTATTTCTTTGAAATTACAGTCATTAAAACTTAACTTTTAATTTCAGCTGAAAAACGAGACTTCCATAAAAATAAGTATACATACTATACAGGGTGTTAGGGTAAACTGTTATATTATTTTAAGGGGCGGTTACACCCATGATATTAAACAACTTTCCCTAACATATAGGAATCCGTAATAGGGTCCCGTTTTCACCCTTTGGATACGGAACCCTAAAAACCAGGAAATATAAGACGGACAGTATAACAGGAAGAACAAAATTTACACCAACTGTGGGTCTACCCGCACATTCGAATTTCGCAATTGCGTGAATGTTTTTGTTCCAATGTCAACTCTATTACAATGAAGTGCGGACCGAAACAGGAGCGATCATCGAAACATCGAAAGTCCGGGTACAGGGCCTGCGTGCGCTAGTTTAGACATATTGAACCTTAGACAATTTATATAGGGACGAGATACGCGTTTCATTCTACTAAGAAACATTTCTGCCACTTTTTGCGGGGGGCAAGGTAACATGAAATACGCAACTTTGGATTTTATTCCCCATAAGTTTAGATTCTAATTTTGAATGTTAAAAATCATGAAAAGTAGTCTCGTGTGAACCCCAAACATTCTAAGTTCAAAATTATTGTTTCGCTATTATAGGCTGTCTCGTTTAGTGATAAGGTATAAAATTGGGTGTAAATGCACAAGATCAATTGTTCTTATACCGTGGCAGAGGGGAAATGCTACCGCAAGGCGAGTCCCTATATAAATTGGCTAAGTATTGAAGTGGTATTGAATAGACGAGCGGACGAGGGAAGCTCGTGCGGTGTGGTGAAAGGTGAAATGCAGAAAATGTTTCATAAAACTAAAATAAAATACGGAGATATCCTGCCTAATGCACCATCATAAAATATGAGTCATGATAAATGTAGACATATCGTGCACAGTGCCAAGGTGAACAAGTAATGCCTAGGCATTTAGCCCTAGCATAGTTTAGTTAGATAGCGTTTATGGTAAAAGTTTTAGTAAGGTAACTAATGGTATAATGGCACGCTATGGTTTTAAACTTTTAAAGTATGTAGGTACTTAACGGATTTTTTAACAAGCACAATTATTTTGGACCGAGTTTCGGTAGGTACCTACTGTAGGTACCTGCTACTAGGAAAACGTTGATGTTTTCAAAATATCTCTAATTACCCCCTCGGGAATATAGTCGTGAGCATTTATGCTAGAATTTATTTCGTAAACAATCCTTTGCGCATAGTAAATTATTATTTTCAAACAGTCTAATTAATATACAGGGTGTAAAATTAAATGGGATTCATAGCTATACAGAGTGCTTCAGACCATTAAACTGAACAATTTTTACTATGGGACCAACATTGAAATTCGGTGTAGCCGAATAAATATGAATTTGTTCTTCATTTGCGATTCGGGCTCTTATATTTATTTTCTGTTGGCGTCCATTGGCCCACAGAGGGGAATCAGTAAGAATAACACTATTTGTTTGCGGCCTTACCAAATGCTGACAATAAACGTTATTATGGTCTTTGAATAAATCAAAATTAAACTTTAATTTGATGAAGATGGTGAACAGGAAAAAAATGCATTTAAAAAAAAACATTTATTTTCTCCACTAGCATAAATTATAGCACTATCACTTTAAGTTAGCATAAGCAAACAAAAACATTGAACCAGACTAAATAAGATGTCCATAATAGCGTTAACTATCGTTCACTAAGCATTTACTCATCAACATTACTTCCTAGCCTGAGGCTCTGTCCGATGTCCGTCCGTCGGTCATCATTATGGTACTATAAATATATATATAGCGGATGGGAAAGTAAAATAATAGAAAGGTTAACATACAGTAATGATTAATAGAGTTTCTTATGGGTTTGGAGTTGGTCGGGTGCCATTGTTAGCGATTTTACTGCAAGTGCTTTGGTAAAAGTATTTATGAATTTAATGCATATAACCTTTTTTTTTTTTTTATTAACTATGGGTTTGCTCTTGACCTCAATCCAGTCCTCAGGACGAAGATGGGGTCGTAGATGTAGCGAGCTAACCCAGAAGATGCCTATTCACTCGTACTTTAAAGGAATTCGGGTTGTAAGTACTCGGAAATACTGACGCAGGTAAGGCATTCCACTCCTTGGCTGTGCGCATTATAAAAGATTCAGAAAGACGCTTGGTGCGGATATGTGGGATGTCAACCAAGAAGGGGTGATATTCCGCGGTGCGTCTGGAAGTCCGATAGTAGAAAGGGGAAGGTGGGATGAGCTCATGCAGCTCAAGGGCACACTCACCGAAGTACAATCTGTAGAAGACCGACAAGCAGGCCACTTTGCGGCGGTGGGCTAGGCTATGAAGCTTGGCCTCCACCAGCTTACTATCGCCAATGAGCCTCCTGGCTCTGCGTTCAACCGAGTCGAGTGCGGCAAGTTGATACTTGGCTGAGCCATCCCACAGGTGGCAGCAGTACTCCATACATGATCGGACCTGAGCTTTATACAATACTAAGAGCTGTCCAGGAGTGAAGTATCGCTTCACCTTGTTTAAGATGAGCTCATGTAGCTCTTGGGCACACTCACCGAAGTACAATCTGTAGAAGACCGACAAGCAGGCGGCGGTGGTACCTTGCTACAATGCAATCTCACAAGGATTACGCTATGATCGTTTGTAAGTTGTAAATGAAATTCCGATCACCCCGAATATAGACGTTGTAGCAAGAACATTCCAGCTACGCGCGGTGTGAATACTTTCTCGCTCGCACACCGACTATCCGTCTCACGCGGCTACCCCCAACGAGTTTTGCACACGGCACCAGCGCTCGGACAATATAAAAGCGGCTCCGCGGCGACCACAGTTCAGTTAGCTAGCAGCAACTAAAGCGATAGCGCCTCAGCCGTCCTTTAGTAGTTGAGGTTGACGAGTGCGATTTGCTCCCGCAGTCCACCCGGATACCTAAGTCTAGGCTAGGAGACGCGATAGCTCCCGCAGTCAGCTCCGACGCCCATCTAGGCACCCTATGTGCACCCACTTATGTTTTAACCTACGAATGCAAATGTATGTGGCTAAGTATTAAGTAAAGTTACACAATATACGAGTTACAAGTCACTGTCATACCGTTTTTCACTACTACCCACCTACAAGTGGCGCCCAACGTAAATATCGAATATAACTACCTACCTATCAAACTTACTTAAAAGGAGGGCAGAAGGAAAATCAAATGGCAGTTCAACTTACAACCGAACAATTTAAGGAACTACTAAGTTTTATTCCATCCAATAAAATGGGAAACAAAAACTTTACCCGCTGTCCGCTACGCTTTCATGGTGAAAGGGACCATAATAAGGTAGAAGAGTTTGTGACTGCATTAGAAGTGTATAAAAACATTGAAAATATATCAGATGAAGAAGCTTTACTTGGAATTCCCCTACTTCTTAAAGATGTAGCAAATACATGGTGGCAAGGGGTGCGTTCCGAAACGAAGACATGGTCGGCGGCAATAAAAAATCTGCGAGCAGCATTCGCCCCAAAACGTGAACCTCATGAGATATACCTTGAAATATTTGCATCACCCCAAGGTAAGGAGGAAGGCATTGATGCATTTTTATGCAGGAAGCGCGCGTTATTGGGTTTACTTCCCCCTAAACGCCACAAAGAGGAGGATCAACTCGATCTGATCTATGGATTATTACGGACGGAAGTAAAACAAAAGATAGCAAGGACCGATGTTAAAACGTTCACAGAATTAACGGAGCGAGCTCGTCACCACGAATCTCTTACTAAACTTGAAGTAAAATATGTAGCACCAGCTGAAAAACCGAATAAAAATAACGTTGCTTCTACATCTAAAGGGTTCAAACGATGTCTTTATTGTGGCAAGAAGGGCCATAGTTATGAGGAATGCCGTAAGCGACTGGCTGGACTAGCCAGTAAAGAAAATGAAGAAAAAGCAAAGAAAACCCCCGAAGAAAATACAACCATCACTTGCTATGGCTGTGGTGCACCAGGAGTTTTCCGTAGCAACTGTACAACTTGCAAGAACAAAGAAACTCCACCCAAGCCAGTTTCATTCTACAAAATAGAAACTACAGTAGAAAGTGATGTAAAGATTCCTACGATTGCGATAACAATAAATGGCGAGGAAGGTTATGCGTACATCGATACGGCAGCACGGACAAGCATTGCGAGCACTAAGCTGTATAAGGTACTAAAGATGTCTGGAGCAGAGTTTATCGAACGAGCAGCTGATGTGAGCCTGGCAGATGGAACAATTTCCAGTCAGAAGCTGCTGACCACAACTGTTGAAGTGACACTAGGCAACCGTACTAAGTCCATAATGTTGTCAGTTTTACCCAACGCAAGCGACAATAGGACACTACTGGGTATAGATTTCTTAGAAGTTGCAGGCATCATACTAAATTTGCCACAACGTACATGGTACTTCATCGACAAACCAAAAGAAATTTACGGTTTCTTACAATTACGAAATGAGTCGATTCCAATACTCCACGCAGCAAAGAAAATCGACTTTGCAGCAGTACAACAGGAAGAATCAATGTCCGACTTCTTGCTTCTTCTTTCTTCTTCTTCTTTAGTTTTATGTTTTTTTTAAATTAATAATAATAACAACAAGTTTATTCAGGAAGTAAATAAGTTATGTGTCTATCGTAGGGAGACATTTGCCCAAAAATGGGACATAAAACAAAAATAATAAACCAATATTTCAGTATGATCGCGGTCTCGGGCATTATTACCTAGGCCAATTACCTCACAATTCCCACCTACACGTACCCCCCTGCCCTACCTACGTACCTTGGTCTACCTCGGTACATTATAATCCTACCTCGGCACATTAGCGACTAATAAATGAGCAAAAAAGAAAATTAGCGTACCAAGTGAAACAATGAATCAATAGTGAAAATGCGAAAAAGCTGACTCAGGATTACAGAAAAGAGGCGCTTTGCTGTCTCTGCCTTGCCAACCCCAATGCAATGGGAGAAAGGCGTGAAGTACATATTAGTTTGTATGTATTCATATTTACTCTATACTACGTCTAATTCCCATCACCAATCCTGCCGAAGTAAATCCGCTAAAACAAGAGCCCCAACTTTATATAACAGCTCCCAACAGAAAATGAACATGAAGATCAACGAGCTTTCCAATCGTAAGTGATTCAATTGTTTTCTCTAGTGATAAACAATTTATTTACTTTGTTGTTCCGGGTTCATGTGTGAAATGGTTGATGACTTAAGCATCTATTTGCTGGTATTATACAACGTGTTAGTAGTTTGTTTTGAATCGAGAGCAGAATCGAATTATCATGGTTTCATCATAGGTAATTTTTTTCAAAATATTAAATAATTTGTTTGTAAAATTAAAAATTTTCTGAACCCGATGTCAACCCACCGCACGGGCACACTCACCCTACTTAGTACCTACTTACTACCAAAACAAGATTATTAAAATGCATCTATGAGTACGATAGCGCTTTCATTCACTGCTGAAATGATAACAAATCATTTTTTCCTCAAAACTTAAAATGCGAATAACTATTTTTTTTTTTTATTTTTTTTTTATTTTAATACTTTATTGTACACACGAAAATATACATGAAAACAACATAATAGACAATTACAAAGGGCGAGCTTATCTCTAAAGAGATTTCTTCCAGCAAACCCGAGACAGAGAGAGAGCATAGAAAGTGAGGCAGGCATAATGTGCACATTTAACTAATAAAACAGTATTTATGACTAATAAATACATATTACATAATGATACAGAGATATATACTTACATATTTTACATACTTTGACCGGCCCGGTAGCACAGTCGGTAGTGAACCTGCCTGCTGTGCCGAGGGTCGCGGGTTCGAATCCCGTAAGGGACAAATATTTGTATGATGAATATGAATATTTGTACCCGAGTCGTGGATGTTTGTATCTATATATATATTCTTTATCGTTGTCTAGTCATCATAATACAAGTCCAGGCTAGATTCTGGTACTTTAAATGTGACTAGATAATTTGTGTGACATTGTCCAAGATATTTATTTATTTATATTTTATACTTACATACAAATATATACGGTATGATAAATAAATAAATATACCTACTAGTTTATCGAAGAGAGAGATAGTGATCTTTGACTTGTTTTTTGAATGAAGCAATTGTTTGACAGTCTCTTATATTAAATGGGAGAGAGTTCCAGAGCCGGACTGCATGGACAGTGAAGCCGGACTGCATGGACAGTGAAGCCGGACTGCATGGACAGTGAGCCGGACTGCATGGACAGTGAAGCCGGACTGCATAGACAGTGAAGCCGGACTGCATGGACAGTGAGCCGGACTGCATGGACAGTGAAGCCGGACTGCATGGACAGTGAATGATAACTTTAAATTTGAAGTATACAAATAATGAAATTATTGTTACAATCTAATTATTTTGTTATAAATCAGTTGGGATGTATGAGGTTTTGCGCTAATTTATTAACACGTGGTAGAGTCGCACTTTGTTTCTCTATGAGATAACATCAGAAATGAAGTGATGCGTCAGAGAACTAAAGTGGTGGACGGACATAGCCCTGAAAATTTCCAAGCTGAAGTGGCAACGGGCTATGGTCATATCTGCTGAAGAACTGACAACCGCTAGGTTTTAGAATGGAATCCCTTGAACTGGCAGGCGTAGTGGGCGCTAGACCGATGACCTCAGTCAGGTAGCGGGGAGCGACGGGATGAGGAAGGATGCCTATGTTCAGCAGTGGACTATCACAGGCAGGATGATGTAAATATAACGTAGGTACTTTGCCTGGGGCACATGGCACCCAAAGTACTTGTGTTACACTGTGGTATTAAATACACAATCATTATTATGAGGTAATACCACAGCCATGTGGTAGATAACATTTCTAATTTAGCTATCTATAGGTAGGTATCTAAACTGTTATAAAACTGTAACAGAAGTGTGTCTGTACATTTTGAAGATATTTACAACAAAAAGATTACGCTATGGTTTTTAGGCTTCCCTGATTCCAAATCAGCAATTTTTGGATTTTTTGTCGGTTGGTTTGTTTGTTTGTTTGTTTGTTCGAGCATCGCGCAAAAACTACTGAACCGATTTTTATGAAACTTTTTTGTTTGATAGCTGACTTAAAATTTGGTATATAATTTATGAGAACGAAGTCGCGGGTAAAAGCTCGTATCTATTAAAATAATATAAATAATATTTAAAAAAAAAAAGATAATACTGGATTTTACTGACCAAGACATGGATGCCTGGTAGTACACTTCCTTGGTTAGGAACCTGTGTGAATGGTTCAATATGAACACCACCTCACGCTGCAGACTCCAGGGTCCCAATAGCCCTAATGATAGCCAACCTCCGAGTCCTCCGATAGAAGAGAGCACTACACGAAAACAAAATATATCTTCCAGAGTTGTCCAAAACATTTCATTAGAATGTAATTATTGTAGGAATATATCATCATCTACATAATTATAAAAAAATCATGACTATAGCTCCTTTAGGGTGATTTTTATGACAAGCCCCTGCAATGAATCTTCCCTTCTTTGCCTAACTTTCCCTTTTCAGTTGGAGTCTACTCTCTTCGTAACTCTTCGCCAGGCTAATTTAATATATGGCTAGAAAATAGAACCAACGAGAAGCAAACTTTCTCAAAAGATCGTAAATATATTTTTATGTTATAAATATTAATTGTTATGTTTATATGTTTACCAAACAATCGGTAGTTTGTCACTTTCCATCGATCGTCCAACATGGACTTGAATAACAACGTGTCGTTAAAATACAATAGGATATGAGACGTGTATGACTTTTTTTATTGAAAGTCGTCTGCTATAGTTTCTTTACTTTGAAACAATACATAGCAGTAGGGTAGCGAGGGGGGGCTGGGGGGCACTTTACTAGGGGTGGCAAATTGGGGAGAAATATTTAGATTGATTGAGCTCTGTCAAATAATTCGTAGAGCAGAGAAAAGTCGAGCTCGCTTCGCTCGCTCTAATGTTTTACTGTACACATAATCCTAAAGAGTTCAGACCACAGATAAGACGAGTTGCCCAAAAAGATTCGTATTGAGAAGAAAGGTCGAGCTCGCTTCGCTCCTATGTTTCTATTTATGCAAAAGATGTCTGACCACCTAACGAATAGTTGTGCTAAAAATTTTGAACTCGTTTCACTTGCTGCCTTATTTTTTGTGTATGACTTCTTATAAAATAAGGGGGCGGTAAAATCTGTCTGTGCCCCGGGCGACAGAAGCCCATGCTACGCCACTGATAAATAGATAGATAGAGAATTGCCTACATTTTCTGCCACGTTTCCTACAAGGGGGTGAGGTCACAATTGGTTTGGGGCACGGAGCGTCCGTACCGTACTGTATCTAGTAACAGATACTCTTTCTTATATTGTCCTAATTGCATGCTTTGCAATACTCTGAGCTCGCGAGCACTTCTGGCGAATAGCTGTAGCATTGGTCCTTCTTTTGTTTTATAGCTGTCGTCTTAGCGTCCTTATAGCAGAACTGCTAGCTGGTGAGCCAACGGAACAGAACGAACTTTGAAAGGCATCTATCCTCAAAACAAAAACACAATGTAACCGCAAGATGACCGGAGTCGAACGAAGAAGAGAACCAGAGCAGCTGACATAGCCCAAAGAATTGCTAAAGTAATGTGGCAGTGGGCATTTGCTTGAACCGATAGCCGATCTGCTGAAGATTTGTTGAGAGGGTGCCCGTTGGATGAGGGCAGCACAGGACCGGTCGTTGTGGTGATCTTTGGGGGAGGCCTACGTCCAGCAGTGAACGTCCATCGGCACATGGAACCATGATGAACCGCAAGATTTCACGATCACGACACGTCTGCAAGATATCGTCGCCATATTGTTTAGTGGCGCACGCGTTATCACGCGTCGATGTTGAATGCTGTATGCCAGTCACGACTCCTGTTTCTCATGGAATTCTGTAATCGTACCACATTCAAAGCACCACAAATCAAGCCATTAAAAAACGTATCTTGTAGTCATAAGAACGTTGCCAGGAAACTTCTTGGTTTGAGTGAACTGCAGGATGATTCGTTTCACTTTTACAATGTCATTTCTTGTGTTTACTTTTGTTTTCTCGGAGTGGATAGTGTTGTTTTAGGTGTATGTACTGGTTGGTTTAACAATGTAATGTAAATACTATACAATATACTAATACAATATAAAGCAAATTGTTATGTATTCTTTGTTACACCAATCGCCTCTGTTTTTTTGGACGAAACAGCTCTAATGCCATCTCTAGCTCCTACTTTTTTAAGACTCGCTTCAAAGACATAATAATGATTATCCACACAAAAAAGGTACATAGTTATCAAATTATCATCAACAAACATTTACGCGCTCAAAAAAACAAACCCAAATTGAGATACATTGGCGGAACCGTGGGGTTAAATTATTCTTACCAAAATTGACCGAGACTAAACGGCGAAAAATTACCTAAAAACCTCAGAGTATTCACTCTAACAATTTGGATATAAAGCTCAAATCTCTGTGGCAGATGAATGACAATGGTTACAAAAGCATTTGGTCAAGGTTTTGACCATGGTGGTGTATGGACGGAAGTGAATCTATGTAGGTCACGATATAATATAAGCTGTAGTAGGTGCCTAGATTCTAGATCAGTGAGCCAGGGTTAGATTAGTGTGGATTGCATTATAGGTAGGTAAATACCGAGACAGGGTCCAAATTAATATGCTGACGTTTTAAAAGGAAGATCAGACCATGAAACTGAACAGCTTTCTCTATGAGATCAACATTGAAATCGCGAAAAATTTAAACTGCGGTCCCATCCATTTGGGTCGAGCAGGGGTTAGAAATGCAATGTATCGCTTTCGCTTCGGACACGGCTGTCGCCACTTGTCTTCCCGCTCACGCTGCTACAATTATTCATGCCCTCTCGCTCGCACCACGCCGCGCGCCTTATGGTGTTATGCAAATCACTGCATAACCTGTGGCGACACGTTCCACGCCTACTTTGCACTTCTAACCCCTCTTATAGTGTTCTGTGGGGTCGAGTATACTTGCAGTTTTGAATGGAGCTGCAGAGATTTTTTTTCGCGATTAGCAAGGCATTACGAAATATATTCAACATCCCACAACGCATAAGCAATAAGTATAAATAAATGTATCTTGATCTTAGCGTAAAGACAGTAAAGCAAGAAATCACAGAATACAGAGCGTACTATACCAGCGTAAACTGTCCCAGCATGTCAATGATCTTGCATCACAGCTGAGTGGAGATGGGGGCCTGCGGGATGTTGCGAGGCTGAAGCGAAGGGACATTTCAGGACCGAGCTTCAGGTTCCAATAAGACAACGGGAGAACTCGTTGGAACAAACCAATGAAGGAAGCTCTCATAGTTTTCACTTATGGTAATGGCTTATTAAAATTAAAAATTATTTATTTCAGATTACACATCCATATTGTGTTAGTAACAATTGTCTTATAACTATGTTAGTTCACAAATAAATTCATTAAATAAAATAAAATAAAAATAAAATTACAATTACAATATACATTACATTACATTACATACAACACATACATTATATTACATTATTGAACAAAGGGGGATGAGCTGGCATGCAGCTGCATCCACCTTTGTACCATGGGTGAGTCCCACCGCTCAGCCAACACGCTCAAGACGCTATTAGTACTGCCCCGGAAGCGATTCAGCAGCGAGGCGCTCCGCTTTCTTATGATGGCGTAGAAGTCATCTATATGCGCCTGCGCGAACATAGTCGATGCGCTGCAAAACCGCGGCAGCCCCAGCAGCATCCTGAGCGCATTGTTGTACTGGACACGCAGGGCGCTGTATGCTCGCTGAGTGTAGTTGGTCCATAGACTGCACGTGTAAAACGACTGGCTGTAGGCTTTGAATAAAGTAACTTTTACCCGTGTAGTACAGCGTGCAAATCTACGAGCCAACATGTTACAACGTACAGACAACGCCCTGCGTTCCCTCTCGATGTCATCGTTGTCACACAGGTCATCTGTGACCTGTGACCTGTGTTATTGTAAAAAAAAAAAGATTGCCACACAGCAGACATAAGATCACACAACAGAAAAAAAAACTGATGTTGGTCCCGTAGAGAAAGGTCATTGGGCGAAATCTGACCCAGCTAACTAATTTTTTCCTACAAAAACCAAATTGGTTTTAAAATGTTTAGTATTAACCCTCATTCAATTTTATGTAGTTATAATTTTTTTAAACCATGGGAAAATGTACTAAATGTACTATAATACTAAAATGTACTAAATGTCCAAAAATGCACAAAATGTACGAAAATGTTCAAATGGAAGAAAATGTACCAATTGTACTAAAATGTACAAAATGTAAGAAAATGTTTTAAATTTTTAAAATTTTTTTTTAAATATATATTTTTTTTAATTTTTTAAATATCTTGGACAATGTCACACAAATTATCTAGTCACATTGAAAGTACCAGAATCTTGCCTGGACTTGTATTATGATGACTAGACAACGATATGTACGAAAATGTTAAAAAATGTGCCAAAATATTACATTTTTCTTTATTAGTTTTTGGCCTCCATTATCCTCCCATGGTCTACATTAATGCGACATATATATTTATGAACTAGAGGCATTTATCTAAACATCCTATACTGTTTTTTTTTCTCTAGGTCGTGGGTATAGGTTTCATACTAAGGTGCCCAATGACCTTTGTTCAGTTTGATGGTCTGATGATGGTCCCTTTAAAAAACCGTATAGTAGTAGTAGCATATTAAGAAGGACCATATTATCTACATGCACAGGCCAATATGACCATCTCAAACACCAAAGATCCTTGACTTAACAAAATAACCTTGTGTTATGGCAGATGAGACTCCAAGTAAGTCCATCAATCAACCAACTTGCCTTAATATAGAATTCAATAAAAACTACAACAGCTGACTGCTGGCATATGGTCAAAGGTTGCAAGTAGACACGATGCATCTTTAATTTGTACGGTTTACATTGCTACATTTACCACAATATTTAAATCTATCAGGCATCAGTTGGTACAGTCAACCAATTCTAAATGTACCTTCATCATCATCACTGAGCAGTCACAGGTAGTAGCTATATGTTCCATTACATAGTTAGGTTGTTATGAAATAATGTCCCAGAATAGCATAGCATATTATTATGCTCACGACAATATTCCCCGAGGGTAGTCAGAGATATTCTGAAACCTCAGAACATTCACGTTTTACTAGTAGGTACCAAAAATCTGTCTGTCAAATAATGTCAAATAAATGCATAATATTTTCACGCAAAGTTTTCACGCAATTGCAAAGTTTGTTATTATACGTCCGAGTAGACCCCCAGTTTCCAACATCATGGATCGAAAGACTTATGATTATAAAACTACGGGCAATTTGTATAAAGACTAGTCGATCATTCTTCTCCAGCATTTAATTTAAAAAAAAAAAACGTATTTTTTTCATCTTCAGTTATTGCGTCAGTCAAGAAAAAAATAGAGGCCCATAACAAATGAATGTTTCCTTTTTATTAATGCATGTAATGTAAAAACCAGCAGTGTAAATCAAACGATGCGATCGAAACAAGTATTTTTTTCGAAGGGCACCTCACCTGTTGCCATTTGGTCAGACCCTGTCGTACCTGCTTTTGGTTAAAAAACTAGTTTCCTTAAAAATAGCATCGTGAAGTATCAAACTTGAGTTTTTGGTGTTTTATGGAGTCGAGGCGAAAGTACAGTTTCCTGGGAAATAAACTAAAGACCTGACTTGAACGAACCTTAACATTTTGTTTTTTCTTAGAGCTTTAAAAATTTGGTACCTAGGTATCGCATATTTGATATACCGTTGAATTTGATAATATGGTTTGAGTTACCTATTTATTTACCATCCATGAAACTATTTTTTTTAAATTTCGTTTTGTATGAAAGAAAATTGCTGTCATTTTAATAAAAAAAATAAAGAAATAAATAAAAAGAACTTTATTCATCCACACATATTACGTAGCTTACATAATTTAATTATAAATATCTTTTACATAAAGAGTGTGCAGATGAAAAGGAAAGAACCTCAGCATAGTTGCTGTTAATTATGGTATTCCCTTTTTTTTTAGTGTTAGGCAGACGCCAAACATGTGGACAAAGTACGGAAATACATACTCCAAAGTTTAGCATTGAGTCTCATTTTATCGTTTTTTTTTTATTCACAAAACAAGAGCAAACCCATCTTTAAAAAAATGAGTTTGCACTTGGCTTCCGCTCACCTGATGGAAAGTGTAGATCTTATATTTTATTTTATTTTATCTTATGGATGGAAGTAAAACAAGAGACAGCTTTACTTTGAATAAACCTCTGCGGCTGTCTGATGTCTGCCTTAGAACCGGATTTTTTAAATTTTATTACCTATGTATTTTAATTTTTTTGTCTGAATTCCAACTCTAAATAGAATCAAATGCTTAAAAATAACCTAGGTAGGTCTAAATAAGGTTTTTAGCAAACTTAATAACATTAAAATATTGTAGAAAATTATTGTGTTACCTGTACAAAATAGTTCGGGTGCGCGCCGTCCCGCGCCCGCGCCCCGGGCGCTAGTATCGCAACGGACGTCGAACCAATCGGACGTGCGCTCGCTTATCTTCAAAACTCTTTACGTAAAAGTATCGATGTTTTTGAACGAAAACTACATGTTCCGAGGCCGTGATTGTGAAAAAAAGTGATCAGTGCATCTAAAAATTGTGTTTGAAACGTTTTGTGCAAGTTTGGTAAAGTTTTCTCGTAATTTTTTAATAAAAATCACGAGTAAAACACGTATTAACGGAACTTTAGTCGTGTCGGATTGGCTGCGGATCGCGTTACGTTGCTTAGTAAGTAGAATTTTCTATGGTGTTTTAGGTTTTTCCATGGTTTAGCAAAAGAAGCTTGTCCGTTAAAATTTGAATTCGATTTCTTTTTCCTGTTAAACTGGCAAAGGAAAAGGAACCATTGCCCATTTAACCTTTTTAAAAAAAACAATTTCTCTGGGGTTAGCTAGCTAGGGCTAGGACACTTTTTTTTTTATGTATAATAATAAAACTTTTTGTTTGTGAGGCCTTCTATTTTTATTTTATAACCTTTCCTTTTATCAACCATAACCTGTTTTTCATTCTAATGAATAAGCAATTATAATTCAACATTATAATACTTAGATCCTATGGAAATACCCATTACAAAATCATGTGACAAGACAAGACAAGACTCGTCTTAAAACATTGTTTCCGTAAAGCAGTATCCCTGTACCAACTTACATATTTGTAGCTATGTTGGACCAACCTGTTTGCGGTCCGGAGGTCACCGCACGCGCCCATATTCCTGCCCATAACATAAAGTAAAACAACCTTTCTGCTGGCAACCATAATAAGCAGCATTCTAGGTTACTGATAACATTAACTGCATAGAAACTGCAGTTGCTCTCGAAATAGGCGGCAAATCGATTTAGAAATCATTTTAGGATTTAGCAAGTCTCTTTACTGTTAATTTGTGCGCATAATTATCTTTGGAAATTGTTCGGCCTCTTATGGAACTAATTAGGAGTTTCATGAAGCATTATTTATCATAAGGACGTTCCAGAAGCGATAGCATGCCATGAACATAAAGCGACAAAACGTGAAAATTGTGCTCTCGTGTTGGGATGCGCAAAACAGAACAAGCACATCTCGTTCTTTGTCGTTTTCTTGGAAGCAGCTTGCTATGCCCGCAGCAGGGCACAAATCTAGGTGCCTATCTTCGTCCCATTATTTTGGAGTCTCAACGTTATCTATCAGGGTAATTCTTATTCTTATGAAAAATAGTGTCTTTCGTGAGAATTGGTTAGCTGGGCGAAGTCACTCTTGTTTATTTTTCCAATTATAATAGTAATTAACTTTATTTACTATACTGAAAGCTTAATTACTCATAAAATATACAGCTGTTGGATTTACACATACAACTATGACCAAAATGTCACAGCCATGCTGTGTCCGCTCACCGAAATACTCTAAAAAAAAAAAATTCTGAATTCCTTTTCGATTTATTGGAAATAAATGCATTGCCATTCATTTTATGTGCGTTCAACTTATCACAAAATAAATTGATTGTTTCGTTTTGGTAATAAGTGTAAAATATAAAACTTTATAAAGTTTGTCCGAAAAAAAATTATCACAGCCATGCCACAAAATAATTTTTCTTCTAAAACGGTAGAAACGTAAGATAATTAAAAGCCGGTATCACTATATATTTTTCTTCTTTGGCAACATTCTAGGCCTCCCCTTTCCCGGACGGCGTGAATAGCGAAATGAATATAAAAAATAGTTTTTGTGTTTTATTTTGAAAAGTGACAATCTAAACCTGTCCAGGCCGTGCCCGAATTATAAAAGGTAAGTACAATTGTAATGCTGGTGTTTTTTTTATGAATTGTAAACTAAACTAAATAGTTTCTGCTAAAAGTAAGATATTGCAAAGAACTCATCTAGTTTTTAAGTTATGTCGGACACGGCACGAAAATGTCACGACCAAGGCAGTCACAACCATGGCTTTTTGATACCATGGCTTTTTGAGACCATGGCTGTGACAAAAATGCATGGTTGTGACGTATCTAATATAAATTATTTTTGACACCAGCAGTGGAGGATATTGTGAGATCGAATGACTTTGTTTATCTGATGTAGAATTTCTTATTGTTTTAGATGCCACCGAATAAAAACAACACACAAAGTATTGGGGACAAAAGAAAAGCTGAAATGTCATCAACGGTCACAGCCATGCTGCTCAATGTCACAACCATACCTTTGCACCCCATTTTCAACCCCTTGCAAAGGTTTTTAAGCGTGACCTTATATATTGAAAACCATTATTTTGGATACACTTTAGAATACATGAGTAAAAATTAAAAATATTGTAAAAAAATTAAAAAATTTTTTTTTTTCTTTTCCGTAAGAAATACCCATCATCATCAGAGTCTGTTACCAACAACAGTGATGATGTCCTCAACAACGTATCTTCCAACAATAACCCGAATTATTAACCTTTGGGTTTCCAATGAAGTACTCGTACTTTACTTTTTTGACGCACCATAATGTCTGGAATAATGTACCAGGGTGGTACATTATTCCACTACCAGCCGATGAAGGGCCAACTGCGATGGTATTGTCACCTAGACCGTATTAGATGACTCCAGTCTACCAAAAATATAGTTACCATTATCAATCAATCAATCAATCAATTATACTTTATTTCACACCAAAAAGAAAAAAAACATAGTATACAGAGAGCAAACAATCAGGAAATACAAAAGGCACAAAAACAGGCGGTCTTATCGCTAAAAAGCGATTTCTTCCAGACAACCTTGGGGTAGAGGAAATAGTAAAAGAAGATTGGTAGGCGGTGTAGATCAGATCCCGATTTTTGTCTCCTCTCCAGCGAGTTAATAATTATCATAAGGTCGATGAGTTTAATGTTTTCTCTTTATGTCTATTTTGTATGCATTCCATTCTCGCCAGTTCAATGAGACTTGACATTGTTTTCCCTTCGTAGCAATGTCAACTGACCATCTGGCAGATGGAATGCCTGTCGACCTTTGACCTGTTTTGGTCCGCATTCCACCGTTCACATTTTGTATGTCCTACCTACATTGTGGCGTAGTGGAGACCTGTTTTTGGTTGGCATTCTGTCATCTCTAGTTTACCTTCTGTAAGTAAGTATTACATGTCGCGCTAAACGTCTGGTTTTATCTCTGCTCAGAATCAAACTCTTTAGAAAATTGGCTACCAACTTGGCACGAACTGTACCCGCTGTACTAGGAAGGTATACCATTCATTTTATTGCGGAGTTTTCGGTATTTGAAAGGGTCATCGAAGTTTGAAACGCTGATAACTGCAAATAATAGTTTTACTCATAGGTATTTCATGTCTTGCAACTGAGATGCTAGATCTCAGTTCCATGGAAAGCAGATTAAGCAGTCTTGTTCCCAGATCTGCCTTTATTATGGCGGATATTATTCGCAAATTCAGAAGTGTGATGTAACGGTTTGAAAATGCGCCAATTTCACCATTAGCCCTGGAACCGTTTGGTGTGTACATCATGGTCCCTCTCACATAATCGTGAGTGGTGCCTTGCATACTACGATTACGATTAGTAGAATAGACGGAAAGAAAGGATGGCATCAAAATCAAATAAACTTTTGAGGATGAAGCATAATGTAATCGAATTCCGAGAACATCGACACTAATCTTTATCTAGAAATCAAGCACTTACAAATACGGCATCGCAAGACCATTTCTGTCCAAAAGGTCAGTAACGAAACCATTCTAAAGCCAACTGTGACCGGTGACGGTAAAAGCCGAGGTCAATCATACCTCGAGATAAACTATCACTATAATAGCAGCTGGGAATGGTCTCACGCTTGTTAAAGGTATCTAAGAAAACAGGGTTGCCAGACGACCAAGATTAAATTTTGCTTCTTTAGCATAAAAGATGCGTGGATTCAGAGTATTCCAGAGAAATTCCTCAAATGCGAAAGAGTACCTACGAAATTCTAAATAATATAATAATATGAACTGCACTGCAAGGTTTAAGCTTCCTCCATATTATACCTTCGTTCCGAGTTTTGTGCTTGTCGAGTCTAAGATATTTCAGCAATCTTCGCAATGACATCAACCCATCTAGCAATTACAAACATTACTGGAATTGATCTAGTTAATGGGCAAGAATATTAGCAGCTGATAGGACTAAACTACATATTGATTATTATTCACTTCAACGCACAGTTAGTGCAGGTGTTAAGCACCGTTACCCCCTATTGCAAGGTGAGCGATGAGTCATACGTAGGGTGCGTTTATAGCCCCATGCCATAATATGTGACAAGTCACACCCTGGAAACTCGCGCCAAAACAAACAGAAAACTATTTTCCTACATTCGAAATTGGGCTGTAATGAGTCGCTCGCGAAGAGCTGAAGTGGAGAGGAAATTTTCAGGCAGGAAGACAGGCAGGGGGGTACCGTATCGTCTCGGTTTCGAAGAAATTGTTCATTTTCCTTCGTCTTTCTGTGGTACCTTGCGGGTAAGACGAAGGAAAACAAACGCTGTTTCTTCCGGAAGTTAAGCATATTGGCAACCCTAGTAAAGTACACCACTAGCTGCGCCGGCGCCGACGTGTGAATAAAGCCGAGGTTGCTGACCGTTCTCTTATCTATTCGTGAGGTCACGAATAACTGGGTTTTAAACCGTTTTTTTCTATTGAAGAAAGTTCGAAGGTTTGTGCTAATTTATTGGTAGAAACTGTTCAATTTTGATTCTCAATAAAAATGTAGACAGGCCAGTAAATTATATTTAAATGTTGGTTTCGGGCAGATAAGTTAGATACGAGACAATGCGTCTCTTTTGCTGCAAATGC
The DNA here is from genome assembly GCA_922987775.1 of Agonopterix subpropinquella. Taxonomy (NCBI): domain Eukaryota; kingdom Metazoa; phylum Arthropoda; class Insecta; order Lepidoptera; family Depressariidae; genus Agonopterix; species Agonopterix subpropinquella. Next base: position 36,154,371 of record OV277694.1, on the reverse strand, counting down.
TGCATTTTGATAAGATAATATTCAGTATTCATTTAGAGCATTTAGAAGAGATTTTCGATTATTTGTTTTGATTATTAAACTGCATGGACCATCGCAGTTCCAGACATATTAAATCTAGGTACTTACACTTACTCTGGCTTAAGAATACAGCTTTAATGATATTTATTATATTTGATTTTATTCAGGATAACAACAGCCTTGGTTACATAAATTTACAACAATATGATTTAAGAAATTTGTTTGGTTGGCCTCCTACTCTTATAATAATACCAAGATAACCTATCCTTTTATTTCTGCCTAACCCCATAATTTTCCCCACTGACACTAAAGCCAAAAACAAGATGCCTCTGGTAATATCAACAGTTTCAATACACACTATATTTGCTATAGGTATTACGATAAGATAGTTTTGCTCCTGATAAGTAGGTACAAGGCTAACCGACATTTGCGTCACACTTCCTATATTATATCGATACTAAAATAGCAATTGTTTATCTATAATATTAACATTATGCATACATAATTATTATAAGGAAATTCGATATGGTGATCGTGAAATATCTGAATTTATCTTAAAACATAGCATTGGCTCCGGAGTAATAATTTTAGTTCGGCTTTTTCTTGTTATTAGAAATAACATGAGGAAAGCATCTTGGACTTAACTTCTCTTATCCTTTGATATAACTGCCTCCGTGGTCTAATGGTTAAGAGCTTTCGCTCTCGACACGGAGGTCGTGGGATCGATTCCAACGGGGGACACCTAGTGATATGTCACTTTGTGCGTTTTTTCCCAGTTGGTTAGGACATTGCAGGCTGAATCACCTGATTGTCTGAAAAGAAAAATGATTCCGTGCTTCGGATGGCACGTTAAGCCGTTGGTCGCGGCTACTATGTCTGGTGGTAGTAGTCGTTACATAAAAACCACGTCAGAGGCCGTAAGGCGGTCTGAAAAAAGTCTGACACCAGGGCTTGCTGCCCACACGATAAGAAAGAAAGAATGGATAAAAGGAATTTAAGGGATAGAAAGGAAGGCCCATTTTTAAGCATACAGGTTATTATACAAAACCCATACTCCAACCAAATATTTGGTGCAACTTAGAGTCTTATAATTTTCTTATCTCATCTCTGATTGATAATTTCTATCAACTCCTGATTAATGTGAAGCTACTCAAAAGAACCAACAATTACTGGGTATCCCATTAAACTTGTTACGAAAAATGAATTCCATAATTGTGTATTTCCTCACAGAGGTAGTCAGTGGTACAGATTCGGACTGTACCACGACTTAACTAAATTTATTCCTGTCACTTTCTAAAATAAGATTAAGAAAAGAGACAGAAAACCAACAGCTGACTTTAGTGCTGTCAAAGTGACGTTACACGCCCAAAATAAGATGCCATCATAATGAACACCATCTACGTCAGTGGACGACATGATCGATGGGTTTAATTCCGCACTCCTGGAACTTTTTGATAAGCATGCTCCAGTTAAGACAGTTCGGATTCGGGACAAGCCAGTTCCATGGATCACTGACAATATTAAATTAATGATTCGACTTAGAAATGCAGCTTTTAATAGGTTTCGGAGGACTAAGCTTGAAAGCCATAAAGAGTACTATAAGAGCCTGAAATCTCTTGTTAAGGCTAGTATTTTCCATGAAAAACGTGCCTATTATGATGAATTTATTAACAATAAGAACCATGACGCCAAAACTCTGTGGAGAAATATAAAAGAGAATATTACATTCGACACTAATAAATCGGAGTCTCTCCCGGATCACTTTAACAACCCAAACGATATTAATACTCACTTCCTGGATGTCCCTGGAGCCAGCACGGTCCCTGCCACTGAGCTAGATTTCTTCGAATACCATAGATACGGTGACGCTATTTTCAAACTGAGGCCCGTTAATGAAAATGAAATAGCAAAAATTATACTTTCCATTAAGTCGAATGCTCAGGGGATCGATGGCCTGACCATGGATATGGTATTGCTTTCTTTGCCGCAAACACTTAGTGTTATCACAGCCATGGTTAATTGCTCAATCATAACGTCTACTTTTCCTCGTAAATGGAAGGTTGCACTTGTGACTCCTATTCCCAAGGTCAGTAACCCGGCGCAAATCAAAGATCTCAGACCTATTAGCATTCTTCCTTTTTTGTCAAAAGTAGTGGAACGTGCTATAAATACTCAAATAACAAAATTTGTTGAAAATAATAACATTCTCCCGGATTTGCAGTCCGGATTCAGGAAGGGACGAGGCACAACAACTGCCCTTCTAGATGTTGTGGACAATATACTTGTAGCTCAGGATGAACGAAAGGGCACTCTTTTGACATTGCTGGATTTTTCTCGCGCTTTCGACTGCTTAAACATCTCACTACTGCTGGCTAAGTTATCATACTACGGCCTTGACTCGAGCTCGGTGGCCTGGTTCAGCAGCTATCTTAGTGACCGCTCGCAACAAGTAAAAGTCTGTAGGGAGGATGGTTCCACCCTTGTGTCTGATGCTGGGATTGTCAGTCGTGGTGTTCCACAGGGCTCCATTCTGGGACCACTTCTTTTTATATTGTATAGCGCTGACATCACAAAGCATATAAAACATTGCAAGTATCATTTGTATGCGGATGACGTTCAGATTTACCTGTCATTTTCTCCTAGTGAAATGACTGATGCATTATCCAAGATTGACGAAGATGTAAATCAGATAGCCCACTGGTCTAGAAGAAATGCGTTGGTTTTAAACTCGGCAAAGTCAAAATTTATGATTTTGGGATCTGATAGGCAGGTGGACGACATCACTCGGGAAAATCCAGTAATCAGCATCGCTGGGCAAGTTATAGAAAAGGTGGATGAAGCTAGAAACCTAGGGATTCTTTTTGATTGTAAATTACGTTTTGAGAAACATGTTCTAAATCTGGTTCAAAATTGTTTCTATCGGCTTTCAATTCTCTATAAAATTAGAAATCTTCTGAGTCTGGACATGCGAATAAAATTATGTGACACTCTTATATTATCTAAATTAAATTATGGCGATCTTGTCTACGGACCTCGTATGCTTTTCAAAACCCAGCGCCTTATACAGCGAGTGCAGAACGCGTGTTGCAGATTTTGTTTTACCATTCCTCCCCGAAGCCACATCACTCCTTACCTCAACAACGCTTCCATGCTGAATATGAATTCGCGAAGGCAACTCCATCTGGCTACCTTGGTTTTCGATGTTGTCAAATTCCGAAAGCCTGTGTATCTGTACTCCAAGTTGCAATGGTCATCTTCTTTCAATAGATATAATACCCGAGCATCTCAGTATCTGCTCATCCTCAAGATACATAGAACCGTGGCGTTTGATGGCAGTTTTCGCTATCTTGCTACCAAATGTTGGAATAATTTGCCCCCCCCTCTGCGACAGATGACGTCAAAATTTACTTTTAAAAAAGGATATAAACTCTATGTTCTCGACTGTCAAAAAAAAAACGGTTAATTTGGTAGCAAATTCTGCGTAGTAATTTTGTACTTTTCTACATGTTTTTTAAATTGTTCTGTTCATTTTTAATTGCACACACACACACATACACACAAACATACACACACACTTGATGCTAAATAGTTACAAATAATAACAAGTGTTTATTGGATTCGTTGCACATAAATATTATGTTAGATTCACCTCATAAGCTAGGCCCCGACATAAATTCAGAGTTCGGCTTCCGAGCCGAGCATTTTGCTGAGTTGGGACCTTTTTGCCACTGCGGCCAAAGAAGATGGAAAAGCATAGAATGCTATTTCCTTGTATAACTCACAATAATTTTTAAAATGTCACTAGATGGCATTACTTGGTCCGCTAGAAGTAAAATTTGTCTGAAATCGACGAAATATCGCATTTTACTGTTCTGGTTCATCATATTTATTTATTTTGAGCAACATAATATATTATTTTCATAACATCACATTGAAAATAGCAATTTCATAAGCAGGTTTTTTTACATTTTTTTCATTGATCTACAATACGGTATAATACTAAGCGGGAGTAGCATGCAGTTATAGAGAATTCCGGTAGATGGCGCACATTTCAAAATTCATACTAAACAAGATTGCTAGGAGTGCGATTTTTGAATCTCATTTGCTGAGTTCAGCAGTTGAAAATGTCAAAATTACTATGGAGACGTGCATCTTTCTACTGCTGATTTGACATTAAAAAATCATACTCCAGGAGTGCGATTTTTGAAAGTCAAATCAGCAGTAGAAAGATACTTATCTCCATAGTAATTTTGACATTTTCAACTGCTGAACTCAATGAATGAGATTCAAAAATCATACTCCAGGCTATTGAAAAAAAAACTAAATTTGAAATTGTTAAGCTTGCGTATATACTCACACATTTAAAAAAGAAAATATCGATGAATAAAATATTTTAACGCGTGGTGGACTAACGCCCCACCCGCCCTGTTCCCTACACGTTCAGTTTTGATAGCAAAACATATTTAACCAGGATCTGGTGCTGTAGACAGGAATGTCTCCGTACGATGGTACTCCTCAACGGTAAAGAGCGTGGGCTTGATTTTTTTTTATTCTTGTAAATTCTTGTTGAAAAATACATTATTTAATCCGGAACTGGTGCTGAAGCCAAGAATGTCTTCGTTCGAGGGTACTCCTCAACGGTAAATAGCATTGGCTTGAATTTTGTTTGTTCGCGTTCAGTTTTGATAGCAAAACACATATTTAACCAGGATCTGATGCCGAAGCCAGAGATGTCTTCATACGAGGGTACTCCTCAACGGTAAATAGCATTGGCTTGAATTTTGTTTGTTCGCGTTCAGTTTTGATAGCAAAACACATATTTAACCAGGATCTGATGCCGAAGCCAGAGATGTCTTCGTACGAGGGTACTCCTCAACGGTAAATAGCATTGGCTTGAATTTTGTTTGTTCGCGTTCAGTTTTAATAGCAAAACACATATTTAACCAGGATCTGATGCCGAAGCCAGAGATGTCTTCGTACGAGGGTACTCCTCAACGGTAAATAGCATTGGCTTGAATTTTGTTTGTTCGCGTTCAGTTTTGATAGCAAAACACATATTTAACCAGGATCTGATGCCGAAGCCAGAGATGTCTTCGTACGAGGGTACTCCTCAACGGTAAATAGCATTGGCTTGAATTTTGTTTGTTCGCGTTCAGTTTTAATAGCAAAACACATATTTAACCAGGATCTGATGCCGAAGCCAGAGATGTCTTCGTACGAGGGTACTCCTCAACGGTAAATAGCATTGGCTTGAATTTTGTTTGTTCGCGTTCAGTTTTAATAGCAAAACACATATTTAACCAGGATCTGATGCCGAAGCCAGAGATGTCTTCGTACGAGGGTACCCCTCAACGGTAAATAGCATTGGCTTGAATTTTGTTTGTTCGCGTTCAGTTTTAATAGCAAAACACATATTTAACCAGGATCTGATGCCGAAGCCAGAGATGTCTTCGTACGAGGGTACTCCTCAACGGTAAATAGCATTGGCTTGAATTTTGTTTGTTCGCGTTCAGTTTTAATAGCAAAACACATATTTAACCAGGATCTGATGCCGAAGCCAGAGATGTCTTCGTACGAGGGTACTCCTCAACGGTAAATAGCATTGGCTTGAATTTTGTTTGTTCGCGTTCAGTTTTAATAGCAAAACACATATTTAACCAGGATCTGATGCCGAAGCCAGAGATGTCTTCGTACGAGGGTACTCCTCAACGGTAAATAGCATTGGCTTGAATTTTGTTTGTTCGCGTTCAGTTTTAATAGCAAAACACATATTTAACCAGGATCTGATGCCGAAGCCAGAGATGTCTTCGTACGAGGGTACTCCTCAACGGTAAATAGCATTGGCTTGAATTTTGTTTGTTCGCGTTCAGTTTTAATAGCAAAACACATATTTAACCAGGATCTGATGCCGAAGCCAGAGATGTCTTCGTACGAGGGTACTCCTCAACGGTAAATAGCATTGGCTTGAATTTTGTTTGTTCGCGTTCAGTTTTAATAGCAAAACACATATTTAACCAGGATCTGATGCCGAAGCCAGAGATGTCTTCGTACGAGGGTACTCCTCAACGGTAAATAGCATTGGCTTGAATTTTGTTTGTTCGCGTTCAGTTTTGATAGCAAAACACATATTGAACCAGGATCTGATGCCGAAGCCAGAGATGTCTTCGTACGAGGGTACTCCTCAACGGTAAATAGCATTGGCTTGAATTTTGTTTGTTCGCGTTCAGTTTTAATAGCAAAACACATATTTAACCAGGATCTGATGCTGAAGCCACAGATGTCTTCGTACGAGGGTACTCCTCAACGGTAAACAGCGTTGGCTTGAATTTTGTTTGTTCGCGTTCAGTTTTGATAGCAAAACACATATTTAACCAGGATCTGATGCCGAAGCCAGAGATGTCTTCGTACGAGGGTACTCCTCAACGGTAAACAGCGTTGGCTTGAATTTTGTTTGTTCGCGTTCAGTTTTGATAGAAAAACACATATTTAACCAGGATCTGATGCCGAAGCCACAGATGTCTTCGTACGAGGGTACTCCTCAACGGTAAACAGCGTTGGCTTGAATTTTGTTTGTTCGCGTTCAGTTTCGATAGCAAAACACATATATAACCAGGATCTGATGCTGAAGCCACAGATATCTTCGTACGAGGGTACTCCTCAACGGTAAACAGCGTTGGCTTGAATTTTGTTTGTTTGCGTTCAGTTTTGATAGCAAAGCACATATTTAACCAGGATCTGATGCTGAAGCCAGAGATGTCTCCGTACGAGGGTACTCCTCAACGGTAAACAGCGTTGGCTTGAATTTTGTTTGTTCGCGTTCAGTTTTGATAGCAAAACACATATTTAACCAGGATCTGATGCCGAAGCCAGAGATGTCTTCGTACGAGGGTACTCCTCAACGGTAAACAGCGTTGGCTTGAATTTTGTTTGTTAGCGTTCAGTTTTGATAGCAAAACACATATTTAACCAGGATCTGATGGCGAAGCCAGAGATGTCTTCGTACGAGGGTACTCCTCAACGGTAAACAGCGTTGGCTTGAATTTTGTTTATTCGCGTTCAGTTTTGATAGCAAAATACAAATTTAACCAGGATCTGATGCCGAAGCCAGGAATGTCTTCGTACAAGGGCACTCCTCAACGGTTAACAGCATTGACTTGCATATACCGTTTACAGTTGAGGAGTGCCTCCGTACGGACCATTCCTGGTTTCAGCACCAGATCCTGGTTAAATGTGTGTTTTGCTATCAAAACTGAACGTGAACAAAAAAATTTCAAGATAATCCTGTTCACCGTCGAGGAGTACCCTCGTACGGAGACATTCCTGGCTTCAGCACCAGATCCTGGTTAAATATGTGTTTTGCTTTCAAAACTAAACAGGAAGAGATAAAAATCAAGCCAATGCTGTTTACCGTTGAGGAGTACCCTCGTACGAAGACATCCCTGGCTTCAGTACCAGATCCTGGTTGAATATGTGTTTTGCTATCAAAACTGAACGCGAACAAAAAAAAATCAAGCCAATGCTGTTTACCGTTGAGGAGTACCCTCGTACGAACGAAGACATCCCTGGCTTCAGCACCAGATCCTGGTTCAATATGTGTTTTGCTATCAAAACTGAACGTGAACAAAAAAAGTGCAAGCCAATGCTGTTTACCGTTGAGGAGTACCCTCGTACGGAGACATTACTGGCTTCAGCACCAGATCCTGGTTCAATATGTGTTTTGTTATCAAAACTGAACGTGAACAAAAAAATTTCAAGACAATCCTGTTCACCGTTGAGGAGTACCCTCGTACGGAGACATTCCTGGCTTCAGTACCAGATCCTGGTTAAATATGTGTTTTGCTTTCAAAACTAAACAGGAAGAGATAAAAATCAAGCCAATGCTGTTTACCGTTGAGGAGTACCCTCGTACGAAGACATCCCTGGCTTCAGTACCAGATCCTGGTTGTATATGTGTTTTGCTATCAAAACTGAACGCGAACAAAAAAAAAATCAAGCCAATGCTGTTTACCGTTGAGGAGTACCCTCGTACGAAGACATCCCTGGCTTCAGCACCAGATCCTGGTTGAATATGTGTTTTGCTATCAAAACTGAACGCGAACAAAAAAAAATCAAGCCGATGCTGTTTACCGTTGTGGAGTGCCCTCGTACGGAGACATTCCTGGCTTCAGCACCAGATCCTGGTTAAATATGTGTTTTGCTTTCAAAACTAAACAGAAAGAGATAAAAATCAAGCCAATGCTGTTTACCGTTGAGGAGTACCCTCGTACGGAGACATCCCTGGCTTCAGCACCAGATCCTGGTTCAATATGTTTTTTGCTATCAAAACTGAACGTGAACAAAAAAAGTGCAAGCCAATGCTGTTTACCGTTGAGGAGTACCCTCGTACGGAGACATTACTGGCTTCAGCACCAGATCCTGGTTCAATATGTGTTTTGCTATCAAAACTGAACGTGAAAAAAAAAGTGCAAGCCAATGCTGTTTACCGTTGAGGAGTACCCTCGTACGGAGACATTACTGGCTTCAGCATCAGATCCTGGTTCAATATGTGTTTTGCTATCAAAATTGAACGTGTACAAGAAAATTGCGAGTCAATGCTGTTTACCGTTGAGGAGTACCCTCGGACGGAGTCATTCCTTGCTTCTGCACCAGATCCTGGTTCAATATGTGTTTTGCTATCAAAATTGAACGTGTACAAGAAAATTGCGAGTCAATGCTGTTTACCGTTGAGGAGTACCCTCGGACGGAGTCATTCCTTGCTTCTGCACCAGATCCTGATTAAATATTTGTTTTGCTATCAAAACTGAACGTGAACAGAAAAATATCAAGCCAATGCTGTTTACCGTTGAGGAGTACCCTCAACGGTAAACAGCAGCAGAGTAAATTTTTGTATGTAGATAAAACATGGTAAGTCGTGGTGATTCATAAAAACAAACCCCTGCTGTATTAAGAATTATCAAGCAGACACTTTAACCACTAAGCCAAGGTGTACTCATAAGGTACCTTTTACCTACCTACTTTATAAAATTGCGAATGTAATCTTTCTTTCAACTCGAGAAGCTAAAAGACACACACACTCCTATGTCATCTTAGGTCTACGCACACCTGCATCGAAGTTGAGTTTCATCAAATTTTTCGATAGATGGTACTAGGTATTCCACTTATAGGCGCGACTTCAGCTAGTATAGTAACGCCATCTAATATAATAAGTCGAACTACGAGGTACCGGCGACAATAATAAGTTTTACGAGAGCTTTGTTCTTTGTTTGACGTGAGCAATCTTGCCTACTTTAATTTATCTATGCTGCGGCGCACTGTAACCATGATGTAAGATTGTATGTGTGTCGGAGATCCAAATAAATAATTTTTCTTTCTTTCTTTCTTTCTTTCATCTTATTTAAAGCGTTTTTGGGCGTGTAACGTCACTTTGACAGCACTAAAGTCAGCTGATGGTTTTCGGTCTCTTTTCTTAATCTTATTTTAGAAAGTGACAGGAATACATTTAGTTTAGTTAAGTCGTCGCACAGTCCGAATCGAGGCCAGTGTATGTTTTGTCCGCGATACACACAATAAGAGATGTTTTAGCAGGGGGAGCGTGTGAATTCTCTGTGGTTTTAGCAGACTTGCTTGTTTTATTGCTGCCCTTATCAACGTAACCATATTTTTTGTACTATGGCTTAGTCATGTGCCCATCCAAAAAGCTCATTGCGATATGATTATTACATTTATTTATTTATCACTTTATTGTACACACGGAAATACAGATTAATACAGCATAATAGACAAGTACAAAGGGCGAGCTTATCTCTGAAGAGATTTCATCCAGCTGACACATGATAAAAATGAAATGAAAAAAAAAAAATTTTTTTGAAATAAATAAAAATGAATGAAAAAAAAATAAAAAAAAAATATATTAAAATGAATAAATGAAATAATGAATGATAATGATTTTTCATAATTAAATGAATTATGAATTATGATATGGAGAAAGTTTAAAAGGTGAGGCAGGCAAGGTGTACACAATCTGAACAATAACTTAATGATGTTTATAACTCCATTATCTCTATGTCATACACGGTTATTCTGACGTTCGTTCTGGCTATTAGAATAAGCGAGACTTCTTTTTTTCATCCCAAATAGTCTTCCACCAGGAAGCTGGAAAAGGTTTGTTTTCCACTGAGAAGAGCGTTGCAGTGCAGCAACCCAGAAACATTTTAAATAAAGCTCAACATTTATTGAATGACGGGGTATGAAGTAATACTTTCAGGTTTTACCAACATCCGATCACGTCTCGATTATAAAACCACTGGTTGACTTCAATTTAAACCAGAACCAACTAGTTCCCCATTTCGACGTCCTCGATTTTAACATCAACGCATGTTGCAATTCGATTCGCGAAATCAATTTAAAGCCCAAAATACTAAAAACAACTATCGAACTAATCCCGGAGTAATCGTAACCTCATCTAGGTGTATCAAATTTACCAATAGGTCAATAAGTATGTAATTACATGTTACGAAAACGATTACAGGCATGTCAACTTACTTTCGTTTTTGCTTTCGAAATTGGTACCTACTCTTAATGTAGGTACTGCTATTCATTTGTTTCGAATTATGTAAAGAGATTGATCGTTTTGATTCGATGGGCAGGTCATGTTTGGATCATTAAGAAACTGGTGCAATAAGTCGTACCATTACAAGATATTATAATGCCGATTTGGAAGTTGCCCAAGTAGTCTGAAACACAGTAAATAAAATAAGTAATTGGAAACATCCAACGTTCAATACTTGTAGAGAACTCTGTACAAGTATTGAAGTTTCCTACGCGCGTAGAGAAATGTTTTCGATATATTGATATTGTGCCTATTAAAGCCATTCTATTCGATGGCCTGAATAAACCTTTGAATAGAAATGCAAGGATTTTCAATTGTCAGTATAGCTGGACTAAATTGCCTTGCTCTAAAATTTTGATTCAAATCAGGCGAATCAATTCTCTGTATTTTTTACTTTGTTTATGTTTTAACCACAATGGTTCAAATCTATGACGGAATCTACCAAAGATCACAATACCTTTTCGGGGTCATCAGATTCTTTACAAGACAAAACACAAAGATGCTCTCACATTTCACCAATAAAATGTGAAACTCTTAATCGAATAACCTTCGTTAACGCGTTTACAACAGAACAGCAAAATGAAAGGCTTGCCGGTTCGATTCCCGCGTTAGAATGCCCGAGGGGATCTACTTTCGCCATCTGTCACATCTGCATACAATGTGCTGGTAGAAATTGGAGCCATGAGAATCGCTGTTGGGTTTCGAACGATTCTAATCTTTGGTCATTTTGCTAAAAGAGTTACCGTAATATCACTCCGGGTTTTTTTCTTATGTTCAAAGCAATCGTGAGGAAACCACCATACGATGAAGTTAAAATTCTGATGCAAGTGCAGTCCACTAATCCGCAATGCACGCAGGAAGGGGTGGACTTACATCCAATACATCCGCATCTAGAGGGAAAGCCTTTATCAACTATTCCTACGAATAGCTTACACACCTCGACGAGGTAGATTGTTGAAAGTTGAAACCTAAATAAAGATGTACTGTACCTCACTGTACAAGAAATAAATTGGTTATGAATATCCCAAAATGGCATCTAGAAGCAAATTATGTATCTCAAAGGCTCTTAACTTAAAAGGTTTTATCCTATTCAGGGAAAACTCTGATTTTAAAACGGTTCTTAAGATTTTACGGTAAGATTTATCTTATACTTAATCTTGGAAGATGCATTCATGATGACAACATTTAAAAAGTATGCACACGAAAATGCTTGCACGAAGATCGTTAAATGTCAAGATTAAACATCTTGTCGTGATGGTAAAAAAAAGAAGGAAGTCTTCAGTATAGCTTCAGTATAAAATTTTGAATTTGATATTAAATTGGCAATGCTGGTGCCAATATACGAGTAGCTCTAATATTACTAACTAGCTGTTGCCCGCGACTTCGTCTGCGTTACCTGGATAAAAAGTACCCTATGTTTTAATCCAGGCCATGGCCTATCTGTATGCCAAATTTCATCAAAATCCGTTCAGCAGTTTTTGCGTGAAAGCGGAACAAACATCCATCCATCCATCCATACTTACAAACTTTCGCGTTTATAATATTAGTAGGATTAGTAGGATTCGGAATGCGAAAATATTGCTAGAAATAACTTAGAATGAAAATGACTTGGTGACGCATTTTGTTCCCTAAGGTGTAGAATGAGACTTTAGCCTCCTCCACATCCTCATTTTCATGCACTCTGTCGGTTGAGTTTACTACGGACTTGTCCTTTTCCTTTTGAAGGACATTCACCATTTCCTATTTCATATGCTCTTCTCGGACGACCGCTCACAATTTCGATTGATAATTATGTATAGTTCGTTAGTAAGTCTTAATCTAAGTCTAGTCTAATCATATAGGGATACTTTCTTAGAGCAAATCAGACAACAAAGTCTCCCTTCAGGGCCCAACTACAAGTTTCACGGTAGAGAAACTTTGCCCCACGGATAACAAGCCCCATTCATCCAGCAGGTTGAACGAGATCGCACTCGATTGATTAATGGAATCGCTCTCATTGTTGGCGACGGTTGGGCAAGTTGTTGACATGTAGGATGTTGACAAGACGTAGGCCCTGACATACTATCGTGTGTAGAGAATAGAGAATACGGTTGTGCCTAGTGGAAATGCGTTGCATTTTGAAATTGTTTTTGAGAAAGTGAAAACTGCAGATGTGAAAGTCAAGGTTTAGAAGGAAGATATTGATGAGAATTTTGTTGTGGTTTTCATTCGATTCCGTTTTCGATCGATTCTATATTTTTTGAAAGACAATCCCATTATGAATGCATGAATATGAATGAAAATGTAGGTAGGTACTTCAAGAATGATGATTTAAGTGAATGAAAACATTACCTTCTTTCTGATGCAGTCGGGTAAAAAAACCAATTGGATTACCGATATGAGGTGCTATTGTGTAACGTACCGATAACATACACGAAGTACGCAAAATTCTTGTATATTTCAATGAAAATGTGAATAACGCATAACGCATTAAAAAATATAGGTACGCGAGCAGTTTTATGCGAAGGGAAATACGCCGTACCTTCCATGCTCGATCGATATGGAATCGATAAGGTAACCGGGTTCTGTTGTAAAAACTTTGTTGACAATTTATAGGAAGGGGATTCTGATCAGAAATAATAAAAGGAAAAATACAATACCCACTTATAAATCGCCTATTACAGTTGATTATAAATAAAGATCGATCATTCGAGACAAATGTAATGTTGGGTAACCCTTCAGACAATCTCCCATTTCAGGGTGGTTTAGGAGAACCGTTTCTACAACTACTAACAGCTAAATTGAAGCTTTTTCAAGATAGGTATCATGGCATGTACAGAATGAAGGTCACTAGAAAAATGATTCTTCCTTTATGCCATATCCAATGCAGCCCTGAACGTAAAGGTGGTGTTCATATCAACCTATTCACACAGGTTCTTAAACCAGGAAGTCCAAAAAAGATTACTGTGTAACTTTAAGGGATTATGGGTCCCATGATATATTGAACAACTGTCCCTAAGAAACCTATAGGAAATTCGCAAAAATAATTTCGACTTTTCATACAAACGTTCAATCAGCCGATTGTATAATCATCATATCGTATGGCATTTCAGCCGATTGCATTTAGTATGGAAACTCCAAAAAAAAATATTCGAATTTCCTATAGGTTTCTTAGGGAAAGTTGTTCAGTATCATGGGTCATACAACTGTTTACCCTGACACACTGTATTTATATACAAACTAAGTATTTATACGTATGATAATCCTATGAAAGTACCTCTCGATTCGTGTCAGAGACCGAAGGTCGCACCTTCGAATTCCACTGGAGACAAATTTGTCTCGCTCTGTTTGTGATTAGGACACAGTACGCTGAACACCGTCTCTGTTCATCGTAATACCTCTCTTTTCACGGGGTTATTCCAGTTTACGGTACGAAATTTAAAAAGTTACAGCCTTTGCAACAGCCGACCTGCTCTCAAAAGGTGAAGGAAAGCATCGTGAAGAAACCTGCATACGCTGAAGAAGAAATTCAGATGAGTATGTGTAGTCTACCAATCCGCATTGGGCACGCGTGGTGGACTAACGCCTATACACCCTCCGCGAGGGTAGGCTTGTACACTGTAGTGGGACGTAATAGCACAGTATAAGACAGTAATCTATCTTCATACAATGGTACCAAACGCGGCTTGTATGTGTGCTCGCCAGTACGTACGCCTCGTAGCACGCACACACTGAAAATATGTCAGACTGATAAGAATGCGCCAGACGGGGCTACGCGAAGATATTGTCAGTGTGTGTGCTACGAGGCGTATGCCACGTTTGGCACCATTGTATGAAGATAGATTACTGTCTTATACTGTGGTAATAGTTCTACGATGCATGATACGACAATACGAGGCAGCCTCTCATTTTGGCATGTGCAGAGTGACAAGCACTGTTACATCTCGCACTTTTTCTTACAAGCTGGTGATTTAATATTTGTGTGAAATTCAAAAATAGCAAGTAACGAGTTATACTCGTTATATCTATTTGTCAAACGAGTTTACAAACCGGGCGAAATAACTTGGCACCTGGCTCGCACGTGGCTCGATATTTGACACCCCTCCTGCTACCCCCCGCGGGACCCCGCCGTCGCCGTGCGAGGCCGTAGCATAGCATTTCAGTTACCGTTGCACGTGTCCCTGCGCTTTAGCATTTTCGAGTTATTCTTTCCGAGTTTTCGCGAGTTTTTTATTCCGAGCCACGAGCGAGCCAGGTGCCAAGTTAATTCGCCCAGGTTGTAGCTGTACAAGTAGCATGTATTTAGATGTAAATGTTTTTAAATGTGATTCATCTCCGTGTATTCCCAGTGGCGACAAATGGAAAAAAAACTCCCAACCACTGGTTTGGCGTTGTCACCACTGGCGACAAATGGGACTTAAAAGTCTCGATTGGGTATAATAAAAGTAATAATTATGTAAATGCGCAAAATTATTAATAAATGCGAAAAACTTTTGAGCTAAAATATGGCCTCGTTTGACAAAGATGAATTATGACAAGACAATCCATGTAAAAAGCTTATAGGATTACCTGCCTACAAACATCAAGGATACAGGAACATAAGCTCTATGATTAATCTAACACAAAGTTTTTATTAAATCAACAAAAAACTGGCGCCAACATTGTTTGCTTTTTTTCTAAATTCCTGGGTGGCTCAATGCACTGCGCCGACGCACCTACCTACGCGTGTATCCTGCGTACAGCCAGGTAGCTAGGGCTGCCACCTAATCGAAATTAAATTTTTAATTTATCTTTATTGGTTATCAAACAGCAAATTTCTTAATTTAAATTTTTCAGTGCCAATTACATGATAACACGTTTTAAAAAATGTTTAAGGTACAAAGAACAACAGGTACAAAATATGAAGGACAAATACAAAAATTACCTAACATTTAAACTAAGTGCTTCTACGGGATACATTAACGCTGTTTAAAAACTGTTTGAGTTACAAAGAACAGTAGTATAATCTTTAATAAGCAAAATGTATGGGGAATTAGTTTTTCTCTACTTATAACTTTCAATTGGTAAAAACAAGAAGGTCTTATCGATAACAAATAGTTTTTTCTAAAATCTACATCAACCTTACAGTAGAGGAATTGGCGAAGCATTATGCAGACTGTTTGTTTTTTGTAGACTTTTTCGTTGAATTTTTTATCTACCCTGTTCAGTGTCCCACTGCTGGGTAAAGCCCTCCCCTTAGGCACTTGTCTCACCGGCAACGATTAACGAGTAACGAGTAGAGCTAGAACTAGAAACGAGTTTGCGAGACGCGGGGAGCGAGTGCGTAGTTCCGATATTTGTGTAGCTCGGCTATAAGCGAGTGTGCGAGTGAGGCTGGCGATTACTCGCATCACTCGCTCGCGGCTTAGAGAAATGACCACTGGTTGCTCTCTCGACGTGAGTTCTAATCGCTTGGCGAGTATCGCCGAGCGAGTGTTATCTTTCATAGCTCTTGTCGCTCAGCGACAAACTAGTGAAGCGAGTGCTCGCCGGCAGTGTGAACAGTCAGCGATCAACTGTTTGTATATGCATCTCTTTTGTTCACACGGAAAGTATATCTATTGTACGTTTCTTGAGCGAGAAAATAGCCGATAGGTAGTCGTTTTCTCGTCGTTGGTGGGACAACTGCCTCACTCTCAAATCCTCTCTAATGTGTGCTGCAACTACACAAACTTTCCAAAAAGACAGCCATCTTGTCTGGGCTACCACAACGACGCCTTGGGGTCCCAGTCTGTAGTGATCGTAATATTTTCGTTTTTTTTTAATTTGTGTTTGTGGCAGCCCTGCACAAACAGCGTCACCCATGTCGCACGCAGACGGCAGACAATCGGGGGCGGTATAATGACGCAACGTTGCGTTTGTTCATCTGTTTGATACTCGCTTAGAGTAGAGGTAGCACAAATAGCACACCTGTACACTTTATGTGATAGGTGTTTATGTGTGAGTGGAATATAATTCGTAGGGCTCGCTCTAGATATTTTATTAATTGTAATTAATTGCATAGCACAGGATAATAATCGAAAAGATATAGTCGTCATCGTGAGGAAACCTGGACACGCTGAAGGAGACATTCTTTTGCGCATAACTGTGTAGTCCACCAATTCGCTTTGGGCACTCGTGCTGTTGGGCACTGACGTTCATACAACCTTCCGAGGGGGCCTGTGCCAAAGAAAATATACTATAACTGTGCCCTGCTGTTGAATGTATTTAGCCTGATGATGAAACAAATTAAAACGCAATTAAAAGCCATAATATTCGTAGAACTTAAATAATCACAATACCATAATAATATACTCCATTTGCCTTTAGTAAGAATACCCCTGGCGATTTCAAATCATATCACTTATCGGCATTATCATTTTTACGGGTCCGACACTCCGACAAAAACTCTTCCAGGATTTCCGTTGATTTCAACATGTCACTTGCTTTCTTTTTTGTATCGGTATTTCGGAATGATTATCAGGAACAAGGAAGGATCCTATTATATCTACCTCACTAGCCTCTTTGACATCCATGGGCTGCCTCGTACGGTTCGGTTTCGGGTACATTAGATTTTCCTTCACCGTTTGAGAGCAGTCGGTACGGTAACAAGTATGATACATAAGTTAGAAAAACTCATTGGTTCATAGCATGTCGTTCGTGTGGATTCGAACCCGGACCTCTTGATTGAGTGTCCAATTGTCCTTACCTTCCCGCAACACGCCACCGAAGCTTTGCCAAGCGTTTTTTTTTTCTATGCGTCGAATCCATTCCAACTCTTTCAATTGATGTCACTTATACCTCTTCATTAGATAATCATCTCAAAGATCTAACATCTTAAACATTACGAACATACATATTTTGTTATCAGATATAATGTCATGCGCGTGCGCATTGAGGCGTACAATGATAATGTTACTGCTTGTTACTTAATGATATCTGAGATTTGAGTTATGCCTCTCACTTTATGGTGATTGATTATGTTTGTTTTAGCATAGGTATCTTTTCTTTTACTATAGATATGCTCACGACTAATATATGCCGCGAGAGAAGATATTTTGAATACTTAAAATTAATACCTTTTTATAGGTTCAGTAAAGGCGATTAGAAAAACGGTGATGACTGAAATATCTACGATTAACTTGAAAACATTAAATACCTATCTAAGAAGTTATAATATAACTTTTAACAAAGTGAGCTGATTGCGATGGAATAACAATACCTAAATGTTATTCCAAACTAAGCCCTGTTTTTGTGATCTGAAAACTCCATTAATGATCAGTTTAGTAGTTTTTAGGTGATGCACAAACAAACATCAGTTACCACTAGGTAGTGACAAAACGGAAATCGTATTCTCACGTAGCACCAGTGATGACGAACCGAGAACAGAAGATTGTTAATTATTATTATATTTTTTTTATTCATAGTTGGTTTGCGCTTGGCTTCAGCTCACCTGATGGAAAGTGTAGATGAAGCCAAGGATGTAGCGAGCTCGCCCAGAAAAAGCCTATTTACCTACTCTTCTTTTAAAAATATCCTGATTGTATTTGCTTGGGAAAACAGACGCAAGGAGAGAGTTCCAGACCTTACCGGTTCTCATTATAAAAGAGGATGCGTACCTCTTTGTTGTACCACTAACATTATCTGGGTATTCGTAATTTCAAATTAATGATAAACGTTCCTAAAGGTCACCCTCTATCGTTTGACAGTAGAGTGGTGACCAGGGCAAAACAGTGTAATGTGAAGACTGGGTATATTTCTTCCCATACGCCACCATTCGTGACAAAATGGAAATTTTATTCTCAATTATCGCCAGTGGTGACGAACTGGGAATGGGAACAGAAGTTTGTTACTTCGTTTGTTTCATTTCTATTGACAACATTATTGAAGTATCACGATCTTTATCTCGGGATTCGTAATTTCTAATTAAAAACTAACTAACTTTCTTTTCTATTATAAACATTCATGAAGTTCACCCGCCCTTATCGTTTGACAGTGACCAAAGCAGGAATTTTCCTCCCCACACGTCACCAATACTCACTTATCGCCAGTGGTGACGAACTGGGAAAAGAAGGTTATAACTTCGTTTTTTGAATTTCTATTCTTCTTATTTTCGTGTTAGCATGATAATATCGCGTAATTTCTATTGAGAACATTATAACGGTACCACGAACATTATCTCGGTATTAGTAATTTCAAATTAATGATAAACATTCCTAAAGGTCGCCCCTTATCGATTGTCCACGTTTCAATTGATAGCAACTGAGTAAATAGTATTATCGGAAATTCCTGAGTTAGCATGCTCTGTAGTTCTTTTCTAACATCATTTGCGGCTCAGTCATGGACTTTTCGTAAAGGCATCATCATCGTTATCATCATCCCACTGCATGGCGCATGCCTCGCCTGTTCTGACGGTATTTTAAGAAGGCCACCTTAAAAAACCGTCAGCATACTAAGAGGAATTGCTAAACTTAAGTGGCAGTGGGCAGGGCACATTGCTCGCAGAACCGATGGCCGGTGGGGCCGAAAAGTTCTCGAGTGGCGACCGCGTACCGGAAAGCGCAGCGTTGGTAGGCCCCTCAACACGGTGGACCGACGACCTGGTGAAGGCGGCGGGAAAACGTTGGATGAGGGCGGCGCATGACCGGTCATTATGGCGATCCTTGGGGGAGGCCTATGTCCAGCAGTGGACGTCCATCGGCTGAGATGATGATGATGATGATACTAAGAAGAATATTTAGAATTAATACTTCCAGATTATGATTATGCACCCTTCATAATCATAATCTGGAAGTATTAATTCTTCTACTAACCTTCCTCTGACACTAAAGCGAAAACTCGTCAACATGCGCATCTTGCCCATCCTAACTTACGGTGCTCAGACTTGGTCTTTCACCGAACATCAGAAATCCAATCCCAAGATCTGCCAACGAGCCATGGAGCATTTTAGGTGTAAAATTAACCGATCGGGTACGAAACACAGATCTCCAGAACTGGTATAGCTGACGTAGGCCTTGAAACAGCTCGGCTGTAGTGGGACTGGGCGGGACATATCTGCCGCATGCATCCGGAGAGGTGGACCAAAATGGCCACAGAATGGTTTCCACAAGATGGTTGCCGACGTCGTGGGAGGCCCAGGAGAAGATGGGGCGATGACTTGAATACCTTCCTGAAGGATTGGCCAGAGATTGCATTGCATAGGGAGGATTGGAGGAGAAGAGGGGAGGCCTTTGCCCAGCAGTGGGACACAAAACTAAAAATGTAACAAGATTGTGCACTACAGTGCTGGCAACGAGACCAGTAAGATTCCCAGAACACTTGTGTGTCCCTTTCTAACTAGGGTGTTGGCAACACGTTAGAAACAGACACACTGGTGTTCCGAGGCGAAACATTTGCTTGGTTGTCAGCCTACAACATGTTCTTGCACAAAACAGGCTAAATAAAAAAACTTACATTATACATTCAGCATAGTGTTTTTATTTGCAAAAAAAAAAGAACTACAATAATAGATTTATTTTGCCTTTATTTTTGTTTATGCAATAGGGGCCTAAAATAATAGCCATTTATCCCATTTCGTGCTTAAAACAGATTGTGCCTTATAAGGTAGATTTTCATTGCAACATTTTTCAAATTATTTTGCCCCAAAGTGTAAGTATACGAAGTATGTATTTTGTTCGAACTCTGGTCATCCGGCCATGGTATTTGATTTCGCGCATTCCTCTGGAATTCCTAAAACTGGTTTTGTTATGACACGGAGTTTTGGAATGATATCGAACTGACCCGTTGCGAATCAATTAAAAGTTTTGTTGTCGATTGCTCAATATCGATTCTGTTGCAAAATGTCTCGAGTATTTTGTCGAAACTTTAATTAATTAGTATCGCTTTGTTTGCATAAACACTTTTCGTTTGTTTTGAATATGAATGCCATTTCCACATTAGCTTATTAGGGTTCCGTACCCAAAGGGTGAAAACGGGACCCTATTACTAAGCCTACGTTGTCCGTCCGTCCGTCCGTCCGTCCGTCCGTCCGTCTGTCCGTCCGTCCGTCCGTCTGTCCTACCTATTTAGGGCTGTAACTTTTGAACCGTAATAGCTAGACAGTTGAAATTTTCTCAGATTATGCGTTATTGCGGCGGATTTGTTAACAAATAATAAAAATGGCAAAATGTATATATACAGAATAACAACAAATACTAAAAACCGGCCAAGTGTGAGTCGGTCTTGCGCTAAAGGTCCCGGACAAAAAAAGTTTTTTTTTCTAAGTTAATAATGAAAGCGGTCAAGTGCGAGTCGGGCTACTCGCGCATCGAGGGTTCCGTACCACACCACCACAGAAAACAACATTATTTACTGAGAAAATAAATCTTTTTTTTTCCGGGACCTTTAGCGCAAGACCGACTCACACTTGTTATTCTGTAGAGTTTACTCTATAATCACACTAAGTTTGACGCTTGTATGTATTACCGTTTTTACGATAAAGCGTGAAGAAAAAACGTTGATAGATCGTCGTACAACTAGTTTTTATCTTGTTGAGAAAGCCCCTTAATTTTTAAATTTTTGGCAATTTTATTATTTGTTAACAAATCCACCGTAATAACGCATAATCTGAGAAAATTTCAACTATCTAGCTATTACGGTTCAAAAGTTACAGCCCTAAATAGGTAGGACAGACGGACGGACGGACGAACGGAAAGACGGACAGACGGACAGACGGACGGACGGACGGATGGACAACGTAGGCTTAGCAATAGGGTCCCGTTTTCACCCTTTGGGTACGGAACCCTAAAAAAGATAGGAGTAGGAAAAATAATGTATGACTTCCCTTCATTGCAAACGGGAGACAGCAATAGGCAAATCATTGTTATAGTAAGCCAATTTAATAGATAATTTATGGCAGTCGAAGACCTTACTGCAAAAGTACCAACAAAAGAGAAACCTGTTAACTAAACTAAGCCTACTGTTCTGAAACAATTTAACCTAGTTTGCTTCCAGTAATAAGTATGGCAAAACCATCTTTATATCTTACTATAAGAACACAATATGTATAGTTCATGAACTAACGACCATAATACCTTTCTAGATGATTAGGAACCTCGCTACAGTTAGGTACTATTCAATGTCTTTTCGCAAAGAAGTTTGGCGGAAGGCCATATAATGTGAGACACAGACATATAGGTCCCATAAATGAATGAAACTTAGTAATACATGTAGAGTGAAACAAAACTAACAAAAGAGGAAATTGGTTGTAGTCTGTAGAAGTTGGGGGAAAGGTATTTCTCCTTATGATACCTTTTGTATAAAGTGTGTGAAATTCATAATCTTTCTTATTAGGTAGCCCACTCAATCTTTTACGCATTCATTGTGTTTATTTTAATAAAAATTCACGATAACCATACAATATTCTGATATTTTTTTTTTTTATTAACTATGGGTTTGCTCTTGACCTCAATCCAGTCCTCAGGACGAAGATGGGGTCGTAGATGTAGCGAGCTTACCCAGAAGATGCCTATTCACTCGTACTTTAAAGGAATCCGGGTTGTAAGTACTCGGAAATACTGACGCAGGTAAGGCATTCCACTCCTTGGCTGATAATAAAATCAAACGAAATCACACGCACTATCAGTTCAATAAAGCCAAATACGTACGTTCCGTAACGTCCAAAAACTACCTCAGTGATAATATTAGATGAAAATAGCTGTCATGGTTGCGTTTTGCTACTGCTTTTTGGATGATTTGTCTATTTTACTAGTAATTTCTACTTTTGAACCCGAACTTCTAGGGATGAGGAAGTTTTTTAAAAAAATCCCTAAAATTTTTCTGTTTATAATAATTATGACCGCCGTCCTGAAGGGCTTTTAGTTTTCGTAAAAATGGCTGGGTCCAAATTCGCCAAAGTTCTTTCCAGCTTTAAGCATATTCTGTGTGCACTGTGCACATTAGCTTTTAATAAACTAAGAGTCTAATACTGTTCCATACTAAACTGCAAAGCCTACTCGTTTCAAATACCAACAGCAGATTTTTTGTTTTTTAGTGCGATCGGTTTGCTGCCATAGTAAAAGTTGTTCAGTTTGATAGGTAGACTCTTAACTTAAAAGGATACTAATGATATCAATGTCACCCTATGTAGACGGTTTTGAATGACGGTGATGGTAGGTGGTTTCGTCCATAAAAGTAATGGATATCCATTATACCGAAACAATTGGACACTGATAAACACCAATTTAACTACTCCTACATAACCGCCGACGCTTAAAACGACGGTAAAAACTGACTCATTTCCAACAAAATGCAATTGTTTATCGCCATACAAGATTATGGTCCATTTACGGCTTGAAAGTAATAAGGTTTACCTACAAATGGTTGTTTATAGTACTGTTGCTGGAACAATATGGGTTTTCAATTATAAGAACTGGCACAACGCGATTGTGGCTTGAAAAATAGGTACATCCCAAATGGCACATGTAGCATTATAAGAGACCACTTTTGGTGTAACTCGGAACTTATTGCATTAATTAACACTTAATAGGGTTCAACTGAGAACTTAGAGCTGCTTATTACGCTTTAGTCTTTATAATAGCATTATAAGAGCAGGAACGGATACTATTGTAACGGGATCAGAGTTAGAGCAGCTGTCAAAAATGCCTTCTTACAGCCTATATCGCATTGGTTGCTTAAGAGCATTATAGGGGCAGTAAAATATGATTATTACTGTATAAAGGTGTAGAATTATACCACTGTAATGCTAGCATCTTAAAAGAGTCAATGTGAACTACTGTACAGCCAATAGAGTTAAAATGGTGTAGAGTGATTTAACGCTTAAAGTTCTATATTGGTTCACCTCAACTCTGTTATTCAGCCTCTTTTTCAAAGCTGCTTAAAGGTGTTATATTAGCACTCGTGAACACCATAAGTATTCCGAGATACCCTTGTAACTCAGAAATACAGCATTTGGTAGTAAAGTGGTGTAAACGTAGAGTGATTTAACGCTTAAAGTTCTATATTGGTTCACCTCAACTCTGTTATTCAGCCTCTTTTTCAAAGCTGCTTAAAGGTGTTATATTAGCACTCGTGAACACCATAGGTATTCCGAGATACCCTTGTAACTCAGAAATACAGAATTTGGTAGTAAAGTGGTGTACACGTAGAGTGATTTAACGCTTAAAGTTCTATATTGGTTCACCTCAACTCTGTAATTAAGCCTCTTTTTCAAAGCTGCTTAAAGGTGTTATATTAGCACTCGTGAACACCATAGGTATTCCGAGATACCCTTGTAACTCAGAAATACAGCATTTGGTAGTAAAGTGGTGTAAACGTAGAGTGATTTAACGCTTAAAGTTCTATATTGGTTCACCTCAACTCTGTTATTCAGCCTCTTTTTCAAAGCTGCTTAAAGGTGTTATATTAGCACTCGTGAACACCATAGGTATTCCGAGATATCCTTGTAACTCAGAAATACAGAATTTGGTAGTAAAGTGGTGTACACGTAGAGTGATTTAACGCTTAAAGTTCTATATTGGTTCACCTCAACTCTGTAATTAAGCCTCTTTTTCAAAGCTGCTTAAAGGTGTTATATTAGCACTCGTGAACACCAAAGGTATTCCGAGATACTCTTGTAACTCAGAAATACAGCATTTTGCAGTAAAGTGGTGTACACGTAGAGTGATTTAACGCTTAAGGTTCTATATTGGTTCACCTCAACTCTGTTATTAGCCTCTTTTTCAAAGCTGCTTAAAGGTGTTATATTAGCACTAGTGAACACCAAAGGTATTCCGAGATACTCTTGTAACTCCGAAATACAGCATTTGGCAGTAAAATGGCTACAGAAAATACCACTATATTGCTTTAGTCTGCGTAATGGCGTTTAAGTAGTTCACATGAATGGCTTAAGCGTTGATGTGAACCATAATAACACTAATATAAGCCGACAGGCTGCATATTGGTTCACTTGAACTCTTATTTACTAGCGTTATAGAGGAACCGGTGTGTACTCTTGTACAGCCATAGTCGTTAATTCAGGATTATAAGAGTTCACATAGGTTTCTTAAGAAAGCGCCATTTTGTTATAACTTTATAACCTAAACCATATCATAAATAAAATTATGGTGTTGTTTATGTTTTACTAATGATTTCTGCTTTTATTTACACGTAAAACACATATTTATTATAATATAAAATAAAACTTTGTATGATTAAATGTAAATCAGACACAAAAATGTACACATATATTTTGACGTGTAATTATTTTCACAATATTTCTAATTAAAAACGAAATATTTCCGAGGCGCGTAAAAAATTTGCTATAAAATCATATAAACATTCACAATGAACTTGCATTCCCAAATGTTTTCACAGGCTAATATTATAAAAGTGTACTTAACTAGGTTATCACAAATTCTCAATAAAACTTCACTTCACGCCATTAATAACCAACACTCACGGAATTTATTTAAAGAATTTAACTCTACTAATAAAATAAATTCAGGTTTTTATGTACACACTCTGCTGATGCTAGAAGTATAATGTAGAACCTCAAGCGTTATTTAAGTATAGCAGTAACCCCAATATAATGGCTTAGTCTGTATAACAGGACCTTTGTACTCTGTTAAGCAGCTGGTATAATGCCTTGTGGCCCATTATAATTCCAATATAGAACCTTAGGCTGTGTAACTTGTGCCCAAATAAGAGTTATATCGGTGTTAACAGCGCTGTTAACACCATTGTAACACCATCTTATACAGCCTTTAGTTTCCGTGTACACCAAAAGTGGTCTCTTATAATGCTACATGTGCCATTTGGGATACAACTAATACGGGGTGTAAAATTAAATGCGTTACATATCGAGCGGGTGCTTCGTCAGACCATCAAACTGAACAACTTTCACTATCTATGGAGCCAATATCGAACGCGCCTCCAAGGTGTTTCGTTCTACCATAGGGTCTTAAATACTTAGTTCTTCCATCCAATAATAATATGGTGATAAGGCCAAGTTTGGTAGGCTTATCATATTTAAAAAAACCGTGTCTGACTGGTTCCATAATATTATATCCGATGTGTAAATACCAAAATATTTATTTTATTGCATGTTATATTGTAAAATATCATTAAATATAGTTGGAAGTTGGAAATACGTCCATGCAGAGGCCATGCGGAAGTATTGTACTTACCTATGTATTTTACAGTCTTATGACTAGAAATTATTATTGTTGAGATGTCACATTCACCAACCAGTCGTGAATTATGAAGCTACTGCCGAACACACCTAACTGCTTGTTGGCACCTTACCTATTCACCTATACAATATTGTCGTCTTGGTGATTTCCTCCATAAATTCTAGAGAGGTACTTATGAGGCTTTGCCTATATGGCACCAAACTAGAGCTACTTTTAGGCTGTTATAAAATTATACGCAGGACCACTGTTTTTGACGAATTTATTAGAAATGCTTGAGACGGGTATGTAGTGCCATTGTATTTTTTAATTTGCCGATCTCCGATTGATACTGGATCAGCAGTTTTAGGCTAATCTGTAGGGCTTTTGTGTTATTTTCGCTTATATAGTTTCAGAATATCTCTGACTATCCCTAAGGGGAATATAGTCGTGAGCATATGCTATGCTATGCTATAGTCTTAGACTAATTATATCGGGACGCGTAACCACGTGTCATTCTACTAACTAACTTTCTGCCACTTTTTGCGGGGGGCGAGGTAACATGTTATCCGCAACTTTGGATTTTATTCCCTATGACTTTAGATTCTAATTTTGAATGTTCAAAATCATGAAAAGTAGTCTCGTGTAAACCCCAAACGTTCTAAGTTCAAAATTATTGTTTCGCTATTATAGGCTGTCTCGTTTAGTGATAAGGTATAAAATTGGGTATAAATGCGCTAGATTAATTGATCTAATACCGTGGCAGAGGGGAAATGCTACCGCAAGGCCGGTCCGGATATAATTAGTCTAAGGCTATAGTTTACAAGATCGATCGGTACCTGACACATTATGATTTTACTAGGCAATTTTAAGTGTAATGTTTAGTTTCTGTGATCATCATATCTATTGTCTGAAATAAATTAACTAAATATTAAGAATTGCACTTTTCTTATTGAAGTTCTTCTTAATTACAGGTACCTAGTAGCAATGTGGTAATGATACCGCAGTTATGATGAGGCTCGACTCGTCGGAGAAGCAGCATCGCTACCACAACCTCCTGGATGACGACCATGCAAGTTAGTACCTTCTTCTTCTTGATATAAGACATGAAATTCTTCTTGATATTAAATTATTTTTATACTGAGATAAGTGTACTTTTTGCAACCATCAGCTGCAAGGCTGATTCAGTGTTTATAGGGTGTAGAACATCTCTGTGATGGGGATGGACCAGGTCTGACTGCATAACTCCAGTCGGTTTAGGAGTAACTGATGCTGAAAGGTCAGTAAAAAATGTACGTATGATATTATTGTAGTATGCACTGTAGCTATGTGAACAGTACAAAAACTGACCTTTAAACGTTTGTAACTCCTAAACCGACTGGAGTTATGCAGGCAGACCTGGTCCATCCCCATCACAGAGATGCTCTACACCCTATAAACATGAATCAGCCTTGCTGCTGATGATTGCAAAAAGTACACTTATCTTTTATGATACAATTTCATCGTGATCGTTTCTACTATCGAAATGGCATATCATGATGTCTATTTGTGAACGTGGTGAAGAGATAGGGGTAGAGGCTTAATTCTGATTGCTCAAGGTGTAATGAGGCACACTTCATAAACATGACTATTGTTATTTACAATGACAATTTGAGATACATCACTGAGAATGCTAGGACACATACAGGGTGTAAGTGACAGCATAGCAAATACTGAAACGGTGAACTCAGACCATCAAACTGAAGAAATGCGAAAAAAAACCAGCAGTCCAATACAGTTTACAACACGGTACAACAATTTTGTATGGGACAGCTGATTTTTTTTCGCGTTTCCTGAGGCTATAGGCTGCATAGTGAAAGTTGTTCAGGTTGATGGTCTGAGTTCACCGTTTCGGTGTTTACTAGGCTGTCCCTTACACCTTCTATAGTTTAACGCCATAAGTTACCAGCAATGTGCCCTGAATTGTTATTGTACATTACAATTTGCATGTTTATGAAATAGATCGATGTGAGTATTGGAGTGGTACTTTAAGCACATATAGACCGTTTTAGTACGGAATAAAGTGTCAACCCACGAAAATACGGAAAAACAAATAATCACAAAATTTTATAAATTGCACGTACAAATATGATGCCACCTGTATTCAAGTAGCACTATGATATTCAGGCAAGGATATTCGGTGGGTGCCTGTCTTCCCTTATAAGAATTATAGCTGTCCTTTACTGGCTTCAGTACAGACCTTGAGTCTATTTCCTTGATCCTGCATATTAAGTGAATAGATTATAACCAAAAGGTCATTGACAAAATTGGCAATTTGTCAAAACGTTTAGGAAACTTATGTAAGTATGATTTATAATAATTATAGCTGTCGCTTCAGTTCTTCTAGTGTTATTTGTAGATTTTATCCTGTTCTTGTCATCTTTTTCTAAATTATTTAAGAATGTAATAGGTAATATTCTCTCATCGATCCCACTAGCATCTATATCATAGGTGTTACCAATGAGAATATAACTCACTCCGTTATAAGAGTCGGGACTTCCATACTAAAAACTGGTCGTGACCGATATCCAGATTGTTTGAAAGTTGAAACGTGTGCTACCGTTCAAAGGAATTTAATGGCGTCAGTGCACGTTTCATATAACATTTTTTGTTAGAGAGTTGCGCGAGCCCTGGTGTTACTTCTTCTATATAAAGTACATTTATTTTAACTCAAACTTTTTTCTCAGAGGGGCAGGCAAAGATAGGATCCCAACTTTGGGCGGTCCTAACACTCTCTCCTCTCTCGCTTCCTCTAGATTAGTAGATCTTGCTTATCATACATTCTTGTCAGGTTCGGCTACTTTTAACCAGGTATTTCCAGGTAAGTACGTCCCCCGTGAGTACGTCTTTACGACAGAATCCATATTAGTCGTTTACCAACATTTCCTGACTCGTGTAAAGTCCATGTTGCTGCAGTTACTTCTTAAAAACAAAGAACCTGTCAGTTGACAGATCTATAAAACCTACAATAAAACCCGTTTAAAAATCAACATACGCTTTTAGCATTTTATAATTATTCAACAAACCAAGGCCTACCATTCAGTGGTAAATGAGAAAATTGCTTCAATTGTTATCACGATTCCCATGGTTCTTGCTCAGTTTGCATGCGTATAGAATAGCATTACACGCATAGTCGGCGATATAGTGTTTTGCTTTTATTTCCTGTGTACTTCTAAAGGTCACAGAGGTCATTTTACCTGTATTGTATTTTGATCTTACTAACGGAATGCATGCAAGCAAAATTTACTATTTCGCAAAATAATTGTTTTTTAGGTGAGAATAAAGTCTTTTCCTATTGAAGTCAACGTTCGTTTTGGTTCTCCATAAAATTGGAAAAAGTTTATGTCTTAAGTCAAAGCCGGTAATATTTAGTACTTACCTACCTATGTTATAGCCTTTTGGAAAAAGCTTGAGGAGAAATCATCATTTGCCAGCATAAGATCTTTTCTGGCGCATTCTTTCAAGAATGCTGGATTGAAGAAGCTTGTATGATTGCTGGAACATAACAACTGGTACACCAAATATTAGAGTAGGTACATTTGCTAAAAAAGGTTCGTGGTCTTGGAGCAAAACATTTTCTTTTGGTTATCTGCTCAAATCTCCTTATACAGGGTGAAACTGATATCATTGGCGCATGCCAATGATATCAATTTCACCCTGTATAAACTTATATTAATTATAGGCTAGGATAGGCTTTTAAACTAAGAGTCTACCCATCAAACTGAACAACTTTTACTATGGGAGCAAACCGATCGGAGCAACTAAAAAATCTGCTGTTCCATACTAAACTGTGATGCCTACTCGACTCAAATGTATGCAACAGCTGATTTTTTTGCTCCGATTGGTCTGCTCCAATAGTAAAAGTTGTTCAGTTTGATGGGTAGAATCTTAGTTTAAAAGGATGCCAATGATATCAATTTCACCCTGTAGTTTAGACCAACCATTATAATATGTTTTTGGGTATCACCAGATGTTCTTTAGTAGTTAGGTACCTGAGCAATACCTGAGTGCAATTCACTAAGTGTCACATCGCTGTCAAAAACATTGACGAGGTCACAAATGTAACACCCTTCTTGCATCCAACAAATCGTAAGTTTGGCACATGACATGATATAACCTTAGCGAATACCGAATTGTCAGCTCGCCGAGATGTTTTTGATTACATTGCTTATCTCAAAACACCACAAAAATTACTCGCCACATCGATGTCAATAGCATCGAAGAAATTCCAGTAGGCAAACAAAACAATACAACCTCACGATAAAACAAGCTATATACAGCTCGTTTTACTTGTCCTGCGCACACGCCGCACCTGACATCCGGTCGATGACTTCCTGCGTTTTGTGCGGGAAACGTACCTGTGACGTCACGCGTCGCTGACCACGCCATTGGCTTTGAGTATCCAATTATCTGGTTAAATGACCTTCTAGAAGTTTCGGTTTTAGTCTAGCCACTAATGGTTTATATTTGACGAGCTTTTGACCCGCGGCTTCTTCCGCTTGGATTACCCTTTTAGGAGTCGATTTTTGAAAAATCCTTTCTTAGTGCACCCCTACATCCTCTGTTTAGGCTGTGCGTTGTCTGTCAAGTCAGTCATGGAACTCTTAAGTACCTATAGATTATACTAGATGAAGGGTAATTATAGTACTCTGTGTGAAGGGTTACGGAATTATCTAGTAATGTCTACTAAATCAATATCTGTGTCGGTGGCATGTTTTTGAGTTTTATTTGCCATCGTGGTGCCGAGATTTGTTAATCTACATTGGAGGCTTGCTGATTGCCAAGGGTGCGCCAGACGTGTCTAGGGTTCGGGGAAGCTCTATTCGTGCACACAATGTTTGTGTTCTTAAACCATACATGAAAGCTGGGTCGAAAACGAACTATACCCAAATCATAGACGATTAAATTCGACGTAACTGTGACTAGACAAGATTACTTAGTTCGCAAAGTGACGTTGAATCCTGCCATAGTTGGTCGTCTAATTACGACACCTACTTTCGCCCATACAATTATAATAGGATAGGGTGGTAAGTGGTTTCTTGATAACTGATGTCCCCTCAATATTACCTTATATCATAGTCGGAGCTGGTCCTAAAAATTGTATTTTCATGGCTTTCTAGCTCGTAGGATTCAGTGTTTTGACCTTTTTTAAATTGTTTCTATTCTATGGCATTGTTTTATCCATTGAAAACGGCTATAACTGCAGTAATTATAACAATTGTGACTGTTGACCCTGGCCCGGTAGCCATATTGGCAACATGGCCGCCCACACGCATGCGCTCTGAGGCTTTGATCTTGTCGCAGATCGATCCGAATCAATTGATTTGTCAGTTTGTCTCTATTTATGAAGGTACAGTAAGCGAGCTATTTTGATGTATTTTGGGAATCCTTCGTAACTGTAAAACAAGAAATCTTGTGTAACTTTAAATTGCCTATCATTGACCGATGATGTTCTGTCTTTAAACCTCATCTCACTTTATCAGGGGGAGTTCTTTATACTCCAACACGCGGCCCAGTATGGATTAGTGGAAACACCATCTCACTAGGAAGAGGAGAGTTCTTTATTCTCCCTCACTCTGGCCTAGTGTGGATTGGTGGAATGAAAGCATAATCACAAAAATTTTACAGAAAGAGGAAGCGCGAGCTATTTAGAGTGTGGATAGGTAGAGGCCCATAATTGTTTTTTTCCACAAAAATAGATTTAACCATAGATATATATATATATATCTATGGATTTAACATTTTCTTCACATCATAACAGACTTGACAGTCTTCTCTCACTTATTAATTATACATTTTGTCATTACTTATTTTTTTTTCTCACAAATTACTTCACTAAACGCCACATCTACGTAATTGCTCTCTGGCCTCTGCGCCGGCGCTTACAACTAATCACTATTGTTTAATACTATGGTAATCTAATCATAGGTATCGAGTTCTATGACATGCAGGAATTTGAACCTTACAGTCATAGGCGAAAACGTGGGATTATTATTAGAATTAATGTTTGCGTGGGATTAGTTCGTTGGCTCGACATTGGATAAATTATAGTTGTTTCGTGAGGAAACCTGCATACGCTGAAGAAGAAATCCTGATGCGTATGCGAAGTTTAAGCTCCATGGATCGCAAATGGACAGGACACATGGCAAGTCGGAGTGGCTGACGGTAGATTTCCATTTGAGCTCCATGGAGTTCAAATAAAAATGGAAAGGATCATGGCAAGGCGAGTTGATGGCAGATGGAGCAAAGCATTGTCCGAGTGGTGGACGAGGGAAGGGAAGTGAAGTGTGGGTCGTCTAGCAGCACAATGGGTTGGGTTGATTGACTATATACTTAGACCATTTATATAACTACTAGCTGTTGCCCGTGACTTCGTCTTCGTTAACCGGGTAAAAAGTATCATATGTCATCCAGGCCATGGTCTATCTGTATGCCAAATTTCATCAAAATCCGTTTAGCAGTTTTTGCGTGAAAGCGGAACAAACATCCATCCATATTTACAAACTTTCGCGTTTATAATAATTATTAGTAGGATATAAGAGTCGCGGGAGCTTCGTAGATGCGAGATGCTGAGGACAGAGGCAAACATGGCAAATATACATTGATGCCTATACCCAAGCAGAGGGTGAATTCGGGCTGTAGATGATGAGGAGTCCACCAATCAGGATCCAGCACGCGTGTTGGTCTGTGGTCTAATAAGACCTTGAGGCCTAGCCCTTGTGGTGGGCACGATAAATGTTTGACGATTAGTTGCTATTAGTTACTGGACCGACCACGAACCATCAGGGTTCTAATCTTAGAACAGAGATCCAACCAGGCTACATCTGTGGTTCCAATGGTGGAATATGGTCCTCAAAGGTAAATTCTTTGAGGCCTCCTTGCAGTGAGAATCTATCAAGCTATTAACTTACTAGAAATATTGTTCTCTTATGAAAAATTTATTAACAAAACATAAATGTCACCTGTCTTGTTTTTGTTGTAATTTTCCTTTATCCAACCTCTAGACACGATTCAATGAGCATTTGACATTGAATTTACATGAAGCTGCGCAGTTCCTAACCATTAACAATATACTTAAGTATAACATAAATAAATTATGAAGGAAAACGCAATATAGGTAGATCTTCTCAATCTGTGTTAGTGTGCATCATCTATGTATACCTACCTTACTTGAATAAAGATAAAGAACTGTCTACTTGTCTACAAATCATTTTGTTTCAAAGCGATGGCAGTGGTGGACAAATGCAAAATTCATGCATGCACAAATGTAGCTCTATAATATCAAAAATTAAAATTTTATTGGCCTTGTAACAGAGAATGCTACAGTACCTAGACTTCAAGCTAAAAAAAAACTAAAAAACCGATTTTCCCTGAATAATTTAATACAATGCATGGAAGATAAAGGGGGAGGCCTTTGCCCAGCAGTGGGATGAAATAGGCTAAGAAAAAAAAATTATACCACAAACTAAACTTATCGAATTTATTGATTTTACATGTATGCCATGTTAGCTTAATCAAATTAAAACTAAAACTAAACTATAGCGCTCCTTACGAAGTACGTGTGGTATTACTTTAGTTGATCGAATCAAGAACAGTGTGATAAGGGATTGGTGTAAGTTGAAGGATGATATAGTAACAAGGATTGAGAGGGGTATGCTTAGATGGTTTGGTCACGTAGAGAGAATGAATGAAAGAAGACTTACGAATGAAATTTATCGAGCACAGGTGAGTGGAAGTGTTGGGAGAGGCCGTCCGAGGAAAACATACCACGATCAAATCAATGATCTTTTCCGAAAAGGACAAGTGCGTAGCACCCTCAATCGACGGAAGTGCATGAAAAGATGTATGAATGTCAATGAGGCTAGAGAAGTGTGTCAGAGTCGTAGCGTGTGGCGATCTGTGGTCTCTGCCTACCCCCTTGGGACAATGGCGTGAGCTTATGTATGTATGTATGTACTAAACTATACTTAACTTTACCTCATTCAAAAAATAAATATACTGCATCAGCTTGGTGAAATTCTGTGTATATTCCCTTTTCCAAGCTCCTGTCTCTTTACCCGTCTGCGCCAAAAAGAGAGTATAATGTTTTTTCAGCAAGTGCATTCCTGATTCAAAATAACATCATGCTTTGCTTTCACTTGTGCTAGAAATAAACAATGCTGTTTTAAAATATATAACGCTGTAGCACTATATTTTGTAAGTAAATCAATAAACCACAAGATTATAAATTAGACACGATCTGCACATCATTTCAGTTTGTATTTTGTAACCAAGTTTGAAATAAACGTGAATCAGCTAAATCACTTAGCACCAGCACTCGACGATGCATTTCATCACGTTTGTCGTAATAGTCTATCTAACAAATTGTAGTAAATATCCAGTCAATTGTAACCTTGGATAATTGAAGAAGGCAAGCAAGCATTGAAAAAGGTTAATTAATTTCATACTTGCTAGGCGTTTGTTTCAAGATATGACGTGGTGATAAACCAGGTCAGCCTGCATAGCTCCAGTTGGTTTAGGAGTCACAGCCTTTCAAAGGTCTGGTATGCTTGCTAAAAATGAATTTGTATTTGTAGAAAGCCGACTGACGGACTATATCAGTTTTTGTACTGTTCGCATAGCTACAGTGCACATTACAATAATATCTGCATGTTCACGCATATTCATTTTTAACAATCATACCAGACCTTTGAACGGCCGTAACAACTAAAGCGACTGTAGTTATGCAGGCAAACCTGGTCCATCCCCATCACAGAGATGCTCTACACCATATGAATACTGAATCAGCCTTGCAGCTTATGATAACAAAAAGTACGTCTATGTCTTATACTAATATTGTCTCTGTATACAATACAAGTGTCTCTATGACAGTGTCAGCACCGAATAGATATCATACCAACCCCTACATGCGCATATCGCATATTGTAGTATAAGAGATAAGTGTACTTTTTGCAACCATCAGCAGCAAGGCTGATTCAGTGTTTATGGGGTGTAGAGCTTCTCTGTGATGGGAATGAACCAGGTCTGCCTGCATAACTCCAGTCGGTTTAGGAGTTGCATACTACAACAACGATCAGCCGTGCAGTTGATCGTAAATTTTTTACAGACCTTTAATCATCAGTAACTCCTAAACCGACTGGAGTTATGCAGGCAGATCTGGTCCATCCCCATCTCAGAGATGCTCTACACCCCATAAACACTGAATCAGCCTTGCTGCTGATGGTTGCAAAAAGTACACTTATCTCTTATACTACAATATGTCTCGCGGGGACGACCGACGACCTTTTTTTTTTTCTATAAGATCTCATTTTTATACCATTTTGTTGTTTTCATTTTTATGTTGTTATTTGCTAACAAAAATAATAAATGTACCAACTAAATAGATATTCATAATTAATAGAATAATGTACAGCTACTTATCTGAGAATTTCATCTATTACACTATCATAAAACTGTAAATGTCTGTGTTCGTTCAAGCATCACGCAAAAACTACAGGACCGATTTTAATAAAACTTTTTGTATTTAAAAATGCTTATGACTAATAAAAACTGGTATATTTTTATCTAGGTACGACGACGCGACGGGAGCATT
The DNA here is from genome assembly GCA_922987775.1 of Agonopterix subpropinquella. NCBI lineage: Eukaryota > Metazoa > Arthropoda > Insecta > Lepidoptera > Depressariidae > Agonopterix > Agonopterix subpropinquella. The sequence continues at coordinate 36,118,970 of OV277694.1, read as the reverse complement.
GCGGACGAGTCGCGTGCAATATCTTATAGTTGGGTGTAAAAAAATTGCCAAGTGAGAGTCGGGACTCGGGCAATTAGTGTTCCGTTCGCACTACCAGTCGTTTCAAATGGGTCGTTAACTCATTAATAATATAACCACTATAAACTGAACACTGTTTTTAGTTTTTTGGGTATAGAAATAAAACTATCCAAGTTAGTGCCAGTCTGGTAATTTTTCCGCCATCTACACGTTCTTTTTAATGTACATGATTTTTTCAGATTTTGTATGGCTATAAATAATTTGTTTAACATCGTTTTAATTTTTTAAGATTTTATTTTTAGACTCATTTTCTTAAGCATTTTTTTTTATGTTTACTCTTTCTACCTCCCAAAGTTGCCCCTCAGTATAAATATTTTTTGACTTCATTTAAGTTAATTGCTATACTTACCTGTATAATATGTATACCAAATTTCAGCTTCCTAGATCTTACGGTCTCTCAGAAACATGCCTGTGACAGACGGACGGAAGGACGGACACCGAGCTGATTCCATAAGTCTCCGTTTTGTCAATTTTGATACGGAACGCTAATAAGATCGAAAGTCGCCGTACACAAACTAGCTTGGGGGCTTGACATGGAACACTGGTTATTACGTAAAAACCTTCTGTGATTCGATACCTAAGTATTTTTTTAAATAACTTACACTAAACATTTTGAATCGACTCGCGCCGCCCGCCGCCGCGGTCCCACACAGCTCAATTCAAATCGACTACACCGGTCCCACATCAATGTAAATACCTCAAACATTGCAAGCATGTCCCACTTGCCTACTTAGATAAACTTGAAGACTCAGGTCATTGTCGTATATTGTGCAATATTAATATTCTGAGAGATAACATTACTGTGAGATACCTAATTATCATTATAATCATCAGCCATTATTCTTATTATCTAATTGGCGTTGGATTGGTATTCGTTGGCGTTCGTTGAGAAGACCAGACAGTCCATCCACAATTTCCTGAACTTGGGCAAGTCCGCGTAAGGAAAGAGGATAAAGGGGCTACAACTTTACTACAACCCTATATACATAGATATGGCCGGAAAGCCTTAGCACCTAGATCGAGATCTATTTAAAATTTTGAGCTTTATCAAGAGGGATAATAGGACATGACAATGGTAATTATAGGTATTATAATTATCATAATAGAATTACCATTGTCATGCTGATTGGTTTTGGCTTGCGATTTTAAAATTGTTCCCAATAATAAGAAGTAGCTGTGCTCGTAAATTTTATTTGGTAAACCGGGTAGCTAGGCTGTTTAGTGTGTGTCGTCTATATACCACCCAGCAGGATTTTGAACTTAACAGCGTTGACTCTGAGGGTGAAGCTAAACGAGCGTAATTTTGTGAGTTGTGAGTCGCGTATTTTGAGTCCGTTTCATATAAAGGATGAGGTCATAAACAATACATTCCTGGATTTTATATGAACTGACTTTAGGCTTGTTTGGCTTCACCCATTCAATATTTACTGTACGAGAATTAAAATACATAGCATTTAGATGAGACCTTGCGATAGGTATTTCAATTTCCCCGAAACTGAGATTGGGGTCAAATGCTTACCTATCACACATAAAAAAAAAAAAAAAAAAAAAAAAAACTGCTGAAGATATCTATGCAGGCCTTCTGCACGAGTGCAACTATATCAAAAAGATCACAGAAAACTATTAAGCGAACTGTGAAAACTCTTGGCTATGTTATTAGATAACCCATTATTTACCTCATCCTAGCCGGTCAACCCATCGACCTTGTGGCTAGTATTTGCGCAAACGTCACCCACCATTGAACGTCTGTCTCAACCGGCTTCCTTTGCACTGCGCCTGCGGTGCTGACGCAATGTCCTCGCATGATAACCATCATAATTACAATGTATCTATGTTATGTATGTAGCTATGTTTAGTACAATGGGTTTGCGTTCCTCAACTCTGCCATAAATGATCTCTGGAATTGGCTCTCTAGTAGCCATGCTTTTTCTTTTTACTGTCTCCCGTTTGCGGGACGGAAGTCGGATATTTGATTTTCCTAGTCCTAAACTTCTTTGATTAAATTCACTGCGGATTCTAAGACACATTCGAGTCATCCCCCGGGCTCGCTGGACTTCATTGTCTAGTGTTGTGAATGGTCGCCGCTGTTGATCCTGGTTTTCAGGAGTTACGGGACCCATGCCCGTTTTTTAAATGGGTTTGTGGTATGACTTGTAAATTGTCGGCGTACTGTGAAAACCATGCATGTAGCAAAAATCCTCTCATCAAGACACATTAAACTTTTACTACACTTTTAGGCAGATTTTACTTAAGAAATACTTCAAAATGCTTTAGAGAATCATTCCGTAATCAAATGTTAGAAAGGGCCTTCATGCAAAAACACCAGACGATTTTTTGCTTCTCCTATAAAATTCGGTGTCTGGGCTCTGGACCTACCTGGTCTACTAAAGAGAGCTATATTTTTCCAAAAAGGACGTGACTTCCGTAAAGAGTGTGTCATTCTATTGATCATGGACATTATCAAAGTTATGACAGTAAACATTTTTCTGTGATTGAAAATATCTATACCTATAGGTAAAGTCCAATTTTGGAACGAAGTGTAGAACGTACTTCTTACATTATTCTTATCAAAATACTGCAGATTTGTTATAAACCGTAAAAGGGATGTAACATATTCGAAGCAGACAAACTGTATTTTATTTGCATACGAATCTTGAGTGAAATTCTTTATCTTATCTAACGCTTAAAATAAAAACAAGAGATTATAACTTTATCAACTAATATTCAACCAAAAGATTTGCAAATAACATAGAGACGCAATCAGAATATAAGATAAGCAAAGGTTATCGATCAAGATGCGCGGAAGGTCGCCAAGATGATGATGATGTCAAATATTACATCACCTTACACACCTGTTGTTTAAGATTCTGGTCTTAGAACCAAGTGTTTTGGTTCATAGTCTGTGTTGAATAGAACATTGTGGATTTATTAGGAACGAGCTTTTTCCCGCGACTTCGTTCGCATAAATTATATACCAGATTTTAAGTCAGATGATAAGCTATCAAACAAAGAAAGTTTCATCAAAATCGGTTCAGTAGTTTTTGCGTGATACTCGAACAAACAAACACCCAAACAAACAAACAAACAAACAAACATACAAACAAACAAACAAACAAACAAACAGACAGACAAAAAATCCAAAAATTGGTGATTTGGAATCAGGGACAGGTAAAAACCATGTCGTAATTTTTTTTTTGTAAATATCTTCAATGTACAGACACAATTCTGTTACAGTTTTATAATAGTTTAGATGTCTAAATATTATCTTAGTTACCCGTCGTGTCCAATACCAGGGAGGGGGAGGGGGGGAGGTAGGTGGGATTTATCCCCCCGAAATCCGAATATTTGTAATGAACAGTGATTACAGCTATAATTTTTTCATCGTTTTTCAATGAAAAAAACTTGGTGTGATAATAGAAAATAGAGAGTATAATCTTAACTAAAGTAAAATAAAAGAACAAATAAGAAAAAACCGGCCAAGTGTGTGTCGGGCTCGCGCTAAGGATCCCGTACAATATACAGGGTGAAATTGATATCATTGGCATACCCATCAAACTGAACAACTATTACTATGGGATTATACCGATCGGAGCAACTAAAAAATCTGCTGTTCCATACTAAACTGCAATGCCTACTCGACTCAAATGTATGCAGCAGCAGATTTTTTTTTGCTCCGATCTGTTTGCTTCCATAGTAAAAGTTGTTCAGTTTGATGGGTAGTCTTAGTTTAAAAGGATCCCAGTGATATCAATTTCACCATGTATATTTTTTTGTTTTAAATATACCTACGAACGTCGGAACCCTCAGTCCGTCTCACACTTGGCCGGTTTTTTTTCCCTTATAACTTCGAATCAAGTTTTTCCCACAACATTATTGATTTTGTAGAAGTCTTTACTTTATAAAACAAATAGTTCGTACTTTAAATCAAATAGCTACTTTATGTATTCAACTGTTTTACTCATAAATTGTTTTAGTTACTGTTTTCAAATCTTATTCAAACAAAATACTTGAAATTACTGCTTGTCATTACGCATGCGTAGCAATGCTGTTTACTATTCCAACAAATATAAACTTTGTTGTTTGAAGGATACAGTGCACAATTGCTTGGTCTTCTCATTTTGAAATCCCATTGTCAAACCGCACATGCGCGCTGGAAAGCCTGCCTTACTAAGACATGGTCCCTAACTATTTTCTTTTTCAACTTTCTACTTTCATAATCTGTGTTTAAGGTTGTATTCTACATTTCGTCTAGACTTGGAACTATGTCGTTTCAATATTTGATCAGCTGGCTGCCCCCAATTGATAATTCAGTTAGTATTTTCAGGCAGCCGGTTTCGAACCTATGCCGATTGAAAAAAAAGAAATAATTAAAAAGTTAGAAATAATATGTTATCTGTGACTGTGATTGTGTTTTGAATAATTTGAAAATAGAATTCGGTGAAAAATGTCGTTTCAGTGAAAAAAAAATAAAAGTGAGGTTATGGTTGTCAAAGCAACTGATTTTTGAGCGTCATTTGTTTTTGTTTTCTTCTATTTCCATAAACAATTTTACGACTTTTATTATTAACTGATTTGGACTGTATTTTGTTTGATAAAGAAGCCATTTTCGCGCGTCTTTCTAATCTAATTTACGGAACGATCTGGTCAACACATTGCGTAGATTGAACGGAAAGGTCAGGCGGTCTAGATTGATTGGAAACCTAAAGATAGATACAATTTTTCAGTGCTCGTATCTAAGTATATTTTCTCAAACATGCTTGGAAATGTGAGCATTATTTTGACAACCTTCTTCGAGATAAATCGAAATTGCTGTACTGGCCAACTACATGCGCGCAGCGGCCGGCAATGTTTGTATGAAAATCCATATCTGTCGTGTTTTGCGGCCAAATAAATTACATACTAAACTCATATCTGTCGTGTAATTTAAAAATGAAACGATCTTTTTCTTCTAAACATGGCGACCAAGGAGGTAACTCAAAAAAGGTTTTATTTAAATTTCGAACTAACTTGCAAATAGAAAGCTGTTTATTGAAAAAAAAAAACAAATTGTTGTTCGTTGTTCGTCATTGATTTTGAAAAGAGTTTTAATTTCCGCGAATTATTTGAGAAAATTTACTGTTTTAATTTCCGCGCATTATTTGAGAAAAGTACTTTACAAGCCTTGGCCACAACTAGGCATTGATGGACTTACGTATGTGTGCCTCGGCTTCGCCTCGGCCCACATTTACACGTTCGTCCATCAATGCCTCTGTTGCTGGCCGCTGCAGTAATGTACTATAGATGTGTTAGGTTTTAACTTAAGATAGTCTAGAAAATGATTATTTCTCAAACATGCTTGGAAATGCGAGCATTATTTTGACAACCTTCTTCGAGATAAATCGAAATTGCTGTACTGGCCAAATACATGCGCGCAGCGGCCGGCAATGTTTGTATGAAAATCCGTATCTGTCGTGTTTAGCGGCCAAATAAATTACATAGTAAACTCATATCTGTCGTGTAATTTAAAAATGGAACGATCTTTCTCTCCGAAACATGGCGACCAAGGAGGTAACTCATCAAAGGTTTTATTTAAATTTCGAACTGGCTTGCAAATAGAAAGCTGTTTATTGAAAAAAAAAAACAAATTGTTGTTCGTTGTTCGTCATTGATTTTAAAGAGTTTTAATTTCTGCGAATTATTTGAGAAAATTTACTGTTTTAATCATAAACATATTATACTTCCGAGTAGACTGAGGAACTCCTCAATATCGCATCACCGAAACCGAAATGTCAATATGTGCGAAATTGATACGTGTGTGAGTTCTAGTGATGTGACATTGACGTATTCGCGATTATCGATATCAAAATCATCGATATCAGATTATCGACTACTTAGTAGTCGATGTGATTTTGATACCGATAATAGCGAATATGTCAATGTTACATCACTAATTTATAGTAGTCACTACTACTATTATATTTTAATATTACGAAGTCTAAATCGGCTAGGCTTACAATCCATCTACCTACACTGCTTTAAAACTGTTACTTAGGTCATAGGTCATAGGTCGACGAATATTTTCTATGAAAAACGCAATTGCCCAGCCCCACGAAAAGTGCGCGCATCACGTGCGTGTGCCGTTTTTTCGATTTAAAAGATACTACCGAGTAGACCAAGCCCTGTACCCGCACTTTCGATGTTCGCTATATCGCCACTGTTTCGGTCCGCGCTTCATTGTAATAGAGTTGAATTTGGAATGAAAATGTTCCCGGAATTGCGAAGTTCGAATGTGCGGCTAGAGGCTCAAGTGACTCCTCATTATCGCATCACCGAAACCGAAATGTCAGTATGTGCGAAATTGGTATGTGTGTGAGTTTTTGTGATGTGACATTGACGTATCCGCATTATTGATATCATAATCACACCGACTTCTATAAGGTTTTAATCTGCTGGGTTATAATTTGTCTACATACACTACTTATTATAAAACTGAAATGTGTGTCTGAGCATTGAAAATATTTTGTAATAAAAGCATATGACTATAGTGTTTAGGGGTCCCTGAATCAAAGATTTCTTTATTTTTGATATGGAATCGAATTTATGAAAATAATAAAAACCTGCTGTAGTAGCCAGGACTTAAAAACCTATCCTGTTTTTTCACAGAATGTACAGGTGCAATATAATTTCGAAGAATTTTGCGATACATAATTGAAACTAGCAGCGTTTCAAAGAGAAAAGAACCACGGTTCTCATGATTAAGTATGATAAATTATGCTGATTTTGATTCCATGCATTTACGTATATGTTCCGCCGTAGCACCTAAACTACTGAGCCGATGTTGATGAATGAGGTGGCAATCGATTCGTTATTATTTATGGTCTGGGTGACATAGAGGATACATTTTATACGAACAAAATCAATATGACGGGGATGTTACATCCGATTATGATGAAACTTATTGTGTGAAACCAATGTGTTGTTCAGTTTCAGGCCGCATCTTCTCTACAGCGAAACACTCCCGACGCGGTGGTAGAGTCAAAAACATGACTTCAGAAAGCTATTTGATATTATTTTGAACAAAAATACATTATTTTGAAGAAAAAAAATTGGACTTGAGTGAGTTTAAAATCTAATAATTAGACCTAAAAAACTGGTATGTATTTTATCTCGCTAAACTACTGAACCGATTTTGATGAAACTTTATTTGTTTGATAGCTTATCATCTGACTTAAAATCAATAACCGTACACACATTGAAAAACGAAACTCTCGAGTCTCAAAATCTGGTATATAATTTATGCGGACGAAGTCACGGGTTAAAGCTCGTAATATCTAAATTTTAAAATTGGAACTGTTGCTGTCGTGATATTTTTTTAATTTTGGTACATTTCCAAGCTCAAATTAGCTCTTCAATATTATAGCAAAAAAAAATTCAATTATCAATTAGTCCCGGCTCCAACCGTAAAATGACTGGGCTATAAATCAGCCTTTCAATACCTACGTTTAAAAACAATACCAGAATCTGACGAGACATGAACGGAGGGAGCTAGGTGGTAGTACAGAAAAACATATTTCAAAAATATCGACATATCGATAGATTTTGTGCAATATCTATGCGAAACGGTTCCTTTTTCACGTACACAATAATTTTTTATCTTACACATAATTATTTAAAATTACACATTATTTAGAAAATAGGATGTTTACTGCATTTAATGAATGTATTACTAAATCATTTTAATAAAAACATATGTGAAAACAAGCCTCATGAAAGTGGTATTGTACTGATCGTATTTACCTGTGAAACGTTTCTTTATTTGGGTTGTTGGTGTAAGTTACACTACATTCCAACACGGAACACGACACCATTATGATTTTTTATATTTCTCTTATGAAACACAAAATGAATTTAAATTAAATCACTAAAATAACGAGAAATAATTTTTTGACAGGGCTCCAAAAGACTCCGATTTGTTTCAAAATGGTTTTACGGCAATTATATTATAATCTCTTTCGCACACGTAGCTTTTTTCATTATGATCGGAATCTCATTCACACACTTACTAGGTCTACTCACGGTAGTAGAATAATAATGTCTATGGTTTTAATTTCCGCGAATTGTTTGAGAAAAGTACTATACAGGCCTTGGCCACAACTAGGCATTGATGGACTTACGTATGTGTGCCTCGGCTTCGCCTCGGCCCACATTTACACGTTCGTCCATCAATGCCTCTGTTGCTGGCCGCTGCAGTAATGTACTATAAATGGACAGTAAATCAAGGTGACGTAGGTAGTAGTAGGTTAGTAGTAGGTTAGTAGGTAGGTGTAGGTAGGTAGGTAAGTAGTGGAGATTCGGTATAAAAATGATCACAAATTTTGCCATTTCCCCGCATAGATGGGTGATAGTTTTAGTGATATTTCATCTCGTTTCCGTGCTTCGGAAGGCACGTTTAGCCTTTTTAATACACTTCCACAATCCTTGAGTTTCCAACTCCCTAAGTACCTATAATCAGCAACTCTATGAAACGAAGTCAAAACGCGACCTTTGTATGAACATTTCAATAAAATATAATTAACGAGCTATTACCCGCGACTTCGTCCGCATAATTAAATTATATACTTACCAGATTTTAAGTCCGATGATAAGCTATCAAACCAAAAAGTTTCATCAAAATCGGTTCAGTAGTTTTTGCGTGATACTCGAACAAACAAACACCCAAACAAACAAACAAACAGACTGACAAAAAAACCAAAAATTTGTGATTTGGAATAGGAACCGGTAAAAACCATGTCGGATTTTTTTTTTTTTGTAAATTTCTTCGATTTAGATAGTGACATCATTGTTTTTGTCGTCTTCATGGTAATTTTTACAAGTAGTTTATCCTGTTATTAAAAAAAATGTATTCAAGGTACAGAATTACTGAAAATGTTAATTTAGAATTATTTTCAACTTTTTTTTTTACTGAGAAGATATAAAACTGAAGTATCAACTCTCAACAATCCAATTAACATTAACATTTTCAGCCGTGTCTTTCTGTAACTATTCTTTTAAATGGTGTTTAATAGTAGGCAGTTTATTTTATGGACTTATCGTGTGGCCTCGCGTGAAGGTTGTTTTTGGGTATATTTGCGAAGGCTAGGTAAATACTAAATAGTCGCTGATTCTATTTTTGTGACTAAAGTAAAGTAATGGACAGTGGTCACAATATACGATTATACAGGATCCTTCTTAATATTGTGACGGATTTTTAAAGGGACAATTAGACCATCAAACTGAACAACTTTGTCTATGCGACCAACATCGAAATCGCGAAGAAAAATCTGCAATGCAACAGCATGTCCATGTCCCATACATTCGGGTCAAGTAGGTTTGCAGTTTTGTATGGAACAGCTGATTTTATATTTCCCGTTTTTCATGGGTCCTATAGAGAAAGTTGTTCAGTTCGTTGGTCTGATCGTCACTTTAAAAAACTCGAAGATCTTTTTTTTTATCATTGTTATCAATATGACTAGTTTTTATTACCAATATCAGTAAGGTAAGTATTGAAAAGTAAATAATTTGAATCTAATCTAAGATCCAAGTTATCTATTTTCATAAGTCATAAAACGATTAAGAAAACGGATATGAAGTTTAATCATTTGATGGTCATTTATCTACCCATATCAAATTAATATCACGATAATGGTCAAAACTCCCACAGAAAAGAGAACATTGAAAAAAAATTACAAATTGGTTTTTGCTTTCATTCGATCAGAAATAAAATTAGACCTAAGATTATAAATTAAACTATATATCTATCTATACTTAGCAGTTTTTTGTGATGTTGATCCAATAGAGAAAGTTGTTCAGGTTGATGATCTGATCATCAAAGCAAAAAAAATAAGCGGTTCCATACAAAACTGAAAGCCTACAGGATTCAAATGGACGGCGAATTTTTTTCTACGGTTTCGATGTTGCTCAAGTTGCTCCCAGCATTGAAAGTTGTTCAGATTGATGTTCTGTCTGATCATCTCCTTAAAACCTTCAGTGTATATTTCACTAATAGTGTGCAAACTCTGTCCAGTTTTAGTTTTAAAGGTGAAGCCCGTCTTCATAACTTTTTAAAAAGTTTGCAATTTCCTATCAATCAACTAACAAGTTTATGAATAAGTTAAAATGATCCCTAAACCTTATTTATTAAAGACAACAATTTAACGAAACATTTGCCGTCAAATAACTTGACGGTATCATCTCATATCTAATCTAGGGCCAAGGACGTTTACTTAACTACGGTAAATATTTAAAGCAAATATTGCCGAAGCGATGAGATCATCGGACACTATAAATCTGTCTTAAGAGGTAGGTAAATACAGGTAAATCTACCTACTTATACTATATTTTTCCATATTTTCTTCTTCATTGAAATCTATGTTGTGGTCTCGCTTTTCTCTCACCCCCGCACTTCGAGGGTTACTTTAGGGGAGCCAAGCAAGAACGCGCTTTCAGAACACGCTAAAAATAGAACTTGAATATTCACACCATCAAACTGAACAACTTATACGATGGGAACAATATTGAAATCGCGAACGGATACAGCTGTTCCGTAGAAAACTTTAAAAGCGACTTGACAAAAAATGGGGTGTAGAGCTTCTCTGTGATGGGGATGGACCAGGTCTGCCTGCATAACTCCAGTCGGTTTAGGAGTTACTGATGATTATAGGTCTGTAAAAAATTAACGATCAGCTGCAAGGCTGATCGTATGTTATTGTTGTAGTCTGGGAACAGTACAAAAACTGACATGGTTCATCAGTCGGTTTAGGAGATACAGCTGTTCAAAGGTCGGAACTTTGACTGGCTGTATCTCCTAAACCGGCTGACAGAACTTGACAGTTTTTGTACATAGCTACAGTGCATACTACAACAATATTATACGATCGGCTGTGCAGCTGATCGTTAATTTTTTACAAACCTTTAATCATCAGTAACTCCTAAACCGACTGGAGTTATGCAGGCAGACCTGGTCCATCCCCATCACAGAGATGCTCTACACCCCATAAACACTGAATCAGCTTTATTTTATTTTTATTTTATTTATTGACGAAACCAACAGCATTACAGTAATAATTATAAAAATAACAATTTGTGTAGGTAATATAGCCAATTACAGGTTTCCTTATGTTAACATTTTGATAAATAGTAATCTAAACACTGAAACTCTAAATCTAAACACTGTTGTTATATAATCAACATACATAAAACGGCTGCTGCTGATGGTTGCAAAAAGTACACTTATCTCTTATACTATAGGTAGGTACGCTTATAATTATAAGTTTAATCCCTGTATATTCTACAGAGGACGTAGCTCGTAGGGAGGGGTGTACTAAGAATGGATTTTTCGTAAATCTACCTCTAATTTAGACAGCTTTTAGGGGTTTGAAGGTTTTTAAATACACAGACGCAAAAGCTAGTTTATAACATAAACATAACATAAATATTCTTTATTTGCACACCAAAAACATACAGCTACAAAAACAGAATAAAAGATCGTAAGGGTACAAATGGCGGTCTTGTCACTAAAAGCGAGCGTTTATTTATACAGAGCACGCAGAAATCTCATGTCCGTAGCCACAGTTTCCATGTATATCCGACTAAACAGCGGATATGACGCCATTATAATTTCTAATGCGCCTAGCTCATTGAAAACCTGCGCGTGAGCACGTGAGCTGAATATATCAGTGGGTTAACAGACATGTCCTGGGTGTATGACAATAAATCGCTAATAATAAGCTAGCCTATTGTTCTCCTGCGAATTTAATTACTTATACATACACACACATACAAATACACTCACGACCGTAATCCCTTTTGGGGTGGTAATAAATATTATACTGTTACTCGTCATCCAACCAGATACAAGACTGGGGTCCGAATCCGAACGCGCTAATTTAAAAAATAGAAGTTTTCAGTCCTTATTCAATTTCAATTGTAATCACATTGCAATCCAGTTACTATAGCCCAGTCATTTTACGGTTTGAGCCGGGAATAATTACTAATTGACATTTTGTTTCGGTATAATATTGAAGAGCCAATTTCAGCTTAGAAATGTATAAAAATTAAAAAAAAGCAACAGTTCCAATTTTAAAATTTAGATATTATCTCGTTCTAAAAAAACCTGATGATAATTTTTTTTTTGCACATATTTAAGGCTTTACCATTACCATACATACTTCTAACGTTGTGTAAATATTTTTGTCTACTGAGAAGGTTTTGAAAAATACATTCGTATTTTCGAATAATTAATCTCATTTTTTAAATTTTAATGGCTATTTTATTGCTCAAAAATAATTTATACTGTTAAATCAAATTCAAAGAAGTGCATTGGTATTAATATTATTAATTTAAAAGCCTTCTGGGACACATAATTTTGATTTCTATGTTGCGTAGCCAATATTTTTTTTAATATGGTTTTGGATAGTATTTTCGTCACTAAATGGTGCCGGTTACAGTTTAAAAGTCCAATTAATAATAACTCCCTACCCCGCCTAACAAAACTCCGTAAAATGACTGGCCTACTATTCAACTTTCCTGAATACTATGTGATTGACAGCCTGAAACGTATGAATGAATGAATGAATCTGTCAAACGTCAGTCAAGAACTGACAGAGTAGAAATGTAGCGCGACTGAATAAGGAAGGCATGTTGTAGCGTGCTTTGAAAGACGCTTGGAGTTTTAGTAAAAATCTGGTGATGACGATGATTGCTACAACATTTCCAAATATTTAACCTCAATTTCACAACTTCAGACGTAGAATCCTTGCAAGCCTAGAGTAACACTCTTTCAAATGTACGACAAAAATATTGTTGTTGGGTTCGAATAACATGAAAGATGAGACGAGACTAGAAGGCGATGGTGCGGAACCACATGAGGTAGTGAACCGTGAAATTATACGTTGTCCAGGCAGAAAGTACCTATAATATTATAGTCTAGTATTGCGCACCTTTAGTTTCATTATTCTAGACCAGTTCTAGACGCTGTGGAGATTCGCTAATTGAGAATTATGTGTAACTGTGATGGACAAATTTAAAAATAGTTTAAGTAGAGAATGTTGTAATCCGAAAGAGGATGATAGAGAAAGGTGTGTTGAGATGGTATAGTTTGCGCTCACTGAGAATTATGTGTGGTTTAACTGTGCTGTGATGGACAAATTGAAAAAATAGTTTAAGGCTTTGACTGCCAAATTACCGACAAACAATGAAAAATCTATTGTTATTGTGACCCGCCGGCGTTCAACGTGTTAATTAGAGAACGTTGTAATCCGAAAGAGGATGATGTAGTGACAAAGATGGAGAAGGGTATGTTGAGATGGTTCGGTTTTTATGGAGAGAATGGATGAGAGCAGATTGACGACTGCAGTGCAGTAAGTGGAAATGTTGGAAGGAGATAGCCAAAATGTACATACACAGATGAAATTAGCGTGCTTTAAAAAGGCCAGGTCAAATCTACTCGAAAACGACGAGCATGCATGAAAGGACAAATGAATGTGCAGGAAGCTAGGTCTTTCAGGATCGATGAGGTTTTGGCCTTTGAAATAAAATTGGCTAGGTATAACTTTAATTACAAAATAAAAGAAATACCGTACAATAGAAGCACACAATATGTTGCCAGTTCCCACAAGTGGAATTTGTACATAACGGTACTCGGCCTCTTAACAGTTAACATTTGCATACGATTCCAATTTATCTATTGATGCATCCTCTTTACAACACCGTAAAACTTTATAACCCAAATAGTGTACAACTTGAGAGATGTAACCAAAAATCAGAAGCCACTTTGTTCAGAATCATTAACTAGACAATAATATTCGATGCTTATTCGATGTGATTACTATAATTTTGATGCTTTACACTCAAAGATACTGCTAGGTACTTTTCTACGCTATTTGTTTAGGCAATTATAAATATTACAGTGGAAAGGTCATAGTTTAAGAGTCCTAGAGTTTCTTCAGGATCCGGAAAGAACGACATTTCCACTATAGTTATGTAAACAAATACTGTCGAAAACTTGCAGTGAGATCTTAGTCTATTATGACGAATTGCGATTCTATATTCTCGAAGGAGATTTTTTTAACAAGTTGATTGATGCTCACACAAAAAGTGCGATTTAAAAATTGATTGAATACTGACAACTCTGATTGAATAATGACAATTTGATAACTTAATTGGTACCCTAAAGCTATTACAACTAAATACACAATAGCATACCATTCAAATTACAAAGTAATTACCATGTCAACATTGTCAACTAATTTGTTTATGTTAAACTGTTACAAACACTTTCATAATGTTGTTACAACATTATTAACGACATTTTGAGGTGTTTAAGCAATAATTACGGTGGTTAAGAAATTATTGAAGAAACTGTTTTGAAAGAAAACCACTTTATAATGATGCCTTAATGTGTGATGAGATTACTGAAGAAGCTTCCTTGATTGGATCAGTTTGGTGAAAGACACATACACACACATACATTTGTACTTACAGGGTCCTTCTGAATATGCTAACGGTTTTCCATCAAACTGAATAACTTATATACTGTTATCTAGTATATAAATCTAGCCTAAAAATCTGCTGCTCCATAGAAAACGTCAAGGTGGTTGACTCGACACAAAGTATAAAATAATTAGCAGATTTCTTTTCCCGATTTCAGTTTCGTTCCCATTATAAAATAGGATCGACATTGAAATCTGTGAACACAGTGAAAGTTGTTCAGTTTGATGGTCTGAAGCACCCCCTAAAATATGTAACGCATTTAGGTTTACTTTACACCCTATAGTAAATAATCAAAATAATTTCCAAATGAAGATGGCGTGCAGAAAATCAAAAGTTTTAGAGAAAACAGTAACGCACGCAAACAGGAAGAAAATTATCACAATCGTGTGTTGGAAAAAACCTGCCAAGTGCGAGTGGATCTTGCGTTCAGAGGGTTCTATAGTTTGTTACCTATTACCAAAATTAAACTTTACTAGTTTGAGTACCCACTGAACAACATGGAGATTTTTTCACTGTCAATAAGTGTGTCATTATTAAACACTTTTGTAAAAGTGTTGAACTAATATATTTGTATTTGTTAAAAACATTTTAACGAGATACTACCGCGTTCATAATTTGGTACTTGACTTCCCCAATATTAATATAAAATTAATTTTTCTTTGGGTTTACTTAAATAGGTTATAGCAAAGACTTGATCATTATTCCTACATAATATTGCACCTGATTTACGAGACTTATATCGTTTTTATAACAGTTTTATTATTGTTTGATTTAAAATAAACAAAATGTAATACATCGTGGTTCGACTCCGTTCTTCAAAATTCGTTTCAATTCATTATCAAATTAACATTTTTGAAACCTTTTGAACACAGACAGACTGATGGATTTAGATTTCTTTATACGGAACCCTAATAAGCTTTTTATTTCTCCATTAAGAACACGCTCAGAAGTTCTCACGATTGAGAAAGTTTGCACTTTCGTGGGAAGATCATGGTAAAGTGTGATCTTTGTTTACTATACTTTAAGATTAAGTTATTTGTTTAGGTTTATTGTGTTTATATAGTTTTATATTACACGAGCTTTTAACCCGCGACTTCGATCGCGTGGTATAACCCCTTTAGAGGTAGATTTTCGAAAATCCTTTCTAAATGCACCCCTACATCCTCTGTACAATCTTGTTTTTATCTTGCTTGTCTGTCGGTCAGTCAGTCAGTCACGGAACTCTTTTATAATTAAAGATTATACTGGGTGTTAACTTAAATACGTTACATATCACAATACATTTTCATTAAAAAACGAGATCTTAAACCATCGGCGTTAAACCGTACAAGACGAAACCAATGAAAAAGAAATAAAAATGTTACGAGATGGCGATTCAATGTCTTTTGGCGACGTTCTGTCTAGACCAGTTTACAATTTAATTTTGGCAACGATACTTGCGACAAATACAGACAATTTAACGGTCATTCATCCACTTATTTTCACTACTGTAACTTCTGAAGACAGTGACTTCCCATCGACTTGACAGGAAAAACTGTAAACATAAAGAGCACACCCATACCAAACCCTGGACACTTCATTCATACAAATGGGCTCGCACTGACAAGAAGGGGCTAGAATATGTATACTGGCTGAATCGAGAGAGGAACACAAAATATTACTGCTTATTTACTGTCGTCAACCACCCCTTATCTCAGAATATGGAAATAGAACTTCCGACTAATTAGGAGGATCCTGCATTCAAAAATCAAAACATTTTTTATTTAAAATAATATCACATCGTTCTCTGACATATTTTTTGACTCTACGACCGCACCGTGTCGGAATGTGTTTGTTTAGAGAAGGTGCGGCCAGAAACTCTACAACCCACATCTAAAACCATGGACCATTTAAACCATGGACAATTACAAATACAACAATATTGAATTCAAAGATTTCTTGTTCTTAGATTGGATTACATAGCACAGACATTGTAACATATTGTCAAGATCAGACATTTCGGTCACTCATAGGTTATAATCATCGAGTTTATAGTAAGCTATACCGGGTCCTACTTAATACACTGACACTTTTTAAGGGGATGATATAGGCAGACCATCAAACTGAACAACTTTCTCTATGGGACCAACATCGAAATCGCGAAAAAAAAAATCAGCTGTCCCATACATTTGGCTCGAGTAGATTCGCAGTTTTGTATGGAAGAACAGTTTTTTTCGTGATTTCGATTTTGGTGCGATTGAGAAAGTTGTTCAGTTTGACGGTCTAATCATCCCCTTAAAAAAGTGTCAGCATATTAAGAAGGACCCTATATAGTACTCTGTGGTAACCATTTTTACAGAGGTCCAGATGAAAAGTGCCTATAGACATTATCAGAACCAAGCATACTTTGGTATTAATAATCGCTTCTTAATGTACCATAATTATTCTGCAATTACTCCATCTTAGATTGAAATAATATAAATTCATTGCCAACAGTAATACATCTCGATTAATGTAAGTAAACATCATTAAAATATCTCTTAATGATATTTTGATGCGTTTCTTTAACTTCAACTAATGTAAAAACGGTTTTATCTTAGAACTTAGCTAATGATGTTTTACTAACTACAAGTTTGCAGTTACCTTTGACTCCCGTACCGCATACCTCACCCCTTGTCTCTCCTGTATAGAAGGCGACAGAAGAGGGAAGGTACGAGGTGCGGGTGGACGAGGTAACTGCAACTCTCTTGTATGTTAATAGAAATGTTTTCATTCCTCGTCCTTGCTAAGTTCATTTACTTTCTGACCTTCATAAATGAAGGTATACCCTTTCTTAATTAATCATCGTTGTTTAGCTATAGTGCTATTAATCGTGTTTTCTTCCTTACGGAGATGCATTGTGATCTCAAAATGTTACTCTAATGAGCTATCTCTATCCGAAGATTATGTGAAATCAGTCCGGTTTCAGCGCGCATGGTTTATAACGAACAAAAACCAAAACTTGCCCGTTTACCAATGGCATTTACAAAAGCTGTTTTGCATTTTTACTTTGACAACCAGCCAACCAAATAATATGTTTCTAAGGACGAATTTAATAGACTAGATCTAAAAAACAATCTGTGATGGAACAGTGCTAAATATTTAAAGTGATATAACTTATGAACCAACCAATATTATGTGTCGATCGAAGTGTTATGCACTTATAAATTAGTATTAAAGACTTATGAATCAGTGATGTGTTGAACCAGTTAGATTGTAATTAACCAATGTGTTGAACCAAGTGTAAGATTGTAGTTAACCATGGATCAAGCGGAGCGTGAATCAAGGAGTTCACGGGCGAGTGATTCTCCCGGTGATACAATGAACGATGTGTATGCAGCTTGGCGTAAGTTGGTTTACTTGGTTGGTTTGGTTGACTTTGCTTATAAACAATCAGTTGGTTTACTGTGGACTTTGTTCATTAACAATCTTTCCTTATCAATCTTGCAAAGCTAAGACAAAGAAATTATGTTGATACCTAAGTAGTAAGACAGGCTTTCCTCTAGAGCTGTACGGTACGTTAGCGAGGCAGTAGAAAAACCCTGCCAATAGAATAGCTTCAATTTCCGCGATCGAGCCAGCGATCTATAGGTAAATTTTTTCCTCACAAACAGAGCCTCGCCATAGTAAGCCAGCCGATAATGCTTCAAACATCAAGATTCGTTAAAATTGTATTTAAAAAAAAAAAAAAAAAAAAATTAAAACCGCCTTCAAAAAAACTAAAAAGTTAAAAAATAATATTGCAGCCTATGACTTTTTCGTTCGCATCATAAGAACATTAATTTGTTTTATTGAAGTCGCTGTCAAGCCGGTACGATTCGCGACAGGGCTCGCATTTTTTGGCTTGGCTTGACACCGACTTCTATAAAACAAATTAATGTTCTTACGATGCGAACGAAAAAGTCATAGGCTGCAATATTATTTTTTGACTTTTTAGTTTTTTTGAAGGCGGTTTTAATTTTTTGTTAAAATTTTGTTTATTTCACAATTTTTAGTGGTGAATTGATTAGTTCGATTTAATAGGAGTGCTTTAAATTAACAAACGCACTAGTCGGCACTACGATTTTCGAAGGTTCCCCTCGATTTCTCTGGGATCCATCATCAGATCCTGGTTTCCTTATCATGGGACCACCCTCGGAACATCTCCTTTCCAATAAAAAAAGAATCATCAAAATCGGTTCATAAACGACGAAGTTATCCGCGAACACACATAAAAAAAAAATATATACGGTCGAACTGAGAAACCTCCTCCTTTTTTGAAGTCGGTTAAAAACATCTACAAACACTTTTAAAACGACAGTTATATTGGTAAACATCAAGGAATATACTACTCTCTACTTAACATGGCGATGGCGGCCAATATTGGGTCAAGACTTTTTTGACTTTTTGACTTTCTACCAATGTGAGTTTATTATCTTATTACTTATGTAAGTAAAATAGAAAAAAGTTAATTGGAATTAGATTGGATTGGAATTTCTCTAAATTAAGATTTAATTCATTTTTAATTTGTCCTTCGCTCCCTTATTCTTGAGAGAAAGCCATACCATATACCTACTTATTAACTATGATTATTATTCACCTAAAGTTACAAAAACAAATATCAATCGATGAAGTTTACTATTAGCACCAAATTACTAGACTATATTTTAGTAATAGACTTATTAAAAAAGTAGTTTAGTTTTGAAATATTTGTGCAAATCCTTGCGACAGTTTCTAGAGCAAG
Source organism: Agonopterix subpropinquella (assembly GCA_922987775.1). NCBI lineage: Eukaryota > Metazoa > Arthropoda > Insecta > Lepidoptera > Depressariidae > Agonopterix > Agonopterix subpropinquella. Next base: position 36,099,643 of record OV277694.1, on the reverse strand, counting down.
AGATTTGCATTATCGATGTGCACACGCTCTATGGCGTAAGTTGGTTCACAATGGACTTTTGACAAATTATAGTTTTCTACTACATATATTATATTGTCTTAGAGATAAGTCTTGAAATAATGCAAGAGTTCGCGTTAAATATTAGCACATAGATGCTGTTGACGACCTAAGTGTTACAGACATCCTATTGTTGACTACGTATCTTAAAACTGAATCTGGAATTAGTAGAGCATCTGCTTTTCGACAAAACTATAGTGTTGTTGTTTTACTTGACGATCCACGATAGATATTTGATCGTTAATCATAGTTAGGACTGACAAAAGTACCTATTACTTTTGTCAAGACCTAACCATAATTATGCAGCTGCAGTACCAACTAGATACTCTTTCTTTTAATGTGCCATGATCACAGTATAAGAAAGAGTATATCTAGTACTACATACCATGGTCTTTGTAAATACCTACTTTGTATATTATTATGTATGTGTGTACAATAAAGTGTTGTAATAATAATAATGATCCTGATCTAGAATGCTGGAACCGAAATGTTACCAGATCTAGCCTATGCTACAGTGCCCTGTACCCGAAAATATTGCAATATTCCATTGAGCTTGAGGTCCTTCGTAGTAGAGATGACGCGACAAACAAACCTCACGCGCCACAATATGCAGGCAGGCGCGCTAGCGGGAAAGAGAATCTAGTTGTTAACAGAGAGAGGTGCGGTGATATTGAATGCCACAGCGTTGAAGTTTAGTGTCATCTCTAGTACTTAGCACATTATAGCTCAATGTTATAATTAGCATGTACCCCGCTCTTGCGAAGTAACCTCTTAATTTAGTCTAGACACAGTATAAGAAAGAGTTTCTAGGTCTAGATTTGTTCTCTGTTAGTCTGACTTACAAATTCGAAGGTTAAATCGGTCTAGGCCCTTAAAGACACGCATTTCGTCAGAACCAACTCAAAACCAACGTACAAGCAAAACAGTACATCCCTAGTCGGTGTTATACAATTGTAAACGCTCACAGTTCACAACTACACGAGTAAATACGTAGTATTGTATTGTTTGAGGACACAATTGTGTGTCAATGCACGCAACTGTTGAATTCGCAAAACGATTCCGTCTGACCTGAAAGCGTTTCGTCATTGGTCAGCGAATTTGGAATACAAAGGCTTACAGAGATTGCAGATTCGTAAATATGTCAGGTCATCTACTGAATCTGGTTTGGTTTCTCTTTGAAGAGATTTCGTACTTTTTTGGTGGTCCAATCATTACGACATGGTCTTCGGGTGCGTCTACATTATTTTTTCTTTTTATCGTAATGGGCTCGCTCTTGGCTTCAACTCACCTGATGGAGATGAAGCCGAAGAGGATGTAACGCGGTCACCCAGAAAAAGTCTATTAAAAAGTGTTTAAAATGTGTGTGTATTTTCTGTCTCTTCTCTTAAAAATATCCTGATTGTATTTGCTTGGATAAACAGATGCAGGAAGAGAGTCCCAAACCTTACTGGTTTGAATTATAGAAGAGGATGCGAATTTTTCAAGGACAAATGCAGGATTTCATTTTGAGGGTCTTGTCATATTTTCTATGGCCTTTTGGGGCGGGGAGTCCCTATCTCAAAGCCTATCTAACGTTTGGGGGATGGGAAAGGGAGGTTCAGGTTCTAAATCCGGCATTCGTATCTTCAGAGATAGGCTCATGGTCGTATTGGTACACTTTTCCAGTCTAAGACTTTTTCCTTTCCATCTCGTGGGGAATACATTCCCGAATCACTTTTTGCTTTCTCGTCGACAGGCAGTATTACACCTGTAGGACCAGCATGGCAGCGCGACATAGTAAAGTCACGCTTTATATCCCTTCCACTTCCAACAGAGCGAGAGAAAATGCGCAGGAAAATATTGTCAGAGGCATCATAGCAGGCTCTCTGAAGGGCTACCTTCCTTGATTAAAACCTAAATATAAACCTAAAGGATGACAGCAAAATCCTGTTACCGTATCATCCCTAACATTGTAAGCTTGAAGAGAGGCTCGAAAGAAATAGCTGGAATATTTTGTAGTAAAGTTGTAGGTAGGTACTAACCACCATAAAATGGTACTACCATGCATTCAATCGCAGTCTATTTTTAGAATGCAATAAACTCAAGTTGTTATTGTTTATTTCTTCTCATTTGTTTCAATAGCTGTGCGCGACCTTATTCTTTACTCACTGAAAATTTTCTTGAACGTTACTGACACGATCTAAATTTCGACCACTGGTCTATCTATGAAAATAAATATTAGGTATGATGAATTGATGACCTATCAGCCATAATTTTTTTTTATTATCCATGAGTTTGCTCTTCACCTCAATCACCCTCAATCTAGTCCACAGGACAAAGATGGGGTCGAAGATGTAGCGAGCTTACCCAAAATGGAATGGAATTTTGATATTATTAAAAGCCTACTACCCTCTATCTCATGTTTGGTACTAGTTTGGTACCTACTAGTCTGTTATTCTATTAAAATGCGATATAGAAGGCCTATACTATACAGGGTGTAACAAAACACCCTAGTAATACTTAGGGGGTGCTTCAGACCATCAAACTGAACAACTTTCACTATGGAGCCAACATCGAAATCGCGAAAAAAAAATCAGCTCTTTCATACAAAACTGCAGTACCGTCTCGACTCAAATGTATGGGATGGCAGATTTATTTTATTTTTTCTCGACGTTGGCTCCGTAGTGAAAGTTGTTCAGATTGATGGTCTGAAGCACCCCCTCAAGTATTACTAGGGTGTTTTGTTACACCCTGTATATTGGTCAATGGCCTATCTAAGCCCCGATAAGTTCATACCATCAACCGCCTCCGTGGTCTAATGGTTAAGAGCATTGGCTCTCGATACGGAGGTCGTGGGTTCGATTCCCACGGGGGACACCTAGTGATATGTCACTTTGTGCGTTTTTCCCCAGTTGGTTAGGACATTGCAGGCTGAATCACCTGATTGTCTGAAAAGAAAAATGATTTTGTGCTTCGAATGGCACGCTAAGCCGTTGGCCCCGGCTACTATCTCTGGTGGTAGTAGTCGTTACATAAAAACCACGTCAGAGGCCGAAAGGCGGTCTGAAAAAACTCTGACACCAGGGCTCTGCCCACACGATAAGAAGAAGAAGAAGTTAGGAATGGTTTATACAGTAGGTCTTTATTTTCGGAATCTTTGTATTTTTTTCCTTCTCTGTTATTTGTATTTTACATCGTTACTATCCTATCGTAATGGCATAGGTACAATAAAGACACTATCTATCCACTTTTCTCAAGAATAACTCTCGATCGTGCAATACGGACCTATTTGTGGGTCATTGTGAACCATAACGCGTAGAGCCTTGTATTGTTTGCATTTACATGAGCAGCCTTAATAGTAAACCATTACAATGCCACTTCGAAAGAAAGAACGTAATATTGGTGGCCAAAAGTAGTCATCATTTAAATAAATGTATGTTTTAAAACTTTTACGTCAGTACGACTACGAACAGACGACGCTTTGCATGTATTGCCAGACAAAAGGAAATACGATAATATTCTCCAGGGTGTTAAGGTAAACCGTTGCAATACTTTAAGGGGTGATCTTACCCTTGATACTGAACAACTTTCCCTATGAAATCTATGGGAAATTCGCAAAAAAAAAACACTTTTCATACTAAACGTTCGATCAGCCGATTGGATTTAGTACCTATGGAAAGTCCAAAAACCTTTTTGCGATTTTCCTATAGGCAAGGAAATACTCTTAGCTTTCTTTGAGAAAGTTGTTCAGTATCATGGGTACAATCACCCCTTAAAGTAATGCAACTGTTTACCCTAACACCCTGCATAGTGCTGTCATGCTGCCGGGGCTGGTGATAAAGACGTAAGACTGAAGTCAACCGTCTATTCATAGGGTACGTATAATCGTACATCTCATAAACTAATATCTTAAATTTCTTTTATTCCAGATGAAATGCTAGAAGGGGAGGGCGCCGGCCTGGCAGCTAGGGTTGCCGAGTTGGAAGTGAGGTGCGCGCGGCAGGCCGAAGAACTTCTATGTCTGCGCTCAACCCTGGCAGATGCGTTGAGGAGGCTGAATGCTCTTGAGGGCAGAGCGCCTACTGCGACCAGTGGCCAGAGAAATGGTGCTTATACTGGTAAGAGTTTTGTTTCTGTATTGTTTAGGTTTGGTTGATTAGGGTCAATTCACAGCATGGCAGCGTCCGGCAGGGAAGCGGTAGCATTTCAAACTTTCTCTACATTTTTCTTGCCGCCCGCGGTGCCGCGCGTGTAGGCTGTCTTGTCTAGATACTATACACTCAAACTACCGGTAGCAACCGGCTAGCTGCTGCCAACCGCTACCAGCCGCTACCATCTCGGTGTGAATTGAGCTTTATAAGCTTTATAAGCGTCGTTTTAAGACCTGGGACATAATGTAAAGAACTAATAGTGGTGAAGCTCAGCGGTCGCGGCAGGCCAATCGTGCGGGGCGTGCGGAGGCCTGCGCGCGTACCCTAACAGCGAATTGAGTTAGGGTACGCCCGTCCCCCGCCGTACCCCGCACGCCGCGCGGGCTTAGACCCGCCGCGACCGCTCAGCTTCATCACTTATTTTATTTACACTATGCCTGGGCCTCTACAGTGAAAAACTAAATAAAAGGATATTTTTTTATTTGAAAAATGATATGAAAAAAATGTATTGTCATATCATGCTCCATTAGCTACACAATATCTTTCTCAATATGCTGTCGGTTTTTAAGGCGATGTCCAGACCATTAAACTGAACAACCTTCTCCATGGGTTCTCCAAAACTGCAAACCTATTCGACCCAAATAATATTGGAACAGCAGATATTTTTCGCAACTTCGATGTTAGTCCCTTAGAGAAACTTGTTCAGTTTGATGGTTTGTTTATCCCCTCAACATATTCAGTACATAGTCAGCATATTAAGAAAGACCCTGTATTATTAAACTTATTGACCTCTCCATATCTTATAAATCACCAAACACAGACTAATGTATAAATTATCAAATTTCCAGGGTCAACGGGAACCCCGACACGAGAACTGAGGTTACGGCAGCCCTCATACAGAGAGACTGCTAAGAGAACCTCCAGCTATGGCTCCAGTGCTTCTTCATTACCACAGAGGTGAATGTTCTTTCTTCTCTTAAAATATAAACAAACGAATTATTGAAAAGAACTCTTTTTTTAAGTAATGAGGATCAAATTGAATTGAAATCAGCAACCAGCATCGACCATCCAATTGCTCGAATTACAATTTTACGTGAAAGAGTCGCGAGGCTCCTTGGTTTACTATGGGACTCTGTTATTATTCAATTTTAGTTATCTCAAGCCTTAGACCATTTAACTAGGGACCAGTTTCGCGTAAGTATTCCCCTTTGACAAAGTACAAGACTAACTGATCAAGTGCATTTACATACAATTTTATACCTTATTCGATTTCGGTACTACTAGTGAAATGTGTATGTTCTGAGTTTTCAGATTATCTCTGACTTCCCCCTTAGGGAATATAGTCGTGACCATATGTTATGCTATGCTTTATACCTTATCACTAAACGAGACGGTCTATAATTTGTGGAACAATAGCTTCAAACTAGTCTCGTGTGGGAGTCGTTCAACGTCATCACCACCATAGTACAGTATAAGAAAGAGTATCTATTACTAGATCACCATAGTCTCGGATGGAGTCCACACATACTTCCACACGAGACTATTTTCATTATTTTTAACAATCAAAATTGGAATCTAAAGTAATGGGATAAAATCCAAAGTTGTGGGTAATCAAATAATTGAAAACCAATTTTTCCTGCGGATTTCATGCTATCTTATCCCCCGCAAAAATGAACAGAAAAGTTAGTAGAATTACACGAGTAACTCGTCCATAGTTGGTTCAATGGTCTAAGTTTTTAGCAAATTACAAAAGCGGACATAATTGCAAGCTTTATAAGACATCTAACACAGCTTTCAGAATGGAATATCTGGTGGTTTTTCTCTCGTCCTGGAAACCAGTAGGTTTTTGTTCCTTACGCAAATTGAGTTTAAAACCGCTGATTCTTGGGTACTTTCGCTTATTTCAGTCTTTGGCAAGCGACTACACCAAAACCTAGTGCACTCTTAGTGAAAGAATTCACATTCTTTATTCTTGAGAAGCCTTGTTAATGACGTAATCTCATCTCTTCCAGACGCGGGCCACAGCACCAGTCCACGGGCTCCCTCCAGTCAGATTCGCCGGCGTCCTCGTCTTCCCTCTCCCCCGCGCCGTCACCCTCACCCCGCGCTACCCCCGCCCCCCACCACACGCCGCACCCACAACAGCCTTACAGGTTACTGAGATCATGAGAATACTTATTACTAACAAATGATGATTATTTAGGGAGTAGGATAGTGTTTAAAGGGATTTTGCAGACAATAGGCGAAGATCCGGTAAATCCCTTGAGTCGTAAAGTAAAAAAGTATCCGTCTAAATTAAGGAACTACGGCATGCTGGACCGCGTGACCGCCTTTTGTGTGCAAAATCCCTAAGGCCCTGTTTTCTACTATCAAGTCCATGATATGTTATGAGGTTGACTTGCCATCGTGAAAAGATTTGCTAATCAATTTCACGAATAGCAGGTATCTTCGTGGAAACCCAGGTCCTATACAAAATCGATGCCCTTTTTGGAATACCTCAGCTTTTAGGGGCTTTCGGATTACTCAGGATGCGCTGGATGTAGGTATTGGGAGTTCAGTACGTCTTGTGAATTACCGAATGATGATTTGGTTTGATCTTCAATAAAAAAGATCTACATCGTAGGTCAAAAATATTAACCTCCTTGGTTCCAAGTGAGGCACAGTAAAGGAAATATTTGAAATATGCTAGTTGGTTGGTTCTGTAAGGTAGGTCTCTTCTTATCAAACTAAGAAACAGAAGTCAGGCGGAAAATCCTGAAAAAGAGTCGTGTTTCTTCAATATTCCAACACATCTAAGTGCGAGTACTTTGACTTTGATGTTGTCCATGGCAAAGCAAGTACAATAAACAAATATTTGGACTGTTGTCAAGCCTAAGTAATAGAGTGGCTTCGACGAAGTAGAAACGTGAAACTCATAATATTACTTGGATATGCACGGAGATATTTCAAAGGACGAAGAGAACATAGGCTATTATTTTTACGCTCCGCAATACCGGGGGTAAAATCTAGTTACCAATAAAATGTACCCGAACTGAAGAATATGGGAAGGTGTATTATGGAGTCAAAGAGACCCTGTCATGATCGTAGCAGTCAATAAGTGTGTTGTATTTCAATCTTTGATAAATAAACATCATTTTAGATTTTACATCATACTTAGATTCCAATCGTCGATCACTAATATAAAGCTAGATACACAAATCAATGCTCTAAAATTGGCCGATACAGCCTCAAACGAATATCTGAAGGTATCTACTTTTATTTTAGTACTCCACCAATCTATCTTTGATCTGGCTGACCGAAAAATATGTCTATTCCGACAACAATTTGTTAAGATTTTACAGGAGTATGTGCATCTTGTTCTTATATTTTATGATCGATGATTCCAATATATTGCTTATTTATTTTGTCAAACTTCTTTAAGTAATTTTAGCAGTATTCACAATAGAATAGCATTGTAGAATCAGCTAGCATTACTCAAACTTATGACCCATTTTGTACAGTCACTACATAGCCTGTTTACCAGAACCAAGCGAGGCGATCACGATAAGCGAGGAAAGATTCTCGAATAGGATCACTCCATTTCGCCATCTTCTTTCAGATTGCCAATCTTATTGTTAGAGAAGCTGTGGTAACCAATAACTTTGGCTTTATTGCACGGGTGGCGAATCGATCCCACCCTATATTAGACTCATGCCACAATAAGTATAATGAGTTCGTTTAAAATTAATTTTAGTTTTAAACGAACTCATTATACTTATTGTAATACCACTGCTCTGGCCGTTTTGGTGAAGGAAAACCTACATGCTCTAATTTCGAGTCCACAATCCATTCTTTCTTATCGTGTGGGCAGAGCCCTGGTGTCAGAGTTTTTTCAGACCGCTTAACGGCCTCTGAGTCCTCTGACGTGGTTTTTATCTAACGACTACTACCACCAGAGATAGTAGCTGGGACCAACGGCTTAACGTGCCGTGCACGGAATCATTGTTCTTTTCAGACAATCAGGTGATTCAGCCTGCAATGTCTTAACCAACTGGGGAAAAACGCACAAAGTGACATATCACTAGGTGTCCCCCGTGGGAACCGAACCCACGACCTCCGTGTCGAGAGCCAATGCTCTTAACCATTAGACTACGGAGGCAGTTCAATCCATTAATATGCGTGGAAGGGACTATCAACTAGCACATTGGACAGTTTCACTACCCAATCCGCAACGTATTCAATACTCAATTTTTTTTTTTTTTTTTACTATACGTAGTCCCTGTAACGCTTAATGCCGAGGTCCGTACCCCTTCTGTACCCTTTGGGCTGGGTGCTAAAAGTTCTTTCACTAGTTCGGTTCATATTCCAGGGCCTTTGCCGTCTCTGGTGTGGTCCCCCCCAGCGCAGTAATAAGCAGTCGATTCTGTACTCAAGGGAGTAATAACTTTGGGCGGAGGTTGGGTAGTTGTAGGAATGATTCTGTACACTCCATAGGAGGTTAAGGTCTTGTGTTTTTGTATGTAACGAGTATTATAAGTACCCGTCTCGCTGTTTCGCATAGCTCTGGTGAACAGGCTAAGTTGAAAACTAGATTTAGTTATTATAATATTTATAGATGGCCTAATTATAATCCATTTCACATAGGAAGTCAAGGAATCAAATCTTTTATTTTTGCATGCTACGAATAAGAGTCTGCATAAGAGTCCTGTCAGAACCTTTCTTATGTGAAATGCAATATAATCAATGAACTTGCTTTCGCTATACTCATCGGCAAGTAGAGCTATATCGTAGATGTATACTTAGATCCCGGAACAATTCGACTTCGAGCAATCAGAGCGCGTCTCCAGGTGTCAACAATCTGACGAAGAGGTGGAATTCCACGGGCGACTTCAACGCGCAGGGCTTATTGCCGAGTAGCAGGTTAGTATCGGTTGTTCTTGTGGTTATACTGGAATTGATGTGTAGGAATTTATCGAGGATAATTTGCGCAGGGTATTCTGAGAATACTTTGTAGGTCAGTTATTTTACGGAGTTTTGTTAGGCGGGGTAGGGAGTAATTATTAATTTGACTTTTAAACTGTAACCGGCACAATTTAGTGAAAAAAATGATATCATAAAACAAATTTATTTGCTACGCAACATAGAAATCAAAATTTTGTGTCCCAGAAGACTTTTAAATGAAAAATATTAATAGCAATGCACTCATATGAATTAGATTTAACAATTAAAAAAAATTTAGAGCAATAAAATAGGCATTTAAATTTAAAAAGTTAGGTATTTATTAGAAAATACGAATGTATTTTTCAAAATCTTCTAAGTAGACAAAAATTATTAAACAATGTTTGAAGTATGTATAATGGTAAAGCCTTAAATAAGTGCAAAAAAAAATTTACCATCAGGTTTTTTAGAACGAAATAATATCAAAATTTCTAAATTGGAACTGTTGCTGACGTGATTTTATTTTTAATTTTGGTACATTTCTAAGCTCAAATTGGCTCTTCAATATTATACCGAAAAAAAAATCAATTATTAATTAGTCCCGGCTCAAACTACGGTTTGAGCCGGGACTAATTAATAATTGATTTTTTTTTTTTTGAAATGACTGGGCTATTGTTTTTGCTCTGTAGTAAAAACGGTAATACGTATATACGTTTACAACCGTCAAACTTAACGTACTATGGCAGAGAAAGTGAAATTTGAAATTTAAAAAAAACAAGTAATTAAAACCGGCCAAGTGTGAATCCCGCCGCCTTCACCAGGTCGTCGGTCCACCGTGTGAGGGGCCTACCCACGCTGCGCTTTCCGGTACGCGGTCGCCACTCGAGAACTTTTGGGCCCCAACGGCCAACGGCCAACGGTGTGTTGGATGAGGGCAGCGCAGGACCGGTCGTTATGGCGATCCTTGGGCTAGGCCTATGTCCAGCAGTGGACGTCCATCGGCTGAGATGATGATGATGATGATGAAGTGTGAATCGGGCTCGCGCTAAGGATCCGAGAAATTAAAGATTGAAAAATTAAGTCTCGGGCGGGACTTGATCCCGCACCCTTCCAAACCCCCCGGTTTGTTCAATTTCGCTACCGAGTCCACTGGCCGGAGAACGAAATTTTTCAATTTGAGGGGACTTTTTTGTAAATACATGTCCGACTCGCACTTGGCCGGTTATAAAAGCATGCGTTACGTTAGAAAACATGTACCAAAGCTACAGCATCAGTAGACTAGAAGAAACCGGTGAATGTTTTATTTCAGGTACCTGATCATCGAATCAGAACTGTCTTGAGTCCTTCTAACCATAAAAAAATTATTAAGTACCTACCTACTTAACTTCTTCATAAACCATATGGAACGATGATTACAATATCGAAGTTTACAATTGCACTACCTAACTAGGCACAAGGGGGTCTACCCGGACAATCGAACTTCGCAATTGAGTGAACTTTTTCTGTCCAATGTCAACTCTATTACAATTAGTATAAGAGATAAGTGTACTTTTTGCAACCATCAGCAGCAAGGCTGATTCAGTATTTATGGGGTGTAGAGCAACTCTGTGATGGGGATGGACTAGGTCTGCCTGCATAACTCCAGTCGGTTTAGGAGTTACTGATGATTGATTAAAGGTCTGTAAAAAATTTACGATCAGCTGCACGGCTGATTGTATGATATTGTTGTAGTATGCACTGTAGCTATATGAACAGTACAAAAATTGTCAAGTTCTGTCAGTCTGTTTAGGAGATACAGTCAGTCAAAGTTCCGACCTTTAAACGGCTGTTTCTCCTAAACCGACTGATGAACCATGTCCGTTTTTGTACTGTTCACATAGCTACAGTGCATACTAAAACAATAACATACGATCAGCCTTGCAGCTGATCGTTAATTATTTACAGACCTTTAATCATCAGTAACTCCTAAACCGACTGGAGTTATGCAGGCAGACCTGGTCCATCCCCATCACAAAAAAGCTCTACACCCGATAAATACTGAATCAGCCTTGCTGCTGATGGTTGCAAAAAGTACACTTATCTCTCGGAATAAATGAAGATCGGACCAAAACGGTCGCGATATATCGAAAATCGAAAGTCCGGGTACAGGGCCAGTACCTACCTGTAATTTTGATTGTTAGTTCCAGTATAGCCTGATCAATGTGTAGATTGTATTTATTTTCTTTTGCATCTGTTCTTTTATTAGTATGTGTCGTGATTTTTAAATTCTAATGTATTTTGTTGGTTTTTCCTTTAGATTTACAACAACAAAGTCGTTGCTTAATTTGTATTCTAAGCCGTCTCAAAATGGGCCTATATTGAAACACGGGTAAGTTGAATTTTGGTCTTTTTAAGGCCAAGGTGATTGGGTACGCTTTCTCACTTTAATTCTGGGATTTAGATTTGTTGTGTTGCTTTCAGGAATTTTATTACGGGTTTAATGAATACTGACTTTCTATGTAATTCTTTGTGTTGATTCACTGGCCTTTAACATTATTTCACTGCTGGGTTTTGGTCTCACAATTGCTTCTTTTCAGGGATTGGATATAATTGATTGTTAATTTTGTTCGTGATCTACTAGCTATAACATTTTCTGTGATTTATTTAAAAGTACCTACCTTCTTCTATAACACTAGGTAATATTATTTCGGTAAGTTTATATATATCCTGCTCGTATACTTTGGCAAGTATACGCACAAACAGCAAAAGCATCCAAAAGTTCACCTGAAAAAACTAAATCGGAAATTTGAATGTATCTGTAAATTCTGTAATATGCAAAGTATGAATGTTCAACCCTCTAATAATGCGAAGGAAGATCTTCCCTTTTATAATGTGACGGATGATCTTCCCTATTTAATGTGAAGGAAGATCAAATCTTTTTAAATCATGTAGTTTCACACTCGCTCCCCTAGGTATATTCTACATTAAAATACGCGTCTTGTTAGTTGATGAGTAGGTGATCTAATCCCAAATAAGGCGGTAAGCAGTAAACACATTCCTGTCAAGTTATAGATAAATGATCTAAGCCGGCCTTCGTTCTCAATGAAGCATGTGTTTCCTCGTACGATTACATACAGTGTTGAACTGGGTTTAATGATAAAATAATCTGCGCTTATTGTTTCTAAATGAACGTAGGAGTTGGATGTTTTACTTCGGTCCGCAAAGTCGCATTATCAGATTTGTTAGCAATGCCCGTAAATTATCGACATTGTATCGACAGCTTTGCAAAGTCCGCAGGACCCTGTATAATAATAATCATCATCATCATCATATTAGCCCATAGACGTTCACTGCTGGACATATGCCTCCAAAAAATGGGAGGATTTGCCATAATTGCCACGCTTGGTGGCAGGCGGTTTGGCAATCGCAGTTGGATTGAATGTGTGTACCTACTCAGAGGATGCTGCTGCCATCCTCCGGTAGATCCCTTAGTCGCCTTTTACGACACCAACAGGAGGACATGTGATGGTGTTATTCTTATCCGACACCACACGGATAACCGTATAAGGACCCTGTATACATTAAACAATACTCTATTAGCTGGATTTTATGTCTATGTCCGTCTCAGGGTGCATGCTATCTTCCTACAAAATGTCATTAAGAATTTAAGATCCGTTAAGTTGTGAAAAAGTAACAAACAGTTTCTGGCCGCTTCTTCTCTACAACGGAAGACATTCCGAGTCCGAGGCGATGGTAGAGTCAAAAAATTACGTCAAAAAGCGATCTATGTGATATAATTTTGAATAAAAAACTTGTTAAAAGATTAAAGATTTTAAAAGACAGACAAAGACACGGCCCTAATAGGTAGAGCAAAAATAACTGTTTATTGTACAATACATTATGCCTACGCGCATATCTGATTGGGTGTAAGTGTTGTGTACAATAGAATACCTGACTGACAGGGTAATGGAGAATCTAATTTCTAGCAATTTATGGTCATTTTGAACGGTTACGGTTTTTGAGGTCAGAGGAAATAGTGGTCATGAATATTTTATCTAAGCCGTCTCATTTGTTCAGTTGGTACCTAATAAATTTTCTAGAATCTGATTAAGGGGGAAAACAACCCCATTTTAAACTTTTAGGTACCTAATAATTTTAATTTTAGGATAAAAAATGTTGTTCCTAGTTGATAAAGGGAAATTTTTTTATTTATGATGACCACTAACTTGCCTCCACTAGCTTGGTGAAGTATGCCTCATTCTCAACCACCCTCACCTGAGAGGAAGCTTTTGTCCTGCAATGGGATCTACAGGGTGTTAGGGTAAACAGTTGCACTACTTTAAGGGGTTATTGTACCCATGACACTGAATAACTTTCCCAAAAAAAAACAATACTAAATTAAAAAAAAAAAACTACTTTTGATACAAACGTTCAATCACCAGATTGAATTTAGTATGGAACGTACAAAATTTTTTTTTCCAATTTCCAAGGAAAGGTTTCTCAGGGAAAACCAAACCAAAACCAGTTCTTATAACAACTGAATTGATGTGACCTTGACATTGACCTCTGTATAGACCGGCATTATTACGACATGTGACCATTAATGCAGCAAAAAAGGTAATTTTCCTTGTTTAGAAATGATCTACCTACTCCAATCTAGTGTCATCAACATTTACTATACCTATACGTATAGCATAGCTGACTCAGAAGTCTGAATACCTAACTCATGTACTAAAAAAACTCTTTGGCTAAATAATATCTGCATTGAAAACATACGGTACGCATTTCATTGACGGTTCCCATTCTGTTTTCAAATTACAGTTGCTAAAAACGAGCAATGGAAAACGTATGAAGCGAAAAATTCTATAGCAACGGCATTAAACTCGGTCATGGTTTATTCTGTCTTTTTCTCACGCCAGTCTGCTTGTGTTTTCCTTGGATGCCGGCTGTATGCCAGGTTTTTTAAACCAGTTTTAAAAAGTAATTTCGCGTTGCGATTTTGTTTTAATCTGTGATCTTTTGTAATTAAAAAAAGTTACATCGTTTTGGCGCCATGTCGGATGACAGGTAATGAGTAATGGTAGAAAAATAATGGTTATTATTTTAATTGTTACCCATAAAAAGTTTTGTTTATGCCTTATCTATTATCATTATCAGTATCAGATAATGGCCAATTAGTGTACATTTTATATGTAACAGGACAATTTTCGTTTTTAGATTTATTTCGTAGTCTGGTTTTTGGAAGCTTACTGCGTGGGTAAAACTTTTAAACTCTTTGCGGTTGGTGCATTTTTGAAGCTACCTAAAAAGCGTAACAATGCCATTCACCCCGATGTAAGTTGCTTTATTTTATTTGTGCTTTAAAAATTTTGACGTTGATACTGTTTTTATTTTTTTCTCGCATGCTTTTTAAATAAAAAATAATCTTATGTATCTTATTATTACAGTTTTTTATGGCAATGGTACTTTACTTTTAGTATTTTTTGTACAGTTAGTAAAAACATTTATATTAAAATTTTTTTTTTTTTTTACAATTTTTTTAAGAAATGGTTTTGTTATGTAAATATTAGTTTTCCATTTTCTTTGAAGATATGAAAATGACTGAATATTGATATCACATAAGGAATGTTTACCTATTTAAGTATTTTTTTTTATTTAGAAAGATATTTTACTTGCTGAATGCGAAGCCAAAATCTTACTTATTTAGAAATTTTGAAATCGGCATCATCATGATGATGATGGACGTCCACTACTGGTTGATCGAAGTCCACTACTGAGCATAGATAGGCCTTGTGAATGTTAGTAGGATGTACTAAAAAAACAACTAAGTAGTTATATAAGTACTTACCTACCAACTTAAATCTACTTACTTAACCTTACTTTAACTTAGGTAACTAACTTAAACTTACTAACACATAGGTACTTTTAAATTGCTTTTTAATTAATCTAAGATGTAAGTACGTATTCACTAACTGTTTTAAGGAATTTTTTACCTTATTTCATCTACTTTGTGGTTGTTTCATTCTTAGCACATAATGTGGGATGGCAAGGGCACACATAATTATGTATTTATTGTAAAAAAGTCTTACAAAATTTGCTGAAACTATTTTAAGGGGATGATCAGACCATCAAACTGAACAAGTTTCTCTATGGGACCAATATCGAAATCGTGAAAAAAAAAAACAGCTTTCCCATACATTCTGCAGTTTTATATTGGGAGAGCAGTTTTTTTTCTCGCGATATCGATAATTGGTCCCATAGAAAAAGTTGTTCAGTTTGATGGTATGATCATCCCCTTATAAAAGTCTCAGCAAATTTTGTTAAACCTTATGCATTTCGCTCCTACTATTTACATTTTATGTAAAATGGGGTTGCGTACATATCTAAAGTCGAATTCATAATTTTTGACGTAACTTATACAGGGTGTAACAAAACACCCTTAGTAATACATAAGGAGATGCTTCAGACCATCAAACTGAACAACTTTCATATGGAGCCAACATCGATAAAAAAAAAATCTGCTGTCCGATACATTTTAGTCGAATCGGTACGGCAACTTTGTATTGGACACCAGATTTTTTTGATTTTTTCTCGATGTAGGCTCCATAGTAAAAGTTGTTCAGTTTGATGGTCTGAAGCACCCCCTTAAGTATTACTTAGGTGTTTTGTTACAACCTGTATAGGTACGTTAAAAAAATTATTCATAATCATAATTTTATTTATGTCATTATTGGTCACTGAATTATAAATCCGGGTATTTTTTCACAGGTACATTTTAGGAAATAAAATAAACTATCAACAGGTTATAGTTGGACCTATAAATATTATGAGGCAAATAAAAAAAAATTCACGTACTTATGACGAAAATCCATCGTGAAAATAGTAAACCGCAATTAAATTAAATAAGTCATCATCATCATCATCAGCCTATAAACGTCCCACTGCAGGTCACAGGCCTACCCTCAGAGAGGGTGTATGGGCGTTAGTCCACCACGTGTACCCAATGCGGATTGGTAGAGTTCACATACGCATCGGAATTTCTTCTTCAGCTTATGCAGGTTTCCTCACGATGTTTTCCTTCACCATTTAGAGCAGTCGGTATTACGTACATAAGTTAGAAAAACTAATTGATACTTACATGGCATGTCGTCCGTGCGGATTCGAACCTGGGCCTCAAGATTGAGTTTCCATGGTTCTCCGCAACACGCCACCGACGCTCTTAAATAAGAACATTAATTAATATCCTAACTTCCTTCCCAGCACCCACACGTGTCAATACAATGAAGAGGAAGGTAGCATGAGGATGTACCTTCGTGGGAGACCTGTCATCCTCTTTGGACCCTCGGATCAGGACAACCTGGACCCTGCGAAGGTCGCGCCGCCTCCGCAGAGCAAGCTCAAGTTAGAGTGGATGTATGGATACAGGTGAGGACATTTTACTTGTTTATTTTATAGCCTTATTACTTGTACTAAACCACAGAATGTATCTCTATCTCTACTATTATAAAACTGTAAATTAAAAAAAAAAGATTTTTTTTGCTTTGTGTGTTTGAACGAGCATCACGCGAAAACTACTGAACCGATTTTGATGAAACTTTTTTGTTTGATAGCTTATGATCTGGCTTAAAATCTGGTATATAATTTGTGCGGACGAAGTCGCGGGTTAACGCTAGTAAGAGTATAAATACAGATAATGCCTCATAAAAATCCTAAATAGCTTTTGCATTTAGATTCGTAACTTCACAAATAGTCTAAAGTCGGCGAAAAATACTAAAAATAATATGTGTGACCGGTTATTTTACATAATAAAGCAAGTGTGTTTCCTTGGTATTATTTTTGCCAGACCTTTAAACAATATTGGAATGTCTGTAAACAGAACGAAGCATGAAATTAATATTCTGTGGAATACACCAGGAGAAGTGAGCAGAAATTGTTACTCCCTGGATCCCAGATAATTGTCGTCGACCTAGGAAGAGATGGCGGGACGATCTGGATGCTTTCGATGACAAGTGGCCGAAGCTTGCCCATGATAGAAACGGTTGGAAGATTAAAGGGGAGGCTCATCAGTGGGATGAAAAAGGCTAAAAAAAACTCTATGATTTGTATACACTAGGTTTTCGGTTTTGTTAGATTTTGTTTTTGGAGTAAAATACCAATATTTCACACACCAGGAGTGCGATTTTTGAATCTCATTCGCTGAGTTCAGCAGTTTAAAATGTCAAAATTACTGTGGAGATACGCATCTTTCTACTGCAGATTTGACTTTCAAAAATCGCACTCCTGATTATTTGGTGTTCAGTTTTGACGTAACTTCTGAATGGATCCATTCATAATTACGTTAAAGTTATTCATAAGTTAGTTACTGCCTCCGTGGTCTGATGGTTAAGAGCTTTGGCTCTCGACACGGAGGTCGTGGGTTCGATTCCCACGGGGGACACCTAGTGATATGTCACTTTGTACGTTTTTCCCCAGTTGGTTAGGACATTGCAGGCTGAATCACCTGAATGTCTGAAAAGAAAAATGATTTCGTGCTTCGGATGGCACGTTAAGCCGTTGGTCCCGGCTACTATCTCTGGTGGTAGTAGTCGTTACATAAAAACCACGTCAGAGGCCGTAAGGCGGTCTGAAAAAACTCTGACACCAGGGCCAAAGAGTAATATAAGTATATTAGAAAAGAGAACCCACTCGTGGCAACATTATGCATCCACCTTATGTCAAATTGAAGGCTAGCTAGCGCCATCTGTGTTTCTCTGAAAATAATTCTACCTATACTATACATACCTACTTATATATATACTTATATACTCATACCGTTGTTTGAATGCTAGTTTTCGTTCAATCCCGCACCGATCGAGTGAAATTCCAGTATCCTTACTATTCCTGTAATCTGTACATTGGTAAGAGAACAACGGAAACTCCAGAACATCACTAAATCGGCACAAAATTGAACAAAAACTACAAACAACACGCACATTACGCAGGTAGGTCGCCATTTTGTAAATTTGTCAATTTGACATTGGCATAGACAATATAATCTTTTTCTTTCATAGTAAAAGATATATTTAACAGATGGCAGCACATTCTATGCAAACTGAATCGGAAAAACCACCAAATGGCAAATGTCCTCTCCGCCTGACCAGGGCTCTGCCCACACGATAAGAAGATAAGTTAGCTACATCAAAATTGGTCGAATTTGCGATTTTGATATTGGTCCCATAGAGAAAGTTGTTTAGTTTGATAGTCTGATGGTCCCTTAAAAAACCGTCAGCATTATAAAGAACCCTAATGAAGTATTATACAAAATAGTGCTCTCATAACAGATTAATTACTACATCTTTGGTAAAAAGTTTCATTATTATTAAAGTAAATGGGTAGGTACTTAGTGACTATAAATTATATCGATTGTGTGGTATAATATGTGCGGCAAAGCAAGGTCGCAGACATGGCGATAACGTCAGAATTACTCATGGGGGGCTGATAAAACTGTTATAACGGCACCACGGTCCACACCCATGGACATTTCGGACAATTATTGTAATTAGTCAAATAACTACAATTATTTATTTTTATTTATTTTTATACTATATTTACAATATACAATATCATCATTACAGGTTTTTCCTAATTCGATGACATTGACTTACTGTCTACCTTTATCATTATATACATAAGGTGGTAACAGTACAACAACATTATGTTATTTACTTAGGTACACATAAATATTTAATCGTCAATTCCGTGAACTTGGCCAGTGTGCAATGAAATAAGTCCACGTCTTTGGAGACGTCGTTTAATATCCGTAGTGCTGTTGTAGTCGGGGCGTGCGACAAAACGTTAGTCCTACAGGAGGGCAATGCAAACAACTGGGGCCTGGGCCCCCTCCGCAACCGTGTGTTTGGGACCTGCAAGCTAATTGCTTTTAATATTTTTGGATTATTAAGTTTCCCTCTTAAAATGTTAAAAAAGTAAGTCGCAAGGCCTAGTTTTCTCCGCACTTCTAAACTATTATAACCTACCATACCTAAAACAAAAAGAGACGGGTACATAAGAGGGTAAAAGGGATAGACGCCATACAATTTCCAGTAAATATATCGAGTGAATTTATTTTGAATTTTTTCGATCATTTTTATATATTTAGCCTCATGTGGATTCCAGATAATTGCGCTGCTTTCAAGTCGGCTCCTAACTAATGCATTGTACAAAGCTTTTACGGTGGCAATGTTGTGGAAATCCCGTGTTTGACGTAAAATAAAACCTAAATTTCGATATGCCTTTTTACAAATACTGGTAATATGATCACGGAATGTGAGATCTTGTGAAACGCAGACCCCTAGATCGCGGACAGAAGTAATCCTTGACAAACTCCTTTCGTCAATTGTGTAGTCGTGGCGTAGCGGCTGCTGCGCCCGTGTACATGACATCACGTTGCACTTCGACACGTTAAAGGAAAGTTGTCTTTACTCCACTGAACTACTCTATCAATATCCCTTTGTAATGGGAATAAGTATAAAATGAAAGTATCGTATAGTTAGTAAAATTATTCTTGACGGACCCACCATGCCCCTGGCCATACCCCTGGTGGCAGGGTGGGACCAAACCATACCTCTATCTATAGCAGTGATGTGACCATCATGTGTACCTGCTTGTACTTACACGTTTGAGCATTGACATGTACCAGGAAACCAGAAGTGTACAAGCGGTCATTTAGGTACCGAAATTTAGGAAGTTCGACCTCTTGTACACGTCTGCTCTCCTAGTACGCCATTCAGAAGCTAAAAATCGTAGGTACATTTTGTCTATAGCACATATACCTATCAACGTACAAATTGTTTTAGCTATCGCCAAAAATACCCAAAACGGTGAGCGATCAATTGAAATAAGGCCTCACATGGTGTCCACTTAGGGACCAATTACAGCCCATCAACTGGTATCAGAAATCCCAATATGGGCTTCTTTAATTAATCAAGGTTTGTCTCCTAATTTCTTTCCCACGATGCCCCTTTACCACTTGATATGAACTTATTAAAATATACCTACAGCATTGGATTTTATGAAGTAACACAGTCAAGACCAGACATTTTGGTCATTTATAAATCATTTGTCACTGTTTTTTAGAGACAAAGTTTTGCGCACCTGTCGGTCGATATATAATATTCTTTCGTATAGATATAATGGAAGAACCAGAGTAACTGACATAGCCCAAAGAATTGCTAAACTTAAGTGGCAGTGGGCGGGCCACATTGCTCGATGGCCGGTGGGGCCGAAAAGTTCTCAAGTGGCGACCGCGCACTGGAAAGCGCAGCGTGGGTAGGAAAACGTTGCATGAGGGCAGCGCAGGACCGGTCGTAATGGCGATCCTTGGGGGAGGCCTATGTCCAGCAGTGGACGTCCATCGGCTGAGATGATGATGATGATGAGGTATAATGGGCCACTTTTAGACTACATTCTGTCACAGTTGACCACGCGAAGCACTCAACCGTTCTATACTTTTGTTTTAGACTTTAATCACTAGTCATCTGGTTTCCATCAATTTTTTATGTACATACTTAAATCTAAATACAAAATTAATTCGTGGTAAAACGATATAAAGTGCTTACCTACCTTATAGTTTTAGTATTACCACGTATTACCTACTCGCAAAATGTTACCATGTTGGTACGTACACGCAACAAAAAAGAACAAGGACATTTAGGTCAAACGAGTAATTAATAATCTAGGCTAAACTATTCGAATAATAGACCAAATTAAAGGCGGTTAAAGCCTTTGAACCTATTTTATTAACTTGCGAGGTTTTAAGTAACAAACATTTTCGTAATCTCTTCCAACTTTAAAATTCCCGACCTACTAAGTTTAACACCGTCTGTACTTACTGTGCCATAGTGTCCAATAGCTCTTTTTATGCAATAGTTGATGCACATATACATACATGCATATGCATATATGCATTGTCCGCGAGTACCTACATTCAGAGATAAGTCCCGGTAGATACATTCCATCCATTCCATCACGTTTAGAACAGTGTCTCGAAGATGTAGGTATCTACGCGTTGGATAGTATTGTGTCACTTTGCAAGTTTTCCAAAGGGGAATCCATTTACTGAGACACAATGCTAATCTTAATCTTCGAGGTTTTCCAATGATTCGCATTTGTATAGGTATGGGTATGGGGTCCTTCTTTATGCTGAAGGTTTTTAAAGGGATGATCAGACCATGCAAATGAACAACATTATCTACGAGACAAACATTGAAATCGTGAAAAAAATTCTGATGTTCCATACCAAACGGCAAACCAACTCGACTTAAATGTATGGGATAGTAGATTTCTTTTTTATTTAGCAATAGGTATCGATGTTGGACCCATAGAGAAAGTGGCTCAGTGGGATGGTCTGATCATCCTCTTAAAAACCATCAGCACATTAAGTTGGACCCTTTATAGTCTACTCTTAATAAAAACTCGTGTCATAGTAAAAACTAGACCATCTTACATGAGCCACTGAAGACTAGTGTATGGCGATTGATATTTGAATCTCATCTAAATTGATGATATTATTAATACGTTTACCTAGCGCATGAGGCCACAAGTTTTGTTTTTATCTCAAAATCCAGAACGCATTTCCGTAAACTACAACAAAAACTAAGCTACATCAAGTCCATCCCATCCTAAACAAAGCACGTAATCCAAGGTCAGCATGACATGCAATGTTCGCGCTTGACTGGCCAACTGTGGCTAGACTGACTCATTGAGACAGGTCTTTTGAAAGGAAATGCGGTTTGATTATATTGCGGGAAAATACGGCTTTAAGTTGCAGTGTCCGGGATTTGTTGGGGTAACTATTGGTGGTTCATTGTCGTAATTTAATGACCTGGTTCGATGAGTACCTCACTTGACTTCTCACTAAACCATAACTTAAACCCAATCTAATGGCTTGTAGGATCCCACTTTAAAGCAAAGGCCACCTCTGGCCAAAGAAGATGAGATGGATTGAGCCATACTAGAGTATAGCTGTTGACCACGCTGGCCCAATGCCTGTTGATGGAAGCAAAATGGTGGTTAACCTGCAGAAACAGTCATTTCAAGCGGCCTTAAGAAGCCTCTTAATTGGCTACGGTAGCAGAATTCTCAAGATTTAGAATTTACCTCAGCATTGTTTTGAAATTGCAATCTGTGAACCGATTTTCCCTACACAGGTAGGTAGATACTGTCATCAATTGACATTTTATACGCCAATCTGAGGGTTAATGATGCACGGAATAATGTGCACGACTTAGCACGATATACAATGACGACCTTCGGTATACTACTGGTTTGAGTGGGATACCTTATTAGTGGTATTACTTCTGTTCATCTTGGAACTTGTTGTGCAATAAGTACCTACTACCTAGTGGCGTCGGAGTCGTGTTAGGATGGCTTGAAAATTCTCGGAGAACTTCCATTAGCATTAGTACTAGGCCCATGCTCACAGAGCAAGGAATCTTGGCTCCGAGCCTGCCGGCTTCTACCGGCTGGGGCGCGGCGATCCCCGTGCTTTGTGCCCAGGCTTCTTCTTTTTCGTGTGAAGGTGATCAACACTTTGTCTTTCCAATAAGTGGCCACCTGTATTCCTCAAGGACCTCTAATAGGCTCAGGTTAAAGACGAATCATTTTTTTGTTACAGAGGCAAAGACTGTCGAAGCAATCTCTACCTGCTACCGACCGGTGAGATCGTGTACTTCGTGGCCGCCGTGGTGGTACTCTTCAACGTAGAGGAACAGTGTCAGAGGCACTACACTGGCCACACCGATGACGTCAAGTGCCTGGCAGTGCATCCTAACAAGTTGATTGTGGCTAGTGGACAGTGCGCTGGACATGATCGGCTCGATGCCAGGGTGAGTTGGGATCTGAAGTTGGAATTTGTTTTATTTATTTGTATTAGAGTAAATCTTATCTTCTTCTTTCTGAATCTGTCTTATTTTCTTGTCGATAAGGTCGGAAGATTAATCAATATTTTGGATTAATCGGATTCTTAAAATACAGCAAAGGGGGAGAGCCAGTGCCCACTTAAAAACACTCTAGGATCTGAATGCTTAAACTAAAATAATTTGAATGTATGTAACCTTTATTCACATCACATTGACTGGGCATGGCACTGGCATGGCAATTACCGCAGTTTTCATTTCTTCCCAAAAATCTAGGAATGTATTCTTGACCCTTCCTACATTTTGTAGTCGTAGCAACATTTCAGACCCATCATCATTATTACTTTATCGGTCACTGTAATAATAACTCGAAGATGTATGGGCACTAATCCGCCACGCGTGCCCAATGCGAACGCATGTCTATGCATCAGAATTTCTAGCATAACCATCACAAGATCAAGATGGTAATTTATACTAAATTTACCTTTCAGCCACACGTCCGAGTATGGAACTCGGTATCCCTAGCAACCCTGGCCGTCATCGGCGCGGGACAGATGGAGCGCGCGGTGGCGTGCGTAACGTTCTCACGCGCCGACGGCGGAGCCCTACTCGCCTGCGTCGACGAGGGGCCCGACCACACCATCTCCGTGTGGGAGTGGCAGCGGAACGATAAGCATTGCCTCGCTGAGACTAAGGTATGTGTATAACGGTGACCTTCAAATCAATCGGCATTAACAGTGCAGTCAACATAATGTAGATGAGACTAAAGTTTATTTTTTCGGTAACTGCTTTAAATCATTATCAACAGTGATCACCACTGTTGATAATGATACATACAACACTAGACAATGAAATTTAACAAGCCCAGGTGATGACTTTAATCTGTAGCGGACTCGCAGAAAATTTGTTTAAAAAAGTAAGCAAAAAAAGCAAGCAAGCAAGTAATCAGTCGCTGCTGTAATTACCAACTTTGCTCTCTTGACATCATTTACAAACACCCAATTTCTCATTTTGATTACCTACTTCTCTGATTACTTCGCAAATATGGAAACACCTGTATACTTAAACACTAAATGCTCTATTTTGAATCTTCCCCAGTGCTCAGTGGACACGGTGGTGGCAGCAGAGTTCCACCCCCTAGACCGCAACCAGATCGTGACGTGCGGCAAGAACCACATCGCGTTCTGGAACCTCGACCAGACCAACATGCTCTACAAACGGATGGGCGTCTTCGAGACCAGGGACAAACCTAAATACGTCACCTGCCTTGGCTTTACGCAGAACGGTTAGTCTTTTAAACTATTTCAAAAAAATTAGAGGAAGTTATAAGACTGTTTACGTGCTCGTTGTGAAGCAAGAACAGGGTGCTTCAGACCATCAAACTGAAAAACATTTATACTTGGCGATTCTGCTTCTGTATTTACTTACCTAGTTATTAAGTTACATGCAATGGAAATTCTGATTGGAAAAACACGTTATCACTTAAAAAGATTGCCCTCTATAGCCATATAAAGCCTGGCCAGAAAAAATAAAAAACCTCGCTATGTTGCGGAAAATCATTAGAATCCATTTTTGTATTTGAAACATTGTCATTAAAAGTTGTAAATTGATGATAGCGCCTCCAAAGCAGGTTTTTCATTTTTCTGGTCAGGCTTTAAATGCAATATCGATAATCGAAAACTTACACAATAGCCCTACAGAATTTTCAAGCTTTTCCATCTGCCTGTCCCAGTGGGACTTTGTGGTTTATTTACTTGAAGTTAAAAAGTACGAAATAATCGAGTCAAATTCTAACACCCTTCTTTCATGCATGGGTGTTTAGAGTAACTACAAGACATTAAAATATTCTGACGTATACCTACAAAGTGTTGACTTTCTCTAAAAAAAAATTCTTTCCAGGTGATATTATTTACCTACTTGAAGTCAAAATATACCTACGAAATAATCGAGTCAAATTCTAAGTAATTTCTTTAAATGCATGAAAGAAAGGTGTTAGAATAGCTACTAAGTCATGGAAATTTTTTGTGGAATAAAAAAATGTTGTCCCCATTGAAACTGTGCGAGCTGTGTTTTTTAACCAATCAAGAGCTCGGGCGAGATCGGCCAAAAAAAAACACAGCTACACAGCTCGCACAGCTTCAATGGACTGGCAGCCTTATTCTAAAAATAATCTCTTTCCAGGTGACGTCCTATCAGGAGACTCAAACGGCAGCATAATAGTGTGGGGCCGCGGCACCAACACTATACAGAAGTTGGTGCGAGGGGTCCACGAGGGGTCCGTGTTCTCGGTGTGCTGCCTGAAGGAGGGCAACATCGTGAGCGGCGGCGGCAAGGACGGCAGGATCGTCATGTTCGACGCCGACATGAACGCTATGGGCGTTGAGAATGTGGTCAGTCGTGATTTAGTCTTTATTTTAAGGGAGTTAGAGTTGAAAGGGGTTGCCGTACTACTTAAGAACTGCGCTGGGATCTGTTCTCGGTCTTTATCAACTAAGCACGCCTTTCATCTCAATCCAGTTGAGTTCCTCCAGCTCTTTGAGGTCGTTGGTGATCATCTATCCATTGATACCTGATTCTACCTACCGGGAGATGCAAAGAGAGATTTCCCAAAAAACCTTAAGACACTTTTAAACACGCGTGATACCCAACACTCTGACTTAGAAGTCAATTTACAAAGATTCACTTAAGTGGGCATCGCTAAGTGGGTTGACCCAGGTATCGGTGGATTAAATATTCACCAAGGATTAGATGGTCACCAAGAAGGTTGTAGTAGGTAAAGTTCAACTGAACATTTGCTCCTAATTTGGTCTGCAACTTGTATGTAACGAATGGGAGATCGTGCGGGGAAACGAGCATATCTGGAACGATTCTCTGGACATCAGCCGGTTGTTAGACCCAGATATGGCTGGATAGTAGTTAGCGATGCCCAGAGGGTCCTATTTCTATACAGGGGTTCAACCTAAATACGTTACAATGTAGATAGGAGTAAAATCGTCTATCAGCATCGTCTATCAGTATATTTTATGAATATTTAATGGAATGTTAAAATCCTTTGTGTTGCTTCCAACAGATCGAGGGTCACTACGGGGGTGTGCGTGTGGTGGCGGAGGGTCGCGGCAGTCAGCTGTTCATAGGAACCACCAAGAACTGCATCCTGCACGGAGACCTGCAGCTCGGCTTCTCACCTGCCGTATTAGGTAACGTTGCAATTTTTACCCGACTGCGCGACGCAAAGGAGGGTAAGTAATGTGTTTATCAGCCTATGTATGTAAGTATGTATGTAAGTTTGTTCCTTTGTGGTACGAGAGACCAAATGAGTGGGGCGATTTTGATTATTCTTACGTGAACGATCGACGTGTCTTAATCTGGCGCACTCGCAACACTAAAGACATGATGACCTAAAGATATGATGTACCTAATCAAAATTCAATATGGCGACAACCAGACCCCAAAGGAAAAAAAATAAAATTGACGAACTATATTGAGTGGGATATCATTGAATAGGTATTTGAAAATCATCTTCAGGTTTCTCTTATCATTTTTCATTTCAAAACCCCGCGTAACTTTTTTCAATTCTTCAATGTTGATAATACAGGACATGTAGACGAACTCTGGGGCCTAGCGGCTCACCCGTCGCTGCCACAATTCGTGACAGCTGGCTGGGACCGGCTACTCCAACTGTGGGATGGCCTGAGCCACTCAACCGTCTGGAGCAAGGATATTGAGGTACACTAACTAATATAATAATAACACCTGCATGGCTAGCATGGCAGGGTGATATAACGCTATCACGTCTACGCTGATACACTCTCTTTCTATTTGCGCGCGAACGAACGAGATAAAAGGCGTGATATAGCCGTATCACGTGTAACATGCTAGCTACTATATCTATCTACACTAATATTATAAAGAGGAAAGATTTGTACCTATTTTTGTATGTTTGTAATGAATAGGCTCAAAAAGTACTGGGCCGATTTAAAAAATTCTTTCACCATTAGAAAGCTGCATTCACCCTGAGTAACATAGGCTATATTTATTGCTAGAAAAGATTAGACGTCCACCCGTGCGAAGCCGGGACGGGCCGCTAGTATTCTATAAATCTATAGTCTGTGTACCTACACCCGGAAAGATGGTCCAAAGTCTACTTTGGATCCCGGAGAATGGACGTTGCTCTCTAGGCCGACCCCGGAAGAAATGAGACGATCTGGATGCCTTCGACGAAGAGTGGATGAAACTGGCTCAGGACAGGGATGCATGGAGGATAAGGGTTGCACCTCATCTGGCAGCACCGCATCGCCTTTTTTTATCGCTCCATCCTTTTCTGTCACTCAGGAACGTCATTTGCTAGACGCGACCGCCGTCGCGTTCCGTCTATCTTATTTGCTCTAGCAAATGACGTACCTGAGTGACAGAAAAGGATGGAGCGACAGAAAAAGGCGATGCGGTGCTGTCAGATGAGGTTCAACCCTAAAGGGGGAGCAAGCATGTATCCGGGGGGGGGGGGGGGATAGGTGACTTTTGTCTTGAGACACTGCGGTATTTGGGGCGCTAGATAATTTGGATGACAATGTCCTAGAATTAATTAATTAATTATTACAGGAGCGTGCGCAGTGCTGCGCGTGGTCTACCGACGGGGGCGTGATCGCGGTGGGGAGCCTCACCGGCAAGTGGATGGTGTTCGACCCACACTCCAGGGAGCTGCTCGCCCAGCACCAGGACGGGTTAGTCTTTATTTATACTTGCTTTCACATACAGATTCGCTCGTGTCGTAGTGGAGCGTCTAAGTGATGATAACCTTGTGCTGGGTCCTTTGGATGGGTCACCCATCCAATTGTTCAGTATTATGAGTACAATAACCCATTAAAGTAACGCAACTGACTGTCTACCCTAAAACCCTGTATAATTAGCTAATGCGCCTAACTTACAACCCAAATAACTAGATAAGAGCAGTAGGATAATGATGATTAAATAACTGAATAATTATTTTGTACCTCCAGCTCGGAGCCAATCCAAACGATCCAGTACTCGCCTGACAACAAGTTCGTGGCGCTGGGCTCAAGGGACAACTTCATCTACGTGTACCAGGTCGACGACAATGGCAGCAGATACTCCAGGCTCGGCAAGTGTTTGGTGGGTTCAGTTATTTGCAGTTTTATTAAGGTGAAGATGGTAGCAAGGGCAAAACCTGATATTGAAGGTGTAATTACCTGTACCGAAAATAGCTTGCCTTAAAATCAGTTTACATTATGCAACCGATCGCATGGAATCTGAAGTAGGTGCATTGCTACCTGAGTGTGTTTATGTTTTCAGTTTACAAATCGGTTGCATGCGCAAAGTGCAGCGAGAATAAATCATCAATGCATCGAGGAGAAATTGCTCACTCGCTCTCTCATTGAGAATTCGCTGAAAATCGATCGTATGATTCAGCCCTGAATTGCATACGATCGGTTGCATAATGTACCTCAGAACTAAAATCGACATGGGAAATCAAAAATAAATTAAAATTAGTTTACTTACTTCCTCATAACATTATTGATGGTCTTCTTTATTCATAAGATTTTATTTGCCACGAAAATAACAGCTGAATAATAGACCGACCAACTCATGGCATCCCAATACGATATTATCATACTCATACATAACTACATCATTGTCAATAATTTTATTTGTGTTTAATTAATGTTTTAGTCATCAAATTAACAATTTATTATGAATCATTTCACGCACAGTGCACGGAACGAAAGAGGAGAAGGGTAACAATATTATAATCATGCATGTATCATTCGCTTTATTTAGATTCCATTGCCTCCTATCCTATGTAGGACCTATGTAGCATACTCCAATCAAAATAACGAATTTCATCAAGTAGGACCAAGATGATGATTGCATTGATAATACACCCTGTATTAATAGGGAATTGCTTTCTGAAAGTAACTACCCATTTGTGAAAGTACCCATCAAAATTAATAACTTTTACTACGGGACCAGTAAAAGTAGTTCTTATTTATGGATACTTTCACCCCTTTAAGTTTTTGGAAGCACTTGTCTTAAACCTTGTATAAGCCTTTTGCTTCCAAAGCTAAATGGTAGAGCCATGAACTTATTAGAAAGACAGGACCGAGGCAAGCAAGTAACCAGGGGTGGGATTTATCTCAGAGGACAAACCGAAGAATTGTCTCTTTCTATATAACTAGGTTGTTGGTATACCTACTCGGTGAACGAGACACAATCTAGTTCTCAATGTTTCGACATCGAATTTTAGGTGGTATCATAAAGAAAACCACCACTTCAAGGCAAGTTGCTCATTCTAATATAATTGGGCAGGTTAATCACGAACTAAGCTAGCAAGACAAATTAGAGTCATCCCTCGGGCTCGCTGGACTTCATTGTCTAGAGTTGTGAATGGTCGCCGCTGTTGATCCTGGTTTACAGGAGTTCGGTGGGAATGTGTGGTGGGCCTATGCCCGTTACAAACTAAGCTAGCGATACAACCCCACACAATAAAGTAACATTGCATGCAATGTATGCACCCTCCCTTAGTTAACCTTAGTACATCAACAACTATAGTTTCCCTATAGGTAAGTAACATTATGAATGCGTTTTACAGGGGCACTCAAGTTACATAACACACTTGGACTGGTCTGAAGACAGCCAGTACATCAGGAGTAACTCTGGGGACTACGAGCTGTTGTACTGTAAGTATGAACAGTAAAGTTGTTGTTTTAAATACGGAAGTTGCCAAGCACCTATCCAGGAGGGGGAGATAGGACAGTGATATCTACTGCACTGACCTCATTTATGTTCGATCTATTTGTAAGTCGCAATATTAAGTACTGTTAATATTCGAGCTCGCTTCGCTCGCTGCTGGATTTAAGTCGTAGTGCGCTGATCTCACTATATTGCAGTAAACTAGGCTACGATTGTATCGAATTTATTGATTTTACATGTATGCCATGTTAGCTTAATCAAATTAAAGATTGAAAAAGTCGGGCGGCGAGCGGGATTCGAACCCACGACCTGCCTTTCCGGGGCATGCTCCTTTCCAACAGAGCTCGGCCTCGTCGTGGCCTGCGGGGCGCCGACAACTCTGTTGGAGGGGAGCATGCCCCGGAAAGGCAGGTCGTGGGTTCGAATCCCGCTCGCCGCCCGACTTTTGTATCGCAAGGACCTAGACCTTGAACAAACTAGTCCAAGTAAATTGTTTTTTAATTCTAATAAATAGTTATTTTAATATTAAACTAAATTGTCAGGGAACGCAACGACGTGCAGACAAGTGACGTCACCGACATCAATGCGCGACGTCTCGTGGGCGACCAACACCTGCCCCATCACCTTCCAGACCATCGGCGTGTGGCCCGAGAACGCCGACGGCACCGACATCAACTCCTGCACCAGGTGCGTGTCAGTCATCATCATCATCCAGCAACATTGATGATGATTATCTAACCGATCTCGACTACAGCAACATCTTTCTTAGAAAAACAGTCGGGTCAATCGCTAAACATAGTCATGTGCTCTTTCTAGTCCTTATATCTATCAAATCAGACCACATCAACCCACTGCTGGGCATAGACTTCCTTTTTATTGCGCCATTCCTTACGGTCTTGTGCCAATCTGATCTCTGACCCGCAACCCTTACAATGCTCGCTGACCAAGTGCTCTCTTGGTCCACGAGGAACAAGGTTTCCTCGTGGACCCACCCCACCAGTGGGACAAATTAGTGGGTCCACGAGGAAGTACCGTCTGACCAAAACGTGTTGGTGGTCTGCCTACTGACCTCCTTCCTTCAGTTGGTCACCCTTCTGATACTGGCTTGGCCCACCGGCCGTCTTCCGGCCAAGTGCGTCCATCTCCACTTTAATTTTGTAATCAGGAGTGCGATTTTTCAATGTCAATGAAAATGTATGGAGATACGCATCTTTCTGCTGCTAATTTTACTCTCAAAAATCGCACTCCTGGAGTATGATTTTTTTATGTCGAATCAGCAGTAGAAAGATGCACGTCTCCATAGTAATATTGAAATTTTCAACTGCTGAGTTTCAAAAATCGCAAACGCACTCCAGATCTCAAACGTCGTTGATAATACCGAATAATATTAATTGTCAATTAAAAACTGTTTGTTCAGGTCGCACGATGGAAGATTGGTGGCGACCGGAGATGACTTCGGTAAAGTGAAACTCTACGGTTATCCTGTAACACAACCTAAGGTGAGCACAACTTACTTATAACATTAAAACACGTTATACAGAATGTATATTTCACATCCAGTGAGAAATCACTGCAAAGGTAACAACTCTTTGACTTCGATGTAGTACAGTAGGCAATGGTGTATTTCTGTCTCGCTTGCACATGTTTATCTCTTGTTTTTGTATTTTTGACATGACAGCAAAGTGTCTAAGGGTGTACCTAAGTCAGGCTATGGGTATCTAGTAATAGATACTCTTTCTTATAATGTGGTATGGGTGTCCCCTCGTACTCCGTAACAGTAGGTACCTACTCAATGTAATAATTGAATGTATTTGTCTGTAGTCGCTGTGCCACCAGTACGGCGGGCACTCGTCGCACGTGACGTGCGTGCGGTTCCTACCGGACGACTCGCGCCTCGTCACCACGGGCGGCCTCGACACCAGCGTCATGCAGTGGGTGCTAGACTAGAACGTGCTAGACTTATACCTAGTACTGCTGCACTCTACCTGTCTACGCGTCCCGCTGCCTCGCCACGTCACCGTCTGTGCCACCATGTCACCACGGGCGGCCTCGACACACCAGCGTCATGCAGGGGGTGCTAGACTAACATATACTGCTGTTAACGCATCTCAACATGATCTATTTGAGGCCTCCTTCCTATTGCGTGTTGGATATCATATGCGTGCCCTGTGCGTATAAGCATAGGGTCAGCGCACACCCAGCGTAAATCTGCTCGCGCATGCTCGAGCATGTTCTTTGCAGTCGCGCACACCTAGCGGCAAAATCCGCCGGCGGCAGAGGCGAAATCCGCCGGCGGCAGCGGCGGATGCTCGAGCATGCGCGAGCATGCTCGCGCGTGTTCGAACAGTCTCGCGGATGCTCCCGTGTTGCTACAGTTGACAGTGAATTTTGCAGTTGTGTTTACAATATTTTAAAGTAAAGACGTGCGAAGAGTAATTTTAACGTATGGTGGACTGGGATTTGGTAATTATTGGGTTACTAGCAGAGGAAGAGGAGCAAGAAGAGCACATCAATGAAATGAAAAGAGGACGACACAAAATTGAAAGAAGAATATGGGCTGAAGCAACCTGGCAAGAAAGATGTACATTTGGGGAATACCACACCCTGTGCTACGGTTTAAAGTTCAAGGGACAGTTATTTTATGACTACTATAAAATGGAATATGAACAATTTGAAAACCTACTAAATCTGCTTCGACCTTTGAGATTTTCATTGTATTTTCAAAAAGAGTTAGATTATTATATATTTTCTGTACTAAATTGCCCTTTTCGTGCTAAAGTAGTTAAAAAATATGCTAGATTTAGTCCGAAACCGGCAGAAGTGGCAACACTTACGACGGATCGCAAGCATCGACACGGGCGTATGCTCGAGCATGCTCGCGACTGCTCGCGTCGCCGCGAGGAGCATACGCGAGCATACTCGAACAGACGCTGAAGGGATTTAATCACTTGCAAGCTATTTTCGACTTTATTTCAATGGGAATAGAGTTCATTATCAATTGAATCAATGAAATCTGCTCGCGCATGCTCGAACAGTTTTACGCTAGGTGTGCGCTGACCCAAGGCGTTTCCGTTAGTGCGCATCAGATAAACGAAGTTTTAAAACCGGATGAAATTAACGGAACGGTAAAAAAAAACATCCGATACGGTATTATTTTTTGAAATAGTTAACTAATTTGAACTGCAAGGGTCGATCCATGTATGAGCTGAGCGCATTATGAACGAAGTGAGCGAGCACCGAGTGAATTTAGAGAGTGCGAAAGGTAGGTAGATATACTATATTATTTTGGAGTGGTCAGGAACTTTGTATTTTTGTGGTTAGGTTGCAGCAACCACTAATTGAATTAGGTACTTCAGACCGCCTTTGCAATTGAAATTGAAGAAAGCAAAGATTTCAAAGTACCTAAAATGCTCGGTAGACGCGTGAATGATAATGGAAAATTAGCCCAACTACGAGCCATTTTTACTCCGTTGTCTTGCTCATAAAGATTTTAGTTCATGGGTAATTTTGTTTGTTTTCAAACTTTTTTTCAAATGATTTAAAAAAGAAGTACAAGCCTCAAACTACACTTTACGGGGGTTTATAAGAAATACTGAGATTTAATTTTAATTTTAGTGTCCAGTACAAAACGTTGTTTTTATTCATTGACCAAGTTAAATAAGTACATTTTTCATACAAATTTCATCATCATCATCACTATAATCCTGCCTACGGCCTAACCTCATGGTATGGGCTTTTACTTGAATCGACCTAAAGGCATTGAAATTGTGATTTATACAAAGGAATATGTGTTTTCTGAGCACTGTATTTGAGTGCACAATTGCTTGTCATTTTTCCGGCCTAAGTGAAATATCTCTTTTTTTTTCTTACTACTTATGACGAATTAATTGACAAGAAGGAAAGGATCTGGTGAAAATTGTAGGGTGACCAGAATATCATGCAAAAGTAGTAAATAAGTAAAGTTATTTGCTATTTTGGCATGACGCTAGTCTCCCTATGCTAGAAGTGATAAAAGAATCAAAATGGATCTAATTTTAAAGTCATCCCTTTTGATCGAGAAATCCATAAGATTTTATAAGTAAATAGAATTGAAACCCCTATACTATTTTATCACTCCGATTATTTAAACTATTTTATATTAAAATCATGAAATCTTTAGAATGGAATAGATAACGAATGCACGGTTGTGAAAATGGTAAAGAGCGAGTCAATACTTACACTATTATCAGCTTACTCCGTCGATTTTAATCTTTTCACGTTTTGTAAATTGGCAACACTGAATTTTAGTGGAACTTTTTACACTTGCAACACTGCGAATATTGTTAATATTGAGCTTTTTAGCTTAACTTTAGTATAAGTATAATAATATTTTTGTGGCACGTGTTTTAATATGTTTAAATGATAATTATTTAAGCCATGGAGATCAATTACAAATTAGGTTATGTTTTAATTATAAGTTTAAATGTAATTTTAAGTTTTTCAACATGGTTTATGAAGATAGGAACTTTATATAAAACATTTGTAAGTTTGGAGGGTTTCCGGTTTAGCATGATGCGCCTGGTAATATTAATAATACCCCATGCCTTTTCTGTCGCGCTGACATGCGAGCCCCAGTTAAAGCAAGTGTTAAAATTTAAAAAAATCTGAGTATCAAGAAAATGTACGAAAATTAGTTGCAAAAGCAAATTGCAGCTTTAAATTTTCAAGATATTGAAAAATATTCGCATATACCCCTGTATACGCATTTTCCCCTTATCTTAAAATTTTAATAACAAAATAAGACACTTTAATAAATAATAACATACAAATACAAAGATATCTATTAAAATCGGGGACCACCCCTGAAAATAAGGCCTACAAATAGGTGATCTAAAAACTACAACTAAATAAGTTTTTCGTTCTTTCAAGTTCCTCATTTACATAAATCATGTTGTCTTTACACAGGCAATTAAACCGCAAAGGCGCCGCATAGCCGGCCACCAGCGGGAACGAACAAATTAGAATTATCTAATTCGTTCAAGGGAATGTTGTTCGAGCAATTAGCTCGTAAATATTCCCCTGCAAGGACCACCTTTCAATGCTTTCATTTTCGTACATCGAAAATAGTTCCGCTCGTCAAACTTCGTTTGCGCAGAGCAGAACCGAGTCCCCGACAAAACCCGAAGGCATTTAGTAATCAAACCAAAATCAAAGCTATGACTGTGAATCAAAGGGTGCATAGTCGGATAGCAGCGAAAAGGGTGCGGAAACAATTAGCCAGTAGAGGCAAGGGGCGCATCCTGAATGGACAATAGAAATTTCGCGCGCTATTAAAATTTATCAACTGCGCAGTTACATCGCTAAGAGGCAGATCAGCGCCTTGATCTGGCTGTTAAGATAAAGGATACTTTTCTTGGCAGATACCGTTAGCAGGATCCTGTGAAACGGAAAATTAAGATCTTAAGAACAAGAAGATAGCCGGCCTCTTCTTGTTAGGCTATCTCACACTTTATCAGGAAGTGGTGGAACAGGCACTAAAACTTATAAACCTGGTACTACTAACTGTTACAGTAGTTGTTAAAAGCGGCGTCTTGTGGTTTAATTGTCTGCGTCTATAAGGAATATCTTCGAAGGACACATTCCCTTAGTTCTCTCGTACGGTTTCGCTATAACCTAGTCACAGTTAGACTTTCATTCCATTGCGTTTCTAATTATTTCCATCGCCTAGTTTTAAAACTTTATTTTAGCACTAATTTAAGGTATTTGTTGTAAATATTAATGTATGATGGAGTTTGTCCGTCTTTTTGAATGTGCCTCTAATAAAAAAAATGTTTATTGATGTATTTTGTTTAATTTAGAACCCTTATTTAGAACACTTAAATGCTTTAAAAAAAACCAAAAGCCGAATATCTCATGACGATTTCTAATGAAGGATTTGAAGGAACCAAAAGTATAAAAATGTGTAATAAGTGTTGTAAATGTGTATAGAGCCGCCACAGAACAGATCGGCTTCGCTTTAATAGAAGTAGCATGCAGATGCAGCCCGCGTGCCACTGATATGGTCGATGACATCTTTTCATACATTTCGTTCGACAAAAGGTCATAAGACACTGCGACAATTTAATGAAAAGAATTATGAAGAGCACTACATATGAAGCACATCTCGATTTTTATCGTATTCTCTACAGATCTCCGCAGACTACTACTTTGATTATACAGGGTGAAATTGATATCATTAGCATCCTTTTAAACTAAGAGTCTACCAATCAAACTGAACAACTTTTACTATAGGGGCAAACCAATCGGAGCAAATAAAATATCGGCTGTTGCATACGTATGAGTCGCGAACTCACGCGTCGACGTTGCAGTTTATTTGCTCCGATCAGTTTGCTCCCATAGTAAAAGTTGTTCAGTTTGATGGGTAGACTCCTAGTTTAAAAGGATGCTAATGATATCAATTTCACCCTGCAGAATTGTAGATGATGAAAGATTTTAAAATTCTGAGTGTTAGCTCTGATTAGGCTGAGAAATGCTCGAGTATTTTAGCAGCACTGTTAACACAGAATACATAATAGTACCTACTACATATACCGCAGATACCGCACCATACCGCAAAATGGCATACAGACATAAAGCGATCGGAACGGAGCTTGTGCTAAAGCCATTTTGTTTCTGTAGTAGTACTATTCGTGACGCATCGTTATATGGTGTGCTGATAGTTAAATTCGAACAAACACCAACTGTTTGCTTTTTAATTAATTCAAAAGTAGTAAATTCGAAAATGAAAACACATATGCCTTGCAATTCTAAATCATTCTAAAACGTTGTTACTAAAAGTAAAATAATTTATTAAAATAACAATAAAACATAATAATTATCAAATTAACTAACATCGTTACAAAATAAACATAAAATTATTATTCAAAATAATGAAACTCCCGAAACCCGGAAATGTTTGTGATATTGCCAACGCTATTTCATTGGAATTATGAATTATTTCATCCAATCACGTCAGTTTTAAAATCAATAAAGCGTATAATATTTTAGCTAAAGATTTTCATATTATTTTGATCAACAAAATACATAATATTTACACTACAGAGTTTCAAGAGTCTAAAAAAAACTAAAACTTAAAATAAAAACAGTATCGAACTGACTAAACAAAAAACCTATTTCCACTTCTGTTAACAAAAATAACTTTTCGTTATAACGGATATTTACATCGGCATATCGGTAGAAAAAGATAATTCGAGGATAATTGATGTCATACCTTTTTATCGCTTATTTACACCAAGTCTCTTGCCGCAAAAAGTTATATTTATTTGGCGACAATTGACTTAGCAACATTTTTAAACAGGTTTATCATCGCCTGATTTCAATCATTTCATCTACAACTTTTCGAACTGAC
Organism: Agonopterix subpropinquella; assembly: GCA_922987775.1. Taxonomy (NCBI): domain Eukaryota; kingdom Metazoa; phylum Arthropoda; class Insecta; order Lepidoptera; family Depressariidae; genus Agonopterix; species Agonopterix subpropinquella. The sequence continues at coordinate 36,062,570 of OV277694.1, read as the reverse complement.
TAAGCAATTTGTAAATCTTATGATAAGTAATTGCGTGTTTCGTGGTCCCGATTGACCCCCGTTTTAAGTTGCGATGAACCTAAGTACAAGGTCCTACGCACTATTTTTGTCTGACTGATAGGTCAAGATACATGCTGCGCAATGTACTATAATTCTAGTACAATGAGCGCGACAAGGCTTTGTCGCGCCTTCTATCTTACTCATATCTACGCAAAAAGATAGAGACCTAAGACAACACGTCACAGTTCGAGATAGAAACATAAATGGACCAATTCGAAGTTTTGAAATCATAAAATGTTATGAAATAAGCGAACTATATTTAATATATTTTTGCCAAATGACGCTGCGCGTTATAGCGAAGTACCCAGACTTTCAAATATGCATACATGAACAAATTTAGAGTGGGCACAGAAAGAAAACTTCAAATGGGAGTCATAAAAAATATGTCATTATATAAGCATTTTTTTTGGATCATTTTTCAATCAGTCAATTGTACAGCACTTCATTCATGATAATTTAATTTTTCTATTTATACTTTCTCCATAAAGATAATTATGTTCTGCCGTTTACTTTGTTTCTTATTAAAATTGGTCCATTACAGTTTATTAAGCCAAAAAGCTATGACATCCAGGATAGGACAAAAGCAGGACCACTACTGAAACATGTTAAAAATCGTTCAACGATTTAATAGTCTACATAACAACTACACCTAGATCAACTGTTCTACACTATTAGCTGACATCTCGAGTAATCTCCACGCAGCCTTAGGGTTGAGCTCCTGTGGATCCCTACAAAGGACCCATACGTAGTTTACCCTCATCACTTTGTCTGGTGAGCCCTCGATAACTTTGTTTTTACCATCTCGAACGCACATGATTTGCTGAGACTGGAATGTGATGACTAGTACAGGTCCTTGGTCCATCATTTTGCCCATGACTAACTCTATTTGTTCGATATCAAGGATTTTTGAGTCTAGATGGTATCCGAGCTGTTTGCACTGTTTTATTGGTGTTGCGAGGATGTTGAAAACGCCTTCGTAGCACCAGTCTTTTAGAATTTCTAGGTCCCCGCGTACCATAGCTTCTAGGATGTTGGGTATGATGTCGTTCGCGCAATCTTCTATGAAACTTTGGGAGGTGAAGTTTGGGTCGATTTTGCAGATTTCGGTCAACGTTTTGGACAGTTCGGTCTTCTCGAATATGTTCCCGAATAGACTGCTCACTTTCTCTGTGACTAGCCGCGATGCTCTTACCACGGGGTTCTCTGATTCTTCGTATCTTATCTTCCAGTCTAATACCTGTTAAATAATTAGGTTATTAGTTTCATTTATTCTGAAAATCGTCTACAGCTATGCACGCACATCCCATTTTATTAGAGAGTTCAATGTCATGTCATCTGAATTCGAAAATTGATTTTTTATTTATTCTAAAGACCACCAAAAAGAGAAAGGACAAATTCCACCATTATAGCGAATTCCTCGACTAAACCCCAGTGGAACCTAGAGATTATGTATGACTGAGAATACAGATTTCAAGGATGAGGAGAGGAATTTCTTGACAAAAGTAGAATCGAAGCAGAGTTCGAGGAAGCGACAGAGAATATCGGTTAGCAGCCATTGCGGTGGCTTAATGGTATGTGGTATCAGTAAATAGGTTTTTTGCCATCCTAGTCTAATCAGCAACTCTTTAGCAGCGGTATGACATTCGATAAAGAGCATTATGTATGTATTGCTCCTGACCTATTTCTTACCTGCTTCAACTCCTTTGTTGGCGTTGATGAGATTTGATGTGGCTTGCATAGCGAAAGCGAATATTCTTAGAGAAGATCCTCGCACATAGCGGGCACGTGGGCACGTCATTTTTATATTGATATTGTACAGGGTGTAACAAAACACCTTAGTACACTCTCTACACAATACCACAGATTATTTAATAGTTACACAATACCTTGTTGATGTACTGGTTGTTGGACTTGAAGTTCTCCCACTGCTGGTAGAACTTGGAGTCTCGATGTAGCTCCACGCCGACCGTCTCCGTGTCCGGCGCGAACGTGCGCTCGTCTTCCGCCACCTACACAACGATACTCTATCAATCAATCAATCAATCATTTACTTATAAACAGTTGATTACAATACAACATGGATATAATTTTAGTTCGTTCGCTGTTTCACCCTCAGATGAACGAATTTATCGGCGCCCGCGACGTCTAGATCTCGTTCTCCATCTTGTTCACAGTAATCATGTCAATTCGGATTTCGGACATAAAGAACACTGGGCAAAAATGTACGGCTACTGGTCCAAGAGCCGTAGATTTTTATGGCATAAGTAGGAACAGAATACCGAAACGTAAACTATACAAAATATTTGCAAATAAAAAAGCTCAGACTGCAGCTATGGCTGGTTTCAGAATCGCGCTAACCGCCGGCGCTGACCGACAGCGTTTCACTGTGAAACGATACAAGGTAAGCCTAGCTCGTGGCACGCGCGTTAACCAAACTCGTCAGCGTGACTCTAAAACCAGCCTATTAAAAGTTATTATTGCAACAGTAATAAGGCTCAAGTTTACAATAACGTCAATTTTATAATGGAATACGATTTTCTCGATTTGAGTGTACAGGCGTTAAACGATGACAATTTTGCGGTGAGAAATCTGCGGCGTCTCAAAAAAAGGACCGTATAAACACTTTTCGCACGACTATTTCACGGCATGCGAACGTTCGCAAGGAAAGAGCACGCGTCTATTTTTCGGTGCTAGTGACCTCCGCCCGCGTCACTCGCAACCCCCGCGCCAATCTTTCGACTCGTGTAAACGCGTCGTGCTAATCGTTAGCACGGTTTAAAAAATTGGCACCGCGAAATTGTCATCGTCTAAACCTACCATTCGAGATGACTTTCGGCTAAAGATTCTTATGCATCAAACCTGTCTGTATGATTGATTGAAAAGTGAATACATACTTCGACACGTTTCCGCAGACTGATGGGCGACGTGTAAACGCGTCCTTCGAGGCCTCGCGCCGCCATTTCGTTCTTCACCACCTCCGTCGCCTGTTCACACACAACGTTAGCAATGAGACATTTTCAATGGTTGGTTGATACGAACATAACATTCAAGCATATTTTAATGTAAACATGAATAGTAGATGAGGAATTCGGTTTCTCGAGAGGGTCCAATTGTTCATTCTGTGCTACCTTTAAATATGGCTCAATCCAATTGAAAGGGCAACCGCCGCTCTCCCTTGAAAAAATACCTTAAAATGTATAGAAGTTCTGACTGAAGTCAAATGTGTAATAAATTATGAGGTTTTATAAGAACGACTCAGATAGTATCATTTATTTTTATTTAACGAGTTATTTAATCATTTATTATTAATAAATTATAAAAAAGCAGCAACAATGCTGCAACCCAACATGGCTGTCAATGTTGTTTAGTAGGAGGAGGTAGGAGGTGTTGCAAGCACAATGTTTTTTTTATATAAAAATGATAAAAACTAATAAATCATTATAAAATAAACTAATGCCTGCAGTTAGTTTCTAGTGTTCCATAAGTCCATAATAAAAATAGAAGGACGGTTATACATTTTTGGGTATTATGTGCCAGATGTCCTTTAGCAAATATACTATTTAGATAAGCGAAAACCGAAAAATATCACTATATTTTTTTTCTCATACAAAAGTGAAACACCCTAACGGTTACACTGCCAGTAGATTATCCTGTGGTATCTTTTTCTTAAGTCGGCGGGTCTGAGTCTCTTCCCTCACTAGATTTTATATTTGGGTGGTCCTTTTCTGATAATTTAGTTTGAACTCTACTATTTCCTCCATCACTAGCGAACATTAGGGTCACTGTGAAGTATGTCATTTGTGACATACCAAGGTTATGGTCCGCAGGACCTTTGATTGTCAGCGCTGTACTTACTAGTGAAACATGGAAGTTCTGAGGTTTCAGAATATCTCTCGACTACCAACTCGGGGAATATAGTCGTGGACAATTATGCAGTAAGTACAAACTTACTTGTGAAATAGTCCTGAAAGCAGATGTTTGCCCGATGCGTTGACTTTTGTCAGCTATACTCTCTGCGGCATCTTTGGCTGATTTTGAGATATCTTCCGTCAGCTTTCCTGTAATTTGTATATTTTTTATTTATATCTCTGACTGACTACCCCCTCTCGGGGCATATAGTCGTGATCATATGTATGAATAATGTGAGTACAATGTGTATGTACTTAAGTGTTATTTATAACTTTTTACATTTAAATAAAAAATAATATTATGAATAAGTTAAATTCTAATTGCAATATTAGACTTTTTATTTATTTTATAATTGAATTTCATACACATGTATGTATACATTATCAGTCCCTTTAATATCGATCAACGAGAAAATAATAAATTCTTTTGACACTCCATTGACTCACTGATGAAGTCACAAAGTAAGACATCTTTTAAGCTTCCATAACAAACAGTATCCGTTCAAAACTTACCAGCTTTCTTGGCGATGTCAGTCTTGCCGGCCTCTTCCAGGACATGTTCGACCTTGTCCTTCAGTCCCTCAAACGTACCCTTCAGCACCTCCGAGCTCTTGGACGCCTCCGACTCAACCGCGTGGAACTTCCGTCGAGCTGCCTACAATTGTGAACGATCGGTAAAGATTTTATGATTTAAAAACAGGAATTCACTGAAAATATATAGAGCCCTTCTTAAATACTCACGTTTCTTTAAGGGGACCATCAGAACAACATCAAACAATGGTCAGAAGTGCATACTATCAGTTTAAAATAACAATGTGCATGACCTTGAAGGGCCGTTGGATAATATCACTCGGTTGATAAAGGAATGTAGACTCTATGCAAAGGAAATAATCATTTGAATGAATCAAGTGAAGGTCGTCTGATTGAGTGACGTCACATTTGCGAGCGAGGTCATGCACATTGTTATTTTAAACTGATAGTAAAGAATTAAAAAAAATATATCTATAAGTATATTGTACAACAGATATGATTCCAAATGATCACATTATATGAATTAGATTTTACCTGCGGCGACACAGTAAGTATAAGAATGAGTATCAATTACTACATACCTGCAAATTCATCTGAGAGATTTTCAGAATATGTACACACCCCTTTGCATTACTTTAGAGGTATATTTTCGAAAGGAACATTTCAGAGTGGACCCCTCCCTACATACTGTGTAGAATATACTCTTTAGGCTGTGTTGTCTGTCGATCAATCAGTAACAGAACTGGTTTGTCCATTCATCATCATATCAGCCGAAAGACGTCCACTGCTGGACATAGGCCTCCCCCAAAATGTGAGGATTAGCCATAATCACCACACTTGGCACTTGTTGGCGATCACATTTGTATTGAATGTGTGTACTCAGAGGATATGGTAAAAGAAATTACCGATACAACACCACAGGCCAGCATACACCGGACCCAAGATCGAGCAGCCTGGAGAGCTGTGGTGGCAGCGGCCCACGATGGTCACAACCGTCAGCCATGAGGTTATGACCAAGAAGAAGACTCAGAGGATGCTTCTGCCCATCCTCCGGTAGATCCCTTTAGATACATTGAGATTGTACAAACCTGCAATGCTTCAGAATTCTCCAACTTCTGAGCTTCTTCTCTGAACTTCTTGATGTTGTCCTTCATCTCCTTGTTCTTAGCGATGTCCTCTTTAATATTCTCGATGATGGACGAGAAGAAGCCCTTCCGAGCCGAGTAGCTGCGGCATTCATGGAGTGCGTGCTGGAATTTGTTCATTATTTTTATTTATTACTAGAGTTTACCCATAGCTTCGTCTGCAATTATATCATATTTTAAGTCAAATCATAAGCTATCAAACAAAAAAAGTTTCATCGAAATCATTCAGTAGTTTTTGCTTGACGCTGTTACAAACAAACAAACAGACAGACAAAAATTCTTTAACAATACTTAATCAAACCGAGATTCAAACCCAGGACCTCTGCTGGATCGGCAATCTGACATTGGTATTGAATAAGTATTATGGTGGTTATCTTATCATTATCTAGATATGACTATGATCATTCAATGAATGAAATGTTTTACTTAAAACTGTGCTAAAATTGGCAACTATCCTGCAGCACGAATTTAGGGGGGGAAAGGGGGGGGGGGGTTTCCTCACTACCCCGCTAGAGAACCCTCCCCCTACCCCTAATTATACGAGCCGCAATATACTAACTAGAGCTCCAAAAATTATGTACAAGCTCCTACATAATATACATAATTTTAGTACATAGTTTTAAATATTTCTCATAATTTAAATTTTGTATTTGGTCCTCACCTGATGTTCATATTTCATAGAAAGTATCGTCGTTTTGGAATTAATTGGCACGGCACATTTCCAACGCGCGGGACTGTATAATAACTGGCGACAGGCATGCTGCAAAAATACGAAATTCATAACTTCTTTCGGAATAGTTCACAAGGGCCAATTCACATAACCTAACTTCTGTCACAAATTTTTAGTTACCATATTGTAAAAGCACGAATGAGCCACACGGATTTTTGTTTAATAATTATTAATTAGTTTATTTAGTTTTTGTAATTTAGCTGTAGAGCGGAAAAATAGATTTTTTTTAAACTACGACATTGACGAAAAATCCATTCATAATCCGTGCGATCTGCTGTCAAAAAGAACTAGTTTGTTTTCGTTGGTGAATTTAGCGATGTCAAGCGAAAAGTAAAAAAAATATGAAAGAGAACTTGTAATTTGTGTCCTCCAAATTGAGTCAAAATAAGATTTCTATTATACAGGGTGTTTGGTGCATCGTTGGCCAAATTGAATTGGTGGATAGCAGGGGTCTTTTGCTATCTTGCCACGCCCCCAAAAAAAATTCTCACATCATGGATTTTTTTAGGTGAATTTTTTAGGGGTTTTCTCAAAAAAGTCCGAAAGGCAGCATTGAAGCTTGAATAAAAAAAAAGTTGTAGGTGCAACCTAACTTTTTTTTTTATTTGATTGTCCAATGTTGTACGCAGTGCTGCCAATGGACATTTCTTGATTCCCCGCTTAAGTTAAGTAGGCTCAATTCCCCGAATTTTCCCGATTTCCAATCATGCATTCCCCGAACATTCCCTTACACTATAGTATTCAAGAAATAAAGCATTTTTTCATGCAAAATGTAGTTTAATGTTTCACAAAATTACTTTTATCAACTTCTTTGTCTTCTAATTTTTATCAAAAATCTACTTAAATATTTAGAACACAATGAGTTTTATAGGTATATTGTCACTTTACTACTTTTAGCTGACGTCTGCAGCGAGGTCAACGCCTCGCTGTCCAATGTATCGTATTATAAAATTTATAATTGATTTTCGCTAATAAACACCAGTGATGGTTTGAACTTATTTACGCGTGGTTATTTTCGAGTACCTCCTTCTCCTAACCTGCACGCCCTATACGAACGCTACAAGTGGTGACCCCGACGTGATATAAGGACCAAAACTTTACAGAAACACAGTGTACAGTGTCGAGGAGTGCGCAGTGAATTTTTTTTAAATAACTATGAGTTACGAAAACGTGTATCTATCCGGCACCGGCGGTTCAGGAGCGCCTGGAGGACATGGCGGCGCAGGCGGATCGCTCAGCAACCCTAACGCACAAGCTAGTGGTGAACTAGCGGTGATTACCGTGTCGTCTAAAATACCTGAATTTTGGACTGAGATGCCACGCGTATGGTTTGCACAATTTGAGACAATAATGGCACCCCAGAAACAAAGTGACGATACCAAATTCAGCCTAGTTGTATCGAAGCTTTCCAAGGACGCAGTACGACAAATATCCGACATTTTGGTAACACCATCGAAGGAACAGAAATACGAAACCCTAAAGAAACGATTACTTTCGGTATACGAAGAGTCAGAAGAGAGACAGTTTCAAAAATTAGTTGGTGAAATAGAGTTGGGCGACCAGAAACCTTCGCAGCTGTTGCGACGCATGCGTGAATTAGCAAATAACACGAAGGTAACTGATAAGACACTGCACAATTTATGGACTTCAAGGCTTCCATCACACGTACGTGCAGTCCTGACGGTCAGCCAGGACCAATCACTCGAAAACCTGGCAGGAATAGCCGATAAAATTATGGAAAATAAAGGAGACAGCTCTATCAACGAAGTGTCGAGCAACCAACCATTGGTTATGACGGAGTTATTAACGCAAGTACACAAGATGTCTTTAGAGTTGGCAGCACTTCGGGCTCAGGTCGATCACAGGAGAGATAATCGTCGTTTTAACAACCGCAGCAGAAGTCAGAGTCGTCATAGATCAGGGTCGCGTACTCCAAGGATAACACCAGACAGCCCAAAATGGCTATGTCGATATCACTTACGCTATAGAAATCGGGCACGAAACTGTGAAAAACCATGTAATTGGAAAAACCCGTCGGAAAACTAGAGTTAGCGTTGAAAGAGGCGGCCGTCAGCGCTATTCTACCATCAAGCCGTCTATGCGTTACCGACCGAAAAGGTGGATATCGCTTCTTAGTAGATACAGGCGCAAATATCTCAGTGATACCTAAAGGCAAGAGACATATCACCAGAGATCATACCTACAAGTTATACGCAGCCGATGGCACAGAAATTATAACATACGGCGACAAAACGCTAACACTAGATCTGAATATGAGACGGCCATACCAATGGACATTCATTATCGCAGACATTACCCAACCAATTTTAGGCGCCGATTTTCTTGAACATCATAACATTTTAGTGGACCTCAGAAGGAGGAAATTAATTGATGGAACAACAGGCCTACTTACGACAGGAAAAATAACGCAGTCTGATTTACCTACCTTGCGAACGATAAATGTTTCAAACCCATTTACAAGTATATTGGAAAAATACACAAATATTACGAAGCCTATGAATACGGCCACGCTTCCAAAACATAACGTCGTACATCAAATCATCACCGAAGGTCATCCCGTCCACTCAAAGTGTCGTCCGCTGCCCGCTGATAAGTATAACAGAGTTAAGGTGGACTTCCGATGCTAGCGGCCGACGCGTCTGACGCGCGCGGCTCGCGGCCGACGGCCGATGCGGCCATACTAGTTACTATGAAAACGTATGGCGCCGCTTCCGATGCCAGCGAATGACGCGCGCGTCAGACGCGCGCGGCCGATGTCTATCGCATCGGCCGCGGCCGCGCGCGGCTATGCTCTGACGTCACGCAGAACAAGAATGTTTGCCAGAAATATTAGAGTTTTTACCGAAAATTTGCTTAATTTTTTTACTATTTTATTTGTATTTTATTATCTGCAAGGTCGCTTCAACACCATTTATCGTGCCACTTGAAACAACTTTTTCTTTTTTAATGACTTTCGGAAAATTCCTCTTGCCTTCATAATTATTAGTTAGACAGCGATCCATATACGGGTTAAAAAGCCAAGGGGACGCAACGCATCCCTGTCTAATTAAATTACTCCCAAAAATTTATTTTATAAAAAATCATGTAAAAAAAAGGATTCATAAATTCTCTAAACCTATCAATCAGTCAAATATTCTTTATTAAAATATATATTGGTTTTTTTGTTTGTATTTTTATGTTTTTGTGTAAACACCAAAACATAGGAACATACCCTAAATTTCGGGGAAAATACCCTAAAGTGATAACACTCCGCACAATAGGCACGCGTCAGTCGCTGACCTCGGAAGTGAGGTCTGTCGTCGGCCGCGCGCGTCTGACGCGAGGTTCTGTCATATATGACAGAACCTCGCGTCAGACGCGCGCGTTAGTCGCATCGGCCGCTGGCATCGGAAGTCCACCTTTAAGAAGGAGATTGAGCTAATGTTACAGATGGGTTTATGCCGACCATCTAAGAGCCCCTGGTCAAGTCCGATACACGTCACTAAGAAGAAAAACGGTGACCTACGATTGTGCGGAGACTATAGAAGGCTTAACGCTATCACAGTCCCCGACCGATACCCGATACCTAGACTCTTAGATTTTACATACCTACTACCGGGAACAACAATTTATTCCAGAATCGATCTCCAGAGAGCCTATAATCATATTCCAGTCCAAGAAGTGGAAAAGACCGCAGTAATAACCCCGTTTGGCCTATTCGAATTTCCACGAATGCCATTCGGATTACGCAATGCTGGCCAAACGTTCGTAAGATTTTTAAATTCCATATTATTCGGCTTGGACTTCATATTTACATACATCGACGATATTTTAATAGCCTCAAAAAGCGAAGAAGAGCATAAACGTCACCTAAACGAAGTATTTAAAAGACTGGAAGAAAATGGCATGACTGTCAATCAAGACAAATGCGAGTTTGGAAAAGCGCAAATAGAATTTTTAGGATATCTTATCACTCCAACAGGGATCAAACCGCTCCCGGAAAAGGTCGAAACGATCCAAAATTACCCAAGGCCCCGGACAGTACAAGAATTAAGAAGATTTCTCGGTATGATGAATTTCTACCGCAATAACATCCCACATGCAGCAAAGTATCAAGCTCGTCTGAACAAATATTTATGTGGTTCGAAAAAGAAGGACAAGACTATTATTACGTGGACCACGGACGCGATAGAAGCGTTTGATCAATGTAGGGAATGTTTAAGCAACGCCGTTACATTGACATCCCCGTCACCAAGCGCACCATTATCATTGATGACCGACGCATCTCAAAACTGCGTCGGCGCAGTATTACAACAATATGTCAACGAGAAATGGCACCCACTAGCATTTTACTCAAAATCATTAAGTACAGCTCAGACTAACTACAGCACTTATGACCGAGAATTACTCGCAATTTACATGGCAATAACACACTTCCAGCGATATATAGAAGGTCGAGAATTAATTGTGTACAGTGATCATAAGCCATTATGTCATGCGTATACTACTAAACATAGCGTTTCAAACGAAAAGGCTTCGCTTAGGCGATTACGTCACCTAGAATACATCGCGCAGTTCACGACAGACATACGACACCTAGCTGGCGAAGACAATCCGGTAGCCGACGCTTTGTCCCGATTAGCACAAATTGATTGCCCGTCACCACTGAATTGGAATGAGATTGCCGACATGCAAAAGCTGGATCCCGAACTCAATCAACTGTTAAAGAAAAGTAACCTGAATTGGAAAAATATTAACCTAACCGATAAACAATTATTTTGTGAGAGTTCGCACACAGAGTTACGACCGTACGTACCGAGTAAACTTCGAAAAGAAGTTTTCGATACAATGCATAACGTCACACACCCAGGTGTAAGAACAACAAGGAAGCTCATCGCTAACCATTTCTTTTGGCCCAGTATGAATAGGGATGTGGGACAATGGGCGAAAGCTTGTGTGTCCTGCCAACGTTCGAAAATACATCGTCACAACATATCACCCATAGGCACTTTCCCTGCATCGACAAGGCTAGAATGCGTCCACCTGGACCTCGTCGGACCATTATCAGTGTCTGATGACAAAAGATACATCCTCACAATGATAGACAGAGCGACGAGATGGCCAGAAGCAGTGCCCATTACAGAGATGACCGCAGAAGTTGTTGCTAAAGAGTTCGTCAACACATGGATAGCTCGGTTCGGATGCCCCGCACAGATAACTACAGATCAGGGAAGACAGTTCGAGTCAAACCTATTCACCTCATTAACAAAATTATTAGGTATTAAAAAGATACGAACGACGAGTTACCACCCACAGTCAAATGGAATCATAGAAAGGTGGCATAGAACATTTAAAACAGCAATCATAGCACGCGGAAACTCAACTAACTGGTGTCAAGAACTCCCTATAGTGTTACTAGGACTGAGAGCTTCTCTACGTGACAGTGAAAACATCAGCCCCGCACAGATGCTTTATGGAACTAATATCCGCATACCAGGAGTATTTTTCGAAACAAAAAGACAAGATATATGCCCAGAAACATACACAGGCGAATTGCAACGCCGGATGTCACAAATAAGTCCATTTAAAGACAAACATAACTCCAGTGGGAAAACATACATTCACCCAGAGTTGAAAAGTTGTGAATATGTTTTTATAAGGACTGATGCAGTGAAAAAACCTTTAACCCCACCTTACGAAGGCCCTTACAAAGTTTTAGAAAAGTTTGAGAAGTTTTACAAGGTGCAGTTGAATAATAAAACGGCAATAATAACATTGGATCGATTAAAACCAGCATTTCATTTAATAGAAGCCAAGGTGAATGACCAGTTAAAGAACGATAAAAGTGGCAAAAGTGATACACCGAGTAACATTGAATCGGGTCAAATAACAAACAACTCGACGGAAAGAAAAACGACACCAGTGCTGACGCGGTCAGGACGAATCGTACGACCGGTAGTTCGTTTCGCAATAGATCAGAAATAGTAAATTGCACCACAAAACACAAGCAATCGAGAGTTCAACTTAACAACAACACTTCACGAGCGCATCTAATCATCAGCCCCACGCTAAATATGGGAGGTTACTCATCAAAAGAAGAGGTGGTCATCGCACAGACAGCGGCCAGTGGAGGAGGTTCCAGCGCAAGTACCAGCACCACAGAAGTGCTGATGGGTGGAATACTAATCATCTGCTTCGGTCTTCTGCTCCTTGTATGCCTAAGAAAATGCAAAACCAGGTTTATTAAAGCCGTGGTAAAGCAAGTCGAGAAACGGCGCCAGCAACAGGACCCAGCACCACCGGCAATAGCCATGCGGTGCTCGGCAAGCAACGCTCCACAAACAGGCCAGACCCCCGGACAGATCAACCATGCATACATCCCTTGATGGGTTTAATAGCAGCGACGTGATGAGTGAACAGTGGAAAGTGTAATATGACAACGCTGGTGTTAGTGAAAGTGATTTGTGTAACAAACAATTCTATTGTTTTTATATATTTTCCAGTTGTGTACCTACACTACCTTTTCTTTACCTTTTCTAAATGACGAAAACATACGTTATTAAATTTTTTTTCTTCTTCTTATTATGTAAAACTATAATTTAAGTAATTTTTCTTGGTATTAAATGTGTTTTAAATTGTAATTTAATTTTAAAAAAGGGGGGAACTATATAGGTATATTGTCACTTTACTACTTTTAGCTGACGTCTGCAGCGAGGTCAACGCCTCGCTGTCCAATGTATCGTATTATAAAATTTATAATTGATTTTCGCTAATAAACACCAGTGATGGTTTGAACTTATTTACGCGTGGTTATTTTCGAGTACCTCCTTCTCCTAACCTGCACGCCCTATACGAACGCTACAGTTTTATTTTTTATTTATATTTTTCCCACACTTCCGACCTAAGGATAGTCCGATTCAGTTCGAATTTTAACAATTCATCTTCTTTAGACATCCTTTGTTCGACATTTATTACAAAGAGTCGATTCCCCTCATTCCCCGATTTGAATCATTCCCCGCGCTCTCCCCGCACGCACCCCTCATTCCCAGAAAATTAGGGAAATTCCCCGGAATTGGCAGCACTGGTTGTACGGTTCTACTGAAATTAAAATTACATTGATATGACCTCCAGTTTTTTTTTAATTGACCTTAACTTTTTCGATTCGATTTTACCGCCCGGCTGTGCCGATTAATATGTGTATAGCAACCCTCACTGAATATTTGCCATAATATGATAGTTAAAACAAGGACTGATGATGGTTCTTTCTATTTCTTTATCTTAATATCATAACGAAAATAGCAAAAAATATTTTAAATTTGTAATCCTACCTAAAATATTCGAGCCAATATAATGGGTGTCCGAGACGATCAAGTGGACTTGACAAGTCTACTCTACTTGATTGAACTGATTTACTACATAGACTACATTGACTTTACATCAAGTGAATGTTGTAAATGTAAACATCAATATTTGGTTCAATCACGTAGACATAGATATAGTAACTAGATGAAACCATACCGTAGCCGCACATGAAACAGCAATAGTCTGACTTTTGCATACTAAAAGACAATTTGTTTGGCAAGATGTCATCAACATTCCATAGGTTTGACACTAGTTTGACATCTTGCCAAACACAAAAAATAATATTTCTGGCTATCTCGCTGTCTCATTTCTTGGCTACATCTTTCAGCGTAAGCGAAAAGTTTTTAATCTAAGCACGTAGACTTGTCAAGTGCACTTGGAGTGCGATTTTTGAACATCACACGTTCATCCGAGTAGCAGAAAGATGCATAATCAATCTCCATAGTAGATTTCTCACTACTTGTACTCTTGTTCCGAGGGGGAGCCTGGCGATCTGAGATACAGGTACATTTTGCCCCAGACGCCAGTCTCCCACAAAGACAATAATTGTCCCTGTATTATTACCTTAGTGTTAAAACCTTGAAATTATTTTTATTTTCTTTGTGCATGCATATGCTCACGACTATATTCCCCGAGGGGGTAGTCAGAGATATTCTGAAACATCAGAACATCCACGTTTCACTAGTAGTACCGAAACTCTGTCCAGTGTGACGGGGAGTGAGCCCGTCGCCACTTGTAATGGACAGTAGGTACGATACATGCCTCGAAATTGAAGCATGCAGGTTTCCTCACGATGTTTTCCTTCACCGAAAAGCCAGTGGTGTTACAAATCGTACATAAATTCCGAAAAACTCATTGGTACGAGTCGGCCTGGACGGGGATCGAACCATCGCCTCCTGCACGGCAGGCAAGGTTACTCGCCACTAGACCACCACGGCATATTTTCTTTGTGTGAGCCAATTAATACTTTTTACTTTACTTTTTACTTACTATAGTAATTTTGACATTTTCTACTACTCTTTTGAACGTGTGATGTTCAAAAATCGTACTCTTGATCGTCTCGGGGACCCATAACAAATAAAACTTTAATAAAACAATAATCGATAAAGTTAGCAATACATGATATGAGAAACAAGGACAAAAAATTTAGCTTATTGTGTTGTTTTGTTTCATTTACCTGTCGCATCGCATGTTAAATCCAAAACCGTACTACATAGGCCTGAAGTCTGATTTTTGAAAATCATACGAGCGACTTGGCAGTAGAAAGATGCATGATAGCTCCATAGTAATTTTGACATTTTCTACTGCCAAGTCACTCGTATGATTTTCAAAAATCGCACTTCTGTAGGTATGCACTACCCGTTTGTTTGGAGTTGTCCGTCGATGACCGTTATAGATTAAGAGGGGACCGTTGGCAACCCTACCTCATCGAGTAACAAGATGCGACCTACCTAGGGTGTAGCACATGAGAAAGGTACGTCTTAAAGTACAGGGTTGCCTGGGCGTAACCTGGAGCGTTTTGTACAGTGAGCAAAAAAGTGGGTATTTTTTTTGGTGTCAATTACCTCATCGGGTAACAAGTTGGTATATAGTACATTCGATAGAGCTCATCAAGAAGTGCCAAAATATATAGGGTTGCCTCGCGTAGTCCTGGGACTTTCTCGAGTCGGCCTGATTTTAGAGTGGCAAAAAATTCCAAAAATTACCTCATCTAGTAACAAAATGACACTTATGCCATTTGATAGCTCTAGTCATCCTATTAATTATTAATAAAGGTTGCCGGCCCTATACCTGGAACTTTTCTTAGTCGGCCGAGTTTTATGTTCGAATGTAAATACTGATTGATGCTACAACGTCGTGGAAATGAGTCCAATGGATGGTTTAGAGATTGGTGGCATGTAGTGATCGATTGTAGGTATTAATTTGGAGGGACACAACCCTAAAAGGTTTGTACAGTTAGCAAAAAAAGAATTTAACTTTGCGTTTTCTGAGAGTTCTTATACCTCAATCGCAGTTGAACCTATAAAGACTTATGTTCCTTATTAGTAACAGAATCGAATGGGATGAAAAAAAAATGTTTTGTGAAAATTTCGGTTTTTGTCGATTACTGTACATTTTTTTCAAAATCGGTGAATGTAGAAGTAAAACACTCCAAAAGTTAGGGTTAGTCTTCAAAGAACGGTTTCTTGTAGCTATAAAGCTTCTGGTAGCTGCCCTTTGTGTCACATCTTAACTTTCCACCCTGTATAAAAGTAATAATTTGGTTATCAAAAACCGGTTCGAAAACAGACAAAAAACGTTCAAAACGTTAAGAGGAAAGCTGGTCCACTAAAAATTTGAAGAATAGGTATTTAAGAGATCTATTTAATGTCGCGCTGTTCCTGAGCAACTGAGCTTCCAGTGCGAAAGTGACAACTGCTGCGCGGACCGATTTTAACTACGTAAAAATGGACAAAATCACGGTTTCGTATTCCCGTTTCTTCCTCCAAAACTAAACAAATTTTAATAATTTTTTCAAAAATAATATCAGAAAGACTTTTTCCGTTTGTTTTCCTTATTTTATCATGTTCGTCAAAGGGGTACGAGGGGGGTGGGTAATATTGGCGTCTTTTTTTAAGCAGTCGGGTACCAAATGTTACGGGTATTTTAGGGCTAAAATCACCGTACATTATTATGTAAAATAAATAGTCTTGCGGTGTAACGTTTCGGAGATATACAGGAAGATTTTTTTACCGTTCCGAAACTTTCAGGCGTGGTTCAGACCATCAAACTGAACAATTTTTATTATGGGACCAAACCTGAAATCGCGAAAAAAAAATCTGCTGTTCCATACTAAACTGCAATGCTTAGTAGACTTAAATGTATGAGACAGACGATTTTTAGTATTCTTGAAGTGATTTTGATATATTTCAAATTAAAATAGTTTCGTAAAATAATAATAATAATAATTAGACAGTAAAAGTGAAAATAAAACAGAGTGTTTCAAAGTCCACCGGTTTTTGATTTCGTGATATTCAGTTTCATGGTCTGAACCACCCCTGAAAGTTTCGGAACGGTAAAAGAAATCAAACGGTATAATTTTAAATAAAAAATAATAATAACTTTACAAAGCCAATTAAAAGTTACTCATTTTGGTTTTTTACCACTTTATTTGTTTTTATAGTTTTGGTTTTATATTCTCAGTTGTCGCCAGTGCTGTGACAAAGCAGTGGCGATGACTGGGAATACTCGTTTGCGGGCGTGTATACCCAGTTGTCGCCATGGCCTCCATCGCTACTGGAGACAAATGGGAAAAAAATCCCAGTCATCGCCACTACTTTGTAGAGTTCTTTTTTTAAAGTTAATTAAATATCTCCAAAACGTTACACCGTCGGAATTTTTTTGCATAATAATGTAAGGTGATATTAGCCTTAAAATATCCCCAACATTTGGCACCGTTAAAACTCATATTAATTCAAACAGACGAGCGGAAACTAGCAAGGAGCCGAGGATTGCGGCGCGTTAACATGAAATATATACGTGATTATGTCACAAATAATTAAAAACTAATAATTATGGGCTATAAAAACAAATACAGTGGTAAAAAAAAACAAAATGAGTAACTTTTAACGAGCTTCGTAGAGTCTTTTCTTTTAAACTTAATTAAATATCTCCTAAACGTTACACCGTTGGACAATTTTTAATGCATATTAATGTAAGGTAATATTAGCCTTAAAATACCCACTACATTTGGCACCTGGCCGTATTAGCATTTAAACTCAAATTAATTCAAACAGACTAAAATTAAAGTGGTAAAAAAACCAAAATGAGTAACTTTTAATGAGCTTCGTAGAGTAATTTTTTAAACTTTAAAATTAAATATTTCCGAAACGTTACACCACAGAACTATTTAGTTTGCATAATAATGTTAGGTGATTATAGCCCTAAAATAACCGTAACATTTGGTACCCGGCCGCTTAAAAAAAATGACGCCAATATTACCCATACCCCTTTGATGGACATGATAAAAAAAAAACATACAGGAGTGCGATTTTTGAATCTCATTCGCTGAGTTCAGCAGTTGAAAATGTCAAAATTACTATGGAGCTACGCATCTTTCTTCTGCTTATTTGACTTTCAAAAATCGCACTCCTGAAGTATGATTTTTGAAAGTCAAATCAGCAATAGAAAGATACATATCTCCACAGTCATTTTAAATTTTCAACTGCTGAACTCAGCGAATGAGATTCAAAAATCGCACTCCTGACATAGCAAAAGTCTTTCTTATATCGACAGTCTTCGATCAACAATATATTGTTGATCGAAGTCGACAGTGGACAAATATATCGTAATATTTATCGTCATAATCTAAAAAGCAATGTTACTAGCCTCTTTAAGAAGACAACATTTTGAACTCTTATTATAGCCATATAAATCGGATTTATTAACGTTTACCCAACCAAATTATAAGAATAAAGGTAGGTAATATTAGCCAAATCTTCTTATAAGGTACATTGACATAATGAATGTTTTTTTAAAACAATTATAAGAACTTAGACCTTATAAAGTAAAGAAGTTTGGCGGAAGGCCATATAATTTGAAACCCTGACATAGAGGTCCCATACATGAATGAAACTTAGTAATACGTGTTGAGTGAAACAAAACTAACAAAAATGTTAATTAGTTGTAATCTGTAGAAGTTGGGGGAAAGGTATTTCTCCTTATGATACCTTTTGTATCAAGTGTGTGAAACTCATAATCTTTCTTATTAGATAGTCCACTCAATCTTCTACACATTCATTGTGTATATTTTAATGAAAGTTCACGATAACCGTACCATATTATGATAATGGAAGAAAACGAAATCACACACACTATCAGATCCACCAAGCAAAATACGTTCTGTAACGACCGAAATTACCTCAGTGATAATATTAGATGAAAATAGCTGACGTGGTTGCGTTTTGCTACTTCTTTTTGGACGATTAGTCTATTTTACTAGTAAATTCTACTTTTGAATCCGGACTTCTGGAGATGTGGAAGTTTTTTTTAAAAATGCCTTAATTTTTTCTGTTTATAATAATTATGACCACCGTCCTGGCCTGAATAGTTTTCGTAAAAAATGGCTGGGTCCAAATCTGCCAATCTTCTTTTATAAGCTTAGCTTGTTTGTTTCTTGAAAGAATTATTAAACTCGGTTTAGTTGTGGAGGAGGAAACGGGAATACGAAACCGTGATTTTGTCCATTTTATATAGGTAAAATCGGTCCGCGCAGCAGTTGTCACTTTCGCACTGGTAGCTCGGTTGCTCAGAAATAGCGCGACAGTAATAGATCTCTTAAATACCTATTCTTCAAATATCTTGCGGACCACCTCTTAACGTTTTTTGTCTGTTTTCGAACCGGTTTTTGATAACATAATTATTAAATTTAATATACAGGGTGGAAAGTTAAGATGGGACACAAAAGGCAGCTACCAGAAGCATTATAGCTACAAGAAAACGTTCTTAGAAGACTAACCCTATCTTTTGAAGAGTTTTACTTCTGCATTCACCGATTTTGAAAAAATGTACAGTCATCGACAAAAACCGAAATTTTCACAAAACTTTTTTTTTCATCCCATTCGATTCTCTTACTGATAAGGAACATAAGTCTTTATGGGTTCAACTGCGGTTGAGGTAATAGAAGTCTCAGAAAACGCAAAGTTAAATTCTTTTTTTGCTAACTGTACAAACCTTTTAGGGTTGTGTCCCTCCAAATTAATACCTACAATCGATCACTACATGCCACCAATCTCTAAACCATCCATTGGACTCATTTCCACGACGTTGTAGCATCAATCAGTATTTACATTCGAACATAAAACTCGGCCGACTAAGAAAAGTTCCAGGTATAGGGCCGGCAACCTTTATTAATAATCAATAGGATGACTAGAGCTATCAAATGGCATAAGTGTCATTTTGTTACTAGATGAGGTAATTTTTGGAATTTTTTGCCACTCTAAAATCAGGCCGACTCGAGAAAGTCCCAGGACTACGCGAGGCAACCCTATATATTTTGGCACTTCTTGATGAGCTCTATCGAATGTACTATATACCAACTTGTTACCCGATGAGGTAATTGACACCAAAAAAAATACCCACTTTTTTGCTCACTGTACAAAACGCTCCAGGTTACGCCCAGGCAACCCTGTACTTTAAGACGTACCTTTCTCATGTGCTACACCCTAGGTAGGTCGCATCTTGTTACTCGATGAGGTAGGGTTGCCAACGGTCCCCTCTTAATCTATTACGAAATTTCGTCACAGGCACATTAACTGGTCCCGTCGACAAAAAATAATATAACAAGCAAATAAAAATTTAAAATTAAAAGCGATATTAGTGATCGGGACGGACGTGCCGTACGTGGTTGCGTTGCTAAAGGTTATAAAATTGCGTTTAATAGGGTCTCTTAGGGGTGCGGTACGGTGAAGCGGGAAGGGAGGGAGCGGCCAACTCGAAGCAAATGACTAGTAATCTTCTTGACATAGGCACAATTTTCATTGAAATGAAAACAGACTAGTGTTTACCAATAGACAACATAATTTAAAAGTTTTCCGATTTCCTGTTGACAATTTTGATTTTTTTTAGATTTCTAGAGGTTTTTTCTATTGTTTCGTGTGAAAACAAAAATTATAAATTTTCGTTACTGCTTTGCTATAAAAGAAATAGAAATGGTATATTTTCTCAGCCTAAATTCGCATTTTATAAAATATGTGCTATTCGTTGTTTCAAGTTTAAAAAAATTCTCGTTTCCGGTGTGAAGGCAGGCAGAAACATAAGAAAGTGTACTTTTTCATTTATTTTCTGTCGTCATTTTTAGCCACGGAAACGTGCCGCGTCTGATGAAATTAATTTTTATTTTATGTTCGTCTGTAGTTCGATCGTTAACCGTGTTTTAGTTAGTGTATTCCCCCGCATACTGGGAATCCTCGCTGCATCGTCATAGACAGCGGAAGGTACGTACCTACGTAATATCGAATATCTTCAATCCATATTTACCTTGCGTAGTAGCTATAGCACGTATTCTAGATCCGTGGTGACCACGTTTTTGCCAGCTGGTAGGTTGTGGAGTTGGAAAAAAATTGGTTAGAATAGTGACAAGTCAGAAGGATTAGTTTTGAGGTTATGGCAGTGTTCTTGTAGTGATTTTTTGGTATTTTAGGTGGTGCCGGCATCTCGCGGGCAGATTCCCGGTGCCAGCTTCTTCGAAGCCAGAATCTTCAATTCATCGCGACTGTCTGCGCTCGTCCATCGGGGCGTTACCGTTTTATATGACTTTAGTAAGCTATACAGGTTAGTGAATTTTTGAAACATCACTTTTTGTCCTTTTGGAAGGCCCTTTGGTCTTTTATAAGAATTCTTGCTTGGCATTTTTTTGCCTGAAAAATATAATTGTCTATCATGATAAATTTGTAATAAATAAATTGATTGTCAAGCAAAATCTTATCAGAAACCACTTGCAGCAATTTGATAAATATTCGACATTTGTATGTTTTTTCTTCAGTATAATGTTAAAGATTGAATTTGGTACCAATATTTGACTTGTATAAATTATTGCACAGTGCAATAAAGTGGAGGACCTTATACGTGTTATGCTGGAATGTGTCCGGAATGCAGATCAAATAGGTTTATCGCATCAAGCAACTTACTATGGGCAGCTCAACTGCTCGTTGGCTGACCCTCTGACAAGCAGAGCAGCAGGCTTATACCAGTTTGTTGGGCTGTCCCTTGCCTTGACATTGTCAGCACAGGTGACAAAAGCCGCAGAAAAAAATTGAGAAGAAAATGTTAATTAGATCATCGGGAGATCATTAAAAATCACCTGTGTAAGACTATAAAATAAAGGAAACCTCTTAACACGTTTTGTTGACAGTGAACGAGACGCAATAGAACTTTTATTGTTATCGCTGCTAATAGCCAATTGCAGTCCAAGAACATGTTAAAATTGAGTAATACCTTAATTTTAATATGAGATGGTAGTTTCATACCTTTAATGTTATAAAAAACGGCTGCTGAATCTCTGGGACAGATACACATACGTACATGCATATGCTCACACCTTTGTCCCACTGGGGTAGGCAGAGACAACAGATCACCACATGCTACGATTCTGACACACATCTCTCACCTCTCCAACATCCATAAGTCTTTTCATACACTGGGACAGATTCAATTCCAAAATTTGTAGGCATTGTATTCCAAATGACATCATACCGATAAGTTTTAAATGTACATTTTTTTGACTCTATCACCACATTGGATGTTATGTTGTGAAGAAGGTTTTCGTGAGGCTAGAGCAAAGATTAAAAACTCAGAAATTGTTGAAAACCATCAAGTCATTCACATATAATCTTGACTTTTACTTCCTTTCATCAAACACCTTCTACAACTACATATAACCAGCATTTGTGCACATAAAGAAATGCCCTGTGTCAGTTTATTCACCGTAAGCCAGTGAGATCTCACGAGGTTACGTTTCTCAGGATAAAAAAAAATGGAGCCCTGGATAAACACCCAGGGTGCACCCTGTTCGGACCCACTGCTGTTTCCTATAGACTCATCCATAGGGACCAGACAGATGGGCACACGTGGAGGTTTTACCTACCACCACTCTTCCACTCTATTTGTCTCAGTGTTGCCAGAGATCTATTATCCCAGATTGATAGCAAAATTATTGTGTTTTTATCTCGAAATCCCAAAATTATCGTATCTTAAGAGTCTAAAAAGAGAACCAAATGATGTTTGAAAGTTAATTATTCTTACGAACATTACAAGCCAGTATTTAGTGTTACCTATTTATAGGTAGTTAAGTACAAGTACGGTCTTAGTAAAAACTCTTGATTGAATCGATACAGTTTGATGTATCGTCATAATAAGACCTTTTCTATCTACTTCCTCTCCTCACCTTTTCTATGGAACAATATAAAATAATTGGGATTTAGATTTTGGTCTGGAGCATCTTGTTTACTATGTAATGCATTTAATTTTACACCCTGTACAGTATAATTGATACAAAACGACAACTTCTTTAAAACCATACCGGAGGGGAAGAGAGGCAGAGGCAGACCTAGACAGAGTTATCTAGCCCAAGTGAAGGAAAAGGTTGATGTCGTGTCGTATCAGGAACTCAAGACACTAGCTGAAAATAGACAGGATTGACGAATACTCCACCGACAAGAGCGTAGCTCTTAAATAAGATGATGACAGTATAAACATAACACCCCTCTTTATTATCACCCCCCATTAGCTTAAAAATAAATAACATTGTACTAGCAAGTCACTTCTATTATCAGCAATTTTATCTAATTCGATTTTAAACTACCTAAGTGGTCATAAAACTACATTGTAGTAAATTATTGTTAAAATTGCAATAAAGCTGTGAATGAAGCATGACAAAACGATATTTATGATTAAATTGTTGATGTTCTTTCCAAGTAGAGAAGAAAGTATCATTTTGACACGTATTCCGTGCCAGGAAAGAGCCTTCCCGAGTGACAAAACCCGAGTCCGTCTGGCGCACCCTGGGCAGTCAGCCTTGATACGACCATTGCTGACTGGCAAATCTTTTAACTACAGCATGAGGGTCAATTCCCACTGAAAGAACTGCGGCCGGCAGCAA
The DNA here is from genome assembly GCA_922987775.1 of Agonopterix subpropinquella. NCBI lineage: Eukaryota > Metazoa > Arthropoda > Insecta > Lepidoptera > Depressariidae > Agonopterix > Agonopterix subpropinquella. Next base: position 36,039,197 of record OV277694.1, on the reverse strand, counting down.
ACATTTTATCTTGCTTATTGAACTTTATCTATTCTGAAATACGATAAAATGTCAGTTTGAGGTGACAGAACGGCACAGAACAGCCATGCCGCGGCCACACCTTGGACACTGTCTGCTTATAGCTGTCATTTCATAAAATAGGAAACATTTAATAGAAGAGTTACGCATGTGCGATATTGAGTGCAACCGAGACAGGAATACGCATTTCTTACATTTCACGCCACGATCCAGCCAGTGGGGGTGCGGAAAAAAGTCGGTGGGAGGCAGGGAGTGTCGTATAGATAGATACTCTTTCTTATGCTGTGCCGCGGCGGATAAACTCATTCTATTCCGTCAATTGTAATTTCATCTAATCACACTGTAGATAAAGTTCACTATGCTAGGAAAAATGCCGCACGCTGCTCTTTTAGCGCGAGTTGACCCTATGTGATTGTAATTTAATATAGGATCATGTTGACACGAAAGAAAATTATGCAATTTATAAAAAATTCTTTAAGTAGCTTGCTACAACTGCACCTTTTAAAAGGGTAGTTGGTAGTTAGCAGGGTTTCTGACACCCTGCAAAAGAATCAGGGTCTTAATTTTATGTATGTATGTTAAAAATAACTTTGATGTAAAACTGATGACTTGATATCCTTACCAATTTGCGTATTTTATGAAACGGAATAAATTACGCCTGAAAATGTAAATTCGCTACTGTAATGCAAAACGTACACCAGGCGACACAGGAAGTAACCTAAATCAAGCAGTTGGTTCCAGTTTACTTGTTCAACTATGTTGCTATCTGTACTTTGTACTGATAACGGTACTAGAGTAGTTTTAGAAACGTATGTAATGTAGCTTCCTCGGCCTTACATCAATCACAGAATACATAATAGTTATTCCCTACAGAAGATTAACCTTCATACACAAGCAATAAAGTACCACGCTTGCAGACGACAATGTACCGAACCACTATACGCGAGAGCTTCTTTTAGAGCAGTTGTAGATATTTCGTACCAAAATGCCGAGTGCACCAAGTCTGCCCTGAAAACAAGGTGTTCAACAACCAGAGGGTGTAGCATGCTAGGACTAATATATCACGCCTTTTATCTCGTTCGTTCGCGCGCAAATAGAGAGCGAAGGCGCGATAGCGCTGTATCACGCTGCCATACTACCAGCACATTCTGCCAGCACAGCTGCCACATATGGGGCGCAAATGTGGACCCAAAGTTCCTGACGGTAGGACTAATTCATCAATTCAAAGTCGCTCAGCGAGCTATGATCGGTATTTCTCTGAAATCACTTCAGAAATGAGGTGATACGTCAGAGGTAAGTTGATATAACAAGTGGAAGTGTCGACAGGCTGTTCATATACAGGGTACAACTTAATATACTGACGGTTTTTTAAGGGGGTGATCAGACCGTCAAACTGAACAATTTTCTCTATAGGACCAACATCGAAATAGCAAAAAAAAACATCAGCAGTCCCATACATTTGGGTCTAATAGGATTGCAGATTTTTATGGAAAAGCCGATTATTTTTCGTGATTTTGTTGTTGGTCCCAGAGAAAGTTGTTCAGTTTGATGGTCTGAGCATCCCCTTAAAAAACCGTCAGAATATCAACAGGGACCCTATATGCCCAAGACCTAACATTCGATGGATAGTCCTTTAGTGTATTCGATAAAAACAAAAGGATTTAGACCTTCTGTTCCCAATAAATAAAAGCCTTTTTGACCCCCCACTATTACTTAAAAGCCTATTCGCTGCAGATTGAAGCGGCCATGCGTGCACTCCCCCCTTATTTCCCCGCTAGTCTGGACACTCGATCGATAGGCAATTAGCATTGGATTGCATACTGTTTTGCAATGCTGCTGTAATTTGGACAATTGCATTTTGTATGAAATGGATTGAGCTGGCATAATCTAGATTTATTTATGACTAGCTGTGCCTAATTGCCTATTTCCTTCATCATCATCATCATCTCAACGCCGATGGACGTCCACTGCTAGACATAGGCCTCCCCCAAGGATCGCCATTACGACCGGTCCTGCGCTGCCCTCATCCAACAGGTTCCCGCTGCCTTCATCAGGTCGTTTAACCACTGTTTGAGGGGCCTGCCTACTCATTCGCCTCGCTTTATGGTTTAAGATATTTATTTCTCAAAAAGAAAGAATACAATTCACTTAAAATATTGAGAAATACAAGGTAAAATAAAATTAAACAAAATTTTTGAACGTACAGATAACAGAACGATATTTTAGGTTAGGTATACATACACGTACAGGTTTAGAACTTAGGTAAAGTAAGGGTATAAGCAATTTCTCAAAGCAAAGCTCCAATACATATAATACAAACACTCAAAGGTGCCCAAAGCATATACAGGCATAATACAAGAGATTACAACAACAACAATATGCAGCGAATCATAAAATATTTGAGGGTAGACAAAAATAAGAGATGAGCAAGTCAACTTGACGAAAGGAATGTATTACGTGTCATATCAATAGCAATTTATTACTAATTCTATTGACACTATCAATAGAAATTGTTCTCTATCGATATCATCAAATAGAAATTGTAGGTACCTTTCAATTTGAAAGAATTCAAAAGCTAGCCTCCCCGAAACTGTCACTGAACCGTCATGAATTATAACAATATCGCAAACGTCAGTCTCTAGACCAAAGAACACTGATATTATCTTATCCCATCTTAAACTCTGAGAGATCCCTCAAGATGTGACTCTTCAACACTTTTTTGTATAATGGGAAAGATTGTATCTCTTTTATGTCTTTAGGCAAATTGTTATAAAGCTGTGCTCCCTCAAACAAAATGTTTTTTTTTCCGTAATTTGTGCGCGGTGCTCGCAAACAAAGATGATTTGCTTGTCTTGTTAAACGTTTTTGAATTTGTTTCTTCTTGGTAAATGATGTTTGTGTGTGTATCTGTTTGTTTAGAATTTTTCTTATAAGTATGCAAGTGTTATATTTATAAGATTGTGATACTGTCATCAGCTTTTTTTCTTTGTAAATTTTGGCAGTTGGTGTGAGATAATCATAGTGAAATAGCATCTTGATAATTTTATTTTGTGTTATTTGTACTGGTTTGATATTTGTTTTTGCTGCAGAGCCCCAGATTTCAATTAAGTAGTCTTTCCGGTACGCGGTCGCCGCTCGAGAACTTTTCGGGCCCCATCGGCCATCGGTTCTGCGAGCAATGTGCCCCCGCCCACTGCCACTTAAGTTTAGCAATTCTTCGGGCTATGTCAGATACTCTGGTTCTTCTGCGGATCTCTTCATTTCTTATTCGATCTCGCAGTGAAACTCCGAGCATAGCCCTCTCCATTGCCCTATATCCTTCATTTCCTAAAAAAATCCGATCTCTAAAATGCAATTGGTCGAGAGAAAACATTTAAACTCCATGGAGAAAACCTTTGCATAAATAAAAAAAAAATATATAAAAAACACCGGTCTTCTCTTTCTAACTGTATGCCGGAAACAGAAAAGGCAATGTCCCTCCCTAAAAATGACAATTATATTTGAAACGATTTTTTGCCCGCGACTTCATCCTCTCGTGGATTAACCCTTTAGGCGTCGAGTTCCGAAAAATCCTTAGTGTACCGTTAATCCCTTCATCCTCCATAGAACCTATATTCCAAATGTTTCTCTTCTATGGTTGGGCGTTGTCTGTCAGTCAGTCAATCAGTCACGGAACTCTTATAAGTATAAATATCTTAAATCCTTTCTTGTTTTAATCTCTAACATAGTCTAAAAAAACAAGGTCTTCTATTCCCAGAGTGACACAAGCCTACGTCACAAAAAAATGGCCGCTAAACATGGTAAAAGGGTATGATGACGTAGGCTTGTGTCAGTCACGTGGTCGGAAGAGAATACCAGGCGCAGTATATTATTGTACCATGATCTCTAACATCGAAAATATTGTTATTGAGACAATTATCTCAAATATCCCTAAAAAAACTTTGCAATTACTCCGAGAGACCTTAACTTTCTGTTTCCACTCCTATTCATCCCATCCATCCATAGCTTCTTGTATCTACAATCCATAAGCATAAAGATCAATAGATGCTCAATGATAATGTCGGGCAGTGGATCGAGTAACCCGATATTAGCATCCTGTATTAGAGTGCCACTCGATCAACACAATGGCTTCCTTAATAACTAAGCATCGAACTAAGTGTACTTTACGTATTCATTTTCAATCAACAAACGCTAAATCTGCATGTGATAGGTCGACTTGACTTTGGTTTTGGGGCTGAGAAATAGGCATTTGCTTGTTCTTTCTAGTTTGTGTTAGATTTTGATGTATCTTAACGAATTATGTTTTGCTTTCATGTCAGCAGGAGCTATACAAATTACTCGTGCTGTAGTGTAAAGATTAGCCAGTCAGCACTGGTCGTATTGAGGCTGACTGCCCAGGTTGCGCCAGAGGAACTCGGGTTTCGTCACACGGGGAGGCTCTTTCTTTTACACGAATTATTTTACAGTTCTGGAGATATCGTGTTGAGTTAGCGTGTCGATTTGCATAGAATCAGCTGGTCCGGATTAAGTACAATTTTTCACCCCGGGCGCTACGATCAATTTGCCAGTACCCACCTTCACCCACTTCGCACATTGCCATGATTCTACTTACCTACTGTAATTACCCGACTGCGGCAGAAGGAGGGTTATGTTTTTCGAGCGTATGTATGTATGTTTGTATGTATATTTCTTTGGCACGGCCTACAGCCTCAACGGCTTGATGGATTTCGACATATGAGGTGTCGTCAGATTCGTAAAAATCGTGAAAGTGACATAGGCTATATTATTTTATTATGGCGTCTGCGAATTAAAAAAAAGAGGGGGAATAAAAATTTTTTTTTGTGAAAAATTACAATATGGGTATCAAATGAAAGCTAGTAAACAGACAAATCCAAATATATATATATTATAGAACTTTTATGCTACCATTTCGACACAACACTAAAAAGTATGAAATGAACTAAATTATTAAGAAAATCAAAAAACCCGACTGCATAAAAAAAAAATTACTGAAAAGAGAAAAACAAGCTCTATAGTCACTAATCAGCTATAACAACATTAAGCAAATATAATTTGAATGTTATTAGGTAGGTATTGCAGGCGGGGACAAACCAATAGCTATGTTTCTTTATAATTCTTCTTTGTCCCCGTTTACGATACCTACCTAATAACATTCAAATTATATTTGCTTAATAGCTGATTAGTGACTATAGAGCTTGTTTTTCTCTTTTCAGTTAATTTTTTTTTTATGCATTCGGGTTTTTTGTTTTTCTTAATAATTTATTATAATTACTGTATGGTTTATACAGGGTGTAAGGGAACCGCTTCCTAAAACTCAAAGGGGTGAAATTAAAGTACCCATCAATATGAACAACTTTTACTAGTTGTAGTACTTTACTAAAAGTTGTTCTTTATTGATGGGTACTTTCATCCCTTTGAGTTTTCGGGAGCGGTTCCCTTACACCCTATGTACAAAAGCTGTCTCAATTATGGTATTAATAGTCAACAATTTTATTTAAAGTCAGTCAAAAAAAGATTTCTGAAGAAGAGTCTCTGATCGTCTAAATCGAGTCAGTTTCGACAGTTTGTCTCTAGCATTTACGGCTGCCCTTCCCAGACGTTGCAACTGTTACGTGTCGCGTTACGTTTGCCGAAACGTGACGTTTTACGTCAGGGGGGTCAACGGCCTCGCCTTTCTCGCAGTTCGCCATACATACCTAGTTTCGACGAAGATCAACATAATCAATCATTCGCGAATTTGTGTGATCTGGGTCGCTAGAGATTTGTTGGATTTAGTGTTCCGTAGTCAAACAGGAGCCTTACCTACTTACTATACTTTCGTCCATCCATTCTGTCTGTTTGTGTATCTGTATGCCCCGTTTCAATTAATCGCTCATTTTTGCACGTATTGAATCTTTGGCATGAAGACAGATAACAGTAACCCAAGATCAGAAAGGTTGTAGTGAAGAAGCAACGATTTTCGACCCATTACTAAAAAAAGAAGGTTGGAATCGCTAAAAAGATAAATGCGCTCAAAGTCATAAATGGGCGTACACAAAATTGTTTCTAATACGAATAAAATGGCTACTGAACCCTATCATGGGCGAGACCGACACGCTCTTGACCGGTTTTTTGACATTAAAGAGAGAGGCGCTCGAGCGTAGTGACCGGCGTATCAGTAAACTTAACTAACGCTCAGTCAGGTCAGTGTTTGGATGGTGCCCGTTTCAGTGTTATTTCATCGCAAGTGTCTCGGAAGGCACTTTAAACCCCGGATAGAGCCATTAAATTACTTCCTTACTATGCTGGCTCAGTGACCCGAAGTCGGTCTTGGCCTCCGACAACAAAGCACGCATCACTCGCCTCCCATTCATCTGTTTTCTGTGCCATCTCAGTCCAGTTGGGCACCTCCAGCTCCTCGAGATCCCTAGTAAAGCTACTAGAGCCATTAAATGGCGATGAAAATTCTGATATTAAGACCGTTTTCATGTTATTTCAGCGTCGTGCCTCGAAGGCACTCGTAAGTCCCTGACAAATGGTGGTGAAAATTCTGGCATTGGTAAGCTGTTTCAAGTTCGCATTTTCGTGTACAATTGTCACGATCCTTTTTCAGTACGTCACAGAGTCTGCAAAGGTCAACGTTGTATTCACGCCTCGTTTGAGTAAATTTCTGTATTGTTATGATATGAATTACTTTCACACGCACATCCATTGTTCTGGTACCTAACTGAGGCTATGAGGCGATACTCCTTGACCGGTGGAATTATTTACGATTTTACAATAAATACAGACATACATGCCGCGACACGCTACAATACAGCAGCATAAAATATATTATAGTTTTATCTTCTTAGTAAAAAAAAACATTTGAAAATAACGCTATACTCACATTTTTAGTTCTTTTTTAGCTAGAATACTTTTTTTAATAACACGATGAACTATAAAAAGTAATGAAATATTGATGACGTCACTTGCGGGTTGCGGTTTAGTACAATTTTTCACACACAGCGCGCGTTTTGACGTTCGATTAAAAGTTGCTAATTTGACAAACTGTCCGATCCCCTATTCTTGCTTGATACCGTGCTTCGCTAAGAAATTCCCATACAATCCCATAGAATTTTGAAAAATATTCATGAAGGTTTCGTGAAGAGAACAAATGAATAAATGAAATGAAAATAATGAAGCCCATGAATAAATATTCCTACAGAAAGAAAGTTTCACACAAGCGGCAGTTGCTATCTAGTCTCTATATTCATACAGAACGAAAGCTTAGTAAGCAGATTTCTTAAAATCATAATTTTAAGTATAATTTTCTTATTGTGCTGATTTTTAAAGTTTAATTTGCCAGTGTCACCAGTTATTTACGCTTAGCAGAAGAATTGGCGATCCCAGTTTCGATATATTGTGAACGTATTGGATGAAAAATGTCAACCTAGGTATTCCAATAACGTTCCGAGCACACCTATTCCAAAAATGAATGCTGCAGAAATTCTTTAATAAAATTCTTCGCAAACTTCGTAGGTGAAAGAGGCATACATTTCAGGGAGGTTTTCAGACGTTTTATAAGAATGCGCACTGCGACTTGACTGTTTGCTTCACGTAACCACATACTTGAGTGCTTAGCTTGCACTTTATTACTTACGTGCTTGAATTCCGAAACGACGTTTCCAAAGTTTGAACTACAGTTGGTACTGTGACCAGGATGAAATTGTCTACCGGCGAAACATGTCAAAAAGGTACATACGGCGACGCGACGTTTTAACTCTACGTCCAGGAACATGAGTTCAACTATAATGTAATAATAAATAAATAATAAATAAATAAATAATAATAAATATTAAATAATAAATAAATAAATAATAAATATAAATAAATAAATAAATAATAAATAAATAAATAAATAACGCTCACAGGCACATACATTGTAATGATCCCAAGAAAGCACTATTTATAGGCTGTTTATTATGGAAACCATACAACAACGGCACAAACGTATAAACATCCATGACCGAACCGGGATTCGAACCCAGGACCCTGGTTTGGCAGTCCGGCGTGGTAACCATTACACCAACCGGGTCGTCACTATGGGTAGATTATCCTGTCGCCGAGTGTACCTGATATCTAATCTAACTTAAAGTACATTACACGTGCTGTGTATTTCATATTTAATAGCTTCTTGTTAGATTTTTGAACTACGCAATTTTACGGTAAAGATTTCACGCAAACACAAAATAGGAACGCTTGAGTTAATTACATAATTTAATAATACATACATTATAAGATTCTAAGGGTTTCTTATTATTTAATATCTAATTTGAATAAACTTTTGACGTAAGAGTTATAAGTTACGAATTTTTTTGAAACAAAACTGTGTTGAAAGCGACATAACCCTCAGATGGTCATCCCACGTACAATTGTCGTTGTCGTTAATCTTAAGTCCAGTAAAACACTGCAAAAGAATGTATCTCATAGACCCTGTTCAGATATAAACGCATATTACCTGCATGTCGAAGACAATTGCTTGTTCCCAGCACATTGCATTGTGAATGCGCGCGATACTTGCAGCAATGTACTTTAAAACGCTTTGAGGTTTAGATAGGTACTCTAGTCTCATAGTTAGTGTCTCAATAACATTCTAGCATATAATAAAGTTTTCTCATAACGGCCGTCCATTCCCCCGGTGCCGGTGGTATGACAGGACAGGGTGGATCCATTTCTAATTATTTTCCCCCTCAATGAGACTCTTTGTTCGTTGTTAAGGCTTTTGTCAGACACTTCTCGACTCGGGCCCTATTGTCCGCTGTTTTTTATACCTTTAAATATAGACTGAAATATAATTATGAAGGTTTTTTATTCGACGTTCGGTCTTTGTCTTTAGCCGTTGCGTTGAAGAAGTTTGTTGAAGTATAATATTGATTACTACCGGCGCCCGCGACTTCGTACTCGCAGACCGATTAGTTTTTTAAATCTTTATTAAAGAGCTTGGCCTGAGGCTATGTCGCTCTGTGGGTTTTTCTATTGAATAAGTTCACAGATATTATAATATTAATAAAAAAACTAGTAACTACAGAATGACGAAATAGAAAAATAAATAACTATTTTAAGGTTTTGATTTGAATTACTCATAACTTTTGATTGAATAAACCGATTGCAATGAAAAAAACAAAAGTTAATCCGAACTAAACCCTATGCTATGCTTTTATTATGCAAATCGGTTCAGTTGTTTTTAAGTGATTCGTGCACAAATAAACAGACGCATAATATGCTTATGCACTCTCATCCATACGGAACCCTAAAAAAATACCAAATCAAACTTATTCACAATAAGATCAGTTCAAAAAGACTCAAATATATATAGGAACGATATTTTACATGATTCCAGATTCTTTTCGAATGACTTCGGAGCGTGTTTGAGTTAAGTGTTTACCCTTAGAATGAGAAAAGTTTTCCCATTTAACTTGAATCACTTGTGAACTGAAATTTCTCTCATGTTATGAGGTATTTGAAGAAATTCATTGGGAGTTTACTTTAAAAGGGGCCCGGTAAACGAGCGTGTGTCCTTTCCTAACTTATTTCATATTTTAAAGAATATCCGCTAACCATATTTTAACTGTGTCTAGCCTTTGTGGACTATGACTATGAGAAAGCCTTCGACTCGATCGAGACCTGAGCTGTTCTGGAATCCTTGCAGCGATGCCAGATCGACTGGCGATACATAGAGGTGCTCAGATGTCTGTATGACGCCGCCACTATGTCCGTTCAAGTACATGATCAGCAGACGAAGCCGAGACAGGGGGATGTTATTTCCCCGAAACTGTTCACCAATGCGCTGGAAGACGTGTTCAAGACGCTCAATTGGAAAGGACGGGGCATATGTGTGAACGGCGAGTACATCTCACATCTGCGCTTTGCCGATGACATTGCGGTCATAGCGGAATCGCTGCAGGACCCCAGTGGCATGCTTAGCGACCTTAATGCCGCTTCCCGACGACGGGTCGGTCTCGGCATGAACTTAGACAAGACGAACGTCATGCTTAATTCTCATGTCGAGCTAGAGGAGAGTTTTCAATATGTGCTATATCTAACATAAAAAACGTTTAACGAAGACGACAAAAAAATTATGAGATTAAAAGTCCCGAAAACGAATGAACAAAACTGTAAAGTTGAGTACTAGAAAAACAACGTGCGGCTTTGCACATAAGGTAATAAAATAAGGCCAGAAGTTTCTAATTCTGCCTTACACCCTGTATATCTACTATTATCTACCGATATAACCTTCATATCAGTGACGATCCATTTTTAGAAAATATTCTTAAAAGAACCGTGTTTCAACATAGCAAGCACTCAGTGTGATGGTAAATGTTTAATGCATAATTAAACATCAAGTAAACTTAACACCTAACAACCTAACCCTCTTCAATTTAAACCCAGGTGCATAGACTTAAACGTACTTTACTTTAACTTTTAAAGTGCGTTCCGTTGCCTAGGACACTGCACAATCGATACGTTCGACGCATGCGTGCCCTCCCCTCCCCCCACTAAGGCTCCAGCTTTCAGTTGCGTACTATGATAAATTGCGTTACGAATGCCTTACTATGATCCTGGGAAGAAGGACATTTATTCGTGTGTATTGGATGATTTTTGCTAGGCGAATGGCTGGCGGTTATTTCAGACTATAAAGTTTGTCCATAAGCAATAGTACCTACAAGCTTACAACTATGTTAGTATAATGTAATAACAATGAGACCAAGATGATACTGGATAAGTTTTTTGTCAATCGTATTGGAAAACAGGCTAAAGCCTGTAAGCCGCACGGAATATCCCTGTCACAAAATGTCTCGATCACTTGATCCCGTTTCTTTACTCTGCAAATAGTTCACATTTGCCAAATGGAATCGACCTTGCTACATGCCACTTTATCCTGAATATTTCCACTTCTGTCTGGTTGGTTAACCACTAGCGATTTGTTTCCATTCGCAGAGTATGCCACCGCATTTAAACCCGCCTTTGATCGTATAGGTCGGTCTTCCGTCCCAAATAATATTTAGGGTGCTTAATTTTCTCATCTTTTCTTGATCTCTTAATTGCCTTCCATCTTGAACACCAATTCTTTCAATCGCTGATCATTTGTCAGTTTATACCATGGTACAATAATATACTGCGCCTGGTATTCTCTTCCGATCACGTGACTGACCACGTGACTGACACAAGCCTACGTCATCCACGCCGTCGTCGCCCTTTTACCATGTTTAGCGGCCATTTTTTTGTGACGTAGGCTTGTGTCACTCTGGGAATAGAAGACCTTGTTTTTTTAGACTATGGTTTATACCATTAGCTGTGTAGAAATATTTTAATCAACATTAAGAATGCGTGTAACTGTAACCCGACATTGAAACGAATCTAAACCTAAAGTAATATCTACAGGGAAATTCAATTTTTTTGTGATTTAGCCCCTTGAGCAGGAAAATTAATAGGATTCACATCAAAGGATTAAAAACCGAAGTCTTTTAATATTTTTCGGGGCTTCTTTGGGGAGGTCCGTTATTTCTTTCTGTTTGAAGTTTTTTTTGGTCGCAATCTTTGCTTACATTCGAGACCAGTATTTTGCTGAACAACGAAGTTATGTTACTTGAAAAACAATCTTCCGTACGTCGGAATACCAACATCTTCCAATGCAATCTCATTCGCAATATTTGCCAATTAATGAAACTCTATTTTTTTATTTTCCTAGAGCATTTCGACAAATCACAGTAAAGTAGACTTTACTGTCTACTAATAAAGCATTGAGTAGCTCGGAAACCTGGGAATCTTTGAAAATACGATGACGTTGCAGTTCTGTACTCCTCGTTAATATGACGAGTGGGAAATGGGTGGAGGCCGGAAATTTTCGATACGGTCTATCGATTGCGGTTTGATTTCTGCGGCAAAGTTTATAAACTATATGCTAGTTGATATGTTCATTGTGTTGATTCGGTCTGACGACATGTCGGCGGTCCTACAGAGGATTATTAAGAGAGTAAAATTCATAAAAAACTATGAAACTACCGTAGATTAGAAGTGAAAAATACCAACTTCTCCAGATTGTTCTGCAGTGGAAAATTTTAGAGAGACGAATGTCTGGCAGAAGAAGGACTTCCTGGCTTAAAATCCTGTTTGAATGGTTCGATTGGAATACTATTCAGGGCTGTAGTCTTCAGGGTCTGAATAGCCAAATTAAATTAATGATGGCCAACCTCCTATAGGAGACGACACCACAAAAAGAGAAGGGCATGTCTAGAAGGTTAAAAAGGGGCTAGAATTAAGAAGCTGTATTGGTATCGTGAATGTGTGAATGGAGTCATTTTGCAGAACTCGATGTCTCAAGACTCCTATTTTGCGTGAGGTAGGAAAGACGTCACTCCTGCCATCTCAGCTTTTCCAGGAAGCCCACCAGGTTGATGTTGTCAAAGAGCTACCCACGCTGCGCTTTCCAGTACGCTGTTGCTACTCGAGAACTCTTCTGCCCCATCAGCCATCGGTTATGCGGGCAATTTGCCCCGCCCACTGCCTTCTTTGGGCTATGTCAGTTTCTCTGGTTCTTCTGCGGATCTCTTCATTTCTGATTCGATCTCGCAGGAAAACTCCGAGCATACCCTCTCCATTGCCCTTTGGGTTACTTTCAGTCTTTTCACCTATATCTATAGTACTAATATTATATCAACGTAATATGAGTATTAGTAACCTGTGTAATCCTTTTTTAATCATCGGCACAATCTTGGCTATAATTTTTTACAAAGACAAAGTTGTTTCCTATCTCGTAACTATCCAACTTTAATCGGATCACAGTAGAAACTACCTCAGCACTAGAAAGACTAACTAGTTTGTGCTAACAGGAGTTAGTTTAGTTAAATTGGAGCGGCGTGGTTAGTTAGGCACGGTCCAGCGAACAAATGGTCGGTGAATTGCAACTGCTGGGCACCTTTCCAAGTAAAGCTGTAGACGTCTTGTTTTTGTGTGCTAAAGGTTGAGGTTGAGAGTTCTTGTCTTTGTATTTGCTTTTGGTTTGGAAAAGTTGTGTTACAAGTAGTGAAGTACTTCGAAAGACCACAGTTATTAAAGAATGCACGTCAAATACTCGTAACGGCGTCGGGTCGAGTGTCTTCATAGCAAGTCTCGGCTCGTCGATTTGTTGGAATAGAGATTCTCCAATCTTCAAGTACAGTTCGCGAACAACATTTCTTTCTTATCGAAATTTAGTAGAGAGAGTCTCTGAGTCTTGTACTTTCGTTTTTCGATATGAACGTTTTCATTCAAATGTCAACTCTATTCCAATTATGTTCTGAAAAAAACTAATCGAAAGTCCGAGTTTAGGGCCTGGAGTGTGAATTTTGTGAGTCCCACGTAAAATCAGCAGAAGAAAATGTCAAAAATTACTACGGAGATTAGAAATCATCCAATCATGAATTTAAAAGTGTGAGATTTAAAAATAGTACTTATTTGCGATCATTAAAATGCCGTCCTTTCGTTGTTAATAAACACAGCTCTTTTACTGTAGTAATATAATTTGCAGATATTCAGTGTAGAACCATCCATTATGTACATTTTACTTATAATTTGTATACGAATACGACACGAGAAGAATCTCGTTAAAAAGCAATTTGCACGACAGTTCCAATCCAACCAGATGGTTGGAAATCGATTGTTTGTTGGGTATGGGTACGATTATTGGCTTGTCACTTTATCGCCTTGTATCTTGGCACTTGGGGACAATTTCCCACAAGCTATTTTTTGAGCATAGGAACGTTATTGCCGCGATGTTTTTAAGATCGATCAGTGACGCGGCGATGTCGCAGCGATAAAGCTCAGTAAAATCGGATGCAGTTTCAAAATCGCCTACGCTCAAAAATAGCTTGTGTGCTATGACTCTAACCAATCCACTTTATTTTTTTCAATACATAATCACTCAACCCTGCGCTTTAAGCTTTATTCGAATATTCAGTAAGCCCGGTTGACCGATGAAGTGTATGTAATGCCGGGACCGGCCCTTTGGCCAGAAGTTTAAGATCTGTTACGAAAGGTAAAGCTGGCTATACGCTGCTTATTGAGCTGCGTATAGCCAGCTTATCCAGCAGGTCGTCAGTCCATCTTATTGCCTGCCAGCGCTGCTTAAAGATATGAATGGGGGAAAACGACATTATACAGCGTGAAATTGATATCAGTAGCATCCTTTACTCATCTAATTGCTTTTACTATGGGAGCAAACCATCGGAGCAAAAAAAATCTGCTGTTCCATACTAAACTGTAATGCCTACTAGACTCAAATGTATGCCAGTTCAGCAGATTATTTTTGCTCCAATCGGTTTTCTCCCATAGTAAAAGTTGTTCAGTTTGATGGGTAGAGTCTCAGTTTAAAAGGATGCTAATGATATTCGTTCGCCCTGTAGTGCCGACACCCCATGTATAGCCATAATGCTCTAAGTAGTCCCAGTAGACTCATTTCAATTTTCAATACACAGTGTATTGAAGCGAGTCTACTGAGATCTGAGACTTACTGTCTGCAAATGTCTGTGAAACAAGTTGACAGCTGTGCTAACGGTACCCATTCATTTGCTTCGTCAAAAACACAATTGAAAACCTATTGTTTCTCAAACTATTATAGTTGTAAAATTAAAAGTTCATTAATTACTTGCCTTGCCTTATCTTATCGGTGACCGCTCGTTACATTATGACGACCGCACGTGTTGGTCCGTGAGATTGATTTATGAGGTGACTATACGTCGCTTGGTGGAGATATACAGGTTGTAAGGGAACACCTTCCGAAAATTCAAACGGGTGGAAGTACCTATCAACATGAACAACCATATGGGACCACCTAAAATCTAAAAAAAAAAAATCTGCTATATCATACTAACATTAAATTCCTACCGTGCAAAATGTATGGAGGTTTTTTTGTGATCTCATAGTTGGTCACATAGTAAAAGTTGTTCAAATTGATGGATACTTTTACCCCTTTGAGAAAATTTACGATGCAAAAAGGTACATTGTTCTCGATAGGTTCATACTAATTTAGACTTTATCAGTAACTCCAAAAGTGATTTTTTGGTTGAACGAAATGAAAAACAATTACGTAATGTGTTATTAATACAAAATGCATGTCAGTAAATATACTATTATCAGATATAAACGAATAGCCGTGAATGAGAACGGAAGCTAGCATAGTGGTTATGTTATACCTAGTTTAGGGTTGTCCCTTTACTAATTTGCGGCATTTAATTAGAACAAAGGCATTTGGCTCTTATCTGGCATCCAATGACTGATATGGCTATCGGAAATATTATGTAGTATCTATGTTTTAAACTTTCCTAATGTATCTACTTATCCATAATTTTTCATTTACATCAAATCTTCAGTGGATGGTAATAGATAATATATTCCCCGAGAGAAAAACCGAAAATCCAACCAATACGGGCAATTCTACACCAAGAATATAATTTGCACAAAGCTGTTTGGAATTCCACTGCTTAATCCAGATAGCCCTACCTGGCAAATAAGTCGGTATTTATCACTCTTTACTCTTTTTTTTACACTTTCACTCGTCAGTCAATTAACATTTAATTGAAAGAGAGATAAATGAACATGTGTCTGTCTGCATATTGTCTTGTCACACCTCCGTAAGAGATCGTATTGCGTCCGCTTATATCGAATTACGTTACATTATTCGACCCGCATACGACACCCGAGTGCATTTGTTTGGTGTTAATCATAGGCGAATAGCGGGAAGATGATAGCATATTTAATCTAAACTATTATAAAACTGTAACAGAAGTGTGTCTGTACATTGAAGATATTTACAAAAAAAAGATTACGATATGGTTTTTAGACTTCCCTGATTCCAAATCACAAATTTTTGGACTTTTTGTCTGTCTGTCTGTCTGTTTGTTCGTTTGTTTGTTTGTTTGTTTGTTTGGGTGTTTGTTTGTTCGAGTATCACGCAAAAACCACTGAACCGATTTTGATGAAACTTTTTTTGTTTGATAGCTTATCATCTGACTTAAAATCTGGTATATAATTTATGCGGACGAAGTGGCGGGTAAAAGCTCGTACATCATAAAGTTCTATTTGCGAAAGCTTCCTGACAAGAGTAGAGGCAGAGTGATATGGCCATGAAGTCTTTTAGACTATTCCTATCCATTTAAGTGCAAAACAAGAAGCAATCCCGTTCTTAAGCCCCCTTAATCTGATGGAAGAGGAAACCGATACGATCAGAAGCTGGGTCAGATGCAGTGGCCCCAAACGGCATAAAGGATGTTGAGGTCGACGGTGCCTGAAGAGATTAGACTAGAACAGTGATGTTCTCACAAATTAAGACGCTTAGGTCAGATACTGGTTTTCCCAGAAAAAAAAAAAAGATACGCTGTTTTTTATGACGAAACCGGAATTCGTATTAGGTTAGATTCCGCTTTCCCCATAAACCCCCTCCGGAACCATCCATCCCACCAATCCAAATGAGTCAAATGAGTTGGCGCTTCTAAGATAAAAGTACTGCCCGCTAGTATGACTTCTCTACTTGCACGCGACTCCGTTTTTTCCAGTCGCAGCTTTTGAAGTTTTCGATCTCTGAAAAGTGCGGGAAGAGGTCCTTTTGTATGCAATGAAGACGCGTCGCGCGCTTGTTGAGAAACCATACAAGAGGCTGGTTTATATGATTTTAAATACTGAAACTGACGTATAAGATAGCTGGAAACCACGACTAAAATCGCTATGATGGCTTAAAATAGGCTATAAATAGGCTGATGATGACATGAATGTGCATGGTGTCCCGCTTCCTCCATACCCTTGCACTCCACGTGGCGAGCCAGACTGGTAGAGAAGTGTGCGTATGTCGGTCGACTCGCGAGTGTAAACAACATGAAATAACAATGTCATCCGTCGTGCAGGCTTCTGTTACGAATCACTTGGAGTTCCGAATACTTCCTGCGGAATTATAAAAAAAAGGAGAGCGTCTGTCGCGCGTTGCGGATAAAAACCCGGACTCTATCACGAGGGTCCGGGTTCGAATCCGCACTGACGACATGCTATGTTCTAATGAGTTCTAGAGTATGTTCGTAATACCGACTGCTCTCAAACGGTGAAGGAAAACATCGTGAGGAAACCTGCATACGCTGAAGAAGAAATGTTGATGCGTATGTGACGCCTACGTCCACATGGGCGCGCGTGGTGTACTAGCGCCCATACTCCCTCCTTGAACTTGAAGGTATGGCCTGTGTCCTACACTCGGCCACTTTTTTGTCTATTGTACTTTTTACAACGATTTCAAACTGAATAACTTTCACTATGGAGCCAACATCAGAAAAAAAATCTGTTGTCCCCAACGCTGTCCCATTCATTTGACTTTTATAAAATTAGCACCGCCTTAATATTGATTTCACTGGCTTCGCCTCAAGAATATTGCCGAATAACAATGAAAATACTCAAGTTTCTCGATATAGTTCCCAGTACACGTGTTTAACTGGCGTGCATGTAGGAACCGTTAGCTAGAGTTCTATCGGCTCTATTTTTAACAGTCGTTAGTTTGCTAATCCGCCTGGCAACACGGCCTTCTGCTCTTGAAATCTTTAGCTTACCGACTAACGTTAGTGCTCCCGATATGTAGAATTTGATAATAGTTAATTCTTACCATGTGATTACACAACATAAAGCCACATCTATCACGCAAGCGATTTCTGAGCGTAGATCATAGAGAATTTACACGCTTTACTCCATGGCGTATATAATATAGCAACTGCACCATCGCGACTGAATTGTCGATTACTGATGATTACTGACCGATATCGCTGCGATTCCGCTGCAACACCGCCGCGATTACGTCGCATCGCGAACGAATTACAACTTTGTACACATGTTTAGTTACAAATGGTTTAGTTGTAGAAAGTATTTGATCAGCTCAAAAACGACTATGGTCGTATGTTTATGTATGTATTCACACACTGTCGTGTTTAATAATAGCGAACGTGCTTGTAGTTTAGAATAAAATGTTAATATAAAGCTTCTTTACATGTGAAATTCGCGCATATTTTGAATGTCGCATTGCGGGTTCGGTGTAATTGGACACGGGATGCCTCGTCGGGATAGGGAGTCCAAGCTTCTAGTTATTTCGAGGACACTAGAATTGTTATCTTTTTTGTTTATTTTTGTCTTTATCTGAAATCTGTATAATTATTGTATCAAAATCTAGACCGTGATTAATAAAAAGTCATGAATCAATTACGATAAAATTTATATGGGACCACCTCTGGAGTATGCTCTACCAAACAAACAAATAATCATCACAAGATTCATTCATAATTGACGAGATATCATGTCACAAACATACAAAAAAAAAAAAACATACGTGTCCTTTTGTTGAAGTCGGTTAAAAAAGCCTACAAAAACCTTTAAAAGTAACAAATGGAGTTATAACTTTCGATATTTCCTAAGGTGGAAGAAATAAGATAAATGCAATATGGTACTGATAATTAAGTCAATAAAGTCTCAGAAAAGCTTTCACCTTTCGGCTAATTTAATTCTTACCCACGAGGTACGAGGTCGTGATGAAGTCATTGTACAGTGTACACGATCAATCTTTCAGTCTTGTAAAGTGGTTTCAATTTCCGAGTAACGAAGCTCTTTGTTTCAGCTATAAAACTATAAATATGTAGTTTCGCGGCGTGTACAGCCAGCCATACAATTGTCTATAGGATATAGTAATTGCCAACCAAAAGAGCGGTGGTGTTCATTGGAATATGAGCGCTATCACGCTGCCTTTAGATTGAAATATCGCTCGCATTCAAAGAGCCGTCTTAGGTATAATTTGTACCATTACCATCACGTTTAGTGATTTTAAGTCTTCAGTACGGTAGTACTATTATTTTATTCCGAGTTCTTTAACTGTGTTGGTTGTATAACAGGAATGTCCACCAATAGCCGAATTTCATGGCTAACTCAGTCTGCACATATGCCTTCCTAGTGGTTCCGAGCAAGCTTCCGAGTGGTTGAAGCCTCTTGCGTGGCTTGGTGCTTACAATTCTTTAGAGGAATTTCTTCTGAGAGCTTTAATACAGCTTCTCCAATTCCTTTTACTGCTTTTACGTAAATAAATACTGAACATATGGAACAATTTTAGTAAGGAGTTAACTTCGAAATCTGATCTTAAGGCTATTCTACCGTTGGCGCGCTCCATACAAACGTAGTATGGTGATATTTTCAAGACTATCTAATTAGAGTCAATGAAATTTTTCAAAAACAATCAAGTAACTAATCTCTGTCGGTATGACGTCAGATTTTCGTTAAAATATACAGTTTCAATGCTAGGATTAATTTATGATTTGTATGGAAATATTTGTGGCACTGTAACTTTAAAACTATAAATTTTATCGAAAATCTGACTTCATACCGACATAGAAATTAGTTTAAGTTTCGACATAAAAATTTCATTGACTTTAATTGGATAGTATTGAAAATATCACAACACTACGTTTGTATGGAGCGCGCCAACGGTAGAATAGCCTTAAGGCGTAATGAGTTTATAAACTCGTAAAAAATCGCTTTTTCGATTACGTTTTTTCCATTCAAAATGTAATAATTTTGATTTGAATGAAATATATATTATAGTTGGGGATATTTCCTAGGCAGGAAGGTTATTCAGTACACGATTGGAACAATTTGGCTAGATAGAAAAACATCCCGAAGTTACCCCTCTTTCTTAATTTTAATATCATTTTATATCTACAAGAAACTGTATTTACGCAAATAAAATATACTATTATCTTGGCCATAACATAAGCTTGGCAGCTAGGTATATTTCGTTTACTTTACTTTATATACTTCAACACAATTCCAAAATATCTACGAAATTTCGAGCGTCTCGCCATTTTGCCGATGCGATACGCCATTTTAGAAGCGCGGCAGCGCTTGTAGAGGTAAGACCTATGTCAAACTTTTCTTCAAATTTCACGTCTTATTTTACAACATTTCCGGCTTTTTTCTGTATTAATATCTATATAAATATTTCTAATATTGCTCAAATTGTAAATAATAGCTGTGATTATTGTAGATATAACTAATTTGTAAATTTATTTTTGAATTGTAAATTATGTAGGCAAAATGACAGTTCCATCATAGTGCCACAGTTCACGAATATAGCTTTCAGTAGGACAACACCAAAATGACTCGTGGTGCTACGAATTGCTAAACTGATGTAGGTAAAGTTGTTTCTGTAGCGCATAGCGAGGCATCCTAAGAGGTAAGCGGTTCCCAAAGTGTATCTTAGGGTTTCGTGGAAAACAGTAGGGTCCCTTGAATCCAAGAGCGGATACTTACATTTTCTGAAAAGGGATCGTCTTGCGAGTTTAGCTTAGGTATTTTCTCATTTTATACTTTTATTCCCCACTGTACAAAGAAAGTACACTACAATTAAAAAAAAATACTGTAATAAAAATTGCTTTAATATTTACAATTTAGACTATTTTATTTAAAATATACCAACAGATTTTGTACTGAATAAAAAATTTTTGACAAAAAATTAAAACCGACTTCAAATTTCAAAAAGTACCTAAAAATAATAAATATTGCAGCCGATGAATTTTACGTTAGCATCTATAAGAATATCATATTTCATATTTATTTATTCATATACAAATTACATTGTGTTTGAAATAAAAGCTAAAGAAAAACCTAATAAGTTACATATAAAACACAGAATAATATTGAGTATAAATTTACAACAACAAGTCAATATAAAATTCATAATTTACATATTTTTTCCGTATTTCATAAATATTCGGTTGGTGTAATGGTTACCACGCCGGACTGCCAAACCAGGGTCCTGGGTTCGAATCCCGGTTCGGTCATGGATGTTTACATGTTTGTGCCGTTGTTGTATGGTTTCCATAATAAACAGCCTATTAATAGTGCTTTCTTGGGATCATTACAATGTATGTACCTGTGAGCGTTATTTATTTATTTATTTATTTATTCAATATTAAACAAGTATTCAATTTTAAATTAATCATAATTAGTAATGTCAGAATTGAATTCATCATTTTGTTTTATCGAAGTCGCTGTCAAGCCTGTACGATTCGAGACTGAGCTTGCAATAATTTTTTGGCTAGGCTTGACACCGACTACAATAAAACAAAATGATATTCTTAATAGATGCTAACGTAAAATTCATCCGCTGTAATATTTATTATTTTTTACTTTTTGAGTTTTGAAGTCAGTATTCATACTTTGTTAAAAAATTTTTTTTTTTTAATTTTCAGCGTTGGTGTTATATTGGGTTAACATATCCGTTGGACATGTAAAGGGAACATGAACACGAATCTTTTATTTCAATCGTCGATGATATGCTATAGATCTTTGAGGAGTCTATTGTCTATCTCCGAAGCCCTTTACCAAATCTTCATCAAATTAAAATGGGACCACTTTTGAAGTATGACCTAAAAGAAAACTTGAACACGAATCATTTATTTCAATCGTCGATGATAGGCGATCTTTGAGGAGTTCTATTGTCTATCTCCGAAACCCTTTACCAAATCTTCACCAAATTAAAATGGAACCACCTCTGAAGTATGACCTACTAAACAAAAAAAAATATCAAAATCAGATTACTCCGTAAAAAGTTATGCGAACATACATAAGCGTATACAGGGTGTAACAAAACACCCTAGTAATACTTAAGGGGGTGCTTCAGACCATCAAACTGAACAACTTTCACTATGGAGCCAACATCAAGAAAAATAAAAAAATCTGCTGTCCCATACATTTTAGTCGAGTCGGTGCTGCACTTTTGTATGGGATAACAGATTTTTTTAATTTTTTTCTCGATGTTGCCCCCATAGTGAAAGTTGTTCAGTTTGATGGTCTGAAGCACCCAGTTAAGTATTACTAGGGTGTTTTGTTACACCCTGTATACGCGTCGACTTGAAAACCTCCACCGTTTTTTGTTTTGTTTTCGTCGGTTAAAAAAGCGAACAATTTTGGGCGGTGCCACAAATGGCAAAACAATCAAGATTGTTGATTTACAGGTGCGTACCGACTTCGCGTGGCAAACCATCGAGCATTATCTCGCGCGGCAGCCGCGCACTATCCCTTTACACCCGAGACGTATCGATCGTGCGAGTAACATTTGAAAAATTCTGATGACCGCGCAAATTAATTTTAGCGAACGCAACCGGCACTGATCGCTCGTGCGAGTGCTACTCCCGCCTTTCAAAGCGCCCTGCATTAGTTTTGATGCTTCAATAGCCGGTGATTAGACTGAAAAGGTGACTGCGTTTTTTGACCCTAGAAGGCGCTCACGTAAATATGAATTTTTCTCAAACATGCTTGGAAATGTGAGCATTATTTTGACAACCTTCTTCGAGATAAATCAAAATTGCTGTACTGGCCAAATACATGCGTGCAGCGGCCGGCAATGTTGTATGAAAATCCATATCTGTCGTGTTTTGCGGCCAAATAAATTATATAGTAAACTCATATCTGTAACTACCGCCCTATCGCCATTACTTCCATTCTCTGTAAAGTCATGGAAAGAGTACTTAACAGTAAGTTGCTGTCATACCTAGAAGACAATGATCTACTCAGTGATCGCCAATATGGCTTCCGCCGGGGGCGATCGACTGGGGATCTTCTTGTGTATGTCACGCACTGCTGGGGCGAGGCCATCGAGAAGCACGGTGAAGCACTGGCTGTATCACTTGACATCTCGAAGGCCTTTGACAGGATATGGCACGCTAGTTTGCTGAACAAGCTTCCCGCTTATGGCATCCCCGCTGATCTTTGCAGCTGGATATCTGATTTCTTGAGAGAACGGTCGATTAGAGTTGTCATTGACAGCTGCTCTTCTGACCTTATGGCAATTGATGCTGGAGTTCCTCAAGGGTCTGTTCTCTCCGCGACACTTTTCCTGCTGCACATCAATGACCTCCTTGTGTCAGGTATTGTTGGGTATGCAGATGACAGTACTGTCATGGAGAGATATGTATCTGGCGCAGGGGCCAGCGGGGATAAAATACGCTCGCAGGTGAGCGGTAAATGCGCAGGTAAATGGTTGAGCGGACAAACTTGACTTTAAGTCTTGTCTCCCAGTGGGGTGACAATAATTTAGTCAACTTCAACGCCACCAAAACACAGGCTTGTCTGTTCACCGCAAAAAGGAGTCCGTTTAATCTGACTCCTACTTTCCGGGGTACATCTGTCCCTGTTTCCGACAGTCTTGGGCTTCTGGGTATAAGCTTGACCACGAAACTCAACTTCGGAGCTGACATCGAGTCTAAGGCTCAAACTGCGGCCAAAAAGGTGGGCATCTTAAACAAGGTGAACCGGTACTTCACTCCTGGACAGCTCTTAGTATTGTATAAAGCTCAGGTCCGATCATGTATGGAGTACTGCTGCCACCTGTGGGATGGCTCAGCCAAGTATCAACTTGCCGCACTCGACTCGGTTGAACGCAGAGCCAGGAGGCTCATTGGCGATAGTAAGCTGGTGGAGGCCAAGCTTCATAGCCTAGCCCACCGCCGCAGAGTGGCCTGCTTGTCGGTCTTCTACAGATTGTACTTCGGTGAGTGTGCCCTTGAGCTGCATGAGCTCATCCCACTTTCCCCTTTCTACTATCGGACTTCCAGACGCACCGCGGGATATCACCCCTTCTTGGTTGACATCCCACATATCCGCACCAAGCGCCTTTCTGAATCTTTTATAATGCGCACAGCCAAGGAGTGGAATGCCTTACCTGCGTCAGTATTTCCGAGTACTTACAACCCGAATTCCTTTAAAGTACGAGTGAATAGGCATATTCTGGGTAAGCTCGCTACATCTACAACCCCATCTTCGTCCTGAGGACTGGATTGAGGTCAAGAGCAAACCCATAGTTAATAAAAAAAAAAAGATGTCTTCCCGTATAATTTTATGAATATGCACCATAGCTGCGTAGTAAAAATTTAGGACGTGTATTATTGAAGGCTGTAGATTCCAAACATGGAATAAAAGTGAAAAGGGTGTTATGGCACTTTACACCTTTATTCGTTCGGGGGTGCGTTATATCTAGGGTTGCCAACCGTCCCGCGAGAGGCGGGACGTCCCGTTTCTAGACCCTATGATGATGCGTCCCGTCAAAGATGTGCGCGGGACGCCAATTGTCCCGTTTTCTGGCTCACCTTTCGGGTAGTAGGTGTGAACTCAGTTGACTCGGAAGAAGTGGTTTAAAATTTTAAGTTACTTTTCTAACCATGCCGTTTAAATGCAGAGTTCTAAAGACGTATTAATTTTCTGTAATTTTTGTAAACTCATCGAAAAAGTTTACTTAATTGTCTGATTTTCGTTTCCGATTCGAAAGCTAAAATGTACAAAAACTGTGACAATACAGCTACGAATGGGGAATTCAAGGGCTTTCTTAAATTTTATAAAGAGCTTTTACCTACCCGAAAAAATAAATAAGTATGCCGTTCTATAACTTTTTTTTTTTTTCATTTCATCCTTACCAAATAATTTGACTAAGTGTAAACAAAAGGGGCTGACTTGAAGATTCCACAATTATTACATTTTATTTTTATTTGCCTTATTGATTCTACTTTTGTTATTGATTTTTCGACTTCTTATTATTTGCCAGCTGGGTGGGTCCCGCTTTTTATAGCCACGTCCCGCATCTTGGTTGCAAATTTCCCGCTAATCCGTGCACTAAGGTTGGCAACCCTAGTTATATCCATTAAAGACTATGCAGGTGCATGTGATTCTGTCGACAATACAATAATATGGTATTATCCAGCTGATCTGGTGATGGAGCTGGAAGGTGGCTAGTGGAACTCTTGGATGGCTAATAGTATACTCATCGAATTTCAGCTTGTTAAAATCATCTCGATGAGTGCTTTTCTTTACAGTTTTGTAACAAGTACCTATTTAATGATGGAGCTGAATAACTGTTACAAAAACTGCTCACTGGTATTTTCAATTTGTGTTTCTCAACCGATTGCTTCCAAAATCAATATCTGAGGGTCCGCGTGGACCCTGAACACGAATCCGATGTCAGATTGAAGAAAAGTGTCCACTTTAGAGTCAGTATGACTCATCCTAAGCATCTGTAAAGCGTAGTTGTGGCAAGGCATGCCTTATTTTGCCGAGTCCAGCGCAGCACCAGTTGGTCGAGTGGTCTCGGTACTCGCCTCCAGAGCAGAGCGGCGGTTTGGTGCGGTTGGCGCGAGTTCGATTCCGGTCGCTAGCAAGGTGGCAAGGAGCTCGTTGCGAATCTTCCTAGGAGTTCGTTGGGACTTTGTTATTTAATATATATATTTTTTTTGTTTTTTATTTTTTGCTGGCGAATTGTCACCTAACCCCAACTATTAACCATCTTTTGAAGCGTGTAGTTTTAGCAAGGCTCACTTATAGCATATAATTAATGATTTCAAACAACTTATTAAATTGCCAATGATTTGTTTTCAACTGTTGAGGAGTTCCATTTACCTGTTTCCAAAGCCATTCATCAGATCTTCATCAAAGAATTACTTATGCCAATAGCCTACAATAATACCTATAAATAACTTTAACTTTGTTATTGGTGTTGTTCAACTGGTATCAATTATATGACATGTTGGTATACTGTGGCATCTTGAAGAATTATTGAACACTCTAATATTTAAATTCAAAATTCGAACGAATTGCTCGCGATCTCCCCTCAGACCCCGCACCTCACCCCCTTTATCGGAGCTTAGCCCTGCCTTCACGTTGCCTTAAGGAACGCATCTAATAACGAAACATTTAAATAATTTTGGCACAAAGTGGGCATAATTTGGGATTGAGTGAAGCGAGCTTGAAATTTCTCAGCTAAGAAATCAGTGAATCAGTTTTAGCTATAGCTTTGTCGATGTATACGTGTCGTATTATTTAGTAGCGTAACCCCCACAGTTCAGAATACCATAGTCCACTGGCTAGCGACGCCCTTTCCTTCTCATTGTTTAACTTACACTGATCCCTTATCAGACTGTTCTGTCTGCTCTGTTGTGACTGTTCTGCAGACAATGGTGTAGTTCTCCACACTCGCACTTACTCAGTATGGCACTAACCTCTGGTCCATTTTTCCCGTTCATATTATGAAGCCTCTGGTGTGACTGAACTTTGTGTGATCAGAGTGGAAATTATTTATTATTTTATATCGGTGGAATCGGATCATGCGATCGGATTCTACAAGACCATGCATTTTATTTGAGGAGAAACTGACCTCGTGATCAGAGTGCACCTTTGGCGTGTGATCCGTTTCCACCAGCAACTGATCGCGTGATCAGAGTGGACTAACCCAAGTTTTGGTGTAAAGAATGTTTATGTTAAGTCTTCAGAAAACAGACTCTTGTGGTTAACATACTTCTCTAAAATTGGATTTAAAATTTGAAAAAAATTGTCCATTATCTAAAATTTTAATAAGCAATCCTGCAGACTCCCAACAGTAAGCAAGCGTGTCGAATCGCATGTGATTGGCGAGCGATAACCGTGACCTTTATCTAATAACAACTCTGCGATAACTCTTCACATCACCCTTTCCATTGCTCAATCATAACAAGAAACTAAAAACCCATCGAACAAACCTGCCAATACAGTTTTTGAGAGTTACGCGGTTATTATTTAATCTAGAATTAAACATTTTAACGGGTTCTTACCGCGTTGTAACACTGCCGAAATATCGGGAACTCACAATTACCAAAACGCGGTAAGAACCCGTTAAAATGTTTAATTCTAGATTAAACCTGCCAATGTATCCGAAACATTGGAACAAAACGCTACAAAAATCCATCCAATTTTAATGTTCTTACGGAAATCGTTTCCACCAATCGCAGTACCGCGTTTCAAGGTTCCAAAGGTGTAGTTTTGATGGTGTGTGTAATGTTTTGAATTGGCGACATGTCAACACGCATTTTGCTTTTATAAACTCGGAGTTGTAAAAGGATCGCCTTGGTTCTTTTGAACGGTGAGAAATGACGGGCAAATAGTTTTGAAAGTCGTGAGTTTGCTTTATATTATTTTAAGTTAATTGCTATGCGTATACATATGTCTTGGAAATTGTCGCACAGATTTTTTTGACAAGAAATTCTAGCCCAGACTTGTATTATCATGACGAGACAACTGTACAGATGTCTCACATACTTTAGGTGGTGCATCAGACCATCAATCTGAACAACTTTCAATATAGGACCGAATGTGAAATCGCGAAAAAAAAAATCTGCTGTTCCGTAGAAAATATCAATAGCTAATCGAGCAAAATTTATGAAACAGCATTATTTTCCCCTGACTTAAATGTTTGTCCCATAGTAAAAGCAGTCCAGTTTGATGGTCTGTGAACCATACGTATTAATGTTGTCTCTTTAGTCGAAATTGGCTACGAGTATTAATATTTGAACAATTTATAATAGATTAATGTCAACGC
The DNA here is from genome assembly GCA_922987775.1 of Agonopterix subpropinquella. Lineage (NCBI taxonomy): Eukaryota > Metazoa > Arthropoda > Insecta > Lepidoptera > Depressariidae > Agonopterix > Agonopterix subpropinquella. The sequence continues at coordinate 36,011,755 of OV277694.1, read as the reverse complement.
AATGAAAATCAAACATTGTTTTATCTTTTATCGTAAGCTGAGACGATTCTTTTAAGTTTGCTTTTTTAAACCTCTCGTACTTGTTGGATTTGTGCTCTGACGTCTTTCTGATAACTCTATATTTTACTCTGTTATACGTCAGTGGACAATGATATTATACCATGTGGAGTTTTATAAACTATTATATTATTAAGTCATTCACTAATTGTCTGCTACCTACATGGACCTACCTAAATGGCTAATGATATTATGACGAGGAGAATGAAATGACTATCAAAATTGTAGGTAGCTATAGCATATGGGCTGTTAATCTTGTTCGCCAAAAAAAAAAAAAATTATATTAATAGCTTAATTAGAATTTCTAATTCTGACATACTTTAAGATAAATGTTCTTTATTTGCACACCATGATATTTAGAGAACACCAACTATTTAGAAACATACAACAAGAGTTCAAATTATGGTACAAGTCACAAATTTAAATTTGTGAGACCCTAAAAATCTAAAGGCTTGGCGTAAAGCCTTATCAAAACACATGACAAGACTGTTTCTTATTAACGTCTTCACGGTGATTCCTCATTATAATAATTTATCGCCGTAGCTCTGAAATTTTGCGGAGCTCGCTACGCTGAGAATTCGCTAGTATATCAATTGGTCTTAGTTACAGAGAATGCTAGTTGACTAATACAAGCACAAGAGTAAATATCCCACAGAGGGAAAGATTCGACGCAATTGCGCTAGTGGACAATCTTTGAGAGACAGTGGGCGATTGCGTCAAGTGATCATTTTGTCTCTGGGGGGCCAAGGGCACAAAATGATCACTAAAAGGTAGACGCACTCGCCCAATGTCTCCCATAGTTTGTCCACTAGCCGAAGCTTTCTCTCCGTTGGGTGGGGTATTTATGCATGTGCTACAATCGTCTTAATAGTTTTAAACGTTTAAGCCTCTTCTTTCTCTTGTGAAGGTGATCACACTTTGTCCTTCGAATACTTGGCCACGTCTGTCCCTAAAGGAGATGCCTCTATTAGGTCCTTTTTAGGTACAAGCTACACTGCGATAGATGTCGAGTGGTATGCACCTGACCACTTCCATAGATGCATCGGCCGGCAATATGTCCCACCTCCGCAGGTTGTTTTAAACGTTGTCTCATATAGTTGTTATTATTGTTGCAGAGAAATCAGTACAGTGCGAGGAGAGTGGTCGGTGTGTCGCGGCGACAACAGCGGCCGGTTGCCGTCGAGGGTGCATGACGCTTCACACACCGAGAGACACTGCCCGCAGGTGCGTTCCCTTCTGATATCAGAGCTAAATACATTACTAAAATCCTCACAGTATGGCAACGCTCTTGATGGCGGCCGAAGCCGCAGCCCCCTGCGCTGCGTCCGTATTCTTACGCTGATATGCAAGGCAATACACACACCTTCATACAGATCTCATGATGAGACCCCCGCCGCCCGCTTCCCCGCAAGGCACCCTCCGTTGCTCTGCGCAAAAGTACATCCGTTGCCGTACTGTAAGGACTCCAACGCCTTCATACAGATTCTCATGATGAGACCCCCGCCGCAGGCTTCCCCGCAAAGGCCCTCCTTTGCTCTGCGCAAGTACATCCATTGCCATACTGTTAGGACTATACAGGGTGGTGTAAGGAATAGTATCATTAACCTTTAAACCACATACTCTACCCATCAAACTGAACAACTTTTATTATGGGAGCAAACCTATCAGATCAAAAAAGTCAGCTGTTCCATATATGTTTCAGTCGAGTAGGTTAGGTTAGAATGGAAAAGCAGACTTTTTTGTTCTGATAGGTTTGCTGCCATAATAAAATGTTGTAGAAAAAGTGGTCAATTCATCGGTGTCCTCTCGAAGCGCCCAACTGAGCCAACAAACAGTCTATCTTGTTGCAGAACATCAAAATTTTGCAGTAATAGGCACCGCAAGCTGCTGCCGCTCCGGCAGACGTGACTGGCGCGCGCCGCGGGAGTGTCCGCCCCGCCGCCGCATGCTCAGCGCACGCGCACGCGCACGCTAAGCGCCTCCACCAGCTAGGCTTACTACTCTACACCTACTGCACCGAGTATTATACGTTACCAGGTCAGTTTAGACATATCTAAGACATGATGATGATGACAATGATCATCAGTTACAATTTTATTGTAGTGGTAGTGGTACAAGTTCTCGAGTGGCGACCGCCCGCATACCGGAATGCGCAGTGTGGCTAGGCCGGTGAAGGTGGACCGAACCTGAACCAGATGAGGGCAGCGCAGGAACGTTCGTTGTAGCGATCCTTAGGGTAGGCCTGTGTCCAGCAGTGGACGTTTATCAGCTGAGATGATGATGAATTGTAGTACCGGAATTAAGCCCAGTAATCAGTATGCCTACGCCGCCTCCAAGAAAACGGTAAAGATCGGATTGTAGATACCTTTGTGTAGGGACACACCGAAATTAACTGACACATCCTATCCAACGTTGGTTTTGGTCTCCGAAAAGAGAAAACACCACTTTTCCCAATCTTATGCTACCTCTCGCCAGTAGCTGGCTTGAAGAAAAAAAATACTCCATTAGAAACCTTATCATGCAAGATTTAAGAAGCTTTTTCACGCTTCGTTATTGTAGCATAGGTACTGGTTTCCTCACGATCGATGTCATCTTAGTAATCTTTTAAAGTCTGACTAGAAATATTAAAAAAATGGTTTGGGGGCGCGACAATCGACTATGACCTTTAATGTCAGTGTTCTAATTACAAAAATTAGTTCCAATGATTTTCCGCAACATGGCAAGGTTTTTATTTTTTCTGGTCGGGATTTAATTGAATCAAAATATTCACAACGCTTTCTTCTTTTTCAGATCCAGCATAAAAAATTCAATCTCCAGAATAATTTAGTTAGAAATATAATTTAGTGGAAAGCTAGAACCATGGGGTCTTTGAACGTGAACCGCAATGTGGCGGACGCGTTCTACCGCTACAAGATGCCGCGCATCTGCGCTAAGGTTGAAGGGAAGGGCAACGGCATCAAGACCGTCATCGTCAACATGCCTGAGGTAGCAAAGGCGCTCGGCAGGCCTGCAACTTGTAAGTTTTATTTATTTTTATTGTGTACAACTAGGATTCATGATATTCTCCGAAGCTAGTTGATGCTTCTTGCGAACCTAGGCAAGCCCGCTGCACATCGACTCGTCTGTAAAGGATTGTTACTAGTTTACTTTATAGAATCGTCGATTTGCATTGCGGCGTGCTGAGGAAGCATAACACGATGTGAGCCAAGCAAGAGGTCCAATGTGACTTGGTGGAGAAAAGATGCAGTCGAGAATAATTTTAAGGCACCCCCGACTTGTCTTAATGAATACCGCCCTCTAAAAGTAAAAGTATCCGAGATCAACTGCTGCCTCCCTTCTAGTTAGGGGCTCATATGAACGCTCGATGTAATGCCATAACATGTGTCACTATACGTCACTAGCCCTCAGGTGTTCACATATGAAACACATGTGACCTCGCCTCTGTTGTGATACCGATGACAATTCTTTACCTACGATATCTACTCACAGACTGGCTCACTGGTCTGTGAAGCTACTAAAAGGTGGTAAACAGCTGTCATGTGTTTCTAACCACTACAAGGAATGTTAGGAATGCTAAGACTTATTTTGCCCGTAAAACACTTTATCATTCGTCTATCTTTTGGCCTAGAGATATCCAACATAATTACATCTAAATAAGAAAGGAAGAGGGTCTCTCTTCAGTGCATGGTTTGTCGTTCGCCCTTAGCATGGCAGTGCGAGATAGGTAAGACGCGCCTTACTATTCGTTCACTTAGCGCGTAACAGAGTAAAAAAAACACGGGATATAGCTGTCCCACTGTGATCGTTCACAGCACTCAGAAATGGTAGAAAAATTACAGTTAATTGCTCGTGTTCAGTACATTTTGTACGAAAATTCTGGAATATTATTATAATTATTTAAATAGAAACAGTACTTGTCAAATATCCTGTAGGTTGTTCTGTAAGAATAATCAGTAAGTACCCGGTAGCCATAGGTACACGTAAGCAGTTATAAAAAAGTTTTTTTTTTCTGTGATTTGTCAGACCCGACGAAGTACTTCGGGTGCGAGCTGGGCGCGCAGACGCAGTTCGACTACAAGAACGAGCGCTTCATCGTTAACGGCAGCCACGACTCCAGCAAACTGCAGGACCTTCTCGACGGGTAAGTTATAACTATTTGTTTATATGTACCTATAATATGCTCATAGATAAAAGCCTTTTGGTGTCCAGCATCGGATAACTCCAACCAAGACGGGTGTCGTAAGAGACGAATAACTCCTTGACGCATCGTCAATATCTCTTATAACCCTTACCGTGTAAAATGTAAATATACACTAGATCCTATCATTATTTATAGACAGGCCAGGGTGTTGTGTCCGCTTCGGAATAGCACTAACCCAGTCGGGTATCTTAAAGCGGTGATTTCAGGCGTCCTATACATTTTGGAAGCCCAAACCGTGTGGCTGCCAGTTATAACCACTGCATCTGACCTCTGATCGCATCGGTCTCCCTTTCCATCAGAATTCCATAATTCCATTCCATAGAAGGGCAAAGATAAGAGAGTGCATCTGAGAGAATTAATTATCAATCAATTAAAATTATTACCTTCTTACAGCATGGTTTAGTACCAATAAAGTAGTAAATGAGACAAGCGTAAGACCGTTCTATTCGGCGCAAGAAAAACGAGGATTATTAACTCTGCAATCGCGTTTACCGGGCTGATATTGATGATATGAGCCTTACAAATTTAACAGTCAATCTTGGTAGTCCACAGGATTTCTGAACATCCAAATTTGACAAAAATTGTGGCCGGAATCCTGGACATATTCACTCGTCAGCCAGGCGTTAGATAATCTTATTATGTAAAATTTTTTTTCCTATTCTTTACTGGATATGAACCTATTTATCAGATTCATCCGCAAGTTCGTGCTGTGCCCCGAATGTGACAACCCCGAGACGGAGCTGATAGTGTCCACCAAGCGCAACACCATCTCTCAGGGCTGCAAGGCGTGCGGCTACCACGGTCAGCTGGACTTCAACCACAAGCTGAATACCTTCATACTGAAGAACCCGCCCGCCGCCGACCCTAGCATGCAGGTACTGTCTAGCATAGACTAATCGTCGAGGAATAGGTTGGCTAAAATCTGTACAGTGTAAGAAGAGAGGTAATGAGTTCGAAGCCACTTAATTGACGGTATCATTGCTACCAAGATGTTCCGTGGCGAAACTAGTGAGACTTTTTTTCTCCACTAGTTCCGCGAAACACTGAAATGCTACTAATTTATAAAGTCCCCTCGATTACAGGTCCCGGTGGGGGTGGGAAGGGGGTTTAAATATAACTTATTTCAGTTTTTCGCTACTAACTAAAAAGGGTGCACCTTAACGACAATACTGCCAGAATTAAATTAAAACTCATTAAATTTCACACAACTTTGTTCCTATAGCTTCGTGATCGAGACGATTAGCACAGTTACTGAGTATTTTTGTTCTATTATCTTGTGATATGTGACATATTTGACGTAGATTACACCTTGTCCCCGGCAGGGCTCCTCGCTGACGGAGGGCAATCGCGGCAAGCGCTCGAAGCGCTCCGGACCCACCGCCGGCGCCAACGGCAACCACGACGAGACCGACCCCAAGAATGTACGTCCTTTTTAGATATTTTGATCTTGGGGTGGAAACACACCATGCCGAAATCACGCGAAACAATCGCAAAAAAAAACCTTATAAACAAGGCGAAAATATTTAGTGAGGATAATGCCAGCGTTCTATTCTATACCTATGGCGTGAATTGTCGCTCCGCTTCTTGTCAACAATTTCAAATAATTTAGTATCAACAATAAATGGTGTTATAATAATGATGGTTATCAGGAGAGCGAGACGCCGATAACGCCCACAGCGCCGCACCCCAGGAGCAGGAAGGAGAAGAAGCACGAGGAGGACGATGACGATGGCAACTGGACCGTCGACGTGAGCGAGGAAGCCGTGCGCGCGCGCATGCAAGGTACCATCACACTACCATAGAATACACAATAGTTCTACATACAGAATGTCAATTCCATGCCCATCTGTAATATCAGATACCGCACTTCAAGTAAGATTTTAGAGAACCGATAGTGCTTGAATATAGCATGTTTGCCCACGAGCGAGCGAGACAGCGTCATAACACAGTGCTTTAATTTAAAAATTTCATATGAATTATTCAGATTATCTTATAAAAAAACCATCAGCTGATTGCGAAGGACCCTATATAAAATTTACTGAAAAGGTTATCAGACCCTTAATCTAAACGTATTATGAGCTATGTAAGTTTCCAAATATATCGTTTACAATATTCGGTAACGTATTGTACTATGTGTATGTGTGTATTGTACTATGCAATTTTTAAGTAATATTTAGTTTCTGCGATCATCATATCCATTGTCTGAAATTAACTAAATACTGAGAAGCAGAATCGCAAAAAACTGCCAAAAATATCTTGTCTTTTTGATACCGAATTGAATCATGTAGTGACACAATATGACCCCTGTTCTGTGTTTCGATTAGCCAATTCTTAAGGTAGCACCATTATCTCGGTCTACCTCGAAGTATGTCATTTCTAAACAAGAAACATTGTCGTTTACAGATCTAACTGAAGGAGCTAAGTGCATGACCCTGTCCGAAGACCTGGAGAAAAACGAGAAGCAACGCATGGATCTGTTCTACGCGTACCTCAAGCAGAAGGCCGCCTCCAACGACGTGGAGGGCAACAAGGCGATTGTTGACATACTGCACGAGGCAGAGCGGTCAGTTTGTTAGCTATTATAAGAATGAGAAACAGCCATGGATCTTTTCTACGCGTGCCTCGAGCAGAAGGCCGTGGAGGGATACAAGGCCATTGTCGACATACTGCACAAGGCAGAGCGGTCAGTTTGTTATTATAAAATAGAGAAGCAGCCATCGATCTGTTCTACGCGTGTCTCGAGCAGAAGGCCGCCTCCAATGACGTGGAGGGCAACAAGACCATCGTCGACATACTGCACGAGGCAGAGCGGTTAGTTTTAATAGCTTGTTTTGTGTGTTAGGCAGTGAACTCATGTCAGTATTTCAACAGATATGACTAGCCGCTTCAGCTTGGTAATTTTCCTTTAGGAATGTATTATTTACTTCCTACTTTATATTCTAGCGACTAGCGTGGCACCGTTCTGGTTGGCGTGAAAATGAAGAGGCCTATACCCAGGAGTGGGGTTTACTAGGCTGATGATGATTATGATGTTGTTATATTCTCAAAACGAGCCATGCCAACCACTTTAATTTTCCGATGTGACTTCTCAGAGAAACATCGATCAAAGCTCCTTTCATTTTAGTTACTTTACTATTTTCATAGTAATTTATTCTATTACTGATGTCATATCACCTCTTTTTGGTTATAAAATGACTGATTCTACGGTGTTTAAACTGATTTCATCGTTCGTTACCCCGCCTGCGGAGTCTTTGTATGCTGCGTATCGACTGGCTATTTTTACTATCTTCGGTGCGTATCAACAGAGTTATTTACCAATGGAAATGAGAGAGTTCCCGACCATCTTAGTTTGACTTCGGACATGAACTTCGGACATTAACCTTCGGACACCAACTTACCAGACAAAAAGTTTAAGTTCCATGTTAAACAAGTCCTCTGTAAAAAAGGTTACTATAAACTTGATGATTATTTGAATGATCAAAATGTCTGGTCTTGACAATTTTACACTATGTAATGCAATATGGTATTTTAATTGTACTTTGCATATTTTGTTTTGTTTAAAAGATGTGTGTTGTAGAGTTTCTGGCCGCATCTTCTCTCAACGGAACATCTTCCGACGCGGTGGTAGAGTCAAAAGATGACGTCAAAAAGCTATCTATTGTTACGGTCCAAAATGCGCAAATATGCACTATCGGTAGAGATAGCACGCACAGAATCGGTTCATAATGCGCGAATGTGCGGATACGTTTGCTGTCTGACGTCATCAGTGACGTCATTAATTTGCGCTTACGCCGCACACAAAAAATAGGTAGTGCAGCGTATGCATGTCAAATTGACAGCTGGTTCAAATTGTACAAATTGTTTAGCAGTGTATTCGTACTTACTAATTTGGACCGACCGGTAAAGCGTGTGCATGGCGTTTGCACTATTGGCATAATTTGAACCGTAGTATATATGATATTATTTTGAATACGAAATTTTGAATTTTGGATGTTCTGGACGTGGAGGTTCCGCACCATAGGTGACGTGAATGACAAATGAACAGTCAGTGTGTCGTTTGCAGGCTGGAGGTGAAGTCGAAGGCGCCGCTGGTGATCTTCGAGGTGCTGGTGCGGCCGGCGTCGCTCGCGGCGGACGTGAAGAGGCACCGCGCGCTGCTGCTGCGCTTCACGCGCGCCGACCCGCGCGCGCAGCGCGCCGCCCTGCACGCGCTCACCGCGCTCTGCGCGCTCACCAACACGCTGCTGCCCAAAGTGCCCGCCATACTGAAGGTGCGTTGTTCTACTATCTACGACGACATAAGCGGCGCGGCCGAGGCAGAAAGCGGTGGCGTCCATTGTTCTTACCACACGTTTCCCTATTCCAAACTAATTAAACACGAAGCCACCGGCCAAGCCAAGCGAAGAAGCGAAGCCGACGGCCGAGCTCTGTGTTAGTAGCTATGTGCATAATGCAAAGTGTGTGGTAGGGACAAACAAATCGATTTCCACACTGTGACCGAAATGTAAACTCAAGTTTCGACTACACGAAATCTCCAAAACTATAATGGCTATCACCTTTCAATTTGCAAGGGAATTGTTTCTATTGGCACTCACAAAAAATAATGATTTTTTGCAATTATACCCTATGGAACAACTTTCACTAACAAAGTCGAAAAAAAACTTTGCCATACATTTGGGTCGAGATCGGTACTGCAGTTTTGTGTGAAACAGACGATTTTAATTTTTTCACGTTCTCGTTTTTCAGTTTGATGGTCTAAAGTCTAAACCACCCTTTTAAATATAACTAGAATGTTTTGTTGCACCCGGTATAAAACTCACTCTCATGTCATCTCACTCTCACTCACATTTTTAAAACAAAATAAACTAACAACAGTGCACCTCTCATTCCAGCTCCTATACGACGCCGACATAGTAGAAGAGAAAGTGATACTGGAATGGGCGTCGAAGCCCTCGAAGAAGTACGCCAGCAAGGAGGTGACCGCGGAGGTGCGCAAGCGAGCGCAGCCCTTCCTCGACTGGCTGAAGGAGGCCGAGGAGGACACCTCGGAGGACGACGGCAACGACAGCGGGGGCGATATACAGGTGAGCCTGGTGATGATAATCATCATCTGCCTATACACCTCCCACTGCAGGGCACAGGTCTACTCTCGAGGAAGGCGCACGGGCGTTAGGCTGCCTGCCCATTGACGCGAGCTGGCTGGCGGAGCGGAGAAACTGAGTTTTATCAACCAATCAGGATTGCATTAAATCTCGGCAGAGACTCGGCCGAGCTCCTGATTGGTTAATATTTCCTCGTTACTCCGCTCCGCCAACTCGCTTCGCGTCAATGGAGAGGCACCCTTAGGCCTGAAATCCAGCAAAGTGGAGCGGAGATGTGTGATCAAATAAAAAACAAGTCTGCCTCGCGCGCGGAGGGCTCCGCACCATAATACAATATCAACAAAAAAATCGTATTTTCTGCTCTTAGCGCGAGCGCGACACACACTTGGCCCAACAAGTTTCACGCTTGTTTGTATTGCTGTTTTTTTATCTTTACAATATATTAAAATTGTAAACTTGACGTGGATGTATATTGAAGATATTATCAAAAAATATTAATTGGAGGCGTTAGGATAGGATATCTATGGAATGCATTGAGATCATTTTTCGAATGGTTTTCTGTTTGTTTATCTCTTTGTTTGTGCACGCATTACTTAAAAATCGCTGAACCGATTTGGATGGGATTTTCACTAAAGCATATGGCTTAGTTTGGATTAACATTTAGGCTTTATTTCATCGCAGTCGGTTCATTCAATCAAAAGTTAGGATTCTTTTAAGTCAGTGGTCCGCGCTTACGATGATGTCGCGATCGCCGCTAGTTTTAAATAAAACACAAACTCTTTTATTTTATTTTATTTAGTGACGAAACCAACAGCATTACAATAATAATTATAAAAATAACAATTTGTGTAGATAATATAGCCAATTACAGGTTTCGTTATGTTAACATTTTTATAAATAGTAATCTAAACACTGAAACTCTAAATCTAAACGCTGTTGTTATACAACGTGTTAATAAATTAGCGCAAAACCTCATACACCCCAACTGATTTATAACAAAATAATTAGATTGAAACAATAATTTCATTATTTTTATAGTTAAAATTTAAAGTTATTCGCATTTTAAGTTCAGAGGCAAAAATGATTTGTTATCATTTCAGCAATGAATGAAAGCGCTAAAGTACTTATGGATACATTTTAATAATCTTGTTTTGGTAGTAAGTAGGGTGACTGTGCCCGTGGGGTGGGTTGTTATCGGGTTTAGTAAATTCTAAATTTTATGAGAAAAAAAAATAAAATTTTGAAAAAAATTACCTATGTTGAAACCATGATAATTCGATTCTGCTCTCGATTCTAAACAAACTACTTTCTAGTTTTGCGTTAATTCATTAACACGTTGTATAATCCACATACATAAAACGGAATTTGAGTATATTATCTAAACTATTATAAAACTGTAACAGAAATGTGTCTGTACATTGAAGATAATGACAAAAAAAAAATTACGACATGGTTTTACCTGTCCCTGATTCCAAATCACCAATTTTTGAATTTTTTGTCTGTCTGTTTGTTTGTTTAATCGAGTATCACGCAAAAACTACTGAACTGATTTTGATGAAACTTTTTTTGTTTGATAGCTTATCATCTGACTTAAAATCTGGTATATAATTTATGCGGACGAAGTCGCGGGTAAAGGCTCGTATTATATAAAATTCCGATACAGCATACACATCCTCTGCAACACACTACATACAGGTAATTTCTTGTATTTGGATTAGGTGGAATAAAAATATCGCCATAATAATTACTTACCTATGTATACAATTTTAGTAATTTGGAAATAAAATTAGTTTTAGAGTCACAACAAAGCCACCAAGGTAACCCTTGTCCTCATCAAGTAATGACATTATGTGTTGACATTGCAGATCGAGTATGACGACCGTGCGAAGGTGACACCCATCAAGGCGGTGGCGGCCGCGCCCGCGCCCAAACACCACGACGACGACGGAGAGATCGACGTCGACATCGACGCCATATAGACACACACACACACACACACACACACACACACACAAACACACACACTCACCGGCGAGCACACCGTGATCATTTGTCTATCGATTCATCCACCGCTAGCACAGATAATTAAACCATAGAGATGCCGCATAGCTTGCCATCCGCGGTGATCCTTTGTTTATCAATTCATTCACCGCTGGCACAGACAGTTAAATTACAGACTTCGCATAGCTGGGCATCCGCGGTGATCGTTTGTTTATCAGTTCATTCACTGCTGACACAGACAGTTGAACAGAGTTGCCGCATAGCTGGCCATCCGCGGTGATCGTTTGTTTATCAGTTCATTCACTGCTGACGCAGACAGTTGAACAGAGTTGCCGCATAGCTGGGCATCCGCGGTGATCGTTTGTTTATCAGTTCATTCACTGCTGACGCAGACAGTTGAACAGAGTTGCCGCATAGCTGGGCATCCGCGGTGATCGTTTGTTTATCAGTTCATTCACTGCTGACGCAGACAGTTGAACAGAGTTGCCGCATAGCTGGGCATCCGCGGTGATCGTTTGTTTATCAGTTCATTCACTGCTGACGCAGACAGTTGAACAGAGTTGCCGCATAGCTGGGCATCCGCGGTGATCTTTTGTTTATCAGTTCATTCACTGCTGACGCAGACAGTTGAACAGAGTTGCCGCATAGCTGGGCATCCGCGGTGATCGTTTGTTTATCAGTTCATTCACTGCTGACGCAGACAGTTGAACAGAGTTGCCGCATAGCTGGGCATCCGCGGTGATCGTTTGTTTATCAGTTCATTCACTGCTGACGCAGACAGTTGAACAGAGTTGCCGCATAGCTGGGCATCCGCGGTGATCGTTTGTTTATCAGTTCATTCACTGCTGACGCAGACAGTTGAACAGAGTTGCCGCATAGCTGGGCATCCGCGGTGATCGTTTGTTTATCAGTTCATTCACTGCTGACGCAGACAGTTGAACAGAGTTGCCGCATAGCTGGGCATCCGCGGTGATCGTTTGTTTATCAGTTCATTCACTGCTGACGCAGACAGTTGAACAGAGTTGCCGCATAGCTGGGCATCCGCGGTGATCGTTTGTTTATCAGTTCATTCACTGCTGACGCAGACAGTTGAACAGAGTTGCCGCATAGCTGGGCATCCGCGGTGATCGTTTGTTTATCAGTTCATTCACTGCTGACGCAGACAGTTGAACAGAGTTGCCGCATAGCTGGGCATCCGCGGTGATCGTTTGTTTATCAGTTCATTCACTGCTGACGCAGACAGTTGAACAGAGTTGCCGCATAGCTGGGCATCCGCGGTGATCGTTTGTTTATCAGTTCATTCACTGCTGACGCAGACAGTTGAACAGAGTTGCCGCATAGCTGGGCATCCGCGGTGATCGTTTGTTTATCAGTTCATTCACTGCTGACGCAGACAGTTGAACAGAGTTGCCGCATAGCTGGGCATCCGCGGTGATCGTTTGTTTATCAGTTCATTCACTGCTGACGCAGACAGTTGAACAGAGTTGCCGCATAGCTGGGCATCCGCGGTGATCGTTTGTTTATCGATTCATTCACTGCTGGATAACAGTTAAACCCATTGACTTTAGACAATATAACTAGGGACCAGCTATGCGGTAGCATTTCGCCTCTGCCACGTTACAAGATCAATAAATCATGTGAAACTGTTTAAATTCTTTTTCATTTTGCTTGCATAGTTTTTTAAAACATACAGCACAGTGGCACGGCATTTTATACGTGCGCAGTTTGTCAATCAAACGAAAACTGGCGCGTAATTGTTACTCTTTTGGTTCGGACACTTTTGAGCTCGGACCTTACGTCCAGTAGTTGTAAGTCAATACAGAACTTCATTTCGACTGGGTACGAAATTGGAAATATATACACTCACGCCCTTTTCGCAGAGGGGTAGGCAGACTATGGATCTCCACTTTGTACAGTTGTGACACCTCTTGCTTCCTCTAGGTCCATTCATCTCGTCATATTGGAGCTAGCTAATCCTTTGAAAATAATCCCCTACTGCCCACCTTTGATGCTTGCATTTTCGTACAAAAGTCGCAGCGTCTTGTGGCCTAATTGTCTATGACATACGCTTTTTACAACATAACACCACTTGGCACCTATGGTTATTGCACTATCGTATATCCCTTCATTTCTCATACTATATCACTATTTTTTATTAAAGACAATCTTTGAAACAGCTCTCACAGACAACCCTGGCACAAGTCTTTATTTTTTAAAGCTGTTACTTATTTGGTTATAAAAATGGTGCGCTAATCAAAAGACAAATGATCACGTCTAAAATATCATAAGATATAACCTATACCCAGCTTAGTTCAACGTTTATGTATAGTTCATAATGCGAGTCATGAAATATTTTGTAATTCTGTTTCGTAATTTTATCGTATATGTGTAGAGAAACATGGTACATTGGAATTTGGTGCAGCACTTTGTTCTCATCGATATCTTTTTGGAAAAGGTTGAACTAGGTACTCGTATATCAATTATTACTTTTAATATGTTTGGACACGTGAGCAATAATGTAATATAAAAAATTCAACTGCACGAAATAAATAGCACAGAATTTAAAAATAGTGTGGTGAGTTTTTTGGGATAATAATCCCCAAAAAATTTAATAATTATTCTTATACGAATTGGGATGTCACATATTGTGTGATTTTCAGAAATAGCAATACAGATTCCAAAAAGATACCGATGATAATTGAGTGTGAAAATTTTGCAGTTTCGCAAAAGGTGGAAATATTTATTGTATCTTCGTATTTAACATCTTAGTAAAAAGACAATTTATTACATTTTCGAGTTTTTTTTAATGTTCTCCCACAACGAAGTTGATACAGTTTTAAAATGTTTTCAGACATTTTCGCGTAACAAAAGAAGGAATGGTAATATTGGTCAGATTTTTAAGTTGGAATGTTTATAAACCGTTCAAAATATTGTTTTTATTTTCTCGAAACAAAAACTCGTTTTGCGCGAATCAGTATTTATAAACATTGAGAAACAATCAATGTTTTTGAACATTCCGAAACATTTTCAAACATGTTTATAATTTCTTCCTTATTGAAAACGTTGTGGTAGTACATTCGTTCTACCTTTTGTGATACTTTTAGAAATATTATTCATAATCGTCGTTAGTGTGTAATAAAAGAAATTTTCGTATCCGTAGAATAAACAAAAAATAATTTTAGATCATCCCTTTCGGCTTGTTTATTTAACATTGCTTGTACCAAAGTCCGAAAACTTGCATTTTTAATATGTGCGTTTAATTGTAGTGACAGGCTTTTCGGAATTACGCTGCGTAATTTCGACGGCATTATAATATGTAAAAGCACGCGAAATTTCGGTCGCGTAATTTCTACCGGCGTGTTCCTACATAAGATCTTAGATTTTTCGATGAATTTTATATCCCTTTTAGAAACAATATTAACTCTACTTTTAGGGTCTTATCAAGTCCTTCAATCTATGAAGTATATTCTGGCGAAAATTATGTTTAAAATATAAAAAGTGGTTTTTAGATTTGTGTCATTCCCTAGCGTAAAAATGTCTCATTATTTTATATTGATATGATATGTTCATGCAATTTTTGAGCGTGGTCAGCGTCTGTACTATTTTGTTTTTAGGTGTAGGAAAAATGCTGCTACGTCGTCGAGGTATTGCAGCAATTTTTTCAGCACGAAATCATGTAGTGCTTGATTTACTCGCGCTTGAAAATCGCTAGTGAGATCACATTGATAAGGCCCAAAATTATAGTATACCTAGGCTTAAAATCGCGCTGTATAGGTTATATCGTAACAAATTAGAAATCTCCACTTTTTCCCCTATTCTATTATTACACTTTAAATAAAGCTTAAAAAACGTTAGGCAAAAAAAATAGATACATTTTATCCCAGCACGTTCCTATCAGATATTTTTATATCGTTTTTTGTACTTTTATTTATTTTGGGATGCGGTTTTGTAACTTCTTTGTTCGACTGATCTCGCGATTCCTGATGAATTTTGTGTCACAAACTATGAGCCTGGCTGGCAGACTATAATCAACTCTGCCTATGAATAAATGCAGAACCTTCAGTTTGCAATTATAGCTACTTTTTATATGTCAATAAAGTTGATTATAATTTATAAATTTAATAAGAATGGTCGGTAGCTGCTCTATGATAGCAATACGGAAAGCTTAGCTCGCTTTAATCGAGGGCAATATGCATTTGTATGAATTGTTTAAAATGAACTAGACGGTTTAGTGATAAAATATGGTGTAAATCGGCATAGCTATGTTTGACGTTGAGTGAATTTTGACTCTTATTCCTTGTGGCATATGATAGAAATTACAATAGCCTTGAAATAGTGGCAGTCGCTTCAGAGTTCAATTTTCCTGGTATGCCATATTTGATAGTCCCGTGATGTATCTATTGTAGAAATAAATAAGAAATGATTCAGTTTTCAGTAGAACATTCAAAAGTTGCGCAGTGCCATATCAAACTTTAGAGGCACTCAAATAAGTAACTTCTTGAGTTCTACATTTCAGGCGTACGATGTCCGATGCTGGACATTATGCCCCTAAGGGTTCCCGATTTATATTTTGTGAAACTCATCAATCTCCTCGATACCTACCGTTCGTTACCTCTTTTTAATCGGTACCTATTTTATTTTAAATTTTTCGCTGTGCCCACACGCACGCATTCATACCTTCATTAAGTCCGTAAAACGCGCATATGCGTCAAGGGACGAATGTGTTACCAAGGTCCTCCTAGCCTTCTTACAGAACGTAATTCATTTCGAAACGACTAGCTTAAAGGGTGTCAAATAAAACACTAGGTACTTAAGTTGGCATACAACTTCTACTCCAAAATAACAAAAGTCTCTCAACAAAAGACTCAAGTCACTAAGAACCCCGTACGCTAGCCCGTACGTCAAGGCTCTGGCCGACATTCTCAAGAACCTCTGTGTAGATGCACATCTATTCCGCCGAATTTACGCGGCGTAATCAGCGGTTACCAGTAAAAATGGCGCCGGCTGGTTTTGCCGGTACAGCGAAAAGCCATTGCACGCGTAATTTACTTCGCGTAAATTCGGCAGATGTTTCGCTAAACTCTGATATTTGTAATACCACACGTACGCATCACTGGGATACTCATCGTTAAATCAGTTTTGTATTACCTACAGTACTTTTACATTGGCAGAATCATCGCACTATGGAGCTATAATAAAAAATATTGAATTGAATTGACTCTTGAATCGAAACCCGATGTTAAACAAAATGTAATTTTTGGACCATTTACTCTTTACATAATTCTTTCGCTTCATTCACTCATTCCCGCCGGTTTTGAGTATTTCACCTCCCCTTTGACCAATTTTGACGTCCTACAGAGGTCGTCAAAATTGGTCAGTGTACGTCCTACTAGGGCGCCCTCAACGACACTTCCATTCACATCCTCACAACAATCTCTTTCGTTTTTTACATGATTACAAATGTAAATTCTTACTCTAAATTATGCGTGATTTATTCAGCTAATAAATTGTTGCATTTGACATTTCATACCATGACATAAAAGTGTTGTCAGTGCCATCTACCGGGATCTATTTCTTGTTTTAAAGAATATCGTAATATCCTCGTATTCACTCAACACCAAACATCGCGTATTTTATATGTGTATGTAATTTAGGTTAGTTTATTTGCTATCGAGCCCCATATGCGTGTGCGCAGAATGTAATATATTTACCTGTAGGGATATATAATGTAAAGGTGAAACGATCGGCTGCGGCGAGCAGGTTTCCTCATACTATTTACTATTAATATAGAATATTTTGAAATTGCCATCTGACAATTTTATTAGATTTGTTTTGTATTCAATACATTTGGATTCTGATGAGTTTTTGTTGTTTCATTTATAACTTTTACACACGTGGCACAGGCTTAGCAAGCCTGTCAAGGCCCAAAACCCCAAATAATATAACTTTTAATACGCAGAGGGCAGCTGATTCCGGGTCCTCAAATAAAAGTCATTAATTTATGTACAAATTAATTATTTATTAAGTGAGTGAGTAAGGCACTTTATAACTGACCAATTAGGCGACTAAAATTATGAGATCCTAGTAATTTTGATAATTTAATTATACATTACAATTTTTAAACGATTCTTGTTTTACATACAATAGTTAATGTCCGGAATTTTAGAAAAAGAATTATCAAAAACTTTATTATAACAATCAAAATATCGGTTACTCGAATAAATGTCATTACCGCGTAAATACAGGGATTAGGTTTCAGTCAATACAATTACAAATTACTAACTAGTAAATGCTGGTATATTTTGTGTTAATTTGAGCTTTATGGGACGTACATTTATATTTTATCTTATTCACTAAATATTAAGTCTTAATTTAATTTCAGTAGTCGGCCACACTCATCAGAGTGGGTGATAAAATGATTATGCTATTTCGGTCATAACGTACTATCTTTCAGTTTTGGGGCACTGGATTAAATTAAACTGCTTATGAGAGTGAACAGAGATTCTGATCATCACTATTCCTTGAACTAAGTATGTACTTACATATAGAAAGTGAGCCGAGATCTGTTCATTACTCATTCCTTGAAATAAGTATGTACTTACATATTAGAAAGTGAGCCGAGATCTGTTCATTACTCATTCCTTGAAATAAGTATGTACTTACATATAGAAAGTGAGCCGAGATCTGTTCATTACTCATTCCTTGAAATAAGTATGTACTTACATATAGAAAGTGAGCCGAGATCTGTTCATTACTCATTCCTTGAAATAAGTACATAAAGAAAGTGAGCAGAGATTCTGATCATCACTCATTCCTTGAACTAAGTATGTACTTACATATAGAAAGTGAGCCGAGATTCTGTTCATTAATCATTCCTTGAACTAATTTCTTAATTGCAAATATTACTGATTTTAAACATATTACAGCCATGGTGTGCTATTTCGAATCAAATTAAAGATTAAAAATTAAGTCTCGAACGGGACTTGAACCCGCACTCTTCCAAACCGGGGAATTCCGTTATCCAATTTCGCCACCGCACACTACCCAGAGATCGAAATTTTTAATCTATTGCGTCATAATCATAACGCAATTCCCCGGTTTGGAAGAGCTGCGGGTTCAAGTCTCGCCGAGACTTAATTTTTCAATCTTTAATTTAATTACATAATAATAATTATAAAAAGTGAGCAGAGATTCTGTTTATTACTCATCCTTGAACTAAGTACATACAGAAAGTGAGCAATTGTGTTCAGTCACCAGCAGGTATATCGTAGCAAACAAGGTGGTCAAATATGTCTAAGCAGTTCTTATTTTCAATAATTTCTTTACTCATAGTCAATCAAAAATATAGGAACGCTTAGAACACCAAATATATATCGACGCAGTCAAGGTAGTTATAAACATCTGAACAGTTTCGGAAAAAACCTTGCTCCGTTGTTTTTACATTTTAATTTTAAATAACATTGTAAAGAAATTATTGCAAATTCGCTGTTCAGATATTTATGACAAAATAGACGTTTAGATATAACGAGCTTTTACCCGCGACTTCGTCCGCATAAATTATATACCAGATTTTAAGTCAGATGATAAGCTATCAAACAAAAAAAGTTTCATCAAAATCGATTCAGTAGTTTTTGCGTGATACTCGAACAAACAAACACCCAAACAAACAAACGAACAAACAAACAAACAGACAGACAAAAAATCCAAAAATTGGTGATTTGGAATCAGGGACATCTAAAAATCATATCGTAATCTTTTTTTTGTAAATATCTTCAATGTACAGACACACTTCTGTTACAGTTTTATAATAGTTTAGATTGGTAACATTTACTGTAAAGAATTTAATGAAAATTAGCACTGCTCAGAAATATTTGGACACCTTGTATGCTACGATATATCTGATGGCGACTGTTCATTGCTCATTCCTTAAACTAAGTACGTATAAAAAAGTGAGTAGAGAAGATTAAATTTATTACTCATCCTTGAACTAAGTACATACAGAAAGTGAGCCGAGATTCTGACGCAGTCTTCGTGGTTATAGGTCTATACCATGGGTTGACTTGATATTAGGAATTGTAGATTGACCATTTTTGTATTAGATTTGATATAAGTATCGCTTTTAGCATGTACTCAGAATTCAACCAAATTTGACCACTAATACAACATAGACAATAGAACTACTGAAGAATATTTATAAACATTTGATTTATTTACATGTGTTTTTAACAAAAATAACTTAACTGTTACTTAATATTAAATAGCCATAGTCTTTGAATATAATATACTATTAGATATATCTACCTATTTACAATCATAAATTACAATGTAGGTAGATGACATCAATGGCGTACCTGTACACGGTGTTACAAAAGAGTATCTTTAGAGTTTAGAGTACCTATACAGGGTGAAATTGATATCATTGGCATCCTTTTAAACTAAGAGTTTACCCATCAAACTGAACAACCTTTACTATGGGAGCAAACCGATCGGAGCAACTAAAAAATCATCATGTTACATACATTTGAGTCGAGCAGGAACTGCAGCAGTTTAGTATGGAACAGCTGATATATTTGTTGCTCCGATAAGTTGTTCAGTCTGATGGGTAGACTCTTAGTTTAAAAGGATGCTAATGATATCAATTTCATCCTGTATATACACATTGAAATATTTAAAAAATCCTGCCCAAAAAAATTAAAAACCACCATGTTGTCGAAAATCGTTGGAACTAATTTTGTTTTCTTGCAATATTACAGTCAGGGTGAAGCCAAACGAGCGTAATTTTTGAGTCCGTTTCATATAAAATCCGGGAATGCATTGTCTATGACCTCAGCTTTTATATGAAACGGACTCAAAATACGCGACTCACAACTAGAATAGAACTCGCAAAATTACGATCGTTTGGCTTCACCCTTAAGGTAAATGGACTCTTTATAAATTTTTTGCTTTGCATGCTTTTGAATGCTTTTTATTTTTCTAGCCAGGCTCTAAGGTAAACTAATAGCGCCATTTATTGCAAATGTCACCAACATTTTGACTCTTCCAGCCGTTCCGTTTCCTATCCACCAGGCTGAGCGACAGGCGAATTTGGCGTGGCGACACTGAACGAGGTGATGAACACATTCACTATTGTGACCAGGAACACGCCCAGGACTGTCAGGTTGTTTATTTTGTCCGCTTTGCAGATGTCCTTCTCGTGGTTCACGTCGTACCGGCTGTTTAAAATGAGCCCTATGCCGACTGCCACCTGGAATGAAATCGGGTTTTTTAGGGTTGAGCCTCATCTGGCCTCACGGAATCTAATTTTTTCACGCTCCATCCTTTTCTGTCACTCCGGAACGTCATTTGCTAGAGCGAGAAAAATAGCGGATTTTTGAACGCGGCAGCACCGGCACTGCTGCGACGGCCGTCTCTCGCTCTAGCCAATGACGTTTCTAAGTGACAGAATAGGATTGATACCCTAAGGCTGTGTGGAAGAAATCGCTTTTTAGTGATAAGACCGCCTGTTTTTGTGCCTTTTGTATTTCCAGATTGTTTACTCTCTGTATACTATGTTTTTTGGTGTAAAATAAAGAAGGTATAATTGATTGATTGATGGAGCGTGAAAAAATGCGATTCCGTGCGGCCATAATTATGAGGCTCTACTCAACCCTTATTCCACCCACCAGTGGGAAAGTCCAGTGGGTGGACGGGTCGGGATCGTAATCAGCTTCTGTCGTACCATTGCTGGGGTATCTACCCTCATGGTGAATGTTTTTTTTCGAATTTACCATTACAGTCGTTGTTACAGTTACTGCTTATTACTGCGGACTATGACCATACCAAAAACGACGAAGCGCCCTAGTTGGTGGGTCAACCGAACTTAGTGAAAGAACCTAAGCAACATTCCCAAGGTTCCCGCAGTGGTAAGTACAATTTAAGTCAAATTTTAGATAAAATAGGTAAGTTAAACTGACCTGGAAGAAAATGCTAAGTGATATGAAGACAAGACTAGGGTAGAAGTACGGGTGGTTGGACGAGGATTCCAGGACATATCGCAGTTGGTTCGCGTTGGCCGACAGCAGAGCCAGGTCCATCATGCCTTGAGCCAAGTTCTTCTTCTGCTGGTACGTGTTCACGTCTGGAATTATTGTCTGCGGAAAAGAAAATTAAATAAATATCTTTGACATTATCACACAGATCGCCTCAAAGGCCAAGATACCAATGCCACATTTTCACGTTCATAGCGTCAGCGTAGCATTTTCTTTTAGTTTTATTTCATTTTATATCTTTTTTATTTATTTATTTATCAATAACCCGGGTTTTTTTTAACTACTGAAAATAGGTACCTTAATTAAATACTTACAAAATACCTAAATGACAACCGCCGCCAAAACACACATACACATCAGGGGGGAGGTTTTTCAAGGAAGACCTTGAAAAAATACCTTAAAATGTATAGACGTTTTGACTGAAGACAAATGTGTAATAAATTTGGGATTTTATAAAAACGACTCAGATAGTATCATTTATTTTTATTTAACGAGTTATTTAATCATTTATTATTAATAAATTATAAAAAAGCAGCAACCCCAAAATAGCTGTCAATGTCAATGTTTAGTAGGAGGTGTTGCAAGCACAATGTTTTTTTATATAAAAATGATAAAAACTAATAAATCATTATAAAATAAACTAATGCCTGCAGTTAGTTTCTAGTGTTGCATAGTCCATAATAAAAATAGAAGGACGGTTATACATTTTTTGGTATTATGTGCCGGATGTCCTTTAATTTAAAGTCGTTGAAAAGGGGATCCTAAATAAACACCAGTAAATGGCGCCACGTCCCTAAGACGGAATAGGTTGAAGAATTTCGTTGTCTGGCGTAAAAAATTGGACGGTTAGGAAGATTGCGGGTTCAATCAAGTCCCCCCGAGACTTAATGTTTCAATCTTTTTTGGTTCCAAAATAAAGTTTCTAGTTTGAGTAGGTACCTAGACCTAGATACCTGGAGCACAGAATAAATCTGGAGTGCGATTTTTGAAACTCATTCTTTGAACTCAGCAGTTGAAAATGTCAATATTACTATGGAGACGTGAATCTTTCTACTGCTGATTTAACATTAAAAAGTCATACTCCAGGAGTGCGATTTTTGTAGTTTTGAGTGCGAAGTCAAATCAGCAGTATGAGATTCAAAAATCGCACTCCTGGCTAAGTAATTTAATACTAACCCCGGGAACCATAGGTGAAATAGGCCGATCATCGAATCTATTTGCGAATCCGTTGATACCATCTGGAACAGAATTAAAAAATTGTTATCCATTCATAATTTTAACACTAACGAAAAATATTTTATTTTATTTTTTATTTTTACCGAGATAGAAAAAGAAACGGGTTACGAGTTTGTACCTAGGACTATAAACCAGGAATTAAATGTTAATACCAACCTAATTAATAAATTAACATTAACAATTACAAATTATGACCATTAAAAAAAATAGGCTTCATATTAATATATTAATAACTATTCTAAAATCTAAACTTATTCTAAAATCTTCTAAGGCTTCCATTCAAGTTATACTTAAACCATGAAAAACTTCAAACAAAGAAAATACTTAACTCGTGACGTTATATCTGATACATAATAGCCTAGTAAGAATTAATTAATATTATCCATGGTAGGTAATAAAGAAGAATTTTATGTACTTTGCTTTATGATAGCTGTGTCTCTTATGGCATTAAATTATCCATCAAATGAGGAAGTACATGGACTTAGGTTTAATGTAAGTAGGTACCTGCTATATTTCAAGGTAGAAAACGTAACGGGTCGTGCTCTTACGTATTTCATTTAACATACTTGCATAGAGTCAACAATTATATGATTTAAAAATATGTTTTAAATGAGTTATAATTATTAGCAAGCATGCAATGGTCGTACCAACCCCATTTTATTCTTAATTCCCCCATTTAAATCTTGTAAGGGTTTTACAAACTGGATGGATGGTACTTAGTAAAATGTTTTAGTTGACCCTAATACCTAATAAGTACTAATAATAATAACAGTCATCCAGTGGTAATTGTTTCTTTGGAAATTACATTAAGCATTACCTATAAGGTACGATTGCATGCACATTTTCAACATTATTTTTAATGATTTGCTTAAAAAAATGTTTTTAAACAGTCGGGTAATCACAATGAGAAATTAAAATATTTTAACAAATAGGTAGACCTGAATCATGCAGTGCAAGTGTGAAAAAAAGTATGTAGGTAAGTAGGTACTAGGTATACGTGCCAAATAAATTTTTATCTGACCTCAAAACATGCAAAAGACAGCATACAAAATTAATAGGTACATTACATAAAATGGATTTTGTTATATTAGAGGAACGACTACTTAGTTTGGTACCTTTTATAAAACTAGTTAAGTAGGTACTTACTTATAATAAGTAATTTAACTTATTGATCGTTAATTTTGAGTTTGATTTGTATGGATCTAGAGCTGAAAAAACAATTGATTTTTTTGAATCATGTCTTCAATCAATCAAATAATTAATTAAGTCGCTGCGCTGCAGAAGTTTTTTATTTCTGTCTTCAAGCTTTTCATCAAGCTTTTGACTGAGTCATAGTTTGCCTTCTCCGAAAGAGATGCCTTGATTTCAAGCCAAGGACCGTACATACACCGCGATATTGTAACTTCAACATATCTATATTAGGTAACATCTCTACTATTTTAAAGAAAAAGAAAGATATGGGTTTTTAGGTGTCCCTGACTCCAAATCACCAATTTTTTTTGTATGTTTGTTCGCACATCACGCGAAACTACTGAACCTATTTTAATGTTTTATTTTTTATTTAAAAGCTTATGATGACGGCAACCCGTGCGGGCGAAGTCGTGGGTAACTCTACTATCATTTAAAATCGTTCCTCCAATATAAAAGGGATGAGATGATGATGATGATGGTTATTAAACACCAAAGTGCGCAAGTCACCGTGTGCGAAGTCCGTTTCATCAAGGCCGTTGGATTTCAACCAATTACCGTCTGCCGTCGACAATCCGTCCTCCAGGAGATGATCTTCACCATCGCCCTTGTGCTCGTCTGCACCTGCAATTTGAAAACAAAATAACGTAAGAAATTAAGAACAAATACTTCATGACCTACCTATACAGAGGGGCAGGGCTGTACTTAGATACCTATTCTTTCTGATTATTTATACCAACTGAGGCAGGGCATTACAGGGTGTGAGGGTAAACAGTTGCATTACTTTTTAGGGGTGATGGGTGATGGGCCATGATACTGAACAATTTTCCCTATGAAAACTAAAGAATTTTTTTGTACTTTTCATACTAAATTAATGTAATCAGCTGATCGAACGTTTGTATGAAAAGTAGGTTTTTTTCTTTGGAAAAGTTGTTTAGTATAGTACAATCACCTTTTAGAGTAATGCAAATATCTACCCTAACACCCTGTAGAGAAGGACGGGGCCGAACCAAGGATTTCATTTGCAAAATATGCTTAACTACCTACCACGGTGTGACTTCTGTAATACTAATGTATTCTTAAGTTCACAAGGTTTTGATATTGCCGGTCAGTTTTAAGATCGGTGTACTTGTTTTTTCTGGGCGAGCGCGTTACATCCTCGGCTTCATCTACACTTCCCGTCATATGAGCTAAACGTAAACCAAGCGCAAGTCCATTTCGAAAAAAAAAACCTAAATTTTTCGTAATAAAGTGTTTTATTATGGTTTATGTTATAAATCAACACTAAACATTAAGATGCGAGCATGTTACTATTACTAGGCATGCAACTGCAAGGCCATATACGGTATTCTTATCTTAGCGTATTACGATGCATTTAGGTATTTCCTGGTCATGTTTATACCTAGTGCTATTTGTTGGGTATTATACCAACTATTTAACGAACTAGACCCATCTAATGCTATGTGCCTATTTTTTATAAAGTCCAACAAAATTTGCTGAAACTATTTCAAGGGGATGATTGGACCATTAACCAGAACAACAGTTTCTATGGGATCAATCATCATCATCATCATCATCTCAGCCGATGGACGTCCACTGCTGGACATAGGCCTCCCCCAAGGATCGCCATAACGACTGGTCCTGCTCTGCCCTCATCCAACGTTTTCCCGCCGCCTTCACCAGGTCGTCGGTCCACCGTGTGAGGGGCCTACCCACGCTGCGCTTTCCGGTACGCGGTCGCCACTCTAGAACTTTTCGGCCCCACCGGCCATCGGTTCTGCGAGCAATGTGCCCCGCCCACTGCCACTTAATTTTAGCAATTTTTTGGGCTATGTCAGTTACTCTGGTTCTTCTGCGGATCTCTTCATTTCTGATTCGATCTCGCAGGGAAACTCCGAGCATAGCCCTCTCCATTGCCCTTTGGGTGACTTTCAGCCTTTTTATGAGGCCTTGAGTAAACGACCACGTCTCTGTTCCATATGTCAATACTGAGGTTGCAGTTTTGTACGGAACAGTAGATTTTTTTTTGCGATTTCGACATGATTATTTTGTCCCATAGAGAACGTTAGTTTCAGCTTATTTACCCTAGTAATATTTAAAGGGTTTTAACAATGTTCGAAATCCGAAAAAAAATCTACTGTTTCATGCATGCAAAACTGCAGATTTTTTTTTTTTATTTGACTTTGTCTCCAAAGTGAAAGTTGTTCAGTTTCATGGTCTAGTCTAGACCACCCCTTTAAATATTAATAGGGTGTTTTGTTACAATTAAATTATTAACCTGTACCTGTATTAATTAATTAATATACTTAACAATTTCATGAATAATAATTATAATGAAACTGATAACATTGTTGTTTTATGGACTTTGCGGTCTTAACACGTTATCATTTTGTTGCAACACATTGACCACAATAAGATGATAATGATGGGTCCTTATCACCAAGACTGGCACATTACACTGGTGACCAAAGTTTTTCACGATCCACCTCATCCACCTACATTTTATTTGGCGTGAAAAACAAAAATAATAAAAGACGAAGAGTAACTCGGTTTGAGAAATTGAATAAAGCCAGTTGTAAAGGTATAAAAGGTTCCTTTTCTACCAAAAAGGTAGAAAAAGAACCAGGTGTACTCGTGGAGCGAAACCAGATTGAATTTAAGCTCCATAGGTCGACAATAATTGGTGGAAGAGTTAAAACTTGGATTGGTCATTTTCACGGTCTATTATCTAAACTAGAACGCATCCGATTCGATAACACAACTATGCAAAATTAATCGTTTTATATTATTTAAAATAGACTCATGCAAACATGCGTAAAAAGCATGGCAAATACAAATAATTGTAATAAAACAGAACATGAATAAGCTAAGCAACCATACCTTCATTGTCATGACCTTCAGGCTTCTTGTCTTCAGGATCCAGGAGTCCGTCATCTATGCCAGGGTATGGTGCAGACTCTCTGGGCGGGTCACCATCTAGGTCATCTACTTCTGGACCTAAATGCGAGGCAATCATGCAAAATATATACTTAATAATAAGAAGCAACTGCTATTTAAATGTAGCTGGAGAAGAAATTCGAATGCGTATGGTGAAGTCCACTCCACTCCACTCCATAGTCTACTCATCTGCCTAGGCAAAATGGTGTACTCCTACTACTCTTTTGTTTACCGTCGGTGGTTCCAGCCTAGGGTCCTAGGGTGGTCTGATTAAAGGAACTTTGAGAAAACAGCGCTAAATTGTATCTTTTAACTTAAGCCACTTTTGGTAGCCGTTACAACAAATTTCGACGCTGTGTGTCGACTTTGATTTGATTTCTAATAATTGGTAGGAGGAGACTCTACAAATTAATATTTGTCGCCTCGACTAAAAATGGGGAAGAGTCGATTTGAAGTTCGAATTTGGTTGCTGATGTTTGATTTTGATTGATCTGATGATGATTGCTAAACTTTACCAGAAAGTATATTGTAACTTGCCAATCATCAATCAATGTGAGATCGTGTTTACAGCTAAGGAGTTCGTATTTTCCCCATCATAATCTAACTCCACTGAAATGGCTTATATAGGTAATAAGGAACCGGAACCGGAGCAAGGAACTGTCAAAAACACATCGATTCAATATTAATCGAGCATCTGCACTAAATTACTCTGGATCTTAAAAACCCTTAGGGATTTATTATACGACATTTATTTCTCATCTTTCCTCAAAAATAACCTCTATGCTTAGACTTACCAGCTAATGGTGGCTTCTGCCGATCCCTATCAGGTTCTAGAAGAGGCTGCCTGCTGTGCAGTGTGTCCACGTCGTGGTCAGTCACGTCGTTGCTCGAGTGCTGTAACAATAATGATAAAAACTAATTCACTAACTTCATCAATCCAATTCCAGTCCCATACAAAACTGCACTACTGACTCGACTACAATTTATGGGACAGCAGATATTTTTCCTGAGCATCCCGTCATCTGAGCTGACTTAATGCAGTCGACTGCTTTTGTGACGGACAGATTCATAAAAAGCAAAATTATAGCGCTCGGAGTGAAACGTGGTTTCGTCACTGTCACTTTTCTCAAAGAACTGCACAATATCCATACAAAGCAGGAACATGAAAGATTCTATGTCCAAAAAAATCATTGCTATGGTGCGTTGGGACTAACGGGCAACCAACGAAATATGCCTAAAGGCTTGTGCGTACAAAAAGGCGTATAACTATAGTTGTACATACCTATTATATGTGGCCGGAGAAGGTAAAAATTCTTGGGCAATTTATTATGAATATTTCCACTGGGTAGGTAGGTACGCATAGATTCCATAAACAATTAGGTACTTTCCAAAACACTTAAAATATTACGACAAATACGCAGAATCCTTGTGGCATATTGGATGGTTCCTATTTAGGTCATGTACATATTCTTGGTAACAGAACACATTTGCATGTCTGGCCCGCGGTCTTCCCCGTGACTCAACTGACAAGTGCAGTCGGAAGCTGTTGAAGGCTAAATTGCACATGCATTTGTTGTCAGTCCATGTAGGGTAGGTCAGGAATTTGTGTATGATTAATGATTATGTAGGGACTTTTCACTGGTTGATCCCATAATGTCGATTGCCTGACACTTAAAAGCTGTATACCTACAGGGTGTTAGATTAAACAGTTGCATTACTTTAAGGGGTAATTGTACCAATGATACTGAACAAGATTTCTCTAAGAAACCTATAGGAAACACGCAAAAAAAAATCTCTGTACAAAAAAAACATTTTTTTTTTCGAATTTCCTTTGAGTTTCCTAGGGAAAGTTGTTCAGTATCATGGATACAATCACCCCTTAAAGTAATGCATCTGTTTACCTTAACACCCTGTAGGTAGTATATTTCTCGGAAGCAACCCAAATTCCCTCGTCTCACCAATCCCCGCTACCCGATCCGCCGCGTAGCCCCAGCACTACCCTATACTGAGGTCCGTACAACGGAGTGCCCTTGGGCAGGTTGCTTAAGTTCTTTCACTAGTTCGGTTGACCTACCAAGGCGCCTCTCGTCGGCACCGACGCGACGTGGTCCTCCCATAGTCTGCAGAATGCAATGCTGCTGCAATGCTGTAATTTGGCATTTCAAAAAAAAATCCCGACTATTTTTCAACATTTACCGTGTCTCAGAGGTAAAACTTAAGATTTACCCAGAGAAGATAGTAAAAGTCCCAAATTAACGATAATCACAAAATAGCACAACATGGCTGTAACATGTTCAAAAATCCATAATATTTGAAATCACAAAATAGTTAAATCTTAGGTTTTACCAGATAATGTTAGGACTTACCGTATTAGTTCGGGCGTTTACAGTAACATAAGTAGGTAGGTACCTACTTAGACTAAAACCTTACCTTACCTTTTATAAATCTGTAGATGCAATCGAAAATTGACTTGATATAGATTGGGTATGTATGATATGATTTTTTTTATATGGCGAGATTTTAAAAAACCTAAGCATTATTTATTCATATTCATCGATCATTATCATCAGACGCTTTTGTTCCCATCGCTGGACCAGTACACAGTCTACCCTCATAGCGGTAAGGTTCATAGGCTGTTTTAAATATTAACCCAAACACAAAACCGTTGAATGAATAAACAGAACCCAATACAAATAATGCTTGCATTTACCCATCTCACACAAATTAATGATAATGACCGTCTCATTAACATCAACCTTGACCCATTGGCTCTAGATTTTAAAGAGGTTACCGCGCATCCAGTCACTCAATTGCACAGGATAACCGTGTTAACGGTTTATCTACACTAATATTATAAAGAGGAAAGATTTGTACCTATTTTTGTATGTTTGTATGTTTGTAATGAATAGGCTCAAAAAGTACTGGGCCGATTTAAAAAAATCTTTCACCATTAGAAAGCTGCATTCACCCTGAGTAACATAGGCTATATTTATTGCTAGAAAAGATTAGACGTCCACCCGTGCGAAGCCGGGACGGGCCGCTAGTTGAATAATAAAATTGTTTGCTTAATAGAGTCGAGAAGAGGATGATCAGGAGTCAGGAGTGCGATTTTAAGAACTCATTCTTTGAACCCAACAGTTGAAAATGTCAATATTACTATGGAGATGTGCATCTTTCTACTGTTGATTTGACATTAAAAAATCATACTCTAGGAGTGCGATTTTTGAAAGTCAAATTAGCAGTAGAAAGTTGCGTATCTCCATACAGGGTGAAATTGATAATATCATAAGCATCCATCAAACTGAACAACTTTTACTATGGGAGCAAACCGATCAGAGCAACAACAAAAAACAGCTGTTTTTTTTTTTTTTTTTTTTTTTTTTTATTTTCGGAAGATTTACAGCATTACAATTTTATTAATATTCTTATATAAATCAAGACGCCAATTAAAAATCTTCACATTTAGAAGAAAACTAATATTAAAATAACACTTTATGCCACACGTCTCATTTGTGTTACATGATAGATTGGAAAATAAGCAGTTGCATACAGTTAAGTCGACTCGAGTAGGCATTGCTGTTTAGTTTTAGTACCTATGGAACAGCAGAATTTTTTTCTCCGATCGGTTTGCTCCTATAGTAAAAGATGTTCAGTTTTATGGGTATAGACTCTTAGTTTAAAAGAATGCTAATTATATCAATTTTACCCTGTATACATACAACGTGTTAGCGCAAAACCTCATACACCCCAACTGATTTATAACAAAATAATTAGATTGAAACAATAATTTCATTATTTTGATAGTTAAAATTTAAAGTTATTAGCATTTTAAGTTTTGAGGCAAAAATGATTTGTTATCATTTCAGCATTGAAAGAAAGCGCTAACGTACTCATGGATACATTGTTATAATCTTGTTTTGGTAGTAAGTAGGGTGAGTGTGTCCGTGCGGTGGATCGACATCGGGTTCAGGAAATTTTAAATTTTGTAAACGAATTATTTAATATTTTGAAAAAAATTACCAATGTTGAAACCATGATAATTCGACTCAGCTCTCGATTCTAAACAAACAACTTTCTAGTTTTGCGTTAATTCATTAACACGTTGTATACTCCGTTTCACTACAAAATGGGACTAATAGAATAGAGATAAGGTATTTTATTATGCTAACCAACAGTTTATAACTCTATATCTACTATACCTATACCATCCAACCATCTTGATGCTAGCTAAGATGCTGGCTCCCCATCGGTTGTCAGGTTCTGCTTTATAATTTTTAGATCTGGATCAACTTTAGTTCTCTCACGTATCACTCATGTGATCGTTCACAGAATAGTCATAGCTCTTTCCACTGAAATTCTGAGATTTACTTCCGTGGGTTTAACTCATCTCATTTTTGT
The DNA here is from genome assembly GCA_922987775.1 of Agonopterix subpropinquella. NCBI lineage: Eukaryota > Metazoa > Arthropoda > Insecta > Lepidoptera > Depressariidae > Agonopterix > Agonopterix subpropinquella. The sequence goes on along the minus strand of OV277694.1, from coordinate 35,980,607 downwards.
TTTCCACAGAAGTGCTGAAATTTGTTTCCGTGGATTTAATTATTTGAAGTCAGTAAAGTCCCTGGCAGTCCACTCAGTTATCAATTATAATTAACATTTAACTGGGACGCTGTGTCGTGTCAATGAGTCACTCGTTACTCCATACTATCAAAGTATGCAATTGAACATTTAATTTTAAACTCGGGCGCGGTAATTTCCCGAAGACGGAAGTCTTTCAAGTCGTGGAATTACGATTGTGAAAGCTTTTTGTCTTTACTGCTGTACTAAAAATTGCCGACAGTCTTATTCTTAGTTGGGATGCATTAGGTATAGTGTAGGTATATTTAACTAAACGACGACGACTCACGACTATATTCCCCGAGGGGGTATTCAGAGATATTCATAGAACATCAGAGTTTCACTAGTAACAAAACTCTATCCAGTGTGATGGGAGTGAGCCCGTCACCACTTGTAATGGACAGTGGGTACAATACATGCCTCGAAATTGAAGCATGCAGGTTTTCTCACGATGTTTACCTTCACCGAAAAGCCAGTGGTGTCATAAATCGTACATAAATTCCAAATCGTAGGTAGGTACATAAATTCCGAATAACTCATTGGTGTACGAGTCGGCCTGCTGGATGGGGATCGAACCATTGCCTTCTGCACGGCAGGCAAGATTACTCGCCAACGGACCATCGCGGTTATAATAGAATAACATTATAGCATCCAAAAAACAAGAATGAAAGTCAAAAGATGGCCTTATCACTAAAAGCAGTTTCAAAAATTGAGACCTCTTAATTTTTCGAAAACGGGACAGGTGAAAGCAAAACCGGTCGACTACATAAGTTGAAAAAAAAAACTTGTTAAGGTTGCCTGCACCGTGAAACATTCCTGGCTCACTTGCACAAAATTGACGCCAAAATCCAGACAAGTTTCGCCTTACGATTTTTTCGAATGAGGTCAGAGACACGCCGTTTTTACTTTTTAATGCATAAAGTCCAAAGTGCATCGTAAAAATGTAAAAACCTGAATTGTGTTTACTTTTGCGTTAACTACAACATGAGTTGCGATAAAATGATAAGTTCTTTTGCCAGTGATGTAGATATAGCAAATATTTATGACTCGGGTGCAAATATTCATATACATCATCACATTATTTGTCCTTTGCGGTCTTCGAACCCGCGATCCTTTGCATAGCAGGCTCACTACCAACTAGCTATCAAAAACTAACGTGTGATATCTAGAACGTTTTAGGGTAAGCATACAATCATCACCTGATTTCAGAGCTAAGCTCTCGTTGGTGGTGTAGTTGCCAATCCAGTCACTTTTCGGCAAATGTCTTGGGTTCTTGATCGGTTATGATATGACATGACATCAACCCTTTGAGCCTTAAAGGGTCCCTAAAAAGTTTAAGGGATCATTAAATTAATTTTCATTCTGCTAACACTGCAGATGGTTCCCTACCGGTTGTCAGTTCAGCTTTATAATTTCAGAACTGGGTAACTTCTCTGACGTATCAACTCATGTGATCTCTCAGAGAAACACCGGGCATAAGTAGTGTTCACATTCTTCAGAAATATTCTTGTTCTTTGAAATATTGTTTAATTGTTAAGAAATACAAAAAATACGATTGGGAGCAGAACAATAGGCTCGGTGCAGCCTTAACAATTTCGCCGCCGGGAATTCCCGTTGACACAGAATTTTGGCGAGTTACTGACTCAGCTATAAATAAACTGTATTCACTCTTCACACAGTTCATTTACATTGTCATCGTTGGCTGCCAAATTCCTTCAAGATCAAGTCGTGATCGTGAAGTTCAACAGGAATAACGTCAAGAAACGATTTTCCTGTTGTGACGTTTCACTGCGTTCACTTTTGTCTGGAGATATTCTTAGTTTTTCAAGAAAAGTCGTAACATTTTCTTTGAATAACAAATTGTGCAATACTTACATAATAAACTGACGGTAGAGTCAAACAAGTTTTGTATTAAAATCTGATTAAAATATTATGACAATAAATGGCCGTATCTTTTACGTTGCCTGAAGTGCGATTTTTGAAAATCATACGAGCGACTTGGCAGTAGAAAATGTCAAAAATACTATGGAGATTATGCATCTTTCTACTGCCAATTCGCTCGTATGATTTTCAAAAATCGCACTTCTGAAGGTTGAACATTTTACACGTATTGGGTGATTTCAACTTTATATATATATCTCTAGTTGTTCCTGAGAAAAAGGGTCTTGAACGGACAGACAGACACGCATACAACAAAGTGATCCTATTAAGGGTTCTGTTTTTCCTTTTGATGAACGGAATCCAGATCCCGATTTTATTCCGATTTTCTATCCCTACCTGGGGGTCTGTCTACCCGGACATTCGAAAATCAAAATTGCATGAACGGTTTCGTTACAATGTCAACTCTATTAATGAAGTTCGGACTGAAATGGTCGCGATATATCGAAAATCAAAAGTCCGGGTACAGGGCCCGATCTTGCAAACGATATAATCGGAAACTTACACAATGGCCATGTTCCTGTGCCATACAAAACTCAAAATCCCGAGAATCCAAATGCATATATTATAAGAAAGAGTACCTACCTACGTATGCAATGCAATTTGAACCCCTGTATCTAAACTATTATAAAACTGTAAGTAACAGAAGTGTGTCTGTACATTGAAGATGTTTACAAAAAAAAAATATTACGATATGGTTTTTAGATGTCCCTTATTCCAAATCACAGATTTTTCGGTTTTTTGTCTGTCTGGTTGTTTGTTTGTTTGAGTGTTTGTTTGTTCGAGCATCACGCAAAAACTATTGAACCGATTTTGATGAAACTTTTTTTTGTTTGATAGCTTATGATCTGACTTAAAATCTGGTATATAACTTATGCGGACGAAGTCGCGGGTACATGCTTGTTTAACATAATATGGTAAAAATTTCACCACTTACAAAAATATTACATAAACCAAAGTAACAAGTACCCAGAAGAAGGAACTACTCAATACAATAGAATAGATTCGTCAATAAGTTTGTTTAGCGTCAGTATTATGGATACTATGCTAAACAGTTGAATCATCGTGTGGGCGGGGGCAATGACCCGCTACCTTGAATCTTAAAACTTGTAGGCATGTAGTACATAGTTATTATGAAAATTTAGTTATTACTCGGCGCCCGCGACTTTGTACGCGCAGCAGACCACCGACTGTAAATACTCATAAGATAACTTTTGATTGAATGAACCGATTGCGATGAAATAAAGCCTAAATGTTAATCCAAACTAACACCATGTTTTAAGTGACGTGTGCACATACAAACAGCTGAACAGACAGAAGAGACAATCGATATTATACAGGGACTACAGGGTCCTTCTTTATAATTATGCTGACACTTTTTAAGGGTATGTTCATACCATCAAACTGAACAACTTTCTCTATCGGACCAACATCGAAAAAGCGAATAAAATCAGCTGTCCCATACATTTGGTTCAAGTATCAAGTAGCCGCTCGATTGAGTCCAAAGCTAAAACCGCAGCCAAGAAACTTTGTATCCTGAACAAGGTTAAGCGGTACTTCACGCCTGCACAGCTTCTTACTCTCTACAAAGCCCAAGTGCGATCTTGCATGGAGTACTGCAGTCACCTCTGGGACGGCTCTGCGAAATACCAACTTGACGCACTGGACTCAGTTGAGCGTCGAGCCAAGAGACTCATCGATGACGATGCACTCGTCGAGACTAAGCTACATAGTCTGGAGCACCGACGATTGGTCGCTTGTCTGTCGGTATTCTATCGGCTACACTTCGGCGAATGTGCCCAGGAGTTACATGACCTGATTCCACCATCCCCCTTCCATCATCGTACGACAAGACGTAGTGCGAGACTGCATCCATACGTTGTCGATATTCCAACAATCCGCAGAAATAGGTTCGCATCCTCTTGTATAATGAGAACCGGTAAGGTTTGGAACTCTCTCCCTGCGTCTGTTTTCCCAAGCAAATACAATCAGGATATTTTTAAAAGAAGAGTAAATAGGCTTTTTCTGGGCGAGCGCGCTACATCCTCGGCTTCATCTACACTTTCCATCAGGGGAGCTGAAGCCAAGCGCAAACACATTAAGACTAAAAAAAAAAAAAAAAAGTAGGTTTCCATTTTTGTACCTATTTATTTTGTACTTATATAGTTGTATTTGTATAATTTGTTTTCTTTATAATAATGTGTGTTGTACCTATAGTTTCTGGCGGCATCTTCTCTACACCGGAACACCTTCCGACGCGGTGGTAGAGTCATAAAAACTATTTGATACTTTTGACTAGATTCCTAATAATTTTTATAGTGTGGGTTTCGTGGGAAAAAATCTATGACTAATAGCAGGTGTGACAAATCATTAACAAGGTTAGTTCAAAATTATTATGTGTGTTGGCACTAGAATAATAATGTCTATGGTTGGCACGGAATATACAGGGTGAAATTGATATCATTGGCATCCTTTTAAACTAAGAGTCTACCCATTAAACTGAACAACTTTTATTATGGGAGCAAACCGATCGAAGCAACTAAAAAATCAGCTGTCCCATACTAAACTGCATCAATGCCTACTCGACTCAAATGTATGCAACAGCTGATTTTTTTTTTGCTCCGATCGATTTGCTCTCATAGTTAAAGTTGTTCAGTTTGATGGGTAGACTCTTAGTTTAAAAGGATGCCAATGATATCAATTTCACCCTGTATAAGAGTTGTGTTGGTTAAACTAAAATGTTTCTATGTGTTTCATATTGCGATTTTCGAATTTGTTTTAAAAGCAGATTGAATTAAAAATATAGCAAAATGGGTACGTTTGACGATATTATGGGTCTAAGGTTTGTTTGTTTTGATTGTTTACAAGATTATTTTTACATTTCAAGATAATTAAATACGTTTTAATTCTCAGGATAAAAAAAAAAAAATCTTAAGCTTACAATACCGTTTTTCGCAATCGAATCGATATGAAACAGGACTAAATTAGGTAAATAGGTAACCTTAGGTTTTAGGCAACGTAACATTTATGGCACCACCTAAATCAGAAGAGAAAAACAGCAACATTATACTTAATTATAAATAAAATAAATACCTAAGAAAAATGTTACACATCAATGAAAAGAAAAGAGGCTAAAGTGAAAAATAAGGATAGATATTTGACCTATCTAGGTAATAGAGAAGGAAAAACATATCTTTTAAGTAAATAAGTAAGTATTTGTTAATTTTCTGCATTATCATGGTTTATTCACTACCCAGTTTAAATACCTACTACGAAACGTGGGGTTTATAACGTAATTTTGATTACTTGTCCAACGCGTAACACTATGCAGAAGTCAAAGCATAGCATGGAAACATTTGTGCATTTTTCTGCGTAATTTTCCCATCACAAGGGACTCATTGACAGGGTCCATTAATTAATTAATTCGAGTGGGCCTTTCGTACCTAGTTGTCCCGGACGCATCTATGAATATTTCGCAAGCAACGTCGAGGGTTGAAGCTAGCATTATAGAAGTGTTATGTAGTGAAAGAATGGCTACAGCTCCAGGATCCGAATAGCACTAATTGATAGCCAACCTCCTATAGGAGATGGCACCACAAGAAGAAGTGAAATAATCATCATAAAATCGGTTCGGTACTATGCTTACATGCATATAGGGTCCTTCTTAATATGCTGACACTTTTTAAGGGGATAATCAGACCGCCAAACTGAACAACTTTCTCTATGGCACCAACATTGAAATCGCGAAAAAAATATCAGCTCTTTCATATAAAACTGCAAACCTACTCGAGCCAAATGTATGGGATAGCTGATTTTATTTTGCGATTTCGATGTTGGTCCCATAGAGAAAGTTGTTCAGTTTGATGGTCTGATCACTGGAAACTTTTAGTTGGCAATGTTGTTTTATAAAAATGTTGATACCCTACCTATCCTGTAATTAGTCCGTAAGTTTTCCTAAAATTAATAAAATAAAATAAAATAAAATTATCTCCTTAAAAAGTGTCAGCATATTAAGAAGGATCCTGTATATTACATACCGACGACGGGCAAGCACAGAACCTCATTATTTTAAAGTGGGTAAAGTATAGCTTCAAAGGAAAAGCAAATCAGAAACAGCTTGCATGATTGTGATCAATGTAATGCAGTTAGTTAATAATGCACATTAATTGCACCGATTTCACCGTAAAATGCATTATTCATCAAACTTACACGGTATTTACAAGAAAGTTGAGAATAACTCTGCAGATCTACAGGGTGTAACAGAATGGTGTGGTCATATTTATGCTGTTCCATACAAGTTTGAGTCGAGTAGGCGTATTGCAGTTTTGTATGGAACCGATTTTTTTAAGTATCTAGCATTCGTTTGACTTTTTCTAAGGAATAGCAGATTTTTTTGCAGATTTCGATGTCGTCCTCGTAGTGAAAGTTTCTCAGCTTGTTTTAATGGTTGGACCACCCTATTTGATATTGTAACGCATTTAATTTTAATATTTTATATGCAATGCACCGCTGGCCGGTGGGGCCGAAAAGTTCTCGAGTGGCGACCGCGTACCGGAAAGCGCAGCGTGGGTAGGCCCCTCACACGGTGGACCGACGACCTGGTGAAGGCGGCGGGAAAACGTTGGATGAGGGCAGCGCAGGACCGGTCGTTATGGCGATCCTTGGGGGAGGCCTATGTCCAGCAGTGGACGTTCATCTGCTGACATGATGATGATGATGACATGCAATCACATAAGTTGGTACAAAGAAAGAAGAAATCGCTTTTTAGCGATAAGAACGCTTTATTTGTATTTACTTGTAGTTCTTTTTTTATTCAAATGGTTGTCTTTTTTGGTGTGCAATAAACTATAATTGAATTGAAATACAATACCCAGTGGCGTAGCGGTGGGTTTCTGCCGCCCGGGGCGCAGACTGATTTTGCCGCCCCCTCATATAGACCAAGATAAAAAATAACGGAGCGAGCGAAGCGAAAATTTTTTGCACAACTTTGTTGTGGCCAGATATCTTTTAGTTTATAAATCCATGCATGAATAGAATCTTAGAGCGATCGAAGTGACCTCGACTTTTCTCCTCAATACGAAGAGGTTGGAGCCAGAGCTTTTTGCATACACAACATGTAATCAACTGAGTAAAAGCTATGGATCCAGCGAAGCAAGCTCGACATTATAAGCCACTTCTTAGCTGTGGTCACAAATCAAAACTCTTTAGGTTTATGTGTAGGTACAGTAATGAAAAAAGATTGAAAAATTCAGTCTCGGGCGGGACTTGAACCCGCACCCTTCCAAACCGGGGAAGTGCGTTATCCAATTTCGCTACCGAGCCCACTAACCAGAGAACGAATTTTTCAATCTGTTGCGTCTTGAGGGGACGTGAGTTAGTGGGCTCGGTAGCGAAATTGGATAACGCACTTCCCCGGTTTGGAAAGGGTGCGGGTTCAAGTCCCGCCCGAGACTGAATTTTTCAATCTTTAATTTGATTCGAAATAGCACAACATGGCTGTAACATGTTCAAAATCAATAATATTTGAAAATGAAAAAAGATATTTAGAGCGAACGAAGCGCGTACGACTTTTCTCTGCCCTGCGTTATTTTTTCCGAATTTGCCGCCCCCAGTTAAGTGCCGCCCGGGGCATTTGCCCGCCCTGCCCCCCCTCGCTACGCTACTGACAATACCATGTCTTTGTCTACTCGCATATAAAACATGCACTCATCTGATAGAATAGCAATATAATTAGAATTAAATATTATTAGGCATTACATTCCATTTCACAAAATTTTTTACACAATTTTACACCCTGTATATTTGATAAGATAAGGTAGTTACATGCTGAAGAAAGTTCTTATAATTTACAACCAACAAAAGGATCAAGAGCTCTAAACTTATGAATTTATGATGTTGACAACCATTATCAAAGACTCGTTGCTCGAATGCAGATTCGTTGATGTCTTTTATATGAGAGAAATTACTGCAGCTCGCTATGAAATCTAAAAATTATTATTCTAAACAGAGATTTTCTTTAAAAAAATAATGAAAAGAGTAAAAAGTTTTCGCGACGTCCCGATTGGCGTGCTAAACCAACGCCGGGCTGCCAAACCAGGGTCCTGGGTTCGAATTCCGGTTCGGTAATGGATGTTATATGTTTGTGCCGTTGTTGTATGGTTTCCATAATAAAGAGTAGTAGTTTACGTTTGGGATCATTACAAATGTATGTATGTATGGATGTATGTATGTATGTGTGTGTGTGTGTGTGTGTGTGTTTCATGTATTGTGTCTGTGAGTGTTATTTATTACGTTTTTTCGCGATTTCTATGTTGCTCTATTGCTGATGGCGTTTTAAGGGGATGATCATACCATCAATCTGAACTTTCTCTATGGGACAAACTTCGAAATCGCGAAAAAAAAAATCTGCTACCGACTCAAATGAATGGGACGTTTTTGGTCCCATAGAGAAAGAAAAGACTTATAATCGTATATTCGTAACAGGAGTGCGATTTTTGAATCTCATTCGCTGAGTTCAGCAGTTGAAAATGTCAAAATTACTATGGAGATATTATGCATCTTTCTACTGCTGATTTGACTTTCAAAAATCATTCTTCAAGAGTGCGATTTTCGAAAGTCAAATCAGCTGTAGAAAGATGCATAATATCTCCATAGTAATTTTGACATTTTCAACTGCTGAACTCAGCGAATGAGATTCAAAAATCGCACTCCTGGTCCAGGATTATAAAATTATAATCATAGGGTCCTACGTAATAATGCTGACGGTTTTTAAGGGGATGATTATACCATCAAACCGAACAACTTTATCTATTTGACCAACGTCGAAATCAGCTGTTTCATACAAAACTGCAAACCTACTCGATCCGAATGTCCCATACACTCTGTTGGGATAGGAATGTGTTTGTCTCTTTGAAAAAGTTGTTCAGTTTGATGATCTAATCATCCCTTTTAAAATAGTTTAAGTTAATTGTTAGACCTTGTATATAAAGCCTTCATCATCATCGCATTCTCTTTCGGGCTAAAACTTTCTTACTCTCTTTTTACAAAAAGTTAAAAATATCTCAAATGAACAGTAAACGTAAGATCAATAAACTTAAAACAAAGAAAAAAATCACCATTATCGCGGCAAGAACTTGCTTAATTTAATGCAAATGTTTAATAAGTAGGTACCAACTTAAGTTCAGTTTCAATGTGAAACTAATTAGTAAATTACCGTTTCTTTCCCATGCTTCCTTTCGTTGGTTACCATATGATGAACATCAGCTATGCCATGTTTCGGAGACGCCGGCGTACCAAATATCATTTCTACTTCATTCATATCCACTGCATTATTTGACTTTGAAAGGTCTTTGGGATCCATATTTTGTTTAATAAGTACTTCGTTCACACTTGTTTTAAAACTAATATATTTAATTTCTCTTTTTTTATAACCAGTTAAGTTAAGAGGCACTATAAAAAACTTATTAAAAACTTCACTAAAAGTTTGAATGTAGAACGCGCGGTTTTTGCAAGCCGCGAAACGACCACTCGCTCACAATGTCGTGTAGAGACTACATTATTTGGTTTAGTTTGTTTGCCGGTTGGTTGAACGAGTCGGTAATGAGTTGATCTCTATAAATATCTGAGCTGCGAAAGATAAGTAAACAGTACATTACAATGACGTCATTTATTTCTGATGCTGTGCAGACATAGCTTGCAGTGGTACAGAGCTTTTAAAGAAGCAATGCTGTTTTACACTTGCTTATGGACAACAATTTTTTTTAACCACCTGTAAAAGAAAAAGATTCTATAATAGGGTCCTTTTTAGGGTTCCGTACCCAAAGGGTAAAAACGGGACCCTATTACTAAAACCACGTCAGAGGCCGTAAGGCGGTCTGAAAAAACTCTGACACCAGGGCTCTGCCCACACGATAAGAAAATTACTAAGCCTACGTTGTCCGTCCGTCCGTCTGTCCGTCCGTCCGTCTGTCCTACCTATTTAGGGCTGTAACTTTTGAACTGTAATAGCTAGATAGTTGAAAATTTCTCAGATTATGTGTTATTACGGCGGATTTGTTAACAAATAATAAAAATGTCAAAAAGTTAAAAATTAAGGGGGGTTCTCAACAAGTTTTTATTGACGTTTTTTCTTCACGCTCTATCGTAAAAACGGTAATACATACAAGCGTCAAACTTAGTGTGGTTATAGAGCAAACTCTACAGAATAACAACAAATACTAAAAACCGGCCAAGTGTGAGTCGGGCTTGCGCTAGAGGTCCCGGACAAAAAAAGTTTTTTTTTATGTTAATAATTTTGTGTTCTGTGGTGGTGTGGTACGGAAGCCTCGGTGCACGAATAGCCCGACTCGCACTTGACCGGTTTTATTTTAATATGCTGACACTTTTTAAAGGGGATGATCAGACAGTCAAACTGAACAACTTTCTCCATGGCGTCAACATCGAAATCACGAAAATAAAAACAGTTTGATGGTCTGATCATCCAAGTTTCAGCATATTAAGAAGGATCTTGTATATTTAATTTTTTAGGTTCATGATTGAATTTTCTGAAAGTCAGGATTCGACACGAATCCTGAAAAAATTAATAGGTAAAATAATTTTACCTTACGTACACCTTACCATTTACCTTTGTCCGTGTGGTGTCGGCTAACAATCTAACAATAGCACCATCCCATTTCCTCCCGTGGGTGTCGTAAAAGGCGACTAAGGGATCTACCGGAGGATGGGCAGCAGCATCCTCTGAGTACACACATTCAATCCAACTGCGATCGCCAACCCGCCTGCCAAGCGTGGCGATTATGGCAAATCCCCCCATTTTTGGGGGAGGCTTATGTCCAGCAGTGGACGTCAATCGGCTGATATGATTATGACACCTTACCAAGTAAGTACTAATTTTATTCTTTGACCTAGTAAAGAACTAGTAAATTAATACATTTTTTTTATTTGTTTCTATGATTTTACCTTGATCAGTAGAAATTAAAAAAAAACTGCCATAGTCAATAGAAAAAGACAGCCAGGCAAAGGAAACCATTAAACATTTTTTCGCATAATTTCGCGCATAATTTATGCATAAGCATATGCTCATGACTATATTCCCCGAGGGGGTAGTCAGAGATATTCTGAAACTTCAGAACATCCATGTTTCACTAGTAGTACTGAAACTCTGTCCAGTGTGACGGGGAGTGAGCCCGTCGCCACTTGTAATGGACAGTGGGTACAATACATGCCTCGAAATTGAAGCATGCAGGTTTCCTCACGATGTTTTCTTTCAACGAAAAGCCAGTGCTGTTACAAACGTAGTCCGTGGTATTAGATACAGAAGAATGAAAAAAAAAAACACTTTTATATACTTATTTTATTCTTGGATTTTTTTTTTTTTTTTATGTGTGATAGGTAAGCATTTGACCCCAATCTCACCTGATGTTGAGTGATGATGAGGCCGAAGATGTAGCATGCTTACCTAGAAAGATGCCTATTCACTCTCGCCTTGAAGAGGCCCAGGTTGTATTGCTCAGGGAACAGGTCCGCAGGCAGGTCATTCCACTCTTTAGCCGTGCGCATTATAAAAGAAGAAGCAAACTTCTTCGTGCGAATTGCTGGTAGGTCAACGACATAAGGGTGGAAACCCAGTCTGCGTCTCGTCCCCCGCAGATGAAAGGGAGACGGTGGTATCAGATCGTGTAGTTCAGTCGCACACTCTCCGAAATGTATCCTATAAAAAACAGACAGACAGGCTACCTTGCGACGATGCTCAAGACTTTGTAGCTTCGCCACCGAGGTTGGATCACCTATGAGCTTCCTGGCACGCCTGTCGATTGAGTCCAGCGCGGTCAGCTGGTATTGGGCAGAACCGTCCCAGAGATGGCAGCAGTACTCCATACACGATCGGACTTGTGCTTGATAAAGTTGTAGAAGCTGTCCCGGAGTAAAGTACCGTCTGACCTTCGAGAGGACGCCCAGTTTTTTCGCTGCGGTTTTCGCCATGGACTCAATGTACCGTCCGAAATTCAGATCGGACGATATGTTAATGCCAAGGAGCTCCAGGCGATCAGCTATCGGTATGGACACATTTCGGAAAGTCGGGGTCAAAGCGAAGGGACTCCGTTTTGTGGAGAAAAGGCACGCCTGTGTTTTGCTTGCGTTGAAACTGACCCGATTAGTATCACTCCAGCCGGACACAGATTCAAGGGCCAAGTTTATTCGCTGCACCATGGCCTCTCGACAAGACTGAGTAACGTCCAATTTGACCCCTGCACCGGACAGATATCTGTCAGCAACAGTGCTGTCGTCTGCATACCCAAAGGTTCCGGGCACAAGCATGTCGTTTATATGCATCAGAAATAAAGTGGCTGACAGAACTGACCCCTGAGGAACACCGGCATTTATAGCCATTTGATCCGATGAGTATCCATCAATGACTACTCGAATGGATCGTTCGCTCAAGAAGTCAGCTATCCAGTTGCATAGGTCAATCGGAATTCCATATGATGGAAGCTTGCTTAAAAGGCTTGCATGCCAGACCCTGTCAAAGGCTTTGGATATGTCAAGAGACACGGCAAGTGCCTCCCCGTATCTCTCGACAGCCTCGCTCCACAGATGAGTGGCATACACAAGAAGATCCCCCGTGGACCGTCCTGGGCGGAACCCATACTGACGGTCACTGAGGAGGTCGTTATGTTCCAGGTATGCCAGGAGCCGGTTGTTAAGTACACGTTCCATAGTCTTGCAGAGTATGGAAGTGACTGATATTGGTCTATAGTTGACAGGGTCGGCACGGATTCTTTATTGTACACAAAAAACTACATAATTATTTAGAAAAAAAATACAATAGGTCATGATGATGTACAACAAAGGCCCGTATTTATTTTGATATTCTTAAAAGATTCCATGTTTAGAACATTTTTAGATAGCTTTTAGGTAGAAAGTAGGAGTAGCTCTTTATTATTGAGAAATCGTTAAAATATTATGATTGAGAGCGCCACTGAAAGGTAAAAGGACTCTTAATTATAATAATCAATTCATCGGGAACTCGTATTAAATTATAATATGAACGCGGTAAGAACAAAAATTTTTAATATACCGCGTAACTGGAGGTAGGCTTGAGGTAGGTAATTTATGTTTCAATAACTCAAAATAATTACAACTTAATTATAATTAATAACATTTCTAGTTACTTACTAATATATTATGCTTACTATTACCAAAAAGGAAAAATGAAGGGGTATACAGGATGCAATGAAAAGTATCATTAAACTTTATACCAGATACTCTATATACCCATCAAACTGAACAACTTTTACTATGGGAGCAAATCTGCTGTCCCATACGTTTGAATCGAGTAGGTATTACAGTTTAGTATGGGAAAGTGTATGCATTAGTATGTGTGTTGTAGAGTTTCTGGCCGCATCTTCTCTCAACGGAACACCTTCCGACGCGGTGGTAGAGTCAAAAAATGACGTCAAAAAGCTATCTTTATGATATTATTTTGAATAAAAAAATTTTAATTTTGAATTTTGAAAGCTGATTTTAATTTTGTTCTGACAGGTTTGCTCCCATAGTAAAAGTTGTTCAGTTTGATGTGTAGAGTATGTGGTTTAATAGATAATGATACTTTTCCTTACATCCTGTATCTACCAGACCCCAGTAGAACCCAGACAAGAATTGAAAGGAGCTAGGCTGCCTGTCCATTGAAGCTCGCGAGCTGTGCGAGCTGTGTAGCTGTGTTTTTTTAACCAATCAGGAGCTCGGGCGAGATCGGCCGCGCCTCGCCCGAGCTTCTGATTGGTTAAAAAAACACAGCTACACAGCTCGCAAGAAGTGCGATTTTTGAAAATCATACGAGCGACTTGGTAGCAGAAAATGTCTACTGCCGATTCGCTCGTATGATGTTCAAAAATCGCACTTTGGGTCAGAAACACAAACTGTTTAGCCGACGTGGCGTCGGAGAGAAAAGCGCCAAAAGATGGGAGTAGGCCGGTCATGTCTGTCGGATGCATCCTGAGAGATGGGCAACAACCATCATGCCCTGGATCCCCGAAAAAGGTCGGCGGCGTCCTGGTCGACCCAGGAAGAGGTGGCGGGATGACCATACCTTTTACGACCAGTGGCTCTGGCCACCTGGCAACCTCTGGGTTGCCCAAAACAGGTACGAGTGATTATTTTAAAGATTTGTAAGTATGGAAATCTTTGAGGTACCTACTACCCGTTCACGACCAGTTGGCCGTCGATGACCGTTACAAAATTTCCTCACAGGCACATTAATTGGTCCCGTCGACAAAAAATAATATATAAGGCAAATAAAAATTTAAAATTAAAAGCGATATTAGTGACCGGGACGGACGTACCATACGTGATTGCGTTGCTAAAGGTTATAAAATTGCGTTTATTAGGGTCTCTTAGGGGTGCGGTGCGGGGAAGCGGGAAGGGAGGTAACGGCCAACTCGAAGTGAATGACTAGTACTATATAACTTTAAAAGTATTTCATTATAAAGAAAATCTGACTTCATACACACATAAAGATTAGTTTCTAGATTGTTTGTTTCTGAAAAATTTCATTGACTTTAATTGGTTGGTATTGAAAATATCACCAGTAGTGCGATTTTTGAATCTCATACGTTGAACTCAGCAGTTGTAAATGTGTGGAGATACGCATCTTTCTACTGCTGATTTGACTTTCAAAAATCGCCCCCTGAAGTATGATTTTTGAAAGTCAAATCAGCAGTAGAAAGATGCGTATCTCCACAGTAATTTTGACATTTTCAACTGCTGAACTCAGCGAATGAGATTCAAAAATCACACTCCAGCACTGCATGTCTAGTATGATTTCTCTACACGCGCGCGACTCGTCTTCGCTGCATACAAAATAACCGGTTCCCGCGCTTTTCGGAGAGTGCAAGCCGCGCTTGCCGCGACTTATAGTATGAAAAAAAGCAGAGTCGCGCGCGTGTAGAGAAATCATGCTAGACGCTCTGGCAGCATGCACACCCGCGATAGCCGTGATACGGCTTTATCACGTCTTTTATCGTTCGTTCGCGCGCAAAAGAACGAGATAAAAGACGTGATAAAGCCGTATCACCAACGTATCACGGACACGGCTATCGCGGGTTGGCATGCTACCAGTGCTGACTTCGTTTGTATGGAGCGCGCTCCGAATTTATCCCATAAGTTAAAATAAGTGAAATGATTTAGTTACCTACTAACCGTTTCTTTTCCATGTTACCTTTTATTGATATCTAATTCGGACAAAAATGTTGCGCCGCCGGCGACGACGTCGACGACATCTCTTCGTCACTGATTCATATTCACTAAGCTATTCGATAATCAAATATTTCTTAGATCAAAGCACTGAGCAAGTAATCACTTCGTGATCAAAGCTTACATCCATATCTGGTTTTAAAATCAATAACTTAATTTAAAAAAAGTCATTGCCCGTGAAAATTAAATTAGAATTTGTAACATCACTAAAAGTTTGAATGTAGAAAGTTATATTCCTTGGCGCGGTTTTTGCAAGCCGAGAACCGAGCCATAGATTAATTATGTATATTGGTTATAGATAGGTAATTCGCCTGGGATTTTAGGACGTTGAATTATTAGCGTTACCGCTTATCAGCACCAGGGGGAGCCACATTGTGAAATCAATATTTAAAAAAACGGTCAGTCGACACGAGGATCGAACCATAAGCACCTGAATCGTGAGCCGGTTGTCTAGTCTAGACAGTCTAGACCACTAGACTAATAAGACCATAGAGATATACCTAGTATAGCCACAGTATAAGAAAGAGTATCTAGTACTTCATACAGTATGGACACTCCCTGCCTCCCACCAACTTTTTACTTCACCCCCTCTGGGGTATACACCCACCCACAAGCTATAGTTTTCCTCTGTCTAGGGTCCATCACGTCTGCCTCGTAACTCGTACAAAGAACGCTTCAGTACTGACGCGATCCGTATTGATGGTGTGCTGTGATCCAGCCCAAGATAATAAGTTTCATGATAATAGGGATGATGACAATTTTTATTTTATTTCTTTTTTAAAATCTGTTTGATATCTTAAACACTAAAGTGAAACAGATTTTTTTATATCTTCAAAAATAACCAAAATATAAGTGTTTAAAATTTACGGTTAGAGCGAGAGGCATATATGAAGGGAGTGACGACATACCTTTGTATTTTAATACAAATAATAACGAAGTGTCATACAAACATCTTTTTTGCATGAAAGAGATAGAAGACGATAAAAAACGTATTTCAATCGCTTATAACTTTTTTGTTTTCTGTTTGATTATAATTTCGTTTTAACATTTTGTTTTTGAATTTAGCCTTTTTTTAGAATTCGTTATAAGATATGAATTTCCAAGATCAGTCATCATCCCTATTATATGTAATATATGTAAATGTGAATGTAATGTAGTGTAAAAAACTAATAGTGGTGAAGCTCAGCGGTCGCGGCAGGCCAATCGTGCGGGGCGTGCGGGGGCCGGGAGGAGTGCGTCCTAGCCCACGCTGCCTGCACGCGAACCTTAACAGCGAATTGAGTTAGGATACGCCCGTCCCCCGCCGTACCCCGCACGCCACGCGGGCATAGACCCGCCGCGACCGCGGAGTTTCATCACTTATTTTATTTACACTATGATAATTATCACAATATTTATTGATTGTCGTGTAGTGTTCGCCTATAGGTAAGTACTCACAGCCGCGCAAAAATATTGACAGTTTTTTTACTTTTTTCAAATTACTAATGAGGGCGCCATTGAACGGTAAAAGGCACCACCAGTTAACAACACGTTCGTGCATATAATTACCATTGTTAGTAAAAGCGAAATTATACGTAGGTAATTTAAAATTCATAATATTATTAAAATTATACAGTCTTTAAAGTACACTTTAAGTTATTTAAAATAGTTTTGCAGATCCTATTAGTATTAAGATTTACTAACAGTAGTTAAGCATCAAGGTTTGTGGGTTAAACTTAAACGTTTCGATAACGTTTATATTATTCGTTATTATATATAACATTGAGGTACCTACTAGAGGAGACACCCAGCCCAGAGTAAATTTTGTTGTAACACTAGGCCAGTTGTCCAAACTTACTTAGCATTGTGCCAGGTGCCGCACCGCCACCGCGCCGCCCGCTGCGCTCCCAGTGCGCGCCCCGCACTGCTGATCGTGGTGCACAGATTTTGTTCGTTTTCTCCGTTCTATACATAATTATTCAATGCATTATAACGATAAAATAAAGAAATAGTTACCTAGCTTTCTATATTCTAGAGGTAGGAAAATCGTAGATGATGACATCTCAAATAGGTAGTTCCAAATTACTTGTTCTCAAATATAAAAAAGTACTACCCGTTTGTTTGGAGTTGGCCGTCGATGACCGTTACAAAATTTCGTCAAAGGCACATTAACTGGTTCCGTCGACAAAAAATAATATAACAAGCAAATAAAAATTTAAAATTAAAAGCGATATTAGTGATCGGGACGGACGTGCCGTACGTGGTTGCGTTGCTAAAGGTTATAAAATTGCGTTTCATAGGGTCTCTTAGGGGTGCGGTACGGTGAAGCGGGAAGGGAGGGAGCGGCCAACTCGAAGCAAATGACTAGTAACTACTCTGTGGTTTATCTGGGTGTAAGTGACAGCCTAGCAAATACTGAAAGGGTGCACTCAGGCTGAGATTCAGAGACGTTTTTTAAGTCTTAGTTCGAACTCCCGTATGTCAAAATCCATACATTATCTCTATGACTTAAAAAATCGTCTCTGAATTGAGATTCAGACCATCGAACTGAACAACTTTCACTATGGAGCCTACTTCAGGAAACGCAAAAAAAATCAGCTGTCCCATACAAAACTACCACAACCTAACAGACTAAATTGTATGGGTTACATACTTATTAAATTCAAAATGCATTGTTAATGAATAATAAAATCGGTCAAGTGCGAGTCGGGCTACTCGCGCACCGAGGGTTCCGTACCACACCACCACAGAACACAACATTATTAACTTAGAAAAAAAACTTTTTTTGTCCGGGACCTTTAGCGCAAGACCGACTCACACTTGGCCGCTTTTTAGTATTTTTTGTTATTCTGTAGAGTTTGCTTTATAATCACACTAAGTTTGACGCTTGTATGTATTACCGTTTTTACTATAGAGCGTGAAGAAAAAACGTTGATAAAAACTAGTTTCTTGTTGAAAACCCCCCTTAATTTTTAACTTTCTGCTATTTTCATTATTTGTTAACAAATCCGCCGCAATAACGCATAATCTGAGAAAATTTCAACTAACTAGCTATTACGGTTCAAAAGTTACAGCCCTAAATAGGTAGGACAGACGGACGGACGGACGAACAGACGGACGGACGGACGGACGGACGGACGGACGGACAACGTAGGCTTAGTAATAGGGTCCCGTTTTCACCCTTTGGGTACGGAACCCTAAAAAATGAAATAAAAAAAAAGGTATCGCTTATAACTTTTTAATTTGGAGTTTTGTGACAGCTAGTCAAACGTAGTTCAACATACCGGCGATAGATGGCGTTGACCAGAGAGGGGTCCGAAGACGAAAATCTTAGGCTAAAATGTAAACGAAAATGCAAGTCACTGAGTCAGACGCATCCGTTGACGAAATATAAATATATATATATTAATATATATTGCTGCTTATTTAAAAACAAAAATTCTAACTATCTATTTTATTTGTATTTTATTGGTATTTTATTAATAGTCACGATCGCTCTCCCCAGTCTCGTCAACGCCATCTATCGAGCCATTAGGAACTACTTTATCTTTTATGGCTTTCCGAAAATATGAAAAGTTGTCAATTTCTGAACGAAAATTCATTCATTCATGACGTCCGTCGTGACGTCTTCCTTAAAACATTCACTCATTTTCCACTTCATTTAGTTCATTCAAAGTTCAATTTCAGCATTTTCAGCAGTTTGTTTACGTGAAAAAAATCAATGATATCAAAAATGACTTGATATAAACTAACAAAATGTCTCAAGAAATGGATGTGCAGTTTAGTGACGATGAAGGAGAAATCCCAATTTGGCAGGAGCCCCGTCGCGAGCCTCTGGGCGCGCCAAAAGAGACCCTTTGCGACGAAACACCAGAACAATCCTCAGGGGACAGACTCCACGCGTTAGAAGAAGAACAAGAGATCCTATCATCATCCGTGTTCTCTCTAACATCACATCTCGCTCAAGTCGAATTTCGTTTACGTCAAATCTTGAAAGCACAGCCTGAAGAAAAAGATGCGATGCTAAAAGCTTTAGAAGAATTCACGTCGCGCGGCGTGTCGGATTCTCGCGCGGCACCCCAAGGCAGCTCCGGCGAAGCTTCCTGTACCGAATGCGTGGAACTGGAGCGAAAAATTCGTAGACAAAGAACACGGCAGGCGCATTTTATTGAACGACTGAAGACACAGTTGAAAGAACTTGAACAGTTTGCAGCAGAAAGTCCTGAAATTGGCGGTAAGCATCATAGATCTTTAATAGAGCATTTACGGTCTGAGATTGATAGGAGTTTAGAGGAGGGATGCCAGCAGCCGTTGAGCGCAGACGAGTTAAGACATCAGATTAATTGCGCTGTAAGACAGTACGCGGATCGGCAGCTATCTAAAGACGAGATCATCGGTAAACTACAGACCCATATTGATGATATGCAGAAATTCATTAAATTGATGAAGAACGAGGAACTAAAAGGTAATGCGAAGAAAAATCCCGAAGCAAAGAAATTAGGTAAACAGGAGAATTCGTTTGACAAAACTTTTAGTAAAAACAATGACGATTTGAGATCGGAGACTATTAATTTAATGAGAAAAGCTTCTACGTTAATACAAATATTCACCGTCTCACAATTCGGTTGTTCTCCAAATACCAATAAGAAGTATGAAAGGAAATCGTCAAAGATCGTAACACACTGGGGCAATCTACGAGCTAAACTGGAAATGTCTATTGATGCCGTGCTACATCTAGTATCCCGAGACAGGCCGTCACACTCTCTAATAGACAGTTACGACAGTGAATCCGAAGAAGGGGGTATAATCATCAATGATGCACCACTAACTACCGCTGTACGAAGACATCTAGCCGTCAATCTCCGTGATTTACTCCAACACGGCCTAACAAACCCAGAATCTACTTCTCTAGTGCCTATTATTGGTTGCTTTCCCGTAAGAAAATCAACGTCCCAAGCAACACATATTTGGGAACTAATCTTACGATACTACGAAGTAAATGACGGTGATAGATTCAATTCGACACCTGCAAGGAAATTAAGTCAAAGTTTCAACTTAGATATAGTCGGAGGAACAGCGATTACGAACAAACAAAGTTTATTAAGTGCTATAGGTAGTATTTTAGCTTCGCACACGCCTTATAAAAGAAGTTACGATGCACATTTCAAGGCGTTTGTTTGTGCAGGTTTGAACGCCCATAAACTAGTCATTTGGTTAAACATTATGTTAAAAAGCCGGTCTTTAATTGATACTTTTTATTCGTCAACCAGTTACGTAGTCAATACTGGTTTCCAAGATGCTTTACAAAGTCTAGACCGGTTAACTCCGTACAACTTTGATTTGCCAGTCGATTTAGCTGTAAAACAGTTTCAGAATATAAAAGATGTATTTATGTAGTTATTTTAATATTTAAGAGTAATTTTCTACATAATCACTGACTTGAGATGCCTTCCTATGCAAGTTTATGGATATAGCTATATGCGTTTATAAATTATCAAAGTATTGTTAGTGTAATAAATAATGAAAACGATTACGTTTTGTAGATTTAATATTGCCATGCTTGTCATTCTCGTATCTGGCTTTAAAACACAAAACTTAACATTAATGTTAAGGGTAATGATGATATAAAATATTTCTAGTCCTTTAGTCATAAATTCATAATCATTTAGATATACTTAATGTAAAATTAATTTAGAATTATCTATAGAGTCATTTTTTCTGCAGGAAAAGGTATTTTATTGTGCTCAGAGCTTTTGATAGCCTTTACACATAGATCATAATGAGTAAAAGAACAGTTTAAAATATTAGCAAAGGATCATGATCATGAGTCATTTAGGTCCAACCGCCCAACAGTTTTAAACCCTTGCCATTTGAAGGCCATATGACTGGTTTTGGGGTATCATTTATTTCATACTACGACAGCCCAGCAAGTCGAAATGGCGCGTGATCCGTGAACATGGTGTTTTGGTTGAAAACCTAAGAAAGCATTTTACTAACGTCTGTGTGGGTGGGTATGGTGTTGTGTTGCAATAGGCATAGAGTAAGAATTGTTCTCTTATAGTATACAAGCATTTACCCGCGACTTCGTCTGCATACATTATATACCCAATTTTTGCGTGATGCTCGATCAAACAAACAAACACACAAACAAACAAACAAAAAATCCAAAAATTGGTGATTTGGAATCAGGGACACCTAAAAACCATATCATAATTTTTTTTTTGTAAATATCATCAATGTACAGACACACTTCTGTTACAGTTTTATAATAGTTTCGATTCCGTGGAAAGAACACCGTTCCTCAGTATGTTGTCCCATGCAATTGTGGTGATGTAGCCACACTTAGTAAATGACTATCGCTATCTCTTTCACCTGCCCACATTCGTCCTACTCTCACGTGGTAAATGGCGTTTGTTTGTCGTATTAGTTCTATAAATAGTAAATAATAGTTAAATTACCATATAGTACGAAATAAATGGTAACTGCCTCCGTGGTCTAATGGTTAAGAGCATTGGCTCTCGATATGGAGGTCGTGGGTTCGATTCCCACGGGGGACACCTAGTGATATGTCACTTTGTGCGTTTTTCCCCAGTTGGTTAGGACATTGCAGGCTGAATTACCTGATTGTCTGAAAAGAAAAATGATTCCGTGCTTCGGATGGCACGTTAAGCCGTTGGTCCCGGCTACTATCTCTGGTGGTAGTAGTCGTTACATAAAAACCACGTCAGAGGCCGAAAGGCGGTCTGAAAAAACTCTGACACCAGGGCTCTGCCCACACGATAAGAAGAAGAAT
This sequence comes from Agonopterix subpropinquella, assembly GCA_922987775.1. NCBI lineage: Eukaryota > Metazoa > Arthropoda > Insecta > Lepidoptera > Depressariidae > Agonopterix > Agonopterix subpropinquella. Next base: position 35,958,589 of record OV277694.1, on the reverse strand, counting down.
GGTACCTACCTACCCCAAAACCCATTTTATGGTATGGGTTTTAAAACTGTTGGTTTGGATTAGGTCCATATTTGCACATGGTCATTTTTGTCCAGATGGATAATGCTTATTGTCAGTGAGATGGCGCGATTTATACTGAGACAAAAGATTCCCTTTTAGATATTTGTTGAGTCCACTTTTGAATCTACCATTTTTGGACTGTTGATTGTGCATAATAATATAGGTGCACTACAGGGTGTAATAGAAATCAGTCGACAAATTTTTAGGGGTGGTTCAGATCATCAACCTGAACAACTTTACCTTACTGTACCACAGAGTACTATAGTTAACTGTAGGTAGGTACCTAACTGTATTCAAAATTGTAGTGTTTGTTTTAAATGTATTGTTAATTTTTCTTTTTTGTTTTGTTAAGTTTGAGCAACATATCTAGAGATAGATAGATAGATAGATTGATAAACAATTCACACTCCACTGTACTACTTACTACTGTACTGTACTGTGTGATCTACTGTATTTTATAAAAGTGGAAACTGATTGGCTAATTCGTTAATTAAGTTTTGTAATCCAAGTGTAAATATTAACGCTTTCTGTTTCTCTAATGCAATTAAATTAAATAAAAAATAAAATAGGAGCAAACCTGATATTGCAAAAAAAAAATGTGCTGTTCATGTTCATACATTTAGAGTTGAGTGCAGACATTGCAGTTTGTGTGCCCACACATAACTGCGACGTCGCAACTATCTGCGATGCGCTGCGTGCAATAATCATATTTATGTCATCGTAATAAAATAAGTCATCGAGCGCTGGCAGATATTTGCGATGCGTGCGACGTCGCAGTTATGTGTGGGAGCCCTTTAGTAGGGAACAGCAGATTATTTTGTGAGTTCAGGTTTGCTTCCACAGAAATAGTTGTTCAGGTTGATGGTCTGAACAAATGATATGTTACGTTCATAGAAAATGGCGCGTAAAATTGTAGCGCGCCATTCCCAAACGTAGCATTCCTTGTCGCGAACTGGATGAATGGGACAATTTGGTCTTTTTCGAGTCTTTTCATTTTGCGCGCATAGTAACATTTTTGGTCTGAACCCCCAATTTTTTTTTACACATTTCGATAACACCCTGTAGCACAGATTAAGGGTGCTTGTCCATTGAAGCTGTGCGAACTGTGTAGCTGTGTTTTTTAACCAATCAGGAGCTCGGGCGAGATCGGCCGCGCCTCGCCCGATCTCCTGATTGGTTAAAAAACAGCTACACAGCTCGCACAGCTTCAATGGACAGGCAGCCTAATAATAAGTTACAACATCTGTAGTCTTTATTTTTTGATTTGAGCTTTTATTTATTACAATGTTATTTGCACTTAGAAGCTCAAAAGAAGTAGATAGCAGCTGCTAAGTACCTTTCCATTGAATATTAAATGACAAAACTTATCAATTATTTAGTCAAATTGATACATTCCATGTTAAGATCTCTATGAAAAATTGTAGGTACCTATTGTAATTTATTAAGTTCTTACATGACAAAAATGTACCAAAAATTATACCAAAAAGCACTAATTATTGTATGTAGTTAGATATTATATTGTAATGTAAAATAAATAATAAAAATGTTAAATATAATGTAGTTGAAGCAAGCATATTCAAAAGATTTTATTTTTGCAACCCTATATTTCATCTTCTTTCAAAAATTTTAAAGTTTAAAAATAAAAATTCCAAACTTTTATAAAGTACTAGCAGCGATCAAGTATAGAGTACTAGAGTTAACCCGCGACTTCGCCCGCAGCGCACAAATTATAATATAACAGATTTTAAGTCAGAGGTGCGATTTTTGAAAATCATACTAGTGACTTGGCAGTAGAAAGATGCATAATCTCCATAGTTATTTTGACATTTTCTACTGCCAAGTCGCTCGTATGATTTTCAAAAATCGCACTTCTGATCATAAGATCTCGATCAAACAAACAAACAAACAGACTAGGGTTCAGTTGATCCCCGCACTTGTATAAAATAAAATAAAATAAACTGGTGCAGTCACAATGCAGTCATTGCGGTCATAGATATATTATAGGGTAGATAAATATTATGAAGCAAGACATAACAACACTACTTGCCATCTATTCACACTTATGACAACCGCCCATTAGAATAAGTGAAATGTCAATAGTAAACAGATACCGTCTTGAACCATTTTGTCACCAGACCTCCAGCTGGAAGACTCCGCTATTTCCTTACGTTAAGAACGACTTTTGCTTGAATTTGCATAAAAAGTGGTGCCATTTGTGTAACTGATATTGCCAGTTGTATAAGCTGGTGTATTTTGGTGTATATTGGGTGTATAGTTGTAGTTGTAGAAGTTGTAGAGCATAGACGCTGTAGAGCCAGAGCTGCGTTCAGAACCTACACCCTATGTGCACCCAGAGTGCACCAACTTTTCGCACTAAACGCCGTTCAGAGCCTCGGTGTAAGACGTTTTACTATAGAGCGAGTTGAAAAAACAACCGCATAAAAAGGTTGTGAACGCAGCTTTGTTGTTGAGCACGCAGAGAAAGATGTTGAAAAGTTAAGAAGTTTATTACGTAGTTAGTTACAGTAAAATGATTGGCGCTTCTTTCCCTTATAGTATAAGAGATAAGTGTACTTTTTGCAACCATCAGCAGCAAGGCTGATTCAGTGTTTATGGGGTGCAGAGCATCTCTGTGATGGGGATGGACCAGGTCTGCCTGCATAACTCCAGTCGGTTTAGGAGTTACTGATGATTAAAGGTCTGTAAAAAATTTACGATCAGCTGCACGGCTGATCGTATGTTATTGTTGTAGTATGCACTGTAGCTATGTGAACAGTACAAAAGCGTTCAAGTTCTGTCAGTCGGTTTAGGAGATACAGCCGTTCAAAGGTCGGAACTTTGAACGGATGTATCTCCTAAACCGACTGATGAACCATGTCAGTTTTATTACTTTTCACATAGCTACAGTGCATACTACAACAATAACATACGATCAGCCTTGCAGCTGATCATTAATTTTTTACAGACCTTTAATCATCAGTAACTCCTAAACCGACTGGAGTTATGCTGGCAGACCTGGTCCATCCCCATCACAGAGAAGCTCTACACCCCATAAACACTGAATCAGCCTTGCTGCTGATGGTTGCAAAAAGTACACTTATCTCTCGGAATATTAGAGCTGGTAGTATGGTTCGACGCGAACTCGATAATGTAAAATATTATAACTAAATTAAAAGCGCACGCGGCGGAAAGCAAGTTGCCGCGTGAGCAGAAACTGCACGGTGTCAGTAGTGAGACCGTACACAGACAGACAAAAAATCCAAAAATTTGTGATCTCAGTAATATAAAAAAGTACATAACCAACCGAACCGAACCGAGTAGGTACACAACAGACAACACAGGGCTGCGTTCACGACCTTTGGGTGCGGTTGTCTTTTCAACTCGGTCTATGGTAGAATAGAACGTTTTTCACCGAGGCACAGTGGTTTACAATAATTAAATCAGGGACATAGGGGTACCTGAAACTAATGTTTAAATCTAGGTGATCTGATTTATGAAATCTGTAGATCTGTACTGTAGTAATACAAGATAAATATATAAAAAATCCATCTTATCAGGAACATGACAAAAAAAATTGTATAAGATATTTTTGTATGGAGAAAATTACATTTTTAGGATTTTTTCATAAACTACCCCAAACTTCACGGAGTCCATAACAGGGTTGCTAAGTTGTCATATTATCTCTATTTAGTTTGTGTGTCATATATTCTACCCGATATTGAACGATTTTTATGTCTAATCGTGCACCTTAAATTATGCACGTTTAGACGCCAAATTCTTTCAATAATTGATAGAGTCAATGCCCATCTGACTACCATATGAAGGATTCTGTGAAGTTTGGAGAAGTTTGTGTAAAAATCCCAAAAATGTAATTGTTTCCGTACTAAAAAATCTTATAAATTTTTTTTTGTTATGTTCCTGATAAGATGGATTTTTTATATATTTATCTTGTGTTACTACAGTATAGATCTACAGATTTCATAAATCAGATTACCTAGATTTAAACACCAGTTTCAGATACCCCTATGTCCCTGATTTAATTATTATGAACCACTGTGCGAGGCTCTGAACGGCAGCGGGCGTTTAGGCCGAGATTTAAGTCTTAGTTCGTCTTAGTTCGTATGTCAAAATCCATACATTTTGACCCTACTTAGTTCGAACTATGACTTAAAAAATCGTCTCTGAATCTCAGCCCTAGTGCGAAAAGTTGCACTCGGGGTGCACTCGGCGATCGGCGTGCACCTGGGGCGTAGGTTCGGAACGCAGCCCAGTCAGTGTTCCCGAACCTCCCGATTTTACGGGAGATCTACCGATTTCCGACCCCATCTCCCGATCTACCGTAACGTGGTCAATTTCTCCCGGTTTTTATGATTCTCTGAATAATTCATAATTCATAATATATTATAAAGAGGAAAGATTTGTACCTATTTTTGTATGTTTGTATGTTTGTAATGGCTCAAAAAGTACTGGGCCGATTTAAAAAATTCTTTCACCATTAGAAAGCTGCATTCACCCTGAGTAACATAGGCTATATTTATTGCTAGAAAAGATTAGACGTCCACCCGTGCGAAGCCGGGACGGGCCGCTATTCATAATAAAATCAAACTTTCTTCTAAAAATTATAATAATTATAATAAAATAAATAAATAAATAAAGAACGCTCACAAGCACATACATTGTAATGATCCCAAGAAAGCACTATTTATAGGCTGTTTATTATGGAAACCATACAACAACGGCACAAACATATAAACATCCATGACCGAACCGGGATTCGAACCCAGGACCCTGGTTTGGCAGTCCGGCGTGGTAACCATTACACCAACCGGGTCGTCGTTTAATTAATGCAACCATTGATTTTTTAATAAGTTTTCATTATTGAATTTTGTTTGTTTTTTGTCAGTAAGAAAGTCTAGGGTATTTTTCAGGTAATGATAAATTAAAATACAATATTGTATGTTATTGTATATATTGTTACCTACTAATAAACCTTCTAACAAAATTATGGATTTTTTGGTCTGAAATAAATGAGTAAGTATTTAATTTAATTTAATACAAAACAAAAATTAGGATTTAGTTAGGTACGGTAGAAGTGGGGAAATTATTGCAATACGGATTTAGTTACAGGATTTTAAAGAAAGAAGACAAAACACTTAAAATTTTTAGAAAACGCCTTTTTCTCTATGAAAAAAATAAAATATTATGTTTAAATTAAGTTTTAAAGCTTTTTAAATTATTTTTAAATTACATCGTATAATATTTTTGATGATAATATTGATAATCTGTACAAAAAAACCTTAAATTAGCTTTATTTACAAGAAATTTCAAAATCTCCCGATTTCTCCCGATTTTTTGACCACACTTCTACCGAATTAAATTTTTTCGTTTCGGGAACACTGAGCCCAGTTAACAAAAAAAGTAAAGTAGACAGGTAGTGTAAACGTAAACAAGAACAAGAAGTCAAAGTCCAAGGTAAAAACAAACGCATTTTTTTTAATCAAAAAGTGAAACAATACGGGTCGGCATTCATATTTACATTGTTGTTTATATTCTCTTTGATTGTTGTGTTGGACATTGTCAGCAAGTGCAAGGAATATTCAACGAACTACAAACTTGATTGTGATAAAAGTGTTTTTTTTATAATCCTAAAGTATTCACATAGGTAGCAATATTTTATCAGTATTCTATAAAGTTTACAGCAAACCCACAAACAACTACACAAGGTTTGTAATTTAATTTTAAATATTTTATTTTCTCAGATTTTCCCAAATTTTCCCAATTTTCTGCAATAGGATTCATAAATATTATTTGAAAATCTTTAAATATTTATATTATATAAAGCTGAAACCCCACTGACTGACCCAGTGACAGATCAAGTTCTCCAGGTTCCCCCCCCGGACCGTGGAAAAGCAGTAGGGGGTCGTACTCGGGGTACCCCCGAGACCCAGGGAAAACTTCGACTTTCTTCGAAGGTCGACTCCTCCTCGGTGTGGTCAACGGCCAGCGGAAACTATGACAGATGGGGGTATGGACCTTTAACAAATGTCATAGAGGAGCATGGGCAGATTTGAGTGCCGACGAAAAAAAAAAAAAAAACCAAATTCAAGATGGCCGCCATACAAATTTCAAACGCCTGTATCTTTTAACCGGTAGGAGATAAGTACAGGGTGTTTGAACAAATGTCATAGCGACCGAGGTCAGCTATATGGATGACGTCATGAAAATCCAAGATGGCGGATAAAGGATGATGGCCATTTTTCAAGTTGCTCCGAACCGACCGAAAATTTGTATCCGGGGGTTTTTAGGGTCCCCGATTCCAAATATGAAATCCATTTTTTTTTATCTTCATTTTTCGAGGGGGTCGCCATACAATTTTTTTTTTCGGCGAGCCCGAAGGGCGAGCCCAAGTACCTAAATGCGAGCCCGAAGGGCGAGCCAAGTTAGCGAGCCCGAAGGGCGAGCTAAGCGATCGATGGCGAGGCCGAAGGCCGAGCTACGCGTAGGCGCGTGCGCCGAAGCGTCCACGGTGATCACCATTCATTTCCCTTTTCCTGTGTAATTTTTGCGAGGCCGCAGGCCGAGCCGAGCGCGAGGCCGAAGGCCGAGCTACGCGTAGGAGCGAAGCTCCGAAGCGTCCCCCCTGGAAGCCTGGTGGACCTGGTCTCCGGGGTCAGTCTGCCGCCAAGCGAGCCGCAGGCCGAGCCCCGCTCGGCCTGCGCGAGCTTGGCAGGCAGGCTGACCCCGGAGACCAGGTCCACCAGGTTTCCAGGCGGTACGGCCCGCCCCAACCCCAACCGAACGAGGTGTGGCGCCTCCACCCCCAAACGTCAAGTTTCTCAGTCACCTTCTCAACCTTCCCTTCCCCTTTTTTCAGCAAAATTTACAACTCCAACACCAAAAACCAGGAGTAAAACTGCTACTACTCCCCCCTCCCCCTCTTTTCCTTTTCCTGACCGACTTCTTCTTCAGACACTGAAAACTAAAGTCCAAAACAACACCCCCCCCATTCGCGGCGACGCCGCCATACACCGCGGGCTGCAAGCCCGCGGCACAGAGCAAAACACTAGTTTGGATATAAAACCGGGTATTATAAATACCCTTTTATTAACTTTTTAAATTTTATTTCCAGCCAGCCGTCTACATAGAAAAAAAAGGAAATTAAAATGGCAAACGCTCTTCGCCGTTCAGCCGTTCAAGTGATTAAAAAACATAAGAATATTGCTGTTATAACATCAGTTCGCCATACAAGCAATAATTCGGAGACTAACATTCTGAAGTCTGTCTTCAAAGATATAGTACCAACAAATCACACGGTTAATGATTTTGTATGGCTTAACTTGGACAGGTGGCCGGATAAAACAGCTGTGGTAAGAATAATTCATAATTTTTTTTAAGTAGGTAATTCATTTATCAACTTATCATATCATACGTATTTATTTGTGTATTTAAATCATAATAATAAATAAACCATTATTGTATTTGTTCATGTGCCTGAAACCAAAAACTGTCAAATTAATAATTTTTTTATAAATATTTTTTAGTAACCTGACAAATTATTGAAAAGTTAAAGTTAAGTTAATTACCTGGGGTACGTTTCATGACATGTCAAAACAACTAGGGGTACCAAAAGAGAAAAAGCAAACGCAATAGAAAAATCCATTGTGTCTGGAAATATAGACGTTTTTGATAACAAACGACATACATACATAATTATGTCAAGATCGAAAGTCAACGCTATGAATGTGTCGAAAAAAATTGCAACCAGCACTGGCCGCTAAACCTTATCCATATACTACCCGTTTGTTTGGAGTTGGCCGTCGATGACCGTTACAAAATTTCGTCAAAGGCACATTAACTGGTCCCGTCGACAAAAAATAATATAACAAGCAAATAAAAATTTAAAATTAAAAGCGATATTAGTGATCGGGACGGACATGCCGTACGTGGTTGCGTTGCTAAAGGTTATAAAATTGCGTTTCATAGGGTCTCTTAGGGGTGCGGTACGGTGAAGCGGGAAGGGAAGGAGCGGCCAACTCGAAGCAAATGACTACTACATGCATACAGACATAATTTGTATGATGCCTCACGCACACCAACCGAACAAAGTTGGCCCCTCTTGTTTTATACGGTAGATGCGTGAGGCTCATTCTAGATATACTTTTTGTAAGGGTGATTGATAAAAGTATTAAGTAGGTATTTAGATGCATTTTAAAGGATTATGGTTGTGAGTTTGTCATTTTAAATACTTTTTTTTTTTTTTCTTTTTTATTAACAATGGGTTTGCTCTTGACCTCAATCCAGTCCTCAGGACGAAGATGGGGTCGTAGATGTAGCGAGCTTACCCAGAAGATGCCTATTCACTCGTACTTTAAAGGAAATACATTTTTAACTAGCAAACGCCTATACTAGATTATTTTTCTTGGCCTATTTTCAAGGGAGAATTGTAGGAAAGTCTTTGCCTTTGCCCAGTAGGATAAAAGCATTCATAAATAATATTAACTCTGTCACCAGGGCTCGGCCCACACGATAACAAGAATAATATTGGTCCATAACTTTTTCACTCTATTTTTTTTATTGTATATTGCTTAGATAACACTGAAAAATTTCTTATTCAAGCCAACATGTTATTCTAGGTTCTTTAGGTACGTCTATATTTAGCCTACGTCACCTACGTTTTATTCAAATGTAACTAGACATTTTAAGTGTGATTGACCAAGTCAATTCAATTGTTTGTAGTTGTTGAGAAAGTAATTTTTCTAATCATTTTTCTTTCAGTATATAACAGTATTTTAGTCTCGGGGCAACTTTCTTTAAAATAAAAAACTATACAAGTACAGGGTGTAACAAAATACCCTAGTAATACTTAAGGGGGTGCTTCAGACCATCAAACTGAACAACTTTCACTATGGAGCCAACTTCGAAATCGCGAAAAAAAAATCTGCTGTCCCATACATTTTAGTTGAGTTGGTACAGTAGTTTTATATGGGACAGCTGCTATTTTTTTCGCGATTTCGTTATTGGTCCCATAGAGAAAGTTGTTCAGTTTGACTGTCTAAAGCATCCCTTTAAGTAGCTGTCCTATTTTATGTTACACCTGTATAGTTTTCTATGACCATGTACTTAACTAGAAATATTTTTTTTTTCGTTTATACAGGGTGTAAAAAATGGGTCACGTAGTATGGGTTCGATCCCTAAGTAGGTACCTAATTGATAGTAAAATAAATTCTTGAAATGATTCTCTGGTGTAAAATGTTAAATGGCAATGAAAACCTGAAATGGTAATGAATACCTACATTCAGTGTTTTATTTTGGAGCATTGGTATATTGGAGAGCATTTTTAAAAATTTAGGCTTTCTTGATTGAAAAATCTTAAATAATGTGTTGAGGGCGCTACTGAACGGTAAAATGACTCTTAATACATTTGACTTACAAATCTTATAATTATAATCCATTGACCTGTTGATTATAAACATTGCCATTGTTAGCAGAGTTCGATGTCCATTTCACAGTCATTAATCATTATTCATTATCTCTATAGTAATTAAGTAACAATTGACATTTAATTAATAATCAGTTAGTAAGGTGTTTAAAAATCAACCTGTTATCTTAATTAGTACAAGTACTTAAATCTACTAGGTAATCAAGTTATCAAATCCAGACTATTATTAAGAGCCTACCGAGCCTATTGTGCTGCCGCCAATCGTATTTTTTTTATTTCTAAACAAACAACATTTAAAAAAAAACAAGAATGTCACATTGTAGTACTGATTGGTCCGTGCTTTTAATTTATCAAAACATTGCGGTTTTAACGATAATAACGTGAAATTCCAGCTTTTACTATGGGAGCAAACCGATCGGAGCAAAAAAATAATCAGCTGATCCATACTAAACTGCAATGTCTACTCGACTCAAATGTATGCAACAGCTGATTATTTTTTTGCTGCGATCGGTTTGCTCCCGTAGTAAAAGTTGTTCAGTTTGATGGGTAGACTCCACAGGTAGACTCTTAGTTTAAAAGGATGCAAATGATATCAATTTCACCCTGTATAACTAATATACCTACATATTAATCAATGGCGGCGACTTCTCGGTTTATTTCCACCGGACTGTGTACGTCATACGTACACCGTCACCTTCCTGCCCTTATCCCATTACTTGGGGTCGGCGCAATATGGCGTCTTCCGCCATTCATCTCTTTTAGCCGTCATTAAACAGCGCCCACTCCATTGAGTTCCGTAGTCAAACAAGAAACCCTTATGGGTATTTTTGTCCATTCTGTCTGTCTGTATGTCCCGCCTCAATTACTCGCTCATTTTTACACGAAATTTGGCATGAAGACAGATAAAAGATAACTGTATAATAATAAAAATAAATACATCCGTCCATACATAAATTCCATAGTACTTAGTTGTACAGGCCAGGAATCGAACCGTCGCCTCATGATTGAGACGCTAGCTCTCTTCGTTATGGAATAGTCCATCGCTCTCTGTTTAACTTAACTGTAATGTAAGATAAACAATTCTTACTGCTTCTCCTGTTATATAGAATGGCTATGGAACCCTATTATGGGAGAGTCCGACACGCTCTTGACCTATTTTTACTCGTGTCGTTTTCATATCCGTCTTTTCTTTACGTCATACGCACCGGAGATAAAATATAAACGCTCTGACGAACACAATGAGCGGTACAGTACGGCCAGCATGCCACCCATGACAAAGCGTTTAGACGAGAAAAACTTCATGCGCGCTCTTTCGGGTCTACGTAAAATAATAAAGATGGAGGCACATCTCGATTTTTATCGTTTTCTCGGGGGTGGCATGCGAGGCCTACAGTACGACCACGAAAATAATTACCCTTGTCAATCTTCGTTTACGCAGAGTCCCCCGACACAACAGTAATCAAAGGGTGCAAAGTATATGGGATAGCAGTGAATAGGGTGCGACAACAATTAGCTAATAGCAACAATGGATTGTAGGTGGCACATCCTGATTGGTCCATAGGGTCTTTCTTAATATGCTGACACTTTTTTAAGGAGATGATCAGACGGTCAAACTGAACAACTTTATCTATGGGACCAACATCGAAATCGCGAAAAAAAAATCAGCTCTTCCATACAAAACTGCAAACCTACTCGAGCCAAATGTATGGGACAGTTGATTTTTTTTTCGATTTCTATATTGGTCCCATAGAGAAAGTTGTTCAGTTTGATGGTCTGATCATCCCCTTAAAAAAGTGTCAGCATATTAAAAAGGACCCTGTATAATAAAATTTTATCAACTTTGCAGGTACATTTGGGGAATTTATAAATCTGTACTAGTGTACAGCAGTCTTTGTGGTCAGACTATAGGTAAAAGGTAGCCCAGATTTTTGGTTTTTAGGGAATTTTGCGGCACTTTTTTTACTACGTTGAAGAGCGAAAAAAAAATGTTTTTTTTTTGTGAATTTTCTCGTTACTTATAACGAATGACGTGTCAAGTATATGGGAGCTTTTAAACAGAAGTGACGTGGCGCGGACATTTCGATATAAGGTTTATAATGGTGTTACTTTGACTACCCGCCACCGCCACGCGTCTCTTCTGTATAAACCCTACCTATGAGAACCTCCTTTTTCAAGTAAATTTAAAATAAATCAACAAATTGTTCCAGGTATGCGCACTAACAGGGCATGGGTACACGTACGCCCAAGTGCACAAGATGTCAGTTATCCTAGCGGCGTCTCTGAGAACTAAACTGAAGCTGAGAGACGATGACAACATAGCTGTTATACTGCCAAACGTGCCTGAATATCCAGCCTCTTTGTTGGGAGTACTACAGGCTGGCTGCATTGCGAGCTTGATGAACCCTGCTTACACTGCTCGTGAGTTATTTTGTATATGTATCTGAATATGTAGCGGCGTCTCTGAGAACTAAACTGAAGCTGAGAGACGATGACAACATAGCTGTTATACTGCCAAACGTGCCTGAATATCCAGCCTCTTTGTTGGGAGTACTACAGGCTGGCTGCATTGCGAGCTTGATGAACCCTGCTTACACTGCTCGTGAGTTATTTTGTATATGTATCTGAATATGTAGCGGCGTCTCTGAGAACTAAACTGAAGCTGAGAAACGATGACAACGTAGCTGTTATTCTGCCAAACGTGCCTGAAAATCAGTACTCATTGTTGGATGTACTACAGGCTGGCTGCATTGCTAGCTTGATGAACCCTGCTTACACTGCTCGTGAGTTATCGACATCACCATAGAGATCTAGAGAGATGCCAACCAACGCGCTGAGTACGAAACCTAGTGTCACATTACCACGCGATAGATAGTATTTTGTTAGCTTGCATGTGCTCATTATCCATTGCGGTATCAGAACTCAACGTTCGAATAATCTTTAGTACTACGCAAGCATTGTAAACTATTTACACTTAATATCTCGACTGGCGTTCAGCCTCATAAGATATTGAATCCTTACTGTCGCGAGCAATGTGTTCCGTTTTTGCGCATATTGCTGCGACACTTGCCCCGCCCCCTTTTCACATCTCCCTTTAGTTTTTGTGATCTGTGGACATCACTGACAACTAAACTGAAGCTGAGAAACGATGATAATATAGCTGTTTTACTGCCAATTGTACCTGAATCAGGCCTCCCTCACTCGATTGTAGGTACCGATAAGCACCTACACCTTGGCGCATCGTAAGAGATGCGCTTGCTTGAACTCTGCCACTCGCTCCTGACGGCAACGTCGCATACGTCGCGCGCCGTTTATAGTAATAACAATGCTGTGTCAAGGTTCAGTAGGTACATTTTTGCGCGTACCTTCTGGCAGTAGGTAATTAAAGCTTGAGAATTTATAGTTTTTTTTTAATTTTTTTTTATTAACTTTGGGTTTGCTCTTGACCTCAATCCAGTCCTCAGGACGAGATGGGGTCGTAGATGTAGCGAGCTTACCCAGAAGATGCCTATTCACTCGTACTTTAAAGGAATTAGTATTGTAAGTTCTCGGAAATACTGACGCAGGTGAGGCATTCCACTCCTAGGCTGTGCGCATTATAAAAGATTCAAAAAGGCGCTTGGTGCGGATATGTGGGATGTCAACCAAGAAGGGGTGATATCCCGCGGTGCGTCTGGAAGTCCAATAGTAGAAAGGGGAAGGCGGGCTGAGTTCATGCAGCTCTTGGGCACACTCATCGAAGTACAATCTGTCGAAGACCGACAAGCAGGCTGCACCGGTGGGCTAGGCTATGAAGCTTGGTCTTCACCAGCTTACTGTCGCCAATGAGTCTCCTGGCTCTGCGTTGAACCGAGTCGAGTGCGGCAAGTTGATACTTGGCTGAGCCATCCCACAGGTGGCAGCAGCGTTTCCTAAGGAAGTGATATATCTGTTAGCGTTAAGATGTAACTCAATGATGTAACAAGTAATCTGTGGTTATACTGCCAAACGTGCCTGAACATCCCTGCTCTTTGTTGGGTGTCCTACAGGCTGGCTGCATTGCTAGCTTGATGAACCCTTCAGCTTTCTTTATACTGCCTTTGTGGTCTAATGGTTAAGGGGCCATAGGTTCAGAGGAAATTTTCTATGAGAAACGCGATTGCCCAGCCCTCCGAAAAGTGCGTGCGCGTGCCGTATTTTCGATTAAAAAGAGTTAACAAAAGTAATTTTTATCGATTTTTTTAATGATTTCACTACATAAACTAATAGTGAATACCAAAAATCTGAAACTATTTTAAGTTCTTCTCAGGTGACAAAAATGGTTAAAAATATATGAAAAAATACGTCATCTTTGTGACGATTTTCTATCGAGCGAAATAATTCCAATCGTGTATTCAATATATGATTTCACTAGATAAACTACCTTAATACTGAGGTATGATTTTGGTTTCGGTAAATTGTATAAATCTAGTCGAAACATGAAAAATAAAAGATGCCTCCAAGGCGTTTTGTCCTACCATAGCGTCTTAAGAGCATTGGGCTCTTAACACGGAGGTCGTGGGTCCGATTACCACGGGGGACACCTAGTGATATGTCACTTTATGCGTTTTTCCCCAGTTGGTTACGACATTGCAGGCTGAATCACCTGATTGTCTGAAAAGAAAGATGATTCCGTGCTTCGGATGGCACGTTAAGCGGTTGGTACCGTCTTCTATCTCTGGTGGTAGTAGTCGTTACATAAAAACCACGTCAGACGCCGTAAGGCGGTCTGAAAAAACTCTGACACCAGGGCTCTGCCCACACGATAAGAAGAATACTGTTTGTAAGTTATTCAATACCTGTATCTGATAAGTATCTTTATCGGTAACGGTATCTGTGTGTTGATATCTGTATCTGAATAGGTTTCTAAGGCTGTATCTGAATCTGGGTCTAGAAAATAAGACAGCGTTTCTATAGCGGGAATATAAATCTTGAATCGACAACAATACTTTCAGAATGTATTTCTGATTGTAGCATAGCATATGCTCACGACTATATTCCCCGAGGGGGTAGTCAGAGATATTCTGAAACTTCAGAACATCCACGTTTCACTAGTAGTACCGAAACTCTGTCCAGAGTCCAGTGTGACGGGGAGTGAGCCCGTCACCACTTGTAATGGACAGTAGGTACAATACATGCCTCGAAATTGATGCATGCAGGTTTCTTCACGATGTTTTCCTTCACCGAAAAGCCAGTGGTGTTACAAATTACAAATCTATCATTTCTGATTGTGATTTTAGAAATTTATGTACTTACTAAAATTATGTTTTTATCCACAGACGAATTACAACGCCAATTCGAACTAGTAAACTGCAAAGCGATAATTGCCTCAAAAGTTTCATACACAAACATCAAAACAGCACTAGACGCAATGAAAGTAAAAATACCAATAATATTAATAGAAAACGAAGATCTACCAGAAGGTAGCATAAAGTTTGCAGAATTGGCTGAAGATTGGAGCGTAGATACAAATTGTCTGAAGGCTGTACAAAAAATCCCGAAGGATGTGGCTGTGTTGCCATTCTCAAGCGGTACCACAGGATTTCCTAAAGGAGTCGTGTTGACGCATAAAAGTGTGGTTGCTATGAACCAAATGATCGCTGATCCTGATATCGTTGTTATTGAGGAGACTACTGGTAAGTGATGCTAAGTTTACATTGAAAAATCAAGCTAAGAATACCATAGATATACTGGGTGTATGGAAAAGTATCATTAACCTTTAAACCATATACTCTGCCCATCAAACTGAACGACTTTTACTATGGGGGCAAACCGATTAGTGCAAAAAAAAAATCTGCTGTTGCATACATTTGAGTCGAGTAGGTATTGGACTTTAGTATGGAACAGCTTTTTAGATTTTTTTTCCGTGATTTTGAAGTTGGTCCCATTGAGAAAGTTTTTCAGTTTGATGGTCTGATCATCATCCCCTTAAAAATCCGTCAGCATATTAAGAAGGATCCCATATAATCGAGTTTATGACGTCCAGTAAAAAGTGGTTGGAGTGCCATTTTTGAAAGCCACACGTTCAAATCAACTGTAGAAAATTTCAAAATTAGTTCGGATATTATGCGATCATGATTTTGAACGTGTGACTTTCAGAAATCGTACTCCTGATTTGCCTAGTTGTCGACAAGCGGATTGTCTAAGGTTTTGTGAATATCAATATTAGGTACCTTCATTACTTTACACTCATTGTTAAGAAAGCGTCGGTGGCGCGTTGCGGAAAGGTTTGGATACCCAATTATGGGGGTCCGGGTTCGAATCCGCACAGACAACATGCCATGTACCAATGAGTTTTTCTAACTTATGTACGTAATACCGACTACTCTCAAACGGCGAAGGAATGTGAAGTCTGCCAATCCGCATTGGGCATGTGTGGTGGACTAATGCCCATACCCCCTCCCTGAGGGTATGCCTGCGCCCTGCTGGGACGTTTATAGGCTGATGATGATGATGATGCTAAAAATTGATTTTACAGGGTGTAACAAAATACGCTAGTAATACTTAAGGGGGTACTTAAGGTGCTTCAGGCCATCAAACTGAACAACTTTCACTATGGAGCCAACATCGAAATAGCGAAAAAAAAATCAGCTGTCCCATACATTTGAGTATAGTCGGTGCTGCAGTTTTGCATGAAACAAGTGATTTTTTTTCGCGATTTCGAAGTTGTCTCCGTAGTGAAAGTTATGCAGTTTGATGGTCTGAAGCACCTTAAGTACCCCCTTAAGTATTACTAGCGTGTTTTGTTACACCCTGTATACAGGGTGAAATTGATATCATTAGAATCCTTTTAAACTAAGAGTCTACCCATCAAACTGAACAACTTTCACTATGGGATCAAACCGATCGGAGAAAAAAAATTATCAGCTGTTGCATACATTTGAGTCGAGTTGGCATTGCAGTTTAGTATGGAACAGCTGATTATTTTTTTGCTCTGATCGGCTTGCTCCCATAGTGAAACTTGTTCAATTTGATGGGTAGACTCTTAGTTTAAAAGGATGCTAATAATATCAATTTCACCCTGTAGTTAAAACTAATAAAATATCCACCGCGTCCACAGCGACCCACCAGTCAGTCATACCGGCGATCCTGCCCTTCTTCCACATATACGGCTTCAACGCCCTCATGCTGAATCAGATGCACCTGGGCTGCAAGCTGGTCACCATGCCTTACTTCAAGCCTGAGCTTTTCCTTAACACCGTGGTGCAGCATAAAGCTGATGTGTTGTTCTTGGTTCCACCAATGGGTAAGTTAATGATAATCGATTTTAAAACTTTTTTTTTCTATAATCGTAATCGCAAATTTTTTTTATAAAACAATCGTTGTGGTCCTGTGCCGAGTAACCTTGCCTGCCGTGCAGGAGGTGACGGTTCGATCCTCATCCAGGCCGACTCGTACCAATGAGTTTTTCCGAATTTATGTACGACTTGTAACACCACAGGCTTTTCGGTGAAGAAAAACATCGTGAGGAAACCTGCGTTCTTCAATTTCGATGCATGCATTGTACCAACTGTCCATTACAAGTGGCGACGGGCTCACTCCCCGTCACACTGGACAGAGTTTCGGTACTAGTGAAACGTGGATGTTCTGAGGTTTCAGAATATCTCTAACTACCTCCTCTCGGGGAATATAGTTGAAAGCATACGTTATGTTATGTAAAAAATACCGCAGTGTCTCAAAACGAAAATAGTTGACTGTGTAATGACAGTGATGCTGATGACACATGGAACTGACACATGGTTGCCCACTCAAGGCCTCATAAAAGGCTGAAATTCACCCGAAGGACAATGGAGAGGGCTATGCTCGGAGTTTGCCTGCGAGATTGAATCAGAAATGAAGAGATTCGCATAAGAACCAGAGTAACTAACATAGCCCAAATAATTACTGAACTAAAGTAGCAATCGGCAGTTGCTGGCATGGTACATTGCTCGCAGAACCGATGGCCTATGAAGCCAGAGTTCTTGAGTGGCGGCTGCGTGCCGGAAAGCGCAGCGTGGGTAGGCAGTGAACCCCCACAAGGTGGACCGACGACCTGGTGAAGGCGGCGGGAACGCGTTGTATGAGGGCAGTGCAGGACCGGTCGTTGTGGCGATCCTTGGGGAGCCTATGTCCAGTAGTGGACGTCTATCGGCTGATATGATGATGATGATGAATCGGAATCGGCATCTCATTAATCAAATTAACTATTGCATCACTATTAAGTTCAGATGTCTACATTATACATCTTTATATCATTTTTCTGTGTAGCGTAGCGTTCAATTTGTGTTTCGTTGTAGCAAAGCAACAAAGTTCTCCCAAAGCTTTTAGAGTTTCAGGGTGGAATGAAGTACCTATCAAGTAGTTATAGGTACCTTTTTTCCCGAAAGCCGCAAATACGCACTAGTTTTTAATTACTAATATAACTTTAAGGGTGTATTCAGACCATGAAACTAATCAACTTACCCTAAGGAACATGGGTCAAACAACGAGATTTTTTTTGGACCTTCCGATCCGTACTTTTGTATACGTGTAAAGTGCGGATCGGCCGATCCATTTTCTACGGAGGTCCAAAAAAAATCTCGTTTTTCGACCCATGTTCCTTAGGGAAAGTTGTTTAGTTTCATGGTCAGAAATTCTGAATACACCCTTAAAGTTATGTTAGTAATTAAACACTAGTGGTGTATAGTATATTAGTTATTCTATGCATATGAAATGAAATGATGTGTATTTATTGCAGCGGTATTCCTGGGCAAGCATCCAGCAGTGACTCCGGAACACCTGTCATCAATCAAGGGCGTCATATGCGGAGCGGCGCCTCTAGCGGAGTCCGATGTAGCCGCCGTTCTTAGCAAAAACGTCAGTTCACTCACTTTTATTTATTTGATTCAGGCAACAGTACAATATGAAATCATCATGGGCCCATATTATAAATAGCTTATCCTAAATTAAAAATATAACTTATTTTAACAACATATTATTTAAACACTTGACACTCCCCAGGGTTTATTGTACTCGCTTCCATAAAGCGTCTTAACACGACTCCGGTAGGACTCGGAGCTTGAAGGCCTTGAAGTCTGTAGACCTGCTCTCCAGTTCCCGTACCCTCACTGGGAGAGGCCCGCCATCCTTAGTATAAAACCTGGTGCTGAGGTGACTGAGGATGTCGTCCGCAGTCGTATTTCTGTCCAGGCGGGAGATATATACCGGAGTCGTCATCGTGGCTGCTTTGATGCTGGATAAAGCTGCTGGGGCGGTACCATGCAATTATAAAAAAAAAAAAAAATTGTTTCCTGACAACATTGATTGACAGACAAGATTATGATTACAGTTTTTATGCAGGGTACAACTTAATTCCCAGACTACAGACCCTCTAGCATGATTTCTCTACTTGGGCGCGACTCGGGTTTTTGCCATACTACAAGTCGCGGCAAGCGCAGCTTTCGCTCTCCGAAAAGCGCGGGAACAGGTTATTTTTTATGCAGCGAAGGCGCGTCGCGCGCGTGTAGAGAAATCATACTAGACCTGTAGAAGTCACAGTCCGATAACAATGACATTAGTAAACTAGTCCGATAACAATATTTTTATCCTTAATATCAATACGACACTATCTTATCATGTAGTTTTTATCGTGTTATTTATAGTTTCTTTATTATTATAGTTAACAGATAATTTTTAAATCGTAAAATGATGGTAAAGTAGGTAGGGTGAGCCACAAAAATACAATAATAATTACTTGCCCTATGGGTAATAAAATATAGATTCAGAATCTTTTATAATGCGCACAGCCAAGGAGTGGAATGCCCTGCCTGTGTCAGTATTACCGAGCTTTTACAACCCGAATTCCTTTAAAGTACGAGTGAATAGGATTCTTCTGGGTAAGCTCGCTACATCTTCGAACCCATCTTTGAGGACTGGATTGAGGTCAAGAGCAAACCCAAAAATTCAGGTTTCCTCATGATATTTTCCTTCACCGTTTGAGAGCAGTCGGCATTACGTTAACAACGTGTTAAAGAATTAACGCAAAACTATAAAGTAGTTTGTTTAGAATCGAGAGCAGAATCGAACTATCATGGTTTTTCAAAATATTAAATAATTTGTTTGTAAAATTTAAAATGTACTGAATCCGATGTCAACCCGCCGCACGGGGACACTCACCCTACTTACTACCAAAACAAGATTATTAAAATGTATCTATGAGTACGTTAGCGCTTTCATTCATTGCTGAAATGATAAAAAATCATTTTTGCCTCAAAACTTAAAACGCGAATAACTTTAAGTTTTTGACCATCAAAATAATGAAATTATTGTTTCAATCAAAATTTTGTTATAAATCAGTTGGGGTGTATGAGGTTGTGACTTTTTGAGCTTATTCATTATTAACATGTTGTATAAGTTAGAAAAACTTATTGGTACATGGATTGTCGTCCGTGCGGAATCTAACCCGGGGGACCCTGTGCTCTTGACTGAGTGTCTATACCTCTCCGAGACGTGCCATTGAGGACGTTGATACATGTAATAATTGTTTGTTATTATATATTTTCAGAAAGACATAATATTCAGGCAAGGCTACGGGCTGACTGAGACCAACGGTGGCACTTCGATTGGATCTAAAACGGACACCAACTATTCTGCGGTGGGCCACGTGTTCCCCAGCTGTGAGGTGAAGATTGCCCACTTGGAGACACAACAAGCTTTGGGACCCGGCCAGGTAAATACATATCTACAGAGTCTGGTCAGAACTTAATATGCAGACACTTTTTTAAGGGGATGATCAGACCATCAAACTGAAAAACTTTCTCTATGGGACCAATATCGAAAGCGTGAAAAAAAACAGCTTTTCCATAGGAAACTTATGGCGATTCGACCCAAATGTATGGGATGGCAGATTTTTTTTCGCGATTTCTAGACTGGCTCCATAGTGAAAGTTGATCAGTTTGATGGCCTTACTAAACCACCCCTTTAAATATTACTAGGGTGTTTTAGGGTGTACCTGTATGAAATCAAGTCCACCAAAGCGTGGGCACGCGTATAGAATCTGATGGCACATAAGGAAATAAAATTTTAGAGTAAGCAACACTGGGGTAATTGGATTATGGCCCGTCATATACTGCGACGTTTTGCAGCGCTTCTGCACCGATTAAGTCGCGATGCAGCATCGATGCAAATTGCAAACGCGATACAGCCACGACGCACAACGTTCGTAATATTTGGTCAGTCATTCATCGACAGCCTTTGTCGCAATGCACACGCGCGTCTGCATCGGTACAAACGTGCGTGTGCATCGCTACAATCTCGCGTTTGAATCGATACAAACGCCTACGCCTGTTAATAGGGATGATGAACATTTTTATTTTATTTATTTTTAAAAACTGTTTGATATCTTAAACACTAAAGTGAAACAGATTTTTTAATATCTTTAAAAATAACCAAAATATAAGTGTTTAAAATTTACGGTTAGATCGAGAGGCAGAGGTAAAGGGAGTGACGTCATACCCTCGTATTTTAATACAAATAATAACGAAATGTCATACAAACATCTGTTTTGCATGAAAGAGATAGATAAATAGACGATAAAAAACGTATTTCAATCGCTTATAACTTTTTTGTTTTCTGTTTGATTGTAATTTCGTTTTAACATTTTGTTATTGAATTTAGTCTTTTTTAGAATTCGTTATAAGAATGAATTTTCAGGATCAGTCATCATCCCTATTGCTCGTGTAGAGATGCATTCACGCGATTAACAAACGCGCGTTTTTACAGCTGCAAAAAGTCGCAGTTTGTAAATGGTCTACTTTGACTAGACGGATGACAGTTTGACACTACCATGTGAAAAAACTACATTCTTTTACTTTTTTTATGCATGAGTTTCTAGTAGACCAAATACCGCCCATGCATTCTCACCATGAGGGAAAGCTTGTACCCCAGTAGTGGCTGATAACTGATTGATTTCCAGGAAGGTGAGATCTGGTGCCGTGGGCCGCTGCTCATGACCGGGTACTACAAGAACGAGGACGCTACCAGGGAAGTGATGACGGACGACGGCTGGTTCAAGACCGGGGACATCGGCAAATACGACGAGAATATGTACCTCTACGTTACCGATCGGTTGAAGGAGCTTATTAAGGTTTGAGTTCGTTTTTTTTTATTTTATTACCCGTAGAGCGTCACGTGACTCCTGTGGCCCTCTACTCATGTCCGGGTACTACAAGAACGAGGAAGCTACCAGGGAAGTGATGACGGACGACGGCTGGTTCAAGACCGGGGACATCGGCAAATACGACGAGAATATGTACCTCTACGTTACCGATCGATTGAAGGAGCTTATTAAGGTATGCGTTCTTTTTTTAAAGCTCCGTACCGAAATGGTGAAAACGGGACCCTTTTACTGAGCCTACGTTGTCCGACCCTCTGTCTGGCTGTCTATCCTACCTATTAAGGGCTGTAACTTTTGAACCGTGATAGCTAGATAGTTGAAATTTTACGCAGATTATGCGTTATTACGGCGGATTTGTTAACAAATAATAAAAATGTCAAAAAGTTAAAAATTAAGGGGGGTTCTCAACAAGAAACTAGTTTTTATCAACGTTTTTTCTTCACGCTCTATCGTAAAAACGGTAATACCTACATACAAGCGTCAAACTTAGTGTGATTATAGAGCTAACTCTACAGAATAACAACAAATACTAAAAACCGGCCAAGTGTGAGTCGGTCTCGCGCTAAAGGTCCCGGACGAAAAAAAGTTTTTTTTCTAAGTTAATAATGTTGTGTTCTGTGGTAGTGTGGTACGGAACCCTCGGTGCGCGAGTAGCCCGACTCGCACTTGACCGGTTTTTATTTTATTACCAGTTTTTTCTACAAACAAACTTTCAACAAATATTTCAAATAATTCACGGCGGTCAAAAACCGCAGGGGGCGCTAGTGTCGTGCACACAGCCAATAGGTATTGTACAGTGATTTTTGCTACTTTAAAATACAGAATACATTCTAGAAAAGACCCTAGTAATATTTGATGGAGTGGTTTAGATTAGACCATGAAACTGAACAAGTATCACTATGGAGCGTACATCTGAAGCACCCCTAATGTATGTAATGTTACTCATTTCAGTTTACATTCTGTATAGGTACTAAAATCCCTGGATTCTGGATATAAGAGGCAAATCCATTTCTTTTCCATCCGTTTATAAGTTCTCCAATGCCTACTAACTTGTTGTCTGAAATAAACAAAATTTTAAACAAAAAAATTAAAACCGCCTTCAAAAAAACTAAAAAGTTAAAAAATAATATTGCAGTCGATGACTTTTTCGTTCGCATCATAAGAACATTAATTTGTTTTATCGAAGTCGCTGTCAAGCCGGTACGATTCGCGACAGGGCTTGCATTAGTTTTTTGGCTTGGCTTGACACCAACTTTTATAAAACAAATTAATGTTCTTATGATGCGAACGAAAAAGTCATCGACTGCAATATTATTTTTTAACTTTTTAGTTTTTTTGAAGGCGGTTTTATTTTTCTTTGTAAAAATTTTGTTTATTTCACAATTTTCAGTGGCAAATTCATTAGTTCGATTTAATAGTAGTGCTTTAAATTAACAAACGCACTAGTCGGCTCGTTCCCCTCGATTTGTCTGGGATCCATCATCGGATCCTGGTTTCCTTATCATGGGACCTCACTTGGGATACTCCTTTCCAACAAAAAAAGAATCATCAAAATCGGTTCATAAACGACGAAGTTATCCGCGAACACATAAAAAAAAATATATATATACGGTCGAATTGAGAGACCTCCTCCTTTTTTAAAGTCGGTTAATTAATAAAAGATTTTTAATTTTTCTCTTTATTTCAGCTTAGCATTTGAGATCATTGACCCAAAATCATTCTACCTACTCCAGCCTACTCTACCTATCAGATATCCTTTCATTTTCTTCCAGGTAAAAGGCTTCCAAGTACCACCAGCAGAACTCGAAATGGTGATCCGAACCCATCCGAAGGTCCTCGACTGCGCCGTCATAGGTACACCAGACCCTATCAACGGTGAGGCCCCAAAAGCTTTCCTTGTGCTCCAACAGGGTCAAGTTGTTGACCCTAACGAAATACTAGACTATGTCAACTCTAAGGTAGCGGTGTTTAAGAAGTTAAGAGAAGTTCAATTTGTTGAGGATATACCGAGAAGTGCCGCCGGCAAGATATTGAGGAGGAATCTGAGAGATAAGTATTGCTAGGTTGTGTTTAGATTTGTATTTTGGGGAATACAGGGTGTAACAAAACACCCTAGTAATACTTAAGGGGGTGCTTCAGACCATCAAACTGAACAACTTTCACTACGGAGCCAACATAGAGAAAAAATAAAAAAAATCTTCTGTCCCATACATTTGAGTTGAGACGGTACTGCAGTTTTGTATGAAAGAGCAGATTTTTTTTCTCGATTTCGATGTTGGCTCCGTAGTGAAAGTTGTTCAGATTGATGGTCTGAAGCACCCCCTTAAGTATTACTAGGGTGTTTTGTTACACCCTGTATACAGGTTGTTACAAAAATACAAATAAACATTATAGGGTGTGGTTAAGACCATCAAACTGAACAACTTTCACTATGGGACCAATATCGAAATCGCGAAAAAAATCTTTTGTTCCATCATCATCATCATCATATCAGCCGATAGACGTCCACTGCTGGACATAGACCTACCCCAATATGGGGAAATTTGCCATAATCGCCATAATGCGATGCTCCATACTAAACTACAGATCTACTCGAGCTAAATGTATGGGACAAAACATTTTTTGTCCGATGTTGGTCCCATAGTGAAAGATGTTCAGTTTGATGGTCTCAACAACCCCCATAAAAGATTGAAATGTTTATTTTTACTTTTGTAACACCCTGTAGATTAGGATTTTAACTGACAGAAGCGTTAGTTTACGCGACGAACTAATTAATATACTACGTACATAGGGATAGGGACCGACGTTTTTTTTAAGGGGACGTATTTTTTTTAATTTCTAATCAATTAGGTAAGTATACAACATTTCCAAAAAAACAGAATGTCACATTGTAGTCTTTGCTGATTTTCAATTTATCGGGTCATTACCTAGGGATTCTTTAAAACGGTTTTACGGTTTTAACGATAATTGTTTCCATTAAAATACATATTTGACTATAATTAAATTTGAAAACCATTATTGACTATAATGTGACATTCTTGTTTTTTATAATGTATAATTGTTTAGAAATAAAAAAATACAATTGAGGGCAGCACTATAGGCTTGGTACCCTCTTAAAAATCTACGGTTACATTACAACTTGACGATTGGAGCATTACGCACATGATTGATATTAAAATGTGCCTTGAATAAAACGATAATAGTACTGTAGCCACGGGACTTTTTAATTACAAAAAAGATTACCGATTGCCGTTTTTATATTGTTATAGGGTACGAAATGAGTAATATAAAAACCCGTGTCTTAAAGATCACAACCCACCGTAGCAAAAATAAACTAAAAAAAATTTTCTCAAATTTTTGAATTTCGAGGTTCCCGTTTTTTTTCTATACTGTCATGTTCTTCACCTTAGTTCAATACCCATACGTAATAGTAAGTCTGTCTAAAGTTGCCATAAAAAGCTATAAGACCCATCGAAATTGACTTTTTCATCTTATCTTAGGGTTTTTATATTACTCATTTCGTACCCTACAATAATATCAAAACGGCAATCGGTAATCTTTTTTGTAATTAAAAAGTCCCGTGGCTACAGTACTATAATATCATAAATACTTGTACAGAATAAATATCACATCAACATTCAGAATTATCTAATTTACACAATTTATTAATTCCCTATTGAAATATGTTGGTAGTATAATTATTGTATAGGTACATGTTGATATTTTTGTAATTATGATACTCGTATTTTATAGTTGTATATGGGAGATTGGTTTTTCTACTTATTATTTTAATCTTAAAGTTAAGTTGACTTGCACCAAACCATTTTCTTAGTGAGCGACTACTATGGCGACCACGTCTCAGTTACCGAATGTCGAATCACTATAGTTCGGTAACTATAGTGCGTTTCGCGGCATTTTCAGGGTTGGTAATAAGCGAGTTTTTTGTGGCTGTGAGTTTTTATTATTATTCTTACAAGTCATGTTCTAAATGTGTTCCATTTCAATTGTATTGTGAAATTACCAATATGATACAAAGATACAGTCGAAAACACGTCAAGTTCGACACCTTGATCTTCGTACTTATGCCGTTCGTATAAAAAAACAATATCGCACTTCAAATCTCAAGCTTGACGTGGTCTCGATTGCATATGGCTGTATGGGTCAGTTCCCTTTGCCTTTTACAAACAGGAAAAAAACAATTAGAAACGTGAAAATAACTCTAATTTGGGGCCGTATTAGAAAAAACTAAACGAAAACGATATGATAACATTTTAATTCTTAACCAATGATATGTGTTACAATTGTCACCCCTAGAGTTTGCCGCGAGTTGCACAATAGTTACCGATCTATAGTCATCACAGACAGAACACACTGGTCAAGGCGCGGTTTATACAGAAGAGACGTTTGCCGGTGGCGGATAGTCAAAGTAACACAATATAAACCTTACAGTACTTAACCACCGAGCAGAAACCCAGGCTCGGTGTACTATTCCGAGAGATAAGTGTACTTTTTGCAACCATCAGCAGCAAGGCTGATTCAGTGTTTATGGGGTGCAGAGTTTCTTTGTGATGGGGATGGAACAGGTCTGCCTGCATAACTCCAGTCGGTTTAGGAGTTACTGATGATTAAAGGTCCGTAAAAAATTAAAGATCAGCTGCAAGGCTGATCGTATGTTATTGTTGTAGTATGCACTGTAGCTATGTGAACAGTACAAAAACTGACATGGTTCATCTGTCGGTTTAGGAGATACAGCCGTTCAAAGGACGGAACTTTGACTTTCTGTATCTCCTAAACCGACTGAGAGAACTTGACAGTTTTTGTACTGTTCACATAGCTACAGTGCATACTACAAAATATCATACGATCAGCCTCGCAGATGATCGTAAATTTTTTACAGACTATTAATCATCAGTAACTCCTAAACTGACTGGAGTTATCCAGGCAGACCTGGTTCATCCCCATCACAGAGATGCTCTACACCCCATAACCATTGGATCAGCCTTGCTGCTGATGGTTGCAAAAAGTATAGCGTAGCATAGCGTCGTTTGGCATCCAGGCGACGACGCCTGGAGGCGCGGGCGCGATTCTCCTTTACGACAAAAACGACGATATGCTACGTACTATAAGGTTTATATTATGTTACTTTGACTATCCGCTACCGCCAAACGTCTCTTTTGTATGAACCGCACCAATGGCTTTCGTCTGTAGACGCTTGTTTATAACTATGTCTTGAAACTTTCATCGGTATGATATGAGCATAACTTATGTCTCTAAATACTTACGTATTCAATTCAATGTTTTTTTTTTTGCATTCATGCTGTTACAATATATCTTAAAATACCTATTATAATAGGTTCTCAAACATGAGCATTGTTTATACGTATAGCTTGCTGCAAGTCGACTTTAGTATTTTGATCGTATTCGTAAATGTATTATTTTGTTAATTAATATTTTATAAGTACTTATAGCTTTTATGCTATTATTTACGTATAATTGATAACAAGTGGACCAATTAGAAATATTGTAATTATTATAGTA
Source organism: Agonopterix subpropinquella (assembly GCA_922987775.1). Lineage (NCBI taxonomy): Eukaryota > Metazoa > Arthropoda > Insecta > Lepidoptera > Depressariidae > Agonopterix > Agonopterix subpropinquella. The sequence goes on along the minus strand of OV277694.1, from coordinate 35,931,404 downwards.
AGATTCCTCATGCTAAGTATATTATAATAAGTAATTTTACTAGTCTAAAATATTATTAATATTATAAATAAAAATTATACATTGTGACGGGTTCTTACCGCAAATATTACTAATTACTATTCAAAATACCCTTATGTCGTCATATTTCGATCTCAAAATTTTTTTATGTCTTCAGATTTCAAACTCGACATATTTTTATGTAGTCAGATTTCAAACTCGACATATTTTTATCTCGTCAGATTTCCAACTCTATATATTTATATCTCGTTAGATTTCAAACTTGACTTATTTTTATCTCATCTCGTCAGATTTTCAACTCTACAGATTTATATCTCGTTAGATTTTTAATTCGTCGAATTTTAAACTCTAGACATATTATACACGACTATGTACCTTTTTGGGGTAGTTAGAAATCATACTATTTAGGCTATCAAATAACGTTAACGGTTTGGAACTTCAAGTGTGGTACCATCGCGTTTTTCGCTATTTAGAAGTTGTTGGCAAAAAATAAAAATAAAAATAAAAATAAATAAGTATAAGTTGTGTTTGGCATTGTGACTGACGTGGAAGCTAGCTAACCCAAGAACATTGTATTTAGTATTAGATAAGTGGACCAAGAGTGGACCAAACTCGCGAATTTCGTGGAGAATGTAAAATAAACTCTAATGTTACGTAAAAAGTATTAATTTCCTTTAATGTTGTTTTTAGCTGACAACCAAGCAAATGTATCGCCTCGGAATACTGCACCGGTGTGTCTCTTTCTAACGTGTTGCCAACACCCTAGTTAGAAAGGGACACACAGGGGTTCTGGGAATCTTACTGGTCTCGTTGCCAGCACTGTAGTGCACAATTTAGTTACTATACAACATTTTTTAGCTAACCAGATACGAAGTAACAATGAGGCAGTAAATAAGCCGAGACATACAGACAATGGACGAATTTTTATGGGTCCCTTGTACAAACGGCGACACATCAGGTTACGCACCCTATATACCCATAACTACACTACGTACAAAACACAAAATAGTGCGGTAGAGAGCCTGCATAGACGCGGCTGCCGGCGCGGGCGCAGCGTGCTGTGAGACGAAACAACAACAACATACCGCACCCTCTCGCACGATTCCCAGCGTTCAACTTCTAATAGTTCAAAGTCCAAACAGGGTAACCTGACCTGGATAGCTTCTTTGGTATTTTGGTGTTTTAAATGCTTATTTATCTTTTTAAATTATTTTGGAGTAAATTAAAATGCGAATATTTTATCACCAAACCAAGACCAAACCGCGCAATACGCGCAACGCGTTGGAATGAGTTCAAACTCAGTATCAAAATGGAATGTAACGTCTCACAGCATTAATTAAACTGATTCCAATTGTACAGACATTCCCGCTGTCATTGAACCCGATTGACTAATCAATTACATTGTAGCTTACAGACTGAAAACAATGCTTACGTCAACTCTATAAATGTTTTGTTTATATTTTGACACCTTGTTTGCTTCAGTATTTTGAACTTTGTATCTTTGTCATTAGGTTACATTAGTGATCATTCTTAATTTAGATGAAGTGTTATGATTTTTTTGTTTTTGAAATAACGGGCGTCGATCCTCTTTCATTTGATACAATATGTTTTCGTTGCAGTGTAGGTACTATAAAAACATTTTTTCGTTTCAATACTATTATTAGTAAAGGCTATTCATATACAAATAAAAATAAAAATTTATACGTAACATATGAAATGTACGCCCGGCACATGCGAAGTAAGGTTGAGCCAATTAGCTTAAACGAGTGTTACAAAAAATTTAATCTGGCTAGTAGTATCTCAATGGGAAATATTTAATAGAAAAACAAAAATAGCAGTAAAAACCCATCACAATGTTTAATTTTAGTTCAAATAGTGACCGAAAATACTGGAAACATATTTTTACTCAATATGACTGGAAATATAAATAGAGTAACAAAAATTAACTTTTTCCTCAACTTAAATTATGCATAGTGACTTGCTAAAATAAAACGTTTTAACGACCTATAAAATGCTTCGATCAGTTATAAAAAACTAGATACACAATCAACGCTCCAAAAATGGCAGACACAAGTGCCCTTGAACGAATAAGGTATGCTCGGGTAAAATCGGATCGGTAGTCAGATAGGATAAATCAAATATTTCGAGAATGTATCTGTATTTTAATAATATTTATGTTTATTTCCTCAACAGTAATATACGACATAGGTACAAGCATGAGTGCATGCGTGGGTATGCTACAAGCATTTTGCATTTACTGTTAAGTCCCTGTCTCCCGATGTTGTACATACTACAAGTAGTAGTACTGTGACTCAGGAACAAGAATTTTTTTTATTACTAGCAATAGCACGAGACGCTATTATGTGCTACCTCTATACTGCAGCTGTCGATGTCGCTACGATATGTTGATAGAGTGTAAGACCGTTGAAAGAAAATTCGGAGATCAGCTTTTCGTAGGTAAAGATCAAGTAAAGATCAGATTATAGATTGTAAACCTTAATCTTCAAGTTATAGAAGTGACATTAGGATACTAGTCCGATCTTTGTCCAAGAGTGTCCTTTCGCAAACAAATTATTCCATCATTTTGAACACGTGCCAGGCCGAAACGGTTGTAGTTAGGAAAGCAAAAAAAAATCTAAGACAAACTTTGTCTTATTGTGAACAATATTCACTACAAGTTTTTACGAAAACTGTTGTCAGTTATATGAAAAAAAATGTTGGCAGCCTTCTTCCAACCCACTGAAAAACGTCTGACCTTTACCGAGTGTACCTGATCTGAGGGCTCTTTTGTCATATAACTTATAGATCAACCTCTCTGATAATAAACATGTGATTTTGGATTGGAAAAAACTTGCTAACATATTAGCTGAGACTTTGTGCCTAGTTTATTTAATTTACTATCTATGCTAAGTGCAATGAATTGGCTAGTCTCAAATGTATTTTATATTTTTATTTGTTAACATTTTTATTGATATAGAATTACAATTTACAATGCATTTTATATGATTGTTATCTATTTACCTAAGTTATCAATGCAATTTATTTATAAGTAAGTAAATATATTTTTAATAACAATACATTATTTTAAGAATATCACTTTTTGTATTGTTTTTCGAATTTTTCCCATACACAAAAACACTATCGACGTGGGGCGTACATTTTCAGAAATATAAGTAGGTACAAGTAACAATATTTTCAGCATTATGTGAACTCTTGCCACATGAGTATTAAGAGAAGGTCTTATAGCGCTAATGCGCGCTGCATAAAAACGTAGTTTGGTTTCAATATTAACCGGTTTGGTTTGTTTTTTTATATTCAGTGTTTTAATTTTTTTTTAAGTAATGGAATCAGCCATACGATAAATAAATAAACAATACTACCAATTAAGTAAGAAACTATCTAGAAACTAATATCTATGCTTATAATGCTTCAGATTTTCGTTAAAATATACAGTTTCAATGCTAGGATTAATTTAAGAATAAGAATAATAATATTTATGGTTCAAACTGTGTATAAAATATGTTACAATAAGACAGAATCAACAGTTTGGTCCGCAGCACATACACGGACGTACAATATTAGGTGGCTTACATTCTAAACCAAAATAAAATATTTGAATGTCAACAACTATGCTAAATAATTATATTACAATAAAATGTAATATATTGTGTGTATTTAGACTATGATTACATTTTAAGATTTGTGTAGAAATCTTTGAGGCACTTTAACTTTACACGAAAATCTGACTCATTACAAGCATATATATTAGTTTCTTGATTGTTTCTGAAAAAATCATTGACTTTGATTGGTTATTTTAATATTGAAAATATAACCAGACTTCGTTTGTAACTTTATATGGACCGCGCTCCGTTATTTATTAATTATATCCCCTTCAAATACCTCACACAAACAAAACTTCATACAATCGTATAACGATAGGTACACTACTGATATTTTTAATTCTTCTTTGAAAAACGAGTTCACCTGAACGCCGCCCGCCCGTGGAAAATAGACTGCCATTGGACAATCTATGGGCGTGTACGTCACGTGATCATTTTGTGCCTCATCTCTCCTTCACATGCCTGGCATATGTCATATACCTACCTCCAAATGTTGTATGGTTATTTTGTCGGATGTTTCTACCCTATCCTCTGTGTAAAACAAAGAAAATCCCTAAAACACCTGCCTTTTTCAGTGTTGTAAAATACAAAATATTAAATCTTCACAACTTATACTTCAGGTTATCTAGTCTAGAAAACTAGACATAATAAATTAATGGCTAAACGCTTAATTATTATCTGTCTAGAACGTTATCAAGTTGACTTATGTATCCATGCGGTGATAAAAAGATAGGTCTTGTATGAATCAAGAGGCCATCGTTCATGAAAAGCTTATGTAAACACTCACTAGCTAGATAAGAAATTATACAGTGAAGAAGGCTCTGGACAAATGAGTAAATTACGACTTAAGAATGTGACGACTTAGAAAGATGAGGAGTTAAGAATGTGAGGAGTTCAGAATGTGACATTAGCTGGTTAAGAAAAATACTGTTAAAAAGTGTCGCGACAGATGAGAAAGTGACGTCTTAGGAATGTGACGATTGAGGAGGATGAGGCGAGGAGATAGGAATATAGCGACTTGAGAATGTGACATTAGATGGATAAAAAATAATACAGTTAAGAAGGTTATGGACCGATGAGTAAGTGACGACTTAGGAAGGAATGTGACGATTGAGGAGGATGAGGCGAGGAGATAGGAATATAGCGACTTAGGAATGTGACATTAGATGGATAAAAAAATTATACAGTTAAGAAGGTTCTGGACCGATGAGTAAGTGACGACATAGGAAATAGGAATGTGACGATTGAGGAGGATGAGGCGAGGAGATAGGAATATAGCGACTTAAGAATGTGACATTAGATGGATAAAAAATAATACAGTTAAGAAGGTTATGGACCGATGAGTAAGTGACGACTTAGGAAGGAATGTGACGATTGAGGAGGATGAGGCGAGGAGATAGGAATATAGCGACTTAGGAATGTGACATTACATGGATAAAAAAATTATACAGTTAAGAAGGTTCTGGACCGATGAGTAAGTGACGACTTAGGAAATAGGAATGTGACGATTGAGGAGGATGAGGCGAGGAGATAGGAATATAGCGACTTAAGAATGTGACATTAGATGGATAAAAAATAATACAGTTAAGATGGTTATGGACCGATGAGTAAGTGACGACTTAGGAAGGAATGTGACGATTGAGGAGGATGAGGCGAGGAGATAGGAATATAGCGACTTAGGAATGTGACATTACATGGATAAAAAAATTATACAGTTAAGAAGGTTCTGGACCGATGAGTAAGTGACGACTTAGGAAATAGGAATGTGACGATTGAGGAGGATGAGGCGAGGAGATAGGAATATAGCGACTTAGGAATGTGACATTAGATGGATAAAAAATTATACAGTTAAGAAGGTTCTGGACCGATGAGTAAGTGACGACTTAGGAATGTGACGATTGAGGAGGATGAGGAAATAGGAATGTGACGACTTAGGAATGGGACATTATCTGGATAAGAAATAATACAGTTAAGAAGGTTATGGACGGATGAGTAAATGACGACTTAGGAATGTGACCATTTAGGAAGATGAGTTAGGAAGGAGACGATTTAGCAAGATGATGAGTTTGTTTGACATTCTCAGACATTAACTCGAATTTGTGGTACTTATTCAAAAATAGCACTTCAGAATTACTTCTTATATGCCACTCTGTTTTTACTAAAAAAATACAATAGCTATAGGAGAGTAATTTTTTGGCAAGTTTGCTCTGGAGTGCGATTTTTGAATCTCATTCCCTGAGTTCAGCAGTTGAAAATGTCAAAATTACTATGGAGATACGCATTTTTCTACTGCTAATTTGACTTTCAAAAATCGCACTCCTGAAGTATGATTTTTGAAAGTCAAATCAGCAGTAATTTTGACATTTTCAACTGCTGAACTCAGCGAATGAGATTAAAAAATCGCACTCCAAGCCTTCTGAGTTTTAGGTCCTTGAAGGCCTCTTTAAACGCGTTTAGCGCTATAAGTGTGTCCAATCCATATACAAAGTGTAACAAATCACCCTAGTCCTTCTAATATTATAAACGCGAATGTTTGTTTGGATGTATGAATGTTTGTTACTCTACCACGCTAAAATAGCTGAACCAATTTCGATGAAACTTGGCATATAGATAGTTCTTATCCCAGAATAACACATAGGCTACATATTATAGGTATGTCCACGCAGAAGGAGTCGCGGGCAAAAGCTAGTCATATATAAAGGTGTGGCTTAGAGCATCAAACTGAACAACTTTCGCTATAGAGCCAACATCGAAATAAAATAAATAGTGTAAGTAGACACCGTTTTTTTTTTATTCATAATGGATTTGCGCTTGGCTTCAGCTCACCTGATGGAAAGTGTAGATGAAGCCGAGGATGTAGCGCGCTCGCCCAGAAAAAGCCTATTTACTCTTCTTTTAAAAATATCCTGATTGTATTTGCTTGGGAAAACAGACGCAGGGAGAGAGTTCCATACCGGTTCTCATTATAAAAGAGGATGCGAACCTATTTGTGTGGATTGTTGGAATATCGACAACGTATGTTTCGCAGTTTCGGTGTCACAGGTTCGAGGATGTTCTGAGGTTTCAGAATATCTCTGACTACCCCCTCAGGGAATATAGTCGTGAGCATATGCTATGCTAGACACAGTTTGATGGTCTTAACCACTCCTTTAAATATTACTTAGGGTGTTTTGTTACATCCTGGAGTGCGATTTTTGAATCTCATTCGCTGAGTTCAGCAGTTGTACATGTCAAAATTACTGTAGAGATAAGCATCTTTCTACCGCTCATTTGACTTTCAAAAATCATACTACAGGAGTGCGATTTTTGAAAGTCAAATCTGCAGTAGAAAGATGCGTATCTCCATAGTAATTTTGACATTTTCAACTGCTGAACTCACCGAATGGGATTCAAAAATCGCACTCCTGTAGGTAGATACCTAACTATAGTAAGTAGATACTTTTAAAATGTAGTAGAAACATTTTCAATGTTTCTAGATTCTTACCTATCCATCTTAATAAAAAGAAAAACAGATCTCGTCATCGGCATGCCTGTGGTAATTATCCGTTTTTATCGCGAGTCCAAAGTTTATTCACTCGTGCGGCCGCTCTAAAAATTGTCAAGTGCTCTACAGTCAGTCGCATTTCAGTCTCGGTGAAATCCGCGTGCAAATAGGCCGCCACTACGAAAAAAATATGCAAAACATTACGCGAAAATTATTCTTGCGTCAAATAAAACATTTGAAATGGCAAAGAAGGATATCGGTTAGTGCTGTGGTGAAGAACGGAGATTTTATAATTAAGTCTCCGTTTAATGACGTCGTGATACCGGAGATGAGGTTTCTAGATCGTTTGTGGATTGATTCTAAAAGTTTTCAGGATCATGTTGCTTTGGTGAGTAGTACCTACATACTACAAAAAAGAATTGTTTCCGTTTATTCACGTAGTTTTCATAACTTACAGGTACTTCGATTCGATTACTAACTGACTTATACCTACTAATGTCAATGATATCAATTTCATCCTGTAGGTATAAGGTCCAACAAAATTAGCTGAAACAATTTTATCAGACCATCAAACTGAACAACTTTTTTTCTATTAGACAAACATCGAAATCGTAAAAAAAGTTTGTATGGAACAGCAGATTTTTTCGTGAATTCGACATTGGTCCCATAGAGAACATTTTTCAGTTTGATGGTCTGAATAGTTTCAGCTAGTTTCAGTTTGTTGGACCTTAATAAATTAAGTCAATTCCAAAGTCTATTAAAGCAGCATCTAACTCGTACCTAGACATTCATAAACTCACGACTCTAACTACATTAGAGGTGGTCTGTAGTCTTGCTACAACAATACTATAGTTTTACTCAATATTTTACCTAAAATTGTTACTTATTATTATGAATTGTAGTACCTAACCTAGGCTAGAATATGTTACATTAACATTGACGAAATTTTTGTGGATTTACCACCGTTTCGAAAAGATTGGCTATAGAGAAGAGCTGGTCAGAAACTCAACGACTCAACTGTTCAAATAGCTTTGAAATGTTCTGATAACAGGATGACTAAGTACTTATAATTAAAGATCAATTAGAGCTGGGCCTAATTTATTCGTTAACGGACTGTGCCGTTTAGTGGAAGTGGGACTTATGTGGGCTAATGATGATTGCAAATATTAATGGATATCTTTTCAATGTAATGTCCAAAAACTTAAAAACTATGGAGCATAGAGCTAAACTTCGAGAAAGTAGGCAGATACCTAGTTACTATTTCATCGAATTAATTCATTCAGAATTTATGTTAATTTAAATACCTACGCGTAAGTCGTACTCTGATCAAATCGGTTAGGTTAGGTCATGGTTAGGTCCTACAAAAAGGTGAGGTGTTCTCGAAACCGACGAGCATGTATGAGAAGCTGTATGGATATGTATGATGCGAAAAAGAATAGAGGTGTAATGTAACTAAGAATTGTAGTAGATAGCGCTCTTTGCCTCCTCCAACGAAAAAAGGTTGACGTTATAGCTATAATTAGGTACTCACCTACAGTATTATAAACACGTTATCGATAAGTATGTATATTTTCGTCAACTGCTGAACATACTGCCGTGTTTATCAAGACTGCAGTAAATATTTTTTGACGGGGTTGAGTTGTTATAAAGTTATATAATATAAAAATTATGTTTCCGGAATCCCTGTGACGAGCAGAAGGATGTCCACTTTTTACCTGTCAAATAATTTAACAACTATTAACGTGTATAACTTTTATTCCTCATTATCAAATTAAAATAAATTATAACCGATGTAAATGGAATCAACCTATAGTTTTCCTATATCAATATTAACTGTAGACTTAACCTTTGAGTATTATACGACTTCAACTAAATAAAAAACAGTTTGACAGGTATGGTATGGGAAGTGATTCAGAAGAGGTAGAAATGGTATGCACAAAGATAAAATATGGTATGCAAGAGAGCAGTAAGTCTGTAAGTATGGTCCACATTTATAGAGCTAGTTCGTCATAAGGATTCCGAAAATATAATGTGGATCAATTAAAAAAAAACTTACAGCAGTCTTGATAAACAACGTAACATAGGCCTCCTACAATACCGGCCACAAAACTCTAAACAAAAACTTGATACAATTTGTATAATGTTAAATCTAGTTTAAAATAATACCTAGGTCTAATTTAGTATAATCACGACAAGTTTAGCTCACAGGTCAATAGCATTTTGTTTATTTGGACAGGAGCCAACATTAATTAAATTCTATGGTGCATTTTTCGATCGGTTAGTATTTCTTTAACGTAAACTGATTTATGTCTGAAAATACTTGCCAATTTTTTTCAAAACAATTTTGATCGGTATCAAAGTCTATGTATTTTTAGGTGCAACAAAACAACTGAAAACTAGAAAAAACATTGCGTATAATTATGTAGGTAGGTATAGTGTCCAATCCAGTTGGATATATTTTTTTCTTTTTATCTTCTTTGATTAAATTCATTGCGAGTTCCAATTAGAAACTAGGTTCCAAGTTCCAAGACAGATTTTGTTTAATGAAATAAACGTATTTTTTTACTATAAGCATGTCTGGACAGTTCCATACATTTAAGATTTAGTATAGTCTTGGCGCAAACAGATGTCGCTACTAGCCTGAACGAGAGATAAATCTTAATTTAACGGTATTAGATCACTATTATTTGAGTTTTGTTCTACGGAAATCAATTATATAGATTAATTTTCTTAAAATTTTTAATAACAAATGTGTTTAACACTTATTTTAACGTAATTAAACATTGCTGTAGTACCGGCTACTCACCACCGGCGCTGTACTTGCGCGAGTTTTCATATAAGAAGGTGGCAACTTTCTTAGTATGGGCATTGACCCTCTGTTGTGTATAATTTATTTACTCTATGCTATAAGACAGAAGTCGACATAAAAAATTTGTTAGGTAGGTATATTCAAAATAATTATTACCTACATAATTAATTATTAAAATTAATTATACTTAATTATTACCTACATAGATTGCTTATTGGTGAAATTTTTTTTAATTACCTCCGCGTCTGCTGGTAATCTGTTGTAGAGAACATGCGGCTACAAACATCATACAAAACAATATTACAATTACTTAATTACAATTATTTTATTTACAAAATAGCGTAACATTGTCAAGAGCGGGTATTTTGGTCATTCTTTTATCTACCTATAATCATTGAGTTGAACCAGGAAGCTGGCATAGTAGGTATTGGTACCTTTTTCACAAAAGACTTGTTTGACATGGGAATTAATAGTTTACAACTGTTTTACAACTAGTTAAATCAACCACCAACTCTTTATCATGAACAGATGTAGGTACTAAATGACTAGGTATACGACAAGAAAAAAATGTAGAAATTTTTTATTTTATTTTATTCATTTTAGGAAAACTTACGGACTAATTATAGGATAGTAGGGTATCAACATTTTTTAAAACAACATTGCCAACTAAAAGTTTCCACAGATAAATTTCATTCGTTTTACATACTTTTGTGAGTGAAAATACAAATTTAGTATCAATAAAACTAATAAGAAGTTACATTACTAAAAGCTCAGAGTTTGCTGGTACTTCAAACCATCCACAAAAGAAAAGGAATTATATTAACTAAAAAGTAAAAGTAAAGAGGTGCCGAGTGAGCCGCTAACTCATTAACCGAGGTAGGTATTTTTCAGTAAGTACTCGTTTAACCGAGGTCGTGCTTGTGCAAAACAAATCAAAGTCTAGATCAACCGAGACACTATTAAAGCTATTAGCGCTGCGCAGTAAGAATGCATTTTGTCTATAGTTAGTCTTAGCAAGGGGAACGTGTAACAAGGGACGTTGCCTAAGGCCTAATTGATTGGTACGAAGACATATTTTAGAGATTAGATCTGGGCTGTCAATGGATCCATTCGAGATATTTATCAAGTAGCAAATGTCGCTAATATTACGTCGGTGTTCAAGGGGAAGAAAGTGGTAGCGCTTGCAGCGGTGTTGATAGTCTTCTGACCATTGCCGTGCTTTATAATCATAATCAAGAAAACGCAAGAATCTTTTCTGAATACCCTCGATACGTGCCTTATAGACCTCATATCGTGGGTTCCATACCTGAGATGCATATTCCAAATGTACCTATAACTATAACATAACTAAAATGACTATTGTTTTTCGTCGTCGTTTCGTTACTTTTTATCAGTAGTTTATCCTGTTATTATAAAAATTGTACGTAGGTAAGCTTACTGGAAATGTGAGTTCAGCATATAAATATATTATAGGTACCTTACGGAATAGAGTAAGTGACATGAGTTGTCAAATGTAACCGTTTTTGGACTTTTTTTTGGAGTCCTCGGCAGGGTAAAAATTCGATTTCTGTGTATAATTCTCAATCTAACGTGAAATGGTGAATAATTTAATGAAACAGTGTTAGTATATTTCACAAAATTAACTACGATTTCACTTTAGGTTCACGATTATTCACAGAAACCGAATTTTTACCAGGACTCCAAATCCCCAAAAACGGTTCTATTGCCTCGCGTCACGTATCTCTTTCTATTATACAGGCATGCCGCTAGGTACATCTCGCTCTCTCAGCTGTCACTGTCTCTCTTACGTAGTATAATACCTTTATGGTTCAGCATAATTTCCAAGCGTTTTTTTTACTGAGAAGATAAAACTAAAATATATTTTATGGAGTCAACTCCCCAAATAGCGTATCCCCAACAGCACAAATGTCTACAAAATATCTAATAGATATCTGTAGGCATTTTGTGCTGTGTGGGATACAGATTAGATCTAAACTATTATAAAACTGTAACAGAAGTGTGTCTGTACATTGAAGATATTTACAAAAAAAAAATACGATATGATTTTTAGATGTCCCTGATTCCAAATCACAAATTTTTTGATTTTTTGTCTGTCTGTTTGTATGTTTGTTTGTTTGGGTGTTTGTTTGTTCGAGTATCACGCAAAAACTACTGAACCGATTTTGATGAAACTTTTTTTGTTTGATAGCTTATCATCTGACTTAAAATCTGGTATATAATTTATGCGGACGAAGTCGCGGGTAAAAGCTCGTTTATTTATTATAAATTTAGATTATTATAAAGGACAGATTATAGAGTCATCCCTTATATCATTGACCCGTATAGACTTCTCGTACAAAAGCCAAGTAAGAAGTGTGGTGGTCTATTTTTAGCGAGAACCACACTATCCTGTTCACCGCAAAATAAAGATCCAAGGTAAAAATATTCGCAGTATTGCAAACTAAGCCTTCGCAATGCTACGCTAAAATCTCCGTCAATGGAGTTGTACATCGTACGAACAAGTGAAAACCTTGACCAAAATAGCTCGACGCTTAGAGCCTTGTTTATGACATGTAATTTTGCTATTTAGGTGTCCTTTTGTAGAGCTACCATTAAATATTGTAGCTGTAGGACATCTAGGTAAACTGATAATTAACATTTTAGGGTTCTTACCAAGTTCTTACAGAATATTTTGTTTTGTTTACTTGGGTTCCAAGCTTGAGTGCTGCCCTCATGCGCTGCGTATTTTTTTATATTTCCAAATAAACATGAATATAGGCAGTCATTGTTGGTTTTCGTTTTATTGTAACGTTACGGACTCTATGTTTTATATTTGTTGTTGTAGGCGGTCTGAAAAAACTCTGACAACAGGGCTCTGCCCACACGATAAGAAGATTTGTAGTTATTATCGTTAAAACCTATAACGTTTTAAAGATAATAGTAACTACTTAGGTACAAACATTATAAAAAAAAATCCGAAATGACCCGATAAATTAAAACTCAGCAATGACTAACATCTTACTCTGGTTTTTTCGAAATTATAATTGGTAAGAGGCTCGGTGCCCCCTTAACTTAACTTATCCACGCTTTACCATATTTTTCATATTTCCCACATACAAATACAACAACAGTTTAGACATCTGGAGTGCGATTTTTGAATCTCATTCGCTGAGTTCAGCAGTTGAAAATGTCAAAATTACTATGGAGATACGCATCTTTCTACTGCTGATTTGACTTTCAAAAATCTCACTCCTGAAGTTATGATTTTTGGAAGTCAAATCAGCAGTAGCAGCGTTCTAGGGACCGTCCCGCAGGGAGAGGCTTTGGAGGAGGTTTATAGATTGTAGGTACCTATAGAAATTGACGAAGCTTGTTGCAGATATATGGGATGTATTCATTGACGAAGCCTGTTGTGGATGTGAGTGGTGTACCTATTACCTTTGACGAAGCCTGTTGTGGATGAGAATGTTGTACCTATTGCCTTTGACGAAGCCTGTCGTGGATACGCACTTTGTACCAATCAGCAGTAGAAAGATGCATATCTCCACAGTAATTTTGACATTTTCAACTGCTGAACACAGCGAATGAGATTCAAAAATCGCACTCCTGGGCCCTATTTATTAATAAACATGAAAATGTGATTTACAAAGATAATTCAAGATGCTACTTACTAATAACGCTAAACATGCAGTAGGTAACATTTATATCCTAAAATTATCAACAATGCACCCTGATTTGCCATTGTAAATTACAATTGTCATTATTATTAAATGGAGCCATGGCTGCGCATTGAATTACTTTGAAAATAAATCAGAATTTAAACTTACTTCATTTTAAATTGAGCTCATACTTTTACGGAAATCGGGACATCCCTTTTGTATTAATTTTTATTCGATGATTAAAAAATGTGCAATTCCCCTATTATTTATTTTTCGAATCAATAAAACCCTATTATAGGTTTTTATATTATCGCTAGTAAACTTCTAAAAAGAGATTTATCATTAACAGGGAAATGAAAGTTGACGACCCGGTTGGTGTAATGGTTACCACGCCGGACTGCCAAACCAGGGTCCTGGGTTCGAATCCCGGTTCGGTCATGGATGTTTATATGTTTGTGCCGTTGTTGTATGGTTTCCATAATAAACAGCCTATAAATAGTGCTTTCTTGGGATCATTACAATGTATGTGCCTGTGAGCGTTATTTATAATGAAATGAAATTACTTGATTACCTATTACAATTACAATTATAACACTTTATTGTACACACGGACATAAAGGGCGAGCATATCTCTGAAGAGATTTCTTCCAGCAGACCCGAAAAAGAGACGGTTAATAATTGCACGGCAAACTTATTGTACGAACAAACAGTAGGTATAAATAAATATATTATTATAAAATACCTACCTATGTTTATTCTCTAGAAGTTTCAAGATTGTGTTTAAAAACTTTTAACTGACTTTAATTTGTTAATAACGTAAATATAACTACAACATAAAAATAAAAACAACAAAAAGGTATAAGAATGAGATCTTAAAGATAAAGGATCTAGAATACTTGTATCGGGGCATTTAAATAAACGAACTTATTTCCTTTGTGACGCTCTATGATTGATAAATCTTTTAAGTAAATTAGGACATGTCCTTGTTCACCGGGAAGTATGGCCGCCCTCTATTCCAGTGTAATCAGTGCTTATTTATTTTGAGCCCATTTTTCTATTAAAGGGACATATCAGGGACATGTTTATTGTAGACACCTTATAGCACTTGCAGTGAGTGACGTCTTAAGTAGGTGTGTCTTGATATGCTCATAAATATATTTCGACTACAGTGACTAGTAAATATGAAATACTTACGCCAGAAAATGATATAAACCTGAAGTGCGATTTTTGAACATCATACGAGCGAATCGGCAGTAGAAAGATGCATAAATTTTGACATTTTCTACAGCCGAGTCGCTCGCACTTCTGGAGTGCGATTTTTGAATCTCATTCGCTGAGTTCAGCAATTGAAAATGTCAAAATTACTGTGGAGATATGCATCTTTCTACTGCTGATTTGACTTTCAAAAATCATACTTCAGGAGTGCGATTTTTGAAAGTCAAATCAGCCGTAGAAAGATGCGTATCTCCATAGTAATTTTGACATTTTCAACTGCTGAACTCACCGAATGAGATTCAAAAATCGGACTCCTGACTAGGTAAGTAAAGTAGATACAATAACATTTTTAAGTTAGTAGTACCTAGCAACCAAAATTTTTCATAGGGTGAAGATGAACAAAAGAAAAAAAATCTGGTGTCCATAGAAAACTGTATTTTTTGCTATACCTATCTGTTTTTATTCCGTATTAAAAGTTGTTCATTTTGATGTGTATAGTCATAGTTGAAATACCAATGATTTTAATTTCACCTGTACCTATAGGTACATTGAGAATATTTTTTGTATGTTAGGTGTTAGGTAAATACTGGATAACAAAGCTGCTATTCATGAACGCATGCATTTTTCGCAAAAACTTATCGCAAAAATCCTTATCAAGATTGCTTGAGTGTTACAATTATTTATAGCCAGGCGTAAACGGCTTGTACAAAGTACAACCCAGGTACAAGACTGAAATGATACCATATTTTTTTTATTTTGATAAAACCAATATCGTTGAACTACAGGAATATGATATCATCCTTTTAAACTAAGAGTCTATCCATCAAACTGAACAACTTTCACTATGGGATCAAACCGATTAGAGCAACTAAAAAATCAGCTGTCCCATACTAAACTGCAATGCCTGCTCGACTCAAATATATGCAACAGTTGATTTTTTTTTCTCCGATCGGTATGTTCCCATAGTAAAAGTTGTTCAGTTTGATGGGTAGACTCTTATCAATGATATCAATTTCAACTTGTATCATCTGACAAGTTTGCACGCAACCGCCCGCGGGGTACCGAGACGTTGACGCAGGCGAGGTTC
This sequence comes from Agonopterix subpropinquella, assembly GCA_922987775.1. Classification (NCBI taxonomy): domain Eukaryota; kingdom Metazoa; phylum Arthropoda; class Insecta; order Lepidoptera; family Depressariidae; genus Agonopterix; species Agonopterix subpropinquella. The sequence continues at coordinate 35,915,512 of OV277694.1, read as the reverse complement.
TCTGGATGTTTCCGGGGGCGGACGGTGTAGCGGGAAAGGGAAACGCGCGCCGCTCATCGACAGTCGCACGTGGTACCTCGCCACCCCCAAATAATACATATCTATACAACGTGTTAATGAATTAACGCAAAACTAGAAAGTAGTTTGTTTAGAATCGAGAGCAGAGTCGAATTATCATGGTTTTAACATAGGTAATTTTTATCAAAATATTAAATAATTTTTTTGCAAAATTTTAAATTTTCTGAACCGAATGTCAACCCACCGCACGGGCACGCTCACCCTACTTACTACCAAGACAAGATTATAAAAATTTATCCATGAGTACGTTAGCGCTTTCTTTCAGTGCTAAAATGATAACAAATCATTTTTGCCTCAAAACTTAAAATGCGAATTACTTTAAATTTTAACTATCAAAATAATTAAATTATTGTTTCAATCTAATTATTTTGTTATAAATCAGTTGGGGTGTGTGAGGTTTTGCGTTAATTTATTAACATGTTGTAGTACTTCATTCCATATAAGAACGGGATAATTTTCTGATTCCTATTTATAGCTCGCCAATTCTGATTAGCAAATAATTTATTTATCAGCAAGATATAATTAATTATCTTGGACATTACAGCTGTTCTAAGAATAAGTGAGAGTAAGGGCCGATTTCACCACTTCTTAGTTTCTTGTTAGCTTATCCGACAGATAGTTTGGCATAATAATATTTTGTATAAAAGATATGTCAAAATATCTGTTGGATAAGGTAACAAGAACTTACTAAGTGGTGAAACAGGTCCTAAGTGTTCGAAATCTCAGTTTCTGTAATTCCAAATAGCCTTAAAATTTCGTTGCTATTTGGAATAAAGTATAAGCAGCTCAGAATAAAAATGTTGAAACATGATTTTTTATGGGAGTCACGTTGCAATAACTGACCCGAGCACTTGTCTCGCGTGGTTTCGCGCGTCGCGTTTTTGCCTGCCACGAGGCTCCGCAATCCTCAATCTCTTGTTCTTGACCAAAAACAATCCCTTAGATTGGCATAGATTCTCCCATAAACTACTTGACACTGGCGGAAATGCAGTGCTAACGCAGAAGCAAGAGTCCATTAATTATAAATAAATAAAAAAAAGATTTTTTATTAAGTAAGTACCTATTACATAATATTTCCTACTTACCTATTGGTAGCCTCCAATCGTCTCATACAATTGTCTTTCAATAACCGCACAATTTACTCAACTATTTCAAATAAGTAGGAAATCTTCATTGTTATGCTTATGGCTAACAATTTGCTTTGTAATCTGCCCATTTGTAGAAGCAGCTTTAGCAAATAAAACACATAATTTCCTCTTTTTTATTTTGTGTAACTACGTTTTTCATACGTTTAATTTACTTAAATAAATAAACGCAAAACCGCAAAATGTGTGTCTTACACAAAGTCGATAGGCCAAACAAACCAAAGGAAGGTACCTATAGGTATCTAAACTATTATAAAACTGTAACAGAAGTGTGTCTGTACATTGAAGATATTTACAAAAAAAACATTACGACATGGTTTTTACCTGTCCCTTATTCCAAATCACCAATTTTTGGATTTTTTGTCTGTCTGTTTGTTTGTTTGTTTGTTTGGGTGTTTGTTTGTTCGAGTATCACGCAAAAACTACTGAACCGATTTTGATGAAACTTTTTTTGTTTGATAGCTTATCATCTGACTTAAAATCTGGTAAGTATATAATTTATGCGGACGAAGTCGCGGGTAAAAGCTCGTGTTTTATAATTCTTCTTTGTTCCCGTTTGCGATACCTAACCTAATAACATTCAAATTATTTATTACGAGCTTTTACCAGCGACTTCGTCCGCATAAATTATATACCAGATTTTAAGTCAGATGTTACGCTACCAAACAAAAAAATTTCATAAAAATCGGTTCAGTAGTTTTTGCGTGATACTCGAACAAACAAACACCCAAACAAACAAACAAACAAACTAAATTCTTTTTCAAAAATTTACAGTTTTATAATAGTCAAGATTTAGTGTTGTTATAGCTGATAATGATTAGTGATTATAGAGCTTGTTTTTCTCTTTTCAGTTAATATAAATAACGCTCACAGGCAAAGGCTTAAGCACTGTAGGCTTTTTAATATGGTAACCATACAACAATGGTACGAGCGAAATGTAAAATAATCTATTATTATGTTAGAATTGAATGATTTTGTGTTTGTTAGTAATTTACGTTGAAAATTAATTAATTAATAATGATCTCTCTCAAGCATTGCTGTGCCCAACCGGGTGCACATGTATTACCTACCTTCTATGTTAATCTAACACCTTTTATTACTATGTATACATGTGTAAATGCAATGAATAAATGAATTATGATTTATGAATTATGAACATAAAACATCCATGACCGATCCGGGACTCGAACCCAGGACCCTGGTTTGGCAGTCCGGCGTGGTAACCGTTACACCAAACGGGTCGTCTCGTAGTTAATGGTTTTTTTATGCAGTCGGGTGTTTTACGTTAATTACAAAACGTCCAAACTAACGTAACTTCGTTTTATATGAAGCGGACAAATTGCGCAAAAAACAACACTAGGTACCTATTTAATAATTTAAAAGATCAAAAGTTACTAGGTTGGTCCATGATGACTGGAGGCAAAGACCGTCAATTGTTCAACCACAAATAGAATTAGAATCTGTGGCATGCGTACATCAGTCTTTAGTTACCAGTTCACATGGATGGAATCCTGTGACGTGACTCTTATTTCTAAGCCATTAATATCAGAACTGCTTGATTTGTAGGACATCGTAAGTATGCGATTGTAATAGCAAGTGATTAGATACGTACTCGTATTTTAGGCTTTATGTAGATGGAAATTGGAAACCGAGTTTACTGGTACTAAAAAGTGAAGGTTCAGGATTATACCTATGCTGGTTCGCTGTAGGTACACACTGCGACAGATCAACCTACCCATAGTTCGACCTTATGTCCATGAACATAGAGTTCAACTATGGGTAGGTTGATCAGTCGCCGTGTGTACATATGCGTTTATTATTGCAGTATAATCTTGGTACAACTACAACCACAGCCCGGACACTGCATACAAAAAATTGAATTTGACAAGATGACGTCAGCACATGCGAAACCAAAGAAATTTAACTTATGTCTTCTTCTTAGGTAACGAGTAACCAGCGCGAAGTAACCAGAGGGCGATAGAGGGGTGAGGTAAAAAGTGGGTGGGAGGAAGGGAGTGTCATAGATACACTCTCTTATACTGTGGTACAAATTTAAAAAAAGAGAAAAGGAAAGCTTCTAGGTTCATTGCAATTCGGAACCTCTGAATATAGGGTCCTTCTTAATATGCTGACACTTTTTTTAGGGGATGATCAGACCGTCAAACTGAACAATTTTCGCAATGGGACCAACATAGAAAACGCGAAAAAAATAACTGCTCGTCCATACAAAACTGCAAACCTACTCGAGCCAAATGTATGGGACAGCTGATATTTTTTTCGCGATTTAGATTTTGGTCCCATAGAAAGTTGTTCAGTTTGATGGTCTGATCATCCCCTTAAAAAAGTGTCAGCATATTAAGAATGACCCTGTATACCTAAAAAATAACTGCTATTTCTTCTTCTTCTCGTGTGGAATCGTCTCGTCTTCTTCAAATCGTCAGTTTCCAGTATCTTACCACCTCTGTCGCACTGGCTGATGCGCTCATTAGGTCCTCCTCTCCGCATTGTGGTCCACCTGTACAGACTGTTAGGTGCGGCTGTGTGTAGTGTTGCTGTTTTGGGGGATAATTCCCCATTTTAAGAGATTATCCTTGGTCCTACCCACTCCAACCCGCAGACGGTTCAAGGCTTTCCACACAGGCCATTCCTCTTTCCCTCCGGGTGGTAGTGTTTCAGCTGGTTTGACGAAATTGGGAAGATGTGTTGTTTGTTCCCTCCAATGTCGCATTCGAAACTCTTCCGCTGTTTTTCCGTCCAAGGTCCTGTTTGTGGCGAAGCTTTTGCGAGACTTAAGTCGAGGTTTGACTGGGGCATGGTTGTGCATCGGATAACTGCTACTAACTGCTATAAACAAATTTTTGATACCTATTTAGGTACTTTCAATCGTTTTAATTATGGTATCAGACCGTCATAGAAAATTAATATAAAATTAAAGTAAAACCACATGGTATTTCTTCTTGGTATCGGACCGCGGTACAGCCCAAATTATGAAGTTAACAAATTGTATTTCTATTTTTCAGGAAAGTGCTGAAACAAAGAAGCGGTACACCTACCAGCAGTTACAAAAATACATGGCGATTTACGCCACGTCTCTCCACAAGAAGTTCGGCTTGAAGCCAGGAGATGTCGTGGCGGCCATGCTGCCAAATAGTCCCGAATTCGGCGTGGTCGCCTTCGGGACACTTCAAGCCGGTTGTGTGCTGACTACTGTCAACCCTATTTATAAAGAATGTGAGTTTTAACATCCAATACATAAACGTTACGAGTCTTCAGAAACTTATAACCCAGTAAAATTAAGCTGAAATATACCAATCAGGAGAAGTAATTTCCGGAGTTCTAAAACTTTTTTTATACGTTCCTTTGGTACGTAACATTGAAGAAAAAAAAAGTCCTGGTGAGGGGGGGGGTGAGCTCGAGGAAGGGGGGGGCTCTAAAGGTGACTTTTTTCAGTTTTTCGCTTATTTCTTGAAATCTAAAAGTCGTATCGAAATACTTTGTACGGACAAATTATACCTAACAAAATTTTCTACAGAACAAGTGGTATGCATTTTTTTCATAGGACTTAACCTTTGAGGGCTACGGGATCGAGAATGTAACGGCATTTCAAAAATTATGAAATTTGTATGGCGACCCTCATGAAAGTTGAAGATAAAAACAAAATGATTTCATATTCTTAATCAGCAACCCCGAAAACCCCCAGATACAAATTTTCTGTCGGTTCGGAGAACCCTTAAGAGCTGCATTGGCTTTTGAAATTTCCATGGCAGCCATCTTGGATATCGCAATTTTGGATTTTTTTCACCGCCAACCAAATCTGACCAAGGTCCTCTATGACAATTGTTCAAGGTCCATAACCCTATCTGTCATAGTTTCCACGGGCCGTTGACCTCATCCGTCAGGAGTCGACCTTCTGAGGAAGTCGAAATATTATTTTTATCGCCAGGGCATCTTTATGATGATCCCTAAAATCATTTTACTATACGTTGAATGGGGGAGACCCGGTGAACAATTATACGGGTATTTATCTAATATCTATGTGGGGGGGGGGAGGGGGGGGTCAACCAGATACCTCCAATTTATCTCCGGGTTCCCCATACGGTACAAGGATGACATTTTGGGATCATCATATGGATGCCTTGGTGAAACAGGGAAAACTTTGACTTCCTCGGAAGGTCGACTCCTGATGGATGAGGTCAACGGCCCGCGGAAACTATGACAGATAGGGTTATGGACTTCGAACAAATTTCATAGAAGACCCTGGTCAGATTTGGTTGGCGGTGAAAAAATTCCAAAATTGCGATATCCAAGATGGCTACCATGGAAATTTCAAACGCCAATGCAGCTTTTAAGGGTTCCCCGAACCGACTGAAAATTTGTATCTGGGGGTTTTTGGGGCTACTAATTAAGAATATGAAATCATTTTGTTTTTATCTTCAACTTTCATGAGGGTCGCCATACAAATTTCATAATTTTTGAAATGCCGTTACATTCTCGACCCCGTAGCCCTCAAAGGTTAAGTCCTATGACAAAAATGCATACCACTTGTTTTGTAGAAAATTTTGTTAGGTATAATTTGTCCGTACAAAGTATTTCGATACGACTTTTAGATTTCAAGAAATAAGCGAAAAACTGAAAAAAGTCACCTTTAGAGCCCCCCCCTTCCTCGAGCTCACCCCCCCCTCACCAGGACTTTTTTTTTTCTTCAATGTTACGTACCAAAGGAACGTTTAAAAAAAGTTTCAAAACTCCGGAAATTATTTCTTCTGATTTATCTAATTTTACTGGGTTATTAAACTCGACCAGAATAATAAAACCTCGCCATGTTGCGGAAAATCATTGGAACTAAAATTTGTGTAAAACCCGGGTGAATTAACTTGGCACCGTTGGCTCCTGCTACCCCCCGCGGGACCGCGCCGTTGCTGTGCGAGGCCGTAGCATAGCATTTCAGTTACCGTTGCACGTGTCCCTGCGCTTTAGCATTTTCGAGTTATTCTTTCCGAGTTTTCAGAGTTCTTTATTCCGAGCCACGTGCGAGCCAGCTGCCAAGTTAATTCGCCCGGCGTTTGTTACAATTTATGTTTGAATTTGACGGACGCCATTATTTGTGAAAATGGCAACATACTTAATAATTTAGACAATTTTTGCACGCCCAAAACTGTGAGAAATGAATAGGTGAAATATTGATTAAATTTTATTTTATGTCCTATGATGCCATGAGCCATGGACTAGACTCAATACATTTTGAAAAATTACATTTCATCAAAGACATATATATATATAAATCTATGCATTTCATAATCAAGAAAACTTATGAAAAGTGCAACTAAAGAAATGAACGAAAACTCAAAAGCAAATACCTACTACCTACTATTATGTATTCCGTGATGAATAAAATGTGTGAACAAAAATCTTAAGATGCTCTTTTGCATAATTTTTTACTAGTGGGGGGTCCCCATTAGACTTTTTCCTTCAGCTGGAAAATGGCTGTGTGCACGACACTAGCGCCATCTAGCGTAAAACGGCCCCGTGGATTATTTGTACATAAAATGTTAGGACAAAGTTTGTTATTTCAATTTAAAATAAAGTAAAAACTAAATAAATGAACAATATTTACGATATTAAAAATGTTATAATACCTAGCTAGCTGGGATTCCCATTCTTTGTTACAAAATTCCCATATAAACTTTCACCACCGTTTTCACACCTTTGGGGGTTGAATTGCGAAAAATCTTTTTTTTTGAACACCTAGATGGCAATAAAAACATCCCTGCCAAATTTTTTAAATTTTAATCAGTAGTCTTTGTAGTTTTGGATATTTGAGTGGTGAGCGAGTGTGCGGATTTGCATAGATTCAAGCAAATCTGACACAGCTTCGCCGTCAGTAGTACAAATTTCTGCCACAGTGTGCGCTGCGATCGACTTGACAGTTCCCAACACCCACTTCGCACATAGCCAATATACCCCCCTTACCTTTTTAATAGGTACCTTATCTTATCACATAAAAACAATAATCCATATTATCCATAGGCTTTAAAATTGTTATCAATTTCGAGGATTGTCGGTCCATTACACTTTGATAGACGTGTAAATTATAATTTTTATCAACACATTTTATAGCGTTGTTGACAATAGTAGGTATAAGATCTGGCAGTAAAATTTATATTCTGTCATATTTTGTTGGAATGCGTTTTACGGAAATAAAACTGCCCTCCGATCAATTTATTTTTTAACTTGTTTATTATTATGTCGCTTTTAGTAACAATGCCAACATTTGCACCCTTCTCGTTTACGGCGTAATACTTTTTACATTATTGGTACGAAACAATTTTTTTTTCGTCATAATATTTAGGTAAGTACCTACTTAATAAAAATAATTTAACGCCACCTGTTACGATCCTGACAGACTGCTCTCTCTTCCTCCACATTTCATTAGCATGTATGCGGTTTCGGGTACCTACATTTGACTGACCCTTTTTCAATGCTTTGATAACATACCTACGTACAATAATTCTTTTGTCATTACCTTGTCATTACCTGTATATACCTATACAGGGTGTAACAATACACTCTAGTAATACTTAAGGGGGTTCTACAGGCCATCAAACTGAACAACTTTCACTATGAGGCCAACATAGAGAAAAAATAAAAAAAATCTGCTGTCCCATACAAAAGTGCAGTACCGACTCGACTAAAATGTATGGGACAGCTGATTTTTTTTATTTTTTCTCGATGTTGGCTCCATAGTGAAAGTTGTTCAGTTTGGTGGTCTGAAGCACAGCTTAAGAGAGCTTAAGTATTACTAGGGTGTTTTGTTACACCCTGTATACCTAAAATATGACAGTCTGCTTAAATATTACTGACTGCCGGATCTTACACTACTGGACCCGAGGTTATCATTGTTATTTTGGTTGTAGGATGTGGGGTTATGTTATCTTTATGTTTGGATTTAGATTGAGTTTTATTCTCGTCATATTCATATGCGTTTGTTTTTGCAATTTTTAATGAGTTCACTTTATTACCTAGGTAGGTAGGTACTTCCATTATCACAGATAATGGCCTCGATTCGGAGTGTACCACGACTTAACTAAACTAAATTTATTCCTGTCACTTTCTAAAATAAGATTAAGAAAAGAGACAGAAAACCAACAGCTGACTTTAGTGCTGTCAAAGTGACGTTAAACGCTCAAAAACGCTTTAAATAAGATGGCGTACATTATGATGGCATCTTATTTTGCGCATTTAACGTCACTTTGACAGCACTTAAGTCAGCTGTTGGTTTTCTGTCTCTTTTCTTAATCTTATTTTAGAAAGTGACAGGAATAAATTTAGTTTAGTTAAGTCGTGGTACACTCCGATTCGAGGCCACTATACGACTAATAGATACTAATTACTACGCACTAATTTATTTAGTTGAAAGCGTCGGTGGCGCGTTGCGGAGAAGTATGGAAACTCAATCTTGAGGTCCAGGTTCGAATCCGCACGGATGACATGCCATGTACCAATGAGTTTTTCTAACTTATGTACTCAATACCGACTGCTAAAAAACGGTGAAGGAAAACATCGTGAGGAAACCTGCATACGCTGAAGAAGAAATTCCGATGCGTATATGAACCAATTACCAATCCACATTGGGCACGCGTGGTGGACTAACGACCACCCTCGGGGTAGACCTGTGCCCTGCAGTGGCACGTATAGAGGGTGTTAGGATAAACGGTGCATTGCTATAAAAGGATTATTGTACCCATGATACTGAACAAGTTTCCCAAAGAAACCTATAGGAAATGCGATTTTTTTTTCGACTTTTCATACAAAGTATGGAAAGATATGTAACTGTTTACCAATTTAGTTTAACAAGTTTTAGTATAAGAGATAAGTGTTCTTTTTACAACCATCAGCAGCAAGGCTGATCCAGTGTTTATGGGGTGTACAGCATCTCTGTGATGGGGATGGACCAGGTCTGCCTGCATAACTCCAGTCGGTTTAGGAGTTACTGATGATTAAAGGCCTGTAAAAAATGTATCGTGTGATATTGTTGTAGTATGCACTGTAGCTATGTGAACAGTACAGAATCAGCCTTGCTGCTGATGGTTGCAAAAAGTACACTTACCTATCTCTCGGAATATTTTGGAATTTTTGTTTGTATGGAACCACAATTTTTTTTTGCTTATTTGATGTTGGTTCCATTGTGATTTGTTTTTGAATTTCCATCGAGAGACTATGCTTCCCTCACGTTCCACATGAATAGGTACACATTGAAAGTACATTCAGCTATTATTACGCGCATGCAATGTATGAATTTACTTACTTACTGCAGTTACTGCAAAAATTATGTTCGAGATCGTCTCTAGACATTTTATAACAGACTAGCGGCCCGTCCCGGCTTCGCACGGGTGGACGTCTAATCTTTTCTAGCAATAAATATAGCCTATGTTACTCAGGGTGAATGCAGCTTTCTAATGGTGAAAGAATTTTTTAAATCGGCCCAGTACTTTTTGAGCCTATTCATTACAAACATACAAACATACAAAAATAGGTACAAATCTTTCCTCTTTATAATATTAGTGTAGATTATCAGCTTAATTTAGATACCTCACATCAATTAAGTGTATAGCAAAACGTTTAATCAATCAATCAATCAAATATACTTTATTTTACACCAAAACATAAACAGTAAAATACATAGAAAAAAATACAAGAGGCACGAAATAAGGCGGTCTTATCGCTAAGAAGCGATCTACGCGAAACTACTTATTAGCAATGCACCTCAAAACTACTACCGAATTAGACGAACTAATTAAAATACTTGCCGTCAGTTGCAGAAACGCTCATTAAAGTTAATCCTCCATTAAATCTCTTGCTGTCACTTTTTGTCCTTGTTGACGTAGTAAAAGCTAGCAAGAGTTTTAATGGAGGATTAACTCTAATGAACGTTTCTGCAACTGAGTTTTAGGTAATTTTATTTATAGAAAATATTTCTTTCTGTTATGTACTTTTTTACCAAACTATTTTGATTTCTTTCATTCAGTTGGAATCCTTAGCGCGAGCCAGACTCACACTTGGCCGGTTCTTATTATTTGTTGTTTTACTTTAAATTACATTACCTTTACAGGGTGTAACAAAACATCCTAGTAATACTTAAGGGGGTGCGTTAGACCATCAAACTAAATAACTTTCACTATGGAGTCAAGATCGAAATCGCGAAAAAAAATCTGCTGTCCCATTCATTTGAGTTTGGTAGGTACAGCAGTTTTGTATGGGACAGCAGATTTGGTTTTTTTGCGTTTCCTGAGGTAGGCTCCATAGTGAAAGATGTTCAATTTGATGGTCTGAGTTCACGGTTTCAGTATTTGCTAGGCTGTCACTTACACCCTGTATTAGGTTATAACTATTTATACAATATTTTATAAGGATTACAAACAAACGTTGGAAAAACACGTATGAGTGTGTGGACCTTTGGGGAACAGAACCCCTTAAAACTGCCACAAAACTAACTCAATCCTTTTTAAATTTCAGATGAAATAAGCCACCAAATCACAACAACTGAACCTAAAGTAATCATCACAATACCAGAATGCTACGACACAGTCGTCAAAGGACTAGCCCACGCGAAGAGACAAGCAAAAATAGTCCTTATCGACTCCGCATCTGTACCTAATGGAGTTACAAAGTTCTCTGATATTGCAGAAAATGGTGAAGCCGACTATAAACTGTTAGATAATATAGAAAGGAAACCAGAAGATGTAGCTTTTATACCTTTTTCGAGTGGAACAACTGGGCTGCCTAAAGGTGTGGAGATCTCGTATAGGAATTTGTTGGCTGGTATTGAAATAATGCAAGTTGAGAAGAATTGTTTTCCTGACATGACACATGGTATTGTCTATTTTTTTTTGTTTTGTTTTGAGAATATGCGGCCAGAAACTCTACAACACACATCTTGTGTTGAAGAGTTTCTGGCCGCATCTTCTCTATAACGGAACACCTTTCGAAGCGATGGTAGAGTCAAAAAACCGGCCAAGAGCGTGTCGGAGTCATCCTTGATAGGGTTCCGTAGCCAGTGTATAAGTAGACTAAAATAATAAACCTGTTATCTCAGCTAAGATAAATCTTTTAACAGAACATTAGCGCGATTTAACTTGCAACGTCTTTCATATCTATTTTCCAATTAGAAAACTAATCTATGTTACTGGTTTTTTCCAAAAATGGTTGCGCTACAGCATCCGTTATAATTTTCATTGAAAGTAGGTACTTACAAAAAGCGATATTGCAGGAAATTTTCAAATTTTTTTACTTCAGTATTTTAAAAGTTAGAGGAGGGAGGGATACGACGGTAGCTTTAACTATGGAGCCAACAAAACTGCTTTTTAGCTATAAGACCTTACCTTCGTCATCATCATCTTATTTAAGAGCGGCTCTTGTCGGTGGAGTATTCGCCAATCCTGTCTCTTTTCCGCTAGTCTCTTGAGTTCTTGACACGACGCGACATCAACCTTTTCCTGCACTTGGGCTAGATAACTCTGTCTAGGTCTTCCTCTGCCTCTTCTCCCCCCTATCTTCCCTTGCTTGCTTATCGTGTCGACTTCAACACAACAAAGTCGCTAAACAGTACTTTGCCAGAATTTGGCAGCCGATACTGCACCGTCGCTAGCGGTCATGAGTTCCTCCTGCGTGCAGGTGTTAGGGCACGCAGGGCACGATGTGAGATGGGCCATCGTTTGTGGAGCTCCACACAAGCAAGTCACATTTTGCGCATCCGAGAATCCCCACCTGACCATGTTGTCCTTGCTGCGACCGACCTGGGTTCGACCTGGGTTCTTCCCTTCCAGTATGGTTTTAAAGAAATTGTCGTATCACGGTGTCCGATCATTTTTCTCCTCCGGTTTTAGATTGTTTTTATAATGTTTCTCTTTTCTTTAACCATTCTTAACACCTCTTCATTTGTCATTCGTTCTGTCCAACTTATCCCCTTCATTCTCATCCAACACCACATCTCAAAAGCTTCCAACCTATCTCGATCTCGTGTAGTCAATGTTCACGTCACTTACCTTGGTGCTATTATTAGCCTAGTCATTTTACGGTTTGAGCCGGGACTAATTAATAATTTATATTTTTTTTCGGTATAGTATTTAAGACCCAATATGAGCTTAAAAATGTACCAAAATAAAAAAAAAATTACGCCAGCAACAGCCCCAAATTTAAAATTTAGAATTTATCTCGTTATAAAAAACCTGATGGTAAATTGGTTTTTGCACATTGTTAAGGCTCTACCATTATTCATACTTTAAATATGGTGTTAATATTTTTGTCTACTTAGAAGGCTTTGAAAAATAAGTACACTAGTATTTTCTAATGAATACCTTATTTTTAAGATTTCAATGACTATTTTATTGCTCAAAAAGAATTTATATTGTTAAATCGAATTAAGATGAGTGCAATGTAATGAGGTAATAATATTAATTAGTTAAAAGCCTTCTGAGAGATACAATTTTGATTTCTATGTTGGGTAAAATTCTTTTTGTCACTAAATGGTGCCGGTTACAGTTTAAAAGTCCCATTAATAATTACTCCCCACCCCTCCTAACAAAACTCCGTAAAATGACTGGGCTATGTATAGGGTTTTTGATTGATTTGTTTTTGATTTTTTGTAAAGTGTTATTTATAATCGAACTAATTTATTGCAGGTGATTTCCAAGATGTCTTGCCGTGTATACTGCCGTTTTTCCACATCTACGGCCTTGTTATTACGCTGATTGGACATCTAGGTAAAGGATGCAAGCTGATCACTATGAATAAATTCACTCCTGGATTGTTCTTCGACGTGTTGAAGAAGGAAAATGTTAGTTTGTTATACATCGTTCCGCCTATTGGTAAGTTTTAAATTATTACTAAGTATACTCCATTCAGTGTGTGTTGCCAGTGATGACATATGGAACAGAGACGTGGTCGTTCACTCAAGGCCTCATAAAAAGGCTGAAAGTCACCCAAAGGGCAATGGAGAGGGCTATGCTCGGAGTTTCCCTGCGAGATCGAATCAGAAATGAAGAGATCCGCAGAAGAACCAGGGTAACTGACATAGCCCAAAGAGTTGCTAAACTTAAGTGGCAGTGGGCGGGGCACATTGCTCGCAGAACCGATGGCCGGTGGGGCCGAAAAGTTCTCGAGTGGCGACCGCGTACCGGAAAGCGCAGCGTGGGTAGGCCCCTCACACGGTGGACCGACGACCTGGTGAAGGCGGCGGGAAAACGTTGGATGAGGGCAGCGCAGGACCGGTCGTTATGGCGATCCTTGGGGGAGGCCTATGTCCAGCAGTGGACGTCCATCGGCTGAGATGATGATGATGATGATGATGATGATGATGATGATACTCCATTCAGGAATTAGAGACAAAATGTAAACAATGGTAATACCAGTCTAGAAAATACCATCTCGAAACGAAAGAAACCTTATCTCTGGAATATACAACAGTAAAATATCAATTCTACTCGCAAAGGATTGCGACATGATAATGTTAATTTTGTATGGAAAGTAATAATAAAATACGCATGTCATCATATATTTGAGAACAAAAGAAAGCGTGACTGTAAATATTTTATTTCGTGGTCCTGCAACACTCAGATGTATTTGACCTTTGGTTCGTTTTAATAAAGGTCTTGACGAAAAATATTCTTTACTGTATGTAAACGCGTCTCTTGATTAGTTAATATCGTCTTCGGTCCGTACGCTACGCGCGGACGCTACGCGTAGCACTAAAAAGTCAAGAAATGGGCTACATAACGTTATTTAAAAATGTCATTCAATTTGTCACGATTATTGTTCTTATATATCGATAAACAACAAATTTGTAATATCACCGCAATCTAGTAAGTGCCGTGCCTACATAATGTTATTATTATTATTCTTGTATGTCTTACGTTCCGTAATCACGGGCAATTAAGTCCCGGACCTTTGGAAGGCGTGCATGGAGCCGAAGCCAACATGTAGAGGCCTAATCAAAAGACAATTCTTATTATTAAAAAATGTACCAAAGGTTTCTGACCACGAAACGTCACTTTGACAGTGACGTTTCTTTGTTTACATTTTGTCTCTCTAATAGGGATGATGACAATTTTTATTTTATTTCTTTTTTAAAAACTGTTTGATATCTTAAACACTAATGTGAAACAGATTTTTTAATATCTTCAAAAATAACTGAAATATAAGTGTTTAAAATTTACGGTTAGAGCGAGAGGCATATATGAAGGGAGTGACGTCATACCCTCGTATTTTAATACAAATAATAACGAAGTGTCATACAAACATCTGTTTTGCATAAAAGAGATAGAAGACGATAAAAAACGTATTTCAATCGCTTATAACTTTTTTGTTTTCTGTTTGATTGTAATTTCGTTTTAACATTTTGTTATTGAGTTTAGCCTTTTTTTAGAATTCGTTATAAGATATGAATTTCCAGGATCAGTCATCATCCCTATTCCTGAATGGAGATTACATACAATCATACAAAGGCTAGGCAAAACTTAGACAAAATAAAAGTAGCACAGAGAGATGTAGTAAGTATGCTAGGCATATCATTAGTGGATCGAGTTTCTAACGTCAAAATTCGACGAAGAACCAACAAACCAAGGTCGAAGACGTGGGTACAGTAGTACCAGTACAGACTGCTGATCTACGCACTCTGTAAATGCATGCGTTTTTGGAAATAAATGTTCATGTTTTACATACGGTAGTGGCTTTCTGTACTGTACTCGACGGGCATGTATGAAGAGATGTATGGATGTGCATGCACATCAATCACTCAGGTGCCTCATGAGGCAAAAGAGGTATGTAAGGATCGTAGTAAGTGGCGCGTGAATGGCCCTGGTCTCTGCCTACCCCACTGGGAAAGAGGCGTGACGTTATAGAGAGAGAGACAAATCGCAAAAAAAATATCAGCTGTTCAATACATTTGGGTCGAGCAAATCACAATTGACGTTTTCTATTGAACATGTAGTTTTTAGCGATTTCAATGTTTGTCCAAAGTTGTTCAGTTTGATGGTCTGAAGCACCCCGTAAAATATGTATCATATTTAAGTTTTCAACCAAAGATGTTATTTGGTCTTAGCTGCGCGCAGTGAAGACCAAATAACATAGGTTGGAACTAATACATAAGTTTGTGGGTTGGAACCTATGTAAAAAGAGAAAAATTTTTGTACAAATACTTTTTGTACAAAATACCAGGTTTATAAGTCTTACCGGTGTACCTGCGCAGTTGAAAAATCATTGCATAACCATGTGACACGCCTACTTTGCACTTCTAACCCCTCTTATAATGTTATGTGGTCTTACGTAATAAATGAACAGACCCTTTTATGTAAAGATATTATGGATATCATATCAATATATAATATTAGATATGGATATTTAACAAGTACTCTCAGAAATGGCTTATCATAAACCTGATGAGCGGAAATCCATGACTAATAGGTAGATACTTACTCTAGTCCCAGGTTTAATAAGTCTTACCGATGTAAATACCTGCGCAGTTCACAAATTTTAATAGCGCGCGAAATTATATTGACCAATCAGAATGTGCCCACCGTCTATCAAATACCTTGCCGCTGTTGGCTATCGAGACCTGCGCTCCTAAATACCTAGTAGACAAACAATACGTACACGGTAGACGTTATGAATGACCAAAATGTCGGGTAATTAACGTACAAACACATATTTTCTCCCACCGCGGTGTAGGTAGAGACAACGTAATGCCACTTGCTACAATCCTGACAAACTTCTCGCCTCCTCCACATTCATTTCTGGAGTTTGCAACCATGCTCTTTATATTTTCTTGCAGTTCCATTTTACAGGGTCTAATGGTTTCTTAAGCTCTTAGCTTTTAAGTTTTGACTGAACATCAGAAATCCAATCTCATTTACCAACGAGCCATGGAGCGTAGCATTTTAGGTGTAAAATTAACCGCTCGCACAAATCTGCGCTCCAAAACTGGTATAGCTGACGCAGGCTTTCAAAACAGCTCAGCTGAAGTGGAACTAGGCCATATCTGCCGTATTCAGAGAGAGGTGAACCCACATAGCCACAGAATGGGTTCCACAAGATGGTTGCCGACGTCGGGGAAGGCCGAGTAGAAGATGGAGAGACTTGAATACCTTCCTGAAGGGTTGGCCAGAGATTGTATTGCATAGGAATGACTGGAGAAGAGGGATGGCCTATGCCCAGCAGTGCGACACAGAACAACCTAAAAAAAGAAATACAAAATCGCAAATAATGCATTTATTATTACGTTTAGAAAACACTCAATCTATAACAATAATTTGCAGCCATCCTCCTCGGCAAGCACCCTGACGTGAAGCAGGAGTACTTCCGCAACGTCCGTCACATCGTCTGCGGCGCCGCCCCCCTCGCTGCCACCGATGCTGAGGCCGTCCTGGATAAGAGTAAGGTGGGTATTTATTAATAAGCATAAGTATAAATCAGTAATAGCCACTTTTGTTCCCTCTAGACCAGGGGTGGCCAAACTACAAGCCAAACAAGAATGTACTTCGGTGATTGTGCCCAGGAGCTTCATGAGCTCATTCTGCCTTCCCCTTTCTACTATCGGATATCCAGGCGCTCCGCGGGATCCTACTTGGTTGACATCCCACATATTCGAACTAAGCGCCTTTTATAATGCGCACAGCCAAGGAGTGGAATGCCCTGCCTGCGTCAGTATTTCCAAACGCATACAACCCGAATACCTTTAAAGTACGAGTGAATAGGCTTCTTCTGGGTAAGCTCGCTACATAAAGATGTAGCGAGCTTACCCAGAAGAAGATGTTAAAGAACATTCGACCCATCTTTGTCCTGAGGACTGGATTGAGGTCAAGAGCCGGATCGATTGGCATCAATAAAGTGTTTGTGCACATTGTCAATTTTCTTGCTGACAATACATTTTTTCAAATTCTGTAAATGCAGGTCTAAATATCTCAAAAAGTTAAGTATAGTCTTGTAAGGACATTTTCCTGTATATACAACGGTTAAGGTACCTACCGTACAGCCCTGTCTAAAATATCCCTGTACCTATATCTCAGCCCCGATATTACTTAGCTACGAGCTTTTACCCGCGACTTCGTCCGCATAAATTATATACCAGATTTTAAGTCAGATGATAAGCTATTAAACAAAAAAAGTTTCATCAAAATCGGTTCAGTAGTTTTTGCGTGATACTCGAACAAACAAACACCCAAACAAACAAACAAACAAACAAACAAACAAACAAACAAACGAACAAACAAACAAACAAACAGACAGACAAAAAATCCAAAAATTGGTGATTTGGAATCAGGGACATCTAAAAATCATATCCTAATCTTTTTTTTTGTCAAATCTTCAATGTACAGACACACTTCTGTTACAGTTTTATAATAGTTTAGATATGCATGTTGAGATTTGTTTCCTTTAGTATCCTCATCTAAATTTCAGTACTTCCCTTTGACTACTTATTACAAGCACTAGCCTTGCGGTAGCATTTCCCCTCTGCCACGGTATAAGACAAAATTGATCATATGCATTTAGACTTAATTTTATACCTTATCACTAAACGAGATAGTCTATAATTGCAAACAATAACTTTGAACTTAGAATGTTTGGGGTTCACACGAGACTACTTTTCATGATTTTTAATCAAGTTATGGGGAATAAAATCAAAAGTTGCGGATTTCATGTTACCTCGCCCCCCGCAAAAAGTGGCAGAAAGTTTGTTAGAAGAATGACACGCGTAACTGGTCCTTATATAAGTAGTCAAAGGTACTTCCATCAGTGGCCGCAAAAGTATTAAAACGACGCCAACTTTACTTTCTAATAATGTAGACGGAAATAAAACAAGATTGTTCTTCAAACTTCACAGAAACAAATAGAATTCAACCAAGGCTACGGAGCGACGGAGACGACAGCCCTGGTCACCACCACGCCGAAGGGGACGCCTGACCTGGACTACTCCGCCTGTGGAGTCCCCATGGCCAACATTAAGCTAAAGTTCGTTGATCCATTGACCGGGAACCCTGTTGGGGTTGGTGAAGTAAGTGTCATCAGTCTACAAAGTGTAACAAAATTTTGACCATCAAATCGAAAAACTTTCAATATGGAGACAACGTGGAAAAACATAATAGGTCCTAACATAAACAAATAAGTCCCACCCACCCGACTGTTAAAGTCGCTAGTCGCAGAATTCTAGACTTCTGGCCCTGTACCCGCACTTTCGATGTTCGCTATATCGCCACTGTTTCGGTCCGCACTTCATTGGAATAGAGTTGACATTGGATCGAAAATGTTCACGCAATTGCGAAGTTCGAATTTGCGGGTAGAGGCCCTGGACTTGTTTTTTTTTCTTTTCAGTGTTTATTTAAAGTTATTTTTAAGCAGTCGGGTTATAAATTTTTTTTTTATTAACACTTTTTACTTTGTTATGTCTTAAATGAAACTCGTAAGATTAAGACAAATTGACTGACGTAAGAATCATCAAAATGGACCCAAGCATTTGCCGACATTGTCGGCGGGTTCAGTATGGAAAGGCGTTGCCGGCGACAATGTCGTCGAAATCGATCATATTATCATGAGCATTATCAACAAAATATAGAAATGAATCGAGTGCTATGCCTCTATTTCACTTCATCATCACCATCACTGCCTATACAGGGTCCTTCTTAATATGCTGACACTTTTTTAAGGGTATGATCAGACCATCAAACTGAACAATTTTCTCTATGGCACCAACCTCGAAATCGCGAAAAAAAAATCTGCTGTCCCATACATTTGGCTCGAGAAGGTTTGCAGTTTTGTATGGAAGAGCTGATTTTTTTTCGCGATTTTTATGTTAGTGCCGTAGAGAAAGTGGTTCAGTTTGACGGTCTGATCATCCCCTTAAAAACGTGTCAGCATATTAAGAAGGACCCTGTATACAGGGTGTAACAAAACACCCTAGTAATACTTAAGGGGGTGCTTCAGACTATCAATCTGAACAACTTACACTATGGAGCCAACGTCGAAAAAAAAAAAAAAAAAAACCGCTCTTTCATACAAAACTGCAGTACCGCCTCGACTCAAATGTATGGGATGGCGGATTTTTTTTATTTTTTCTCGACATTGGCTCCATAGTGAAAGTTGTTCAGATTGATGGTCTGAAGCACCCCCTTAAGTATTACTAGGGTGTTTTGTTACACCCTGTATGTTCCACTGCAGGGCACAGGCCTTTCCTCTAGGAGAGTGTATGGACGTTAATCTACCACGCGCGCCCAATGCGGATTGGTAGACTTCACATACGCATCAGAATTTCTTCTTCAGCGTATGCAGCTTTCCTCATGATGTTTTCTTTCAACGTTCTATTTATCAAACAACATTACTATAAATTTTCAGTCAGGTGAAATGTACGTGCAGGGGCCAACGGTAATGAAAGGTTACCATAAAAACGACAAGGCGACTAAGGAGACTGTAACTGAGGATGGTTTCTTCAAGACCGGAGACCTTGGACACTACGTACCGGGCAAAGGACTTTATATTACTGATAGGATAAAGGAATTAATTAAGGTTGGTATACTACAAACTTAGACAATTTAATAAGGACTCGCCTTGCGGTAGCATTTCCCCTCTGCCACGGTATTAGATCAATTAATCTTGCGCATTTACACTCAATTTTATTCCTTATCACTAAACGAAACAGCCTATAATAGCGAAACAATAATTTTGAACTTAGAACGTTTGGGGTTCACGCGAGACTACTTTTCATGATTTTTAAACCCCGCACTACACTCTCGCCGAGAGTTCTCGGCGAGAACTTTCAAGGAAAATTACTATGGTTTACGACGCCACGAGAACAATGAAGGGCATCCACACTCTCGTTCTCGGCCTGTCTCGCCCGTTCTCGGGAGAATGAAGAGCCGACATTACATTCAAAATTAGAATCTAAACTTATGGAGAATAAAATCCAAAGTTGCGGATTTCATGTTACCTCGCCCCCCGCAAAAAGTGGCAGAAATGTTTCTTAGTAGAATGACACGCGTAACTCGTCCCTTTTAAATTGTCTAAGACTACAAATACTAAAAATATGTTTATTGAAACTGAAATTACATTTAATAACTTAATAGAAATAAAATCTGCCATGGACATTGCCCACGTAACGAAGTGTATTTGTTTCGGATCTTTAAGCAGCTGGCGAATGTGTATGATCAAAGAACACATACCAATCGTATGATAGCTGCAATTATACACAGCATATCGTGCTTCCCAAGGAAATGGAAATTATCCTTTTCTATCGTGGCATCTAAACTATTATAAAACAGTAACAGAAGTGTGTCTGTACATTGAAGATAATAACAAAAAAAAAGTTACGATGTGGTTTTTAGGTGTCCCTGATTCCAAATCACAAATTTTTGGATTTTTTGTCTGTCTGTTTGTTTGTTTGTGTGTTGTTTGTTTGTTTGAACGAGCATCACGCAAAAACTATTGAACCAATTTTGATGAAACTTTTTTGTTTGATAGCTTATGATCTGACTTAAAATCTGGTATATAATGTATGCGGACGAAGTCGCGGGTAAAAGCTCGTTTCTTATAAAATTCAAATTAAAGTTTTCCGGTTTTGTAGGCGAAACGAGGTTGAGCGTTCTTCTTTCCTATAAAACTCCCTTCAGCAACATACGTCGTCAAATTTATTAAACACCATTCAGCAACATACAACGTGTTAATGAATTAGCGCAAAACCTCATACACCCCAACTGATATATAACAAAATAATTAGATTGCAACAATAATTTCATTATTTTGATAGTTAAAATTTTATGTTATTCGCTTTTTAAGTTTCGAGGCAAAAATGATTTGTTATCATTTCAGCAAAGAAAGCGCTAACTACTCCATACACGTAACGTACTCATGGATACATTTTAACAATCTTGTTTTGGTAGTTAGTAGGATAAGTGTACCCGTGCGGTAGGTTGACATCGGGTTCAGTAAATTTAAAATTTTACGAACAAATTATTTAATATTTTGAAAAAAATTAACTATGTTGAAACCATGATAATTCGATTCTGCTCTCGATTCTAAACAAATTACTTTCTAGTTTTTGTATAGTAGCCGGGACCCAAACTTGACGTGCCGAAGCACGGAATCATCATTCTTTTTCACACAATCAGGCCAGTGTTGCCACCTTACCTCCAGATCAAGTAGCTAAACCGTACCCAAAAAGTAGCTAGAAACTGGAAATTTCACTGTCGCTAAAGTGGCTAAAAGTGGCTGAACAAGGAAATCTTAAAAAAATACATAAATATGCTAAGACGCAGTTTATTTGGATCAGTAATATTGATTTACAATCATTTATTCTATAAAATTGTGCTGTTTTATAATTTATTGAATAAAAATATGGAATTTTGAGTGAGTTATTGTAACCCATTCTATTATTACTATGTTGATGTTTTACAATGCTCATCGTAGATGATAAGCCTAATAGAAGATAATAGCCTTTCGACTTCTATGTTTAGGTAATCGGAACTCAATAATAATGAAAAACGCTATAAGAACCCGTTAAAATGATTAACTTTAGCTTTAAAAATTTGTATTTATTAATAAATAAATAAACAAAAAAAGTGGCTAGAATAAGTGGCTAAAATATTTAGCCAACGAATATATTTTTTGTAGCTGACAAGTTCCAAAATGTTGCTAGATCTGGCTAAGAAGTGGCTAAAGTGGCAACACTGAATCAGGCAACAATCGGGTGATTCAGCCTGCAATATCCTAACCAACTGGGGAAAAACGCACAAAGTAACATTTCACTAGATGTCCCCCAGGGGAGCGTGTAAATTCTCTATGGGTGTACCCCATGGGAATCGAACCCACGACCTCCGTGAACCCTAGCAATATTTAAAGGGGTGGTTTTGACCATCAAACTGAATAACTTTCACTATGTAGCCAACATCGAGAAAAATCGTTGTCACCATAGTGAAAATTGTTCAGTTTGATGGACTCTTTCTGAACTACTCCTTTGAATATTTCACGGGAGTTTCACTACACCTTGCTAAGAAATTCATGTGAATATTTTCAGGTAAAAGGAATGCAAGTCGCCCCAGCAGAATTAGAAAGTATACTTCGTTCTCACCCCGCCGTCCAAGACGCAGCCGTCATCGGGGTACCCCACGACTTCTACGGGGAAAGTCCAAAAGCCTTCGTCATAAGAAAAAGCGGCTTAAAAATATCACCGGAAGAGCTACAGAGTTTTGTGGCGGCGAAAGTGGCGTCCTTTAAGAAAATAGAAGAAGTTATGTTCGTCGATGACATACCTAAAACAAGTAGTGGTAAAATATTGAGGAAAGAATTGAAGAAAATGTACGCGTAGTTGAGGGTGTGTAGGGTTGTAACGCGTCCGGTTTTAGCCGGATATGTTTGGCTTTTGTCGTGTAAATGAAATAGGGTGTTTGTCAACCTCGTCAAATCAGCAATTATTTATCGACTGTTAAAAGCGTGCTTTGTATGAATAGGTTTGTAACAATAGTAAGACGACATATTACTAATCAAAATTTTTATAGTTTATCTCATTAGTTTAACCTTATTTTCAAACGTATTTTTTTTTCTAATGAGATGTCAAAATAATAAATTTTTCTGGTAGGTAGGCAAATACCCTATTGCGGGAAATACCTGCAATTTTCTTTTTTAATTTCGTAATGGCCGATAGAACTAACATTCATTATTGGCCTCGATTCGGAGTGTACCACGACTTAACTTAACTAAATGTATTCCTGTCACTTTCTAAAATAAGATTAAGAAAAGAGACAGAAAACCAACAGCTGACTTTAGTGCTGTCAAAGTGACGTTACACGCCCAAAATAAGATGCCATCATAATGTACGTTGTACGCCATCTTATTTAAAGCGTTTTTGGTCGTTTAACGTCACTTTGACGGCACTGAAGTCAGCTGTTGGTTTTCTGTCTCTTTTCTTAATCATATTTTAGAAAGTGACAGGAATAAATTTAGTTAAGTCGTGGCACAGTCCGAATCGAGGCCATTGTATAAACATTTATTATAAATTAAATTAGATATTAAGTACTCCGTTCTAGCAATTATTTCGGGCTTTTCAATCGTAAGGAAGAGACTGAAAAACAGCAGTAATGCTCAGGCTGTCCTATTCTACTGCACACTCAAAAATGTATAATTTACTTATTAGTTATTTTATAAATATTGTACTTTTATAAATGTATTAGTGTTGTTGAATAAACTTCTTTTATTATTTTTGATAAATATGTGATTATTAGAGTAGCTGACAGCCCAAAGAATTGTTAAACTATAGTGGCAATGGGCGGGGCACATTGCTCGCAGAACCGATGGCCGATTGGGCCGAAGAGTTCTCAAATGGCAACCGCGTACCGGAAAGCGCACGCCGCGTGGGTGGCCCCCCCCACAAGGTGGACCGACGACCTGGTGAAGGCGGAGGGCACCCGTTGGATGAGGGCAGCGCAGGACCGGTCGTTATGGCGGTACTTGGGGGAGGCCTATGTCCAGCAGTGGACGTCCATCGGCTGAGATCTGATGATGATGTAATTATTAGCTGCAAATATTTAGTGCAAAGCTTTAATTATTTGGTGAAAAGGTCGAAATCTGACCCAGCTAACTAAATTTTTCCTACAAAAACCAAATTGGTTTTAAAATATTTAGTATTAACCCACATTCAATTTTACGTAGTTATTTATTTTTTAATCCATGGGGAAATGTACTATAATACTAAAATGTACTAAATGTCCAAAAATGTACAAAATGTACGAAAATGTTCAAAATTAAGAAAATGTAGAAAAATTTACTAATTGTACTAAAATGTACTAATTGTACTAAAATGTACTAAAATGTAGCTACCAAAATATTACATTTTTCTTTATTAGTTTTTGGCCTGAATCCCATGGTCTACATTAATGCGACATGTATATTCATGAACTAGAGACATTTATCTAAACATCCCATACTTTTTTTTTCTGTAGGTCGTGGGTATAGGTTTCATACTAAGGTGACCAGTGACCTTTTGCTCGATTTTGATGAAATTTTAACGGGACGCTAAAATTGGATCTAACTTGTTCCGAAAGTAAGCTATGATTGCGGACTCATAGCTTTTTTAATCGTTATGTCCAGCCTGGTGGATAAATCATCTGGCAACCCTACAAGGGATAGGTGCGGAAGATAAACTTTGCCTGGTGTTAAAAAAAAATATTAGGACGTTTTTATTTGTTAAAGTGAGTGATTATGTTACTTGTTATGTTAGGTACACACGGCGACACATCAGGTTACGCACCCTATATACCCATAACAACACTACGTACAAAACACAAAATAGTGCGGTAGAGAGCCTGCATAGACGCGGCTGCCGGCGCGGGCGCAGCGTGCTGTGAGACGAAACAACAACAACATACCGCACCCTCTCGACGATTCGCAGCGTTCAACTTCTAATAGTTCAAAGTCCAAACAGGGTAACCTGACCTGTCGCCGTGTGTACATACCTATAAAATCAAATCGAAGCAAATAATTTAGAAAAAATTTGTTTAATTCCTATTGAGTAAGTTAAGAAATTACATAATTATACATCCCTAGTTTTGGGTCGAAAAAAGAACAATTTTTTTGGACTTCCCATAGAAAATCGATCGGTTGACTTTTCTATGGGAAAGGACCAAAAAAGTTCCTTGTTTTTCGAACTATATTCCTTGAGGAAAGTTGTTTAGTTTCGTTCTCAGGATACACCCTCAAAATTTTGATAGTAATTAAAAACTAGAGGTTTAAGTAATACATATTAAGTGGCAATTCAGGCAATACCTAAATTAATGATTAAAATGGTTTTTGTTATCGATAAGTGTTTTCAATCTTATTACGTAAATAAGAAATCCCATTAAAAACATTAGAACTTTGGCGAATTTGGACCCAGCCATTTTTACAAAAACTAAAAGCGTACTAAAACTAAATACGTACGGCGGTCATAATTATTATAAACAGAGCATTTTTTTAAAAAACTTCCTCATCTCTAGAAGTCCGGGTTCAAAAGTAGAAACTACTAGTAAAATAGACAAATCATCTAGGGATGCAACGATTCGGCCATTACGATTACGATTACGATTACGATATTAATAGTTATTTATTACGATAACCGATGCATTACGATTATTTAAACAAATCTAGTGGAGATTATCCTCAGAATGAGTTTTCATAGTGTTTCTTTGCATTCCAATGAAAGTTAAATAAAAAAGAATGTTTTTAAATTCCATTTAAATTCCAAGATTTTGTAACTTTTAACTACTAATTTGAGATCAAAGTCAAAGGTATACTTGGCCAAGATTCTGATTCGTTGATGCGTGGAGGCTAATTTGCTTTGAAAAACACAATATTGAACATGATTCTGAGGTATAATCTCGTTAAATAAACCAATATCTCGTCCGATTTACGTGGGAGATTAATCTTTTGAAATTAATGTGGATGAGATATCGCGAGAACGAAAATGTATGTAATACTTCAAACCGAAAATCAAATCAAAGACATCAGTAGAATAAAAAAAAAGAGAGTCAAGTCTGACCAATAAAAAAGTCAGATTTTGCTCAAAATGAGCTAAAATGGCAGCGAAAGACCCGATTGTTCTAAAGTTGTTTTTCGGCTCTGGAATCTAGAATTCAGGTCTGGTATTTGTGAACAAATGCAATCTGATTGACGTTTTTAATTCATTTTAATAATCGTACGATTCTTACTACGGTGCATTGCATCGTTATTAATCGTGATTATTACGATTACAGATGCAAAACGATGCACCGCTTCGTAATCGTTGCATCCCTAAAATCATCCAAAAAGCAGTAGCAAAACGCAACCATGACAGCTATTTTCATCTGATATTATCACTGAGGTAGTTTTTGGACGTTACGGAACGTAGGTAGGTATTTGACTTTATTGAACTGATAGGGTGTGTTATTTCGTTTGATTCCATTATCATAATATTGTACGGTTATCGTGAATTTTCATTAAAACAAACACAATGAATGCGTAGAAGATTGAGTGGGCTATTTAATAAGAAAGATTATGAGTTTCACACACTTCATACAATCGGTATCATAAGGAGAAATACCTTTCCCCCAACTTCTACAGATTACAACCAATTTCCTTTTTTGTTAGTTTTGTTTCACTCTACACGTATTACTAAGTTTCATTTATGTATGGGACCTATATAGGGTCCTTCTTAATAT
This sequence comes from Agonopterix subpropinquella, assembly GCA_922987775.1. NCBI lineage: Eukaryota > Metazoa > Arthropoda > Insecta > Lepidoptera > Depressariidae > Agonopterix > Agonopterix subpropinquella. Next base: position 35,889,084 of record OV277694.1, on the reverse strand, counting down.
GCTGACACTTTTTTAAGGGGATGATCAGACCGTCAAACTGAACAACTTCCTTTATGGGACCATCATCGAAATCGCGAAAAAAAATCATCACTTCCATACAAAACTGCAAACCTACTCGGAGCCAAACGTATGGAACAACTGTTATTTTTTTCGCGATTTCGATGTTGATTCCATAGAGAAAGTTGTTCAGTTTCATAGTCTGGTCATCGCCTTAAAAAAGTGTCAGCATATTAAGAAGGACCCTGTATGTGTGGATCTGACATTATATGGCCTTCCGCTAAAGTTCTTTGCAAAGTCTCACAAAACCCTTTTACTATGCAAAGTGTAACAAAACACCCGAGTAATATTTAAAGGGGTGCTTTAGAGTCAACACTTTAGACCATATCAAACCGAACTTCTTTCACTATAGAGCCAAATCGATTAAAAAAACCCGGTTGTTCATACAAAACTACAGCTCCTACTCGACTCAACTTTATGGGGCAGCGGGACAGCTGACTTTTTGAATTTTTTTGCGACTTTGTCTCCATTGGCCATAGTGAAAGCTGTTCAGTTTGATGGTCTAGACCATAGACGTATAATACTATATCTATGGTCTAGCTCGGTGTTTCCCAAAGTGGTCTATATCGACCCCCAGGGGTCGATTACGACCTGCAAGGGGTCCATGTCACCGAGAAAAATAATTGGGGGTCCATGAGACTTAAATGGGGGTCCACGAGAGTGGATCCCATTTGAGTTGGTTGTGACAATAATTTTGACTTTCCATGAACGAAAAAATCCACATAATACAGATAGTACCTATGTACTCATTTGCTACAGACGCCAGTCTCTCACAAAGACAGTAAATGCCATGCATGTATACTTCTTTGATGTCATACCTTGTAAACGCCTTTCTTTTGTGTGAGCCAATAAATACATTATAACTTTTTTTACTCACATAATTCTTTCCTATAAAAACAATATACATTTATCTATCTTTGACGACCCGGTTGGTGTGATGGTTACCACGCCGGACTGCCAAACCAGGGTCCTGGGTTCGAATCCCGGTTCGGTCATGGATGTTATATGTTTGTGCCGTCGGCGTCGTTGTATGGTTCCCATATAAAAAAGCTTGAGGCTTACTTGGGACCATTACAATGTATGTGCTTGTGAGCGTTATTTATTTATTTGTATTTTATCTATAATCTGAAGGCAGGAACGTATTCTGATACGGGCAAAATGGGCAAGTGCTAAGGCCAGTCCGCTTAGAGTGGGCGCGGCGGCCTGCAGAAGGATTTTAGTGCCCTACAAAATTATACACCCAGATGCACGACCGAGCAGAGGATCTAAAGGCGCATTATCAAATATACGACATAACGTCGGCGTCGCCAAAAAGTAAAAAAAATTCAGAGCTCGCTACGCTCGCTTCTGATTTTTATTTCAATTCAATTCAGGTCAGTTTATGGCCAAAAACAAATGAAACAATTTTGGGAAATAAAGTAATAAATAATTTAGATTCGTTGGTTCTTTCTATGAAGTTTCAAGAGAAAAGTGCAAAAAATTTCGAGCTCGCTTCGCTCGCTTTATTTCTGTTCTTATTACACACACTCACATAAATACAGTCAAATCATTTTGCGAAAAACTTTTGTGTTCGCTTCGCTCGCTCTGGTTTCTATTTTATTACGGTTGCATTAACCGAAAGAGATAAATACAATCACAGCCAAGTCGTGCTGAGAAATTTCATGGCTAAGTTGTATTGTTGTGAAATTTTGAGCTTGTTTCACTCGCTCCATATTTACAATTCTGCTACTGCTCGCGCAATAGTCTGTCCTTGTCATCACAGTTCTGTAAAATTTCCTGCTCGCTTCGTTCGCTCCAGATTTGGATCGAACTCTTGGTAGTACTGTCATAAAATAACCAACAACTCTTTAGACCTATCTGTTTAAACCATAGAAAAGAGCTGTTGCTGGCACAAATCTTGGCTACGGGCCCACCGGCAAGCTGGAATATTAGGAAATATGTGTGGGGTGTCTGTAGGGGGTCTACCCAAAATCACAAAAATTTGCAAGGGGTCTACGGGACAAAATAGTTTGGGGACCTCTGGTCTAGCTAGACCTACACCACACATTTAAAGTGTTTTGTTACACATTGTATAAGTTATTAGATCTCTTGTGGAGCCAAGTCGTGTCAACATCTTCGTCACACCCTTGACACTTCCGGGCGAGTGAGAGGACGACACCACTGCTTATACTGTCGGTAACCGAGAGGAGGGACGTTTAAATTGGTATTGTGTCCGTGCTGTAGGTTGTGGTAGCACTCATTCACACTGTGTCTTCACGTTGTGGTCAAAGAAAGTTATGACAAATAAGCATAACGTCATACTCCATCCACCGTAACACATACTAAGAATAGATTGTTGTGCATTAAGCTGGGAATACACATGCCTGTTAATGGCATACCAGGTGCTGGTTAATGGCATGCCAGGTGTTGGTAAACCAGCATGCCACTTACAGGCATTTCGTGAAGCCATGATACACAATGCCTGTGGGTGACACAACAGTGAGCGCCAAGCGAGTCTCCCTCCCCAATTCCCCGCAGAAGAAAAAATTTAACGAGCTGCGACCTCCTGGCATGCTTTGTACTGGCACGCGAGCTACACGGGCAGAATCTCGATACAAATGCCAGTAGCTCGTTCCTACCAGGAACTGGCATGCTTTTGTGCGAGTAACACGCATGTGTATTCCCAGCTTTAAGGCCGGTTTAGATTGATACAGTAACCGAGTTCAGTCACAGCCCGGACACTGACACTGCATACAAGGCCGGATTAAGCCATATTGAGGCCCCTAGGCTATGCAAGCTTCGGGGCCCCTATCCCCGTGGGTTGGATTTGTCCCTGTGACCCCTGGGACCATATGAGCAAGCGAAGCGAGCTCGAGATTGTTCTGCAATATTAAAATCGTCGCGTAATGCGATCTGAATTCCGGAGCGAGCGTAGCGAGCTCGAGGTTTCACTGCAATTATTCCCGTACGGGACATCGAACTTTCGCTAGTTGACCTGCACTGGTAGCATGCCAACCCACGATAGCCGTGATACGGCTTTATTACGACTTTTATCTCGTTCGTTCGCGCGCAAAAGAACGAGATAAAAGACGTGATAAAGCCAGCCGTATCACGGCTATCGCGGTTGGCATGCTACCAGTGCAGGTAGTTTCATTATTTTCCTACATACAAAGTTATTATGTTGATTGTAGAGCTCATGGCAAAATGGACTTGATTTGTGTAGGAGACAAAAGCATGAGCGACCAAAAAGGGCTCTATATGAAACAGGATATAAAAAGTCGGTTACAGCCAGATTTGTTTTAAAGTGGAAAGTAAAACAAAAAAATAAGCGAGCGTAGCGTGCTCGAAATTTTGCAATACATTTTTAAAAATTCTTTTTAATTTTGGTGGGAATAAATCGTAAAGATTTTAGTATTTTCCTCTCGGGCCGCGGGGTCTGTAGGTGGCGATGGGCCTAGGTATAGGCAGTTTTGCCTACATTGCCGGCACTGACTGCATACAAAAAATTGAAATTGACAAGATGACGTCAGCACATGCGAAACCAAAGAAATTGAACCTTAAGTCTTCTTCTTAGGTAACAGTGCGAGGTAACCAGAGGGCGATAGAGGGGGTCCTCACCCCCAAACAGTTGGTGGTAGGAAGGGAGTGTCCGTACCGCTGCCGTACCGTATCATAGCTATATCATAGTAATAGATACTCTTTCTTATACTGTGGTCCAGTTATGTAAAACTATATACTATTACCTATTCTGTGGTCCAGTGCTGTTCAAAAACTATTGTCGAAGGAAATGATGAGTTTTCTGATAACTAGTAAAACGTAGTTCAATATACCGCGATAGATGGCGTTGGCTTGTGTTGGATGCGAAAACGGAAATTCAGACAACAGTAAACAGAAAATGCATGTCACTGAATCAGATCTAGTAACAGAATGGATAAAGAAGTACCTACGGCTACCTACCTACTATTGGTAAACAGAAAGAGATAACTTATTAGATAGATTTTATATCCGTTGATAATAAATATGATCAAAGTTCAACGAATGATAAGATACCTTCATAAATACCTAGCTAGGTGGTATATCAATATCTTGGACAATGTCTATAGGAAGGTGGTATATAGGAATGCAATAAAGAAATAAATTACTATTTATATAGGTACTATAAAGAATAAAATTATGTAACAGTTTGTCACTGTGATTTGATGACTGTGTTTTGATATGTGATGTTTGTTACTCGACGCATTTTCTGTGAAAGTTTTAACTGTCTAGCTATTACGGTTCAAAAGTTACAGCCCTAAACTAGGTAACTTAGGTAGGATAGACAGACAGACGGACGGACAGCAGCTTATTATGAATAGTTTCACCCTTTGGGTACGAAACCCTAAAAAGCTGAGTTATAATGCCGACAACTGAAGCTGTAGTATGCCATACGTGATACGGCTGTATCACGGTGGCATGCTACTCATGCCATGCTGGCCCCTTTTTGAACGTGAACGCCCACGTGTGACATGTTAGTACCTACCTATAACTAACAAAGTAGGTACAGAACTAATAAAGTTATGTTAATGCATACATTTTTATGGCCAACAGTAAAGCTCAGCTCATACCGACGCGTCTGCGACGCGGGAAGCGGGAAGCTAAGCGGGAGCGTCTACGACGCGACGCGAAACTCGGCCTCCAAACCGGCGCGACTGCGACGCGGGAAGCGAACATCATTTGTTGATGAATAGTCATTGAAGCAACATCTCTTTAACTGTTGTTGTGGTAATGTCATTTTGGTTTTAACATCAGAGTCTAACTAAATTGAACATCTAGAGTACTTTGGTACTCTTTGGTAGATTTTATTACTTTTTGGATATTTCTAGATCCTACCTAGTTCTTTCGTTTTTGTTAGTTCTTTTTAGTTTTTGGCAGTTTTTAAGTTTTTGTTGTTTTTACTGCCAGAAATTACCAAAATCTACCAAAATAAACAAAAATTTCCAAAATCTAGGAAAAAACCACCAAAAACGATCCAAATCTATAAAAAAGAACCAAAAGCTACCAACAAGAACCAAATTACTGAAATTTAAAATTTGTATTTTATTTTGTTACGAGAGCGGAACATTGTACACGTCTGACCACTTGACACGCGCTTCCCGCTCCGCTGACGCTGCCTTCCCGCTCCGCTGACGCTGCCTTCCCGCTCCGCTGACGCTGCCTTCCCGCGTCGTGGTCGCGTCGGTTCGGGCGACTAGGCGGTACGCCATAAGATTACATGGGCAGCAACTGCCCCGCGGTAGACGCTCCCGCTTCGCAGTCGCTTTGGTCGCGTGGGTCTGAGCGATCCTTAAAACCACAGGTAAAACGAATGTTATATATAATTAAATTGTAAACTTAGCGATGATGTAGTCTGAGAGAGATGATGTATCTTTAATATACCTACAAGTATTCAGGGTGAAATCGATTATCATTAGCATCCGTTACTATGGGAGCAAACCGATTGGAGCAACTAAACAATCAGCTGTCCCATACTAAACTGCAATGCCTACTAGACTCAAATGTATGCAATAGCAGATTTTTTTTTTGCTCCGATCGGTTTGCTCCCGTGGTCAAAGTTGTTCAGTTTGATGGGTAGACTCTTAGTTTAAAAGGATGCCAATGTTATCAATTTCCCCCATTTTTAGAATTTTTTCTGTTTGTTTTTGCACGACGCATCACTTAGAATCTGCTGAACCGATTTAGATGGGTTTCACTAACGTATATTATGGGGTTTAGTTAGGATTAACATAATATAGGTAGACTCAAGACACTAGATGAAAATAGACAGGATTGGCGAATACTCCACCGACAAGAGCGTAGCTCTTAAATAAGATAAGATGATGAGGTAGTTTTTATTTCATCGCAATCGGTTCATTCAAGCTATGAGTACCTATTTAAAGTTAGAGGTCCGCGCGTACCTACGTCAGGCGCCACTAGAATCTAATAAAGTAAGTAACTAACATCGGTAAAGTTAATAGGTACTAAGATTACTATACCTAGGTTTATAGGTCTAATGTAAGATAAAGATAGCATGATATACGTGCTTATGTTAATCGTAAACACGATAATTATACAATACTTATTATTCATAGTGGCGTCCGTATAGTTAACGCTGGCAGGGCCGTATTAAGGCTGAAGGGCCCCTGAGAATGCTGAATTTAGGAGGCCCTTTTATAAAGCAATAAAGCTACAAGAAAACACAAACCACCTAAGTACCTACCCAATTATATTTAACACAAGATAATGTTATCTTCATAGAAAATTGCGCGTAAAATTGTTCCGCGCCACAGTCGTCTCGCTCGTAGCATTGCTTGAAGAGGACTATTGAAAGACGACCCAATTGGCTGTTTTCGAGTCTTTACTTTACGCGCGCTAGTAACATAATCTGTTGGTTTTTGATATAATATAAATAAAATAATAAATAACGCTCACAGGCACATACATTGTAATGATCCCAAGAAAGCACTATTTATAGGCTGTTTATTATGGAAACCATACAACAACGGCACAAACATATAAACATCCATGACCGAACCGGGATTCGAACCCAGGACCCTGGTTTGGCAGTCCGGTGTGGTAACCATTACACCAACCGGGTCGTCCATCCATTGTCAGTCCATTGGTTCGTGGTAATAGTTGGTTGATTCTGATGTGTATGTGAAGTCTACCAATACGCATTGGGCACGCGTGGTGGACTAATGCCCATACACCCTTCCTGAGGGTAGGCCTGTGCCCTGCAGTGGGACGTTTATAGGCTGATGATGATGAATAGCTACCTATTGTTTACTGTTGTTTGGTTTAATACCCTGAGAGATTTTTGATATGTTATCAATAAAGTATCAAAGTCCCACGATTCAAGTGAGCAAAGATTTCGATAAAATAATCAACAACGTCACCTTGAGGTGATAATTGTAAAGATGTTTTTTTTACAGTTTATTATTTTTCCTCGTAGTTTACTATCATCATAAAACCCGTTTGTTCATGAGGCATTGTAAACATTATCTGATTTCCACACACTGTCTACACCGGTTATTAGCCACTGCATCCTAGGTATTATAGGTAGGTACTATTTTCTTGATCGTATAAGATCTCTCGTCCCATAATTATGTTTCAGGAGAGCGAGGTAGTTCAGTCCGTTTTTAGGGTTCCGAAGTCAACAAGGAACCCTTATAGTTTCGCCATGTCCGTCCGTCCGTCTGTCCGTCTGTCCGCGGCTTAGCCCAGAGACGGTTAGTAATAGAAAGCTGTAACTTGATATGGACATACATATTAATCACGCCGACAAAGTGGTAGCCCGACTTGCACTTGACCGGTTTTTTTTCATTTTCATTTTGTGAGCATCTTCGCGCGATCTCTTTCTGTGTCTCCCCCGGCCCTGGTTTCCATCTCATCATAACTCGAAAAATTAACAAAGGCACAAAGAAAAAGCCTACAAAGAAGTTACTTTGCATCACAACAAACACTTGTATAAACCGGGTGTCGAACCCGGAACAACGAATTCGTTTCAAGGACCGTGTTGTCATTCTGGTGGACAAGTGTTTCATTCGTAAATGTCGGAATATAAAGACACGTGAATCAATGCATTATTTACAGTGGGAAAATCTGTATTAGGTGCTATCACCACTTGATACGTCATATCATATCTTACACCTGTAGCAGTGTCAAAATAAAATTATACGCTACTAGCGTGAACCCGCGACTTCGTCCGCACAAATTATATACCAGATTTTAAGTCAGATCATAAGCTATCAACCAAAAAAAGTTTAATCAAAATCGGTTCAGTAGTTTTCGTGTGATGCTCGTTCAAACACACAAACAAACTTATTTTTTTAATTTACAGTTTTATAATAGTACTAGCTTTTACCCGAGACTTCATCCGCATAAATTATACCAGATTTTAAGTCAGATTTTGAGTCAAACAAAAAAGTTTTATCAAAATCGGTTCATTTGTTTTCGTGTGATGCTCGTTCAACAAACAAACTTCTTTTTTTTAATTTATAGTTTTACAATAGTACGAGCTTTTACCCGAGACTTCGTCCGCATAAATTATATACCAGATTTTAAGCCAGATTATAAGCTATCAAACAAAAAAGTTTCATAAAAATCGGTTCAGTAGTTTTTGCGTGATGCTCGAACAAACACACAAACAAACAGACAGACAAAAAATCCAAAAATTGGAGATTTGGAATCAGGGAAGCCTAAAAACCATATCGCAATCTTTTTTTTTGTAAATATCTTCAATGTACAGACACACTTCTGTTACAGTTTTATAATAGTTTAGATAGATTTATAATAAGTAGGTGCAGTACCTACCTACCTTACTATTTAGTAAATTACCTATACCTACTACTTAATAGGTAATTATATTTTATTTCTGTTATGGTATAAGGGTAATTGCAACTATTGGGTCAATTGCACTAAAATAAAGATCAGCTCGATTAATTTCTTCTCCTACGGTTGGACGGTTGGTTTGGTCTCGAAAGAAGGTGTTGGTATGATGTGATGATGCTTGATGGCCTTCTTCGACCACAGAGTAACTGATTAGGGCCGTTGATTCTGAGAGGTGTTGGTATAAATATCGTGATTCTTATAAGTGCAATTACCTACTCTATAGTAATAGGTAAATGACCAATAGATGCAACCTACACCGCAAGACCTTAGTTTCATTGAAATTTTTATCTTTTCGAAATTATACGTGTTAATAAATTAGCGCAAAACCTCATACACCCCAACAGATTTAATAACAAAATAATTAGATTGAAACAATAATTTCATTATTATGATAGTTAAAATTTAAAGTTATTCGCATTTTAAGTTTTGAGGTTAAAATGATTTGGTATCATTTCAGCAATTAATGAAAGCGCTAACGTACTTATTGATACATTTTAAGAATCTTGTTTCGGTAGTAAGTAGGGTGAGTATGCCCCTGCGGTGGGTTGACATCGGGTTAAGAAAATTTAAAATTGTTATAAAAAAATATTTAATATTTTGAAAAAAATTACCTATGTTGAAACCTTGATAATTCGATTCTGCTCTCGATTCTAAACAAACTACTTTCTAGTTTTGCGTTAATTCATTAACACGTTGTATAGTAAAATAAATTATTGTAATTAATGTAATGTTGTCAACAAAGTCCACATTTTATCAATATTTCCAGTTGCATTCATTCAATCAATCAATGCAATCATTACATGTTTCAATTCATTACTTTGCAATACATCGCTTGCTGATCTAACGCATTTATTTTACAGCCTTAATATGCCAGTAATGCATCTACACAATTTAATGTTGTTGCGTAGAGTTTATAATTAACTGACCTTGATGGCGTCGCTCATCGGGCAAACAAACGGTGTTGCCAGATTGCTGCTTTATGGACTACATCTAGTATTTTCCGGGAAAAAATTAAGGAAAAAACAGCTTCGTATCCGCCGCTGGTTTAATGACAATTTAATCGATACGTTATTGTAGGTCTATAGGTAATAAAATAATATATGAGAATATGAGCCTGCTGTATTATCACTACATAGTATAAAACAAAGTCGCTTCCCGCTGTTTAGTCTGTCTGTCTGTCCCTAAGTAGGTATGTTTAGATCTTTAAAACTACGAAACAGGTTTTTGATTCGTTTTTTTTAAATAGATAGAGTGATTCAAAAGGAAGGTTTATATATGTACCTACATAATACATGCATAGTATCAGCATTGCACCCGTGCAAATCCGGGGCGGGTCGCTAGTTACCTTTAAAGGATAATTTTTTTTTACCTCACCCCCTCGTGGAAGACGGGAGGAAGGAAGATCTTGGTAGGAAGCGTGGCAGAATCCATAGGTAGGTAATGGTGTAGGTATTGTATTCCTTTCTCACATGTTACTCACACAGTATCGCACCATGCCGTGCCTCTTGTCAGTTTTCCCATTCTTCAAGTTGCCTTTTTGACAAATAGGTATCACACAACAAATTCGTGTTTCTACGTGAAAATAGGCAATACAACTATAAAAACGTGTAACCCAGTAGATCTTTTTCACTCCTTTTATGTGCATCGAAAACCGATGGATGCTGGGAAACGCGTATTGATTGATTATTTGTGGTTGGGCTATTGCAAGCAAGGGTCGTTATGTAAAACTGAGACCAGCGCAGAAGTGCGATTTTTGAATATCATACGAGTGACTTGGCAGTAGAAAATGTCAATCTTTCTACTGCCAATTCGCTCGTATGATTTTCAAAAATCTCACTTCTGGTCCTTTGTGTTCGCTCAAAACTCACCCATATTTTACGCATACCTCCGAACTTATCGTATTTTCTTTTAATTATCAGGAATGCAGGTTTCATCACGATGTTTTTCTTCAACGCCCTAGTAAATGATAAATACAACCGTACATAAATTCCGAAGAACTTAGTGGTACAGGCCAGGAATCGAACCGCGGCCTCATGATTGAGGCGCTAGCTCTCTTCCGTGTTGTCATCGCTTTGGGAAACGCGTAGGTATTTGTCACAGTATTTGTTATGTGTGATATTTTTTGAATAGGCCATTTGTGTGAAGCCAGCATGGCAAGTGGCCAGTTATGAGTTCGCTTTATTGTGTTATTCCATTCTTCAAAACATAGCTGGCAAGACCAGTGAACAAGCAAGCAAACATCAAGCAAGAGCAAGCTAGCAGTGTTGCCAATGCTACGGCAATTACCGTGTTCTACGGCTTTCAGGCCAACAAATTACAAAATCCACGGCCTACGGCTGTAACCCTGTGGCCGTAGCAGATTCTACGGCTATTCGCAAATTCTACGGTAATTGACTAATTTATTTATAAAAAATCACTTTTAGAGTATTAGACTGTTATAAAATATAAGTGTATGGTTCGACTGTGTACTTATTCCGAGAGATAAGTGTACTTTTTGCAACCATCAGCAGCAAGGCTGATTCAGTGTTTATGGGGTGTAGAGCTTCTCTGTGATGGGGATGGACCAGGTCTGCCTGCATAACTCTAGTCGGTTTAGGAGTTACTGATGATTAAAGGTCTGTAAAAAATTTACGATCAGCTGCAAGGCTGATCGTATGTTATTGTTGTAGTATGCACTATAGCTATGTGAGAAGTACAAAAACTGACATGGTTCATCAGTCGGCTTAGGAGATCCAGCCGTTCAAAGGTCGGAACTTTGACTGGCTGTATCTCCTAAACCGACTGACAGAACTTGACAGTTTTTCTACTGTTCACATAGCTACAGTGCATACTACAACAATATCATACGATCAGCCGTGCAGCTGATCGTTAATTTTTTACAGACCTTTAATCATCAATAACTCCTAAACCGACTGGAGTTATGCAGGCAGACCTGGTCCATCCTCATCACAGACAAACTCTACACCCCATAAACACTGAATCAGCCTTGCTGCTGATGGTTGCAAAAAGTACACTTATCTCTTATACTAACTGTATCCAATTCCAAATCCGAATGCCAACATTTCTACTAAGTTGTCTACTGTATGTTGGCTGGGTTTTGTTCCTCGTTATTGCTCTGTGAGCAAAAAACAGATGAGATGAAATTGTTTTCCACACAAATAGATAAGATTTGCAAACGTTTAATTAACGTTAACAACCTTAAAACAGCACCATTTGGCTAATATTGAAAAATATTTCCTTTTTTAAGCAGTGACACGGCCCACCGTTGGTCTTTTTCCATATAAACACGGCTTTTTTACCTGATGTACACGGCCGCCTAAAAATTTGCATTGGCAACACTTTAGCTAAGCTTGTTTGTTTTGTTTAGTTACCAACCGGTCTCCGATGGAGTAGCACGCCTACTTCGTATGTTTATGAAATAAAGTTGTTTTGCTCTGTGGTTTCGCATACAGACTTGTTTTACATGGTCAGTGGTAAAATGTACACTTTCTCTATGAATTTAAAGTGATATTTTGTTTATATATGGGTTTGTTTTTAACGCCGGTGTTGTAATATTGTTATGTGCGCTATTTTGTTCTATATGCAAGGCTTGTTTTTTTGTAACTACTGTATGTGGTTAGTAATAATCTAATCTATTAGTTAAACGGTTCTAAAATGATTATTTGAATAATTTAAAACCGTGGCAATGTTCCATAAATGTATAATTTTATTGTACATTCGATGAAAATGTAAGTAGTTAGTAGTTACATTTTCGTTAGTATACATAAATTAATAGGTACATATTAGTAGAGGTCATTGGGCGAAATCTGACCCAGCTAAGTAAATTTTTCCTACAAAATCCAAATTGGTTTTAAAATGTTTAGTATTAACTCACATTCAATTTTATCTAGTTATTTATTTTTTAAACCATGGGAAAATGTACTAAATGTACTATAATACAAAACTGTACTAAATGTCAAAAAATTTACAAAATGTACGAAAATGTTCAAAATTTAGAAAATGTACTAAAATGTACTAATTGTACCAATTGTACTAAAATGTACTAATTGTACTAAAATGGGTCAGAGTGTCATCTTAATGTACTAAAATGTAATAAAATGTATTAAATGCACGAAAATTTAAAAAAAATGTACCAAAATATTACATTTTTCTTTATTAGTTTTTGGCCTGAATCCCATAATCTACATTAATGCGACATATATATTCATGAACTAGAGACATTTATCTAAACAACCTATACTTTTTTTTTAGTAGTTTGTGGGTATAGGTTTCATACTAAGGTGACCTTTATGGGAATAAATAAATAATATGTGTAAAGTTGGTGTCGATTTGTACTTACGCGGCCACGATTACTAAAGAAAATAAACTTGTAATAACGGGGCTGAGATATACAGGGTGGATTTTTTTGGACTTGGTTTGTAGGGTAGGTAGGTACCTACCTTAACCGTGGTTGCTACAGAAAAACGATCTTAGAAGACTATCCTTAACTTTTTAAGACATTTAGACCTGCATTCACTGATTATGGAAAAAAATTACTGTCTATAAGAAAATGGACAATATTCACAAACACTTTTTTATGCCAATCGATCCTGGGTCTCTACCCGGACATTCGAACTTCGCAATTGCGTGAACGTTTTTGTTCCAATTTTAACTCACAATGAAGTCCGGACCGAAACAGTCACGATATATCGTAAATCGAGAGTCCAGGTACAGGACCTGTTTCTTTTAAGGATCAAAAAACTCTATCAGACCAACTGAGGTACCTAAGAGTTGTTGTGTTAAGATGTGTCAGAATGACACATGAAATGTCAGAAATAGCAAGTTTTCTCATACATTTCATACTGCCCATTGCGCGTTGCCACTTTCATTGATATTGGACTCCAATACCTACCACTTGTAACGCGTACGTAATGGTCCAACTAATATCGGTCATACTGGACATTTTGAGCACTCTAAAATAGCATAATAATATGCTAAATATAACAGAAGTATGAATAAAAAAAAATAATCAAGATCTTGATCAATCAATCAAGTCTAATCAATTAAAATTATTTATTTGTATATCACAGGTAATACCTCAAGGAACACGCAAGCTATATAGCAGCAGCACAGTAGCCGCATAAAGGAAATTTCCTTTATGCGGCTACTGTACAGCTGCTATATAGCTTACGTGTTCCTTGGGACAGAGGTAGAGTAAACTTTGACAATAGTCGGATTTCCGCTGTGATCCGCCAACAGGCATACAAAACGAAGAACAGCTCGGTAATTAACATTAATAAAACAAAGTTCTGATTTGAATTACATACAATAAATTTTAAAATGTCAGTAGTTTATAAACAATAAAAGATCGTAAGTAATTCGTAACATGCATACATTAAGATAACATATAAGATAGGCAAATCTCATGCAACAACGACATAATTACGCTATTTCTTAGTTATTTGCGCCGTTGCACCGGATCGGCGATTTGTAGTTTGATAAATCATTTAGGTACGTTTTCTTTCAACGAAAAGCCAAGTCGTAAATAAGTCACTCACTGGTAAAAAATCTGATCTATTAATAAGAAATAAGCAGATTTCCTGTGTGGACAGAAAGGTTTGAAATGGAATATGAAATAAAATAAAAATGTTAAGATTAAACATAGAATATAATACCTAGGTATGCTAAATATACGACAAGACTATAATATAGGCAGATACATAGGTACATAATTATCGTATACATCTCGTGCAACTATGACATTATTACACTATTTCTTAGTTATTTGAGTCGTTGTTGCACCGGATCGGCGATTTGTATAATTCGATAAATCATTAAGGTACATAACATAACATAAAATATTCTTTATTTGCACAGCAAAAACATACTGCAACAAAAACAGAATAAAAGAACGTAAGGGTACAAATGGCGGTCTAATCACTAAAAGCGATTTCTTCCATACAACCATGGGATGGAAGAACTCTGAAGTAAAAAACTTGCTATGGCGATGTAATTAATAAGATATAAAATATATAGCTTACAATACATATAACTATATTATAATACATACATATACATATTATACATATACATATTATACACATACATAATATCTAACAATAAATAATTAATACATTATTATACATATAACGGGCGGATAATGGGTACGTTTTCCTTCACCGAAAAGCCTGTGTTGTTACAAATCGTAAAACAAGTCACTCATAAGTAAGAATCTGATCTAATAATAATGAATAAGCAGATTTTCTGTGTGGACAGAAAAGTTAGAAATGGAATATGAAATAAAATAAAAATGTAAAAACTAACACACCTACAATAACATTGTTTATACACGTCACAGTCGTTTTGAATATTTGACTAAATAGGTCAAATAAGGGTAAGGGTTAGGTATATTCAATAATGCAAATTACACAACATAAATTATGACGACAACGAAAACTATTAACATTAGACCGATGATTGTTCAAAACTTTCAAATTTGTTAAAAATCCTCGCACGCCCTCATCACATCACAATAACTAAGATTTCTCAATAAAGAAAACCTATAAAGTTATTTGTAAAAAAATTGTTTTTAGGTTTTGTAGTAGATAAGTTGGAATAGGTAGCACTTTTTCATTTTGGGTTTTCATAATTTATAAAGTTTTAGTATGGTGATAAGGGCGCCATCGAGACGAAACTTCACAGTACCATTTATCAGGCGCGGATCCAGCTCTCGGAAAAGGTTGTGGTCAGGGCCGCCCGAAAATTGGCCAAGTGCGAGTCGGACTATGGACTCTCTCATGAAAGGAGACATTTACAAAATGTATGACGCCTCGGCAAAGAATTTGTACAGACCCACGCGAGCAAAGCCGCGGGCGAACACTAGTAAATTAATATATCTACCTCTTATACAGGGTGTAACAAAACACCCTAGTAATACTTAAGTGGGTGCTTCAGACCATCAAACTGAACAACTTTCACTATGGAGCCAACATCGAAATCGCGAAAAAAAAATCAGCTCTTTCATACAAAACTGCAGTACCGTCTCGACTCAAATGTATGGGACAGCAGATTTTTTTTATTTTTCCTCGACGTTGTCTCCATAGTGAAAGTTGTTCAGATTGATGGTCTGAAGCACCCCCTTAAGAATTACTAGGGTGTTTTGTTACACCCTATATAGGGTCCTTCTTAATATGCTGACATTTTTGTAAGGAGATGATCAGACCGTCATACTGAACAACTTTCTATATGGGACCAACATCGAAATCGCGTAAATAAATCAGCTCTCCCATACAAAACTGCAAACCTACTCGAGCCAAATGTATGGGACAGCTGATTTTTCTTCGTCATTTCGATGTTGGCCCCATATAGAAAGTTGTTCAGTTTAATGGTCTGATCATCCCCTTAAAAAAGTGTCAGCATATTAAGAAAGACCCTGTATATTAGTCAGTTTGCTCACGAAATACAAACGTAAATGTGTGTTTGTTTTCACATCACATCTAGACTCTAAACTATTGAACAGATTTTGATAAAACTTTTACTAGTACGGCTTGAAATCCTATCAACCTTAATTTAGGGTTGTGGGCATGCCTACCGTGCCCACAACGATGGATCCGCGCCTGCCATTTATGGACACTGTCCGGGACCAACCTACTTTACGTGCTTTCCGAAGCACTTAGGCGTTCGAAATAACATGCCATTTCTAACACAGGACACCTGACTGAGCGTTGCTGATCTGTGTGATCCTTTTAAAAATACCTTTCGGGAAGATGAGACATTTTTCTACAACGACCAAATAACTTTTTATTTAGCTTTAGTTTTAGCCTATTTAAGTCAAGTGGTGATATAGTTGATACGCCGGAATTATCATATTAATGATAATTACAACACTATTTGTTTAGAGATAAGAGTTTGAACATGCATATTAATAGACTCGGTTTAGCAAATTTTCGGTTGAGCAGCTATTTACGTATGTTTGTATACTCATGCTCATTACCCCTTATGGCGAGGGCAGAGACTTAAAAAAAACAGAGACTGAAGGCGCTTGTGATGGCAAAATTACGGACGGAAAAATATAGACGGGTGCTGCTGCAGTTGCGAAAAAAAAAATATGCTGCTGTTCCTGCTTTTGCTGTTGCTGCTTAACATTTTGAACACTACTTATTCCTTTTTTATTTTTTATGTGTTTTAATCAGGATAACAACAGCCCTAATTTACAATAATGTTTACATTTTACTCGACTATTCAGGACCTGACTCGGATTTTCGATATTACAGGGTCCTTCTTAATATGAAGACGGTTTTGAGTAGATGATCAGACCAAACTAAACAACTTTCTATGTGGGACCAACATGGAAATCGCCAAAAAAAAACAGCTGTTCTAATTTATAGGTAAACTGTTTTTTCGATTTCGGTGTTGGTTCCATTGAGAATTTTCTTACAAAACCGTGAGCTTGGATAAGTTACACGTCAAGTCACTTGACGTGTTGACGATTCGTGTTCGTAGTTACAAAAGAGTCAGAAAAAATTGCAACCAGCACTGGCCTCTAAACCCTATCCATAATATCACACAGACATAATTTGTATGACGCCTCACGCACACCAACCTAAGAAAGTTTGCTCCTTTTGTTTTATTTTATACGTTAGAAGCGTGAGGCTCAGCTCATTCTAGACTTTAATTTTCTTATACTTTTTCTAAGAACGTGAGCATATTAAGGAGGACCCAAAAGGCTTATAAAAGGCGAATAGTTCTGACCCTTGAAAGTTCATCGATGTATCAAGAGTACTGTAGAGTACTGTACTTATTGAAATTTTTTCATAATTATGTTTTTTGTGTACAATAAAGAATCGAGTGTCCGGACACTCGAACTTTGCAATGGCGTTAACGTTTTCGTTCCAATGTCAACTCTATTACAATGAAGTTCGGACCGAAACTGTCGCGGTATATCCAAAATCGAAAGTCCGGGTACAGGGTCTGGTTTTGCGCTTGCGATCGTTTTAACACGTATTCTACAGTAGAACAGTGACACAACTGTTGCGTAATTGTATAAGAATTGCACATGTTCATTTTGTAAACAGACAACAAGACATGGTCCCATTCCTGGCAGGTCGTTGAACTTGATAATGGAACTTTATAATATTAATGAATGAAATATGAATGAAATATACTTTATTTACACCAAATACAAATTACATTACACAATAGACAATAATTACACAATATTATTATATGATCATTATATTATGATCTTATGTCTAATGCTCAACCCCATTATTGAACTAATAATGACACAATGAGACTTCTAGATTTGGAGCATTTCAGAAATGATTGGACAAATGACATTTTAAAGTGTAATTTACACTTTAAAATAAAAGTGTAATTTCTCCAATCATTTTTTCAAACAATTTTTATTTTATTTTTAAATATCACAAAAAAAAAGAACAATAATATAACACCTTTTAATTGGAACCGAGCATGCATTCAAAATATTACTTAGGTGGCTACCATAAAGTTATTATACCTGTCGGGTGGCTACAAAATAGGTAACGTTTGCGTGAATCTTTAGAATAAAGGAGATAGATCATTCCTCTGAGGCGTAAATAAAAATTTCACGCGCACATACAAACCAACCAAAAATAAACCCACGACCTTAATCCTATTTCGGGTGATCAGAAGCCTTGCCACAGCCGATTTACCTTTTTTTCGATCAAAATATTCTAATTATAAATTTTTATACATTTCAGTAAAATACCGCTGAATAATAAACAAATCTGAACAAACATGCCGTCCAGAAACCTTATCACGCTACAAAGGACTCTAAATACACTGAGTAAGAGTTCAAAATGCGTTACCGTGCACACGAGGAGGAGCAGTGGATGGACTCAGGACAAAATTGTGAAGTCGCCATTCAAAAGCATAGAAGTGCCAAATTGTACTTTGTATGACTACGTGTGGCAAGATTTGGAGAAATGGCCAGAAAGGACAGTTGCCGTAAGTATTAAGTACCTTCTTCTTCTTTATTTTTTATTTTTTTTTAATTTATTTGTAAGGGACTCTTGCTTGTGCGTTAACACTGCATTTCCGCCAGTGTCAAGTAGTTTATGGGAGAATCTATCCCAATCTCAGGGATTGTTTTTGGTCAAGAACAAGAAGAGATTTAGGATTCCGCAATCCTAAATCTCTTCTTGTTCTTGACCAAAAACAATCCCTGATGAAGGCTCCGCAGCCTCGTGGCAGGCAAAAACGCGACGCGCGAAACCACGCGAGACAAGTGCTCGGGTCAGTTCCTGCAACGTGAATCCCTTCTTCTTCTTATCGTGTGGGCAGAGCCCTGGTGTCAGAGTTTTTTCAGACCGCCTTACGGCCTCTGACGTGGTTTATTATGTAACGACTACTACCACCAGAGATAGTAGCCGGGACCATCGGCTTAACGTGCCATTCGAAGCACGGAATCATTTTTCTTTTCAGACAATTTGGTGATTCAGCCTGCAATGTCAAACCAACTGGGGAAAAACGCACAAAGTGACATATCACTAGGTGTCCCCCGTGGGAATCGAACCCACGCACGACCTCCGTGTCGAGAGCCAATGCTCAGGCATTAAGTACTCACAACTTTGTATCCGCATGACCACTGAAGTACTCTGAAATACTAGGCCATATTTTAGTTATCAATCAACCCACTTTAACCCACTGCTGGGCATAGGCCTTCTTTTTATTGCACCATTCCTCACTATCGTAAACTGATCTGGAGAGCAATCGCGCTAAATAAATCTCAACTGAACCATGATTGGACCGCGTGCGAACGACAACTTTTACACATTCGGTATTGTACTATTCATTTGACAGAGAGCCGTTTTGAGAAATCGTTCAGACGTAAGCTATAAAGGGTGTTAGGGTAATCAGTTGCATTACTTTAATGGGTGAACAACTTTCCCTAAGAAACCGATAGGAAATTCGCGAAAAAAAAATTTTACTTTCAATACTAAATGCAATCTACTGATCGAACGTTTATAAGAAAAGTGGAAAAAAAAAATTGGGAATTTTCTATAGGTTTCTTAGGGGGTTACCTATCGTACTTTCGAATTAGAGGTTTCCGAATTTTAGTTCTCCGAAATCGTTACACTTTTTATTGTTTCACTTTTTTTTTGTTTCCCCGAAATATTATTCGCCATATTTTGAAAAGCCATATTTTTTATTGTCCTTTTTTTCTTCTAACCAATGGATCAAAATTCTGTGCCACATTTTTCCGAAGTAATGTAAGTCTGATAATTTACTTTTTCGAATATTTGTTTTTCCGTACGGTCACTTTTCCGCAGAAATAGTTAACCTAACCTAACCCAGAATTTTCTCAGGCAGGGGCGTCCACCAACCGCACCTCCTTCTGTGCAGCAAGCACACAAGCAAGTAACAAGCAAGCAAGCAAGCAAACATGCAGCAAGCAAGCAAGCAAGCATGCAGCAAGCATGCAAGCATGTTGATGCTCCGCTCGCTTCGCTCGCTCCGCTAAGTGTCTTACATGTTCTAACCTAACCTAACCTACAATTTTAAAAACACCAGTTTGTTTTTCTCAGGCAGTGGGCATCCGCCCCCCGCACCCCCCAACATGCATTCAAGCAAGCAAGCAACAAGCACGCAAGCATGCAGCAAGCAAGCAAGCATGCAGCAAGCAAGCAAGCATGCAGCAAAAGCAAGCAGCAAGCATGTTGATGCTCAGCTCGCTTCGCTCGTTCCGTTCAAAGCAAACATGCAGCATGCTAGCAAGCATATTGGTGCTCTAATCCTGGTATCATGTTGCCGTCTACTAATTATTACAGAAAACCTTACTGTGTTGTGTTCTAGTCGTAGGTACTATGGAAGAAGTTACTTCGACTTTTTAAAACTTCGAACCCAGAAGACAGGTTGTCAAATGAAAAAAAAAATGATTATGAAATTCTGATTTTAAATTTTCTGGAAAATGATACTTCTGTCAAGTCTTTATAAGGAGTAACAAATTTATGTGTAAGAAAATATCTGTCACTAGAACTTTCTATAAACCGTTTTCGAATAACTGAAATTCGGTCAGCAAAATTTCGAAAGTAAGATAGGTTACCCTCTTAGGGACAGTTGTTCAGTATCATGGGTACGATGACCCCTTAAAGTAGTGTAACTGTTTACCCTAACACCCTGTATAGCTCTATAGAGTTTAGCGCGATGCGGAATTCAGCTCAGTTGAATAGTAATTGGATTGCAATGTAATTAGAACTGGAATTGGATTAGGATTGAACTTGGATGTTTTAAATTGGCGTAATCGCGAATTTCCTGTTGTTCAGTGTCATGGGTAAAATCACCCTTTAAAGTAATGCAACATGCAACTGTTTACCCTAACACCCTGTATGTGTGAGTGCACCAACAACGGTGTAACTACGACGCTTATTCCGTAGGGATATTTATTCATTTGCTTAGAGGTTGTTAATGATGAACTATTTCCCATATTTCAGGTTTGTTCAACAACAGGTAGAGGCTACACCTACGAACAGGCGTTTAAACTGTCAAACACCTTCGCAGCGAACCTGCGGAAGAAGTTCAAGATAAGAGATGGCGACACTGTCTCCGTCATGTTACCGAACATTCCTGACTTCCCGCTGGTTGTGATGGGCATTTTAGAAGCTGGTGGAGTTGTATCGACTATCAACCCAGTTTATACAGCACGTAAGTTGTTTTTACTTTGGCAACCTACTGTAAGTAGGTACCTAATTAATTTAAGATAAGATTATAATGCTGACACTGTCTTCGTCATGTTGCCGATATGTAATGGGAATATTTGGTACCCTAGTTTTTTTTTTTTTTTTTTTATTAACTATGGGTTTGCTCTTGACCTCAATCCAGTCCTCAGGACGAAGATGGGGTCGTAGATGTAGCGAGCTTACCCAGAAGATGCCTATTCACTCGTACTTTAAAGGAATCCGGGTTGTAAGTACTCGGAAATACTGACGCAGGTAAGGCATTCCACTCCTTGGCTGTGCGCATTATAAAAGATTCAGAAAGGCGCTTGGTGCGGATATGTGGGATGTCAACCAAGAAGGGGTGATATCCCGCGGTGCGTCTGGAAGTCCGATAGTAGAAAGGGGAAGGTGGGATGAGCTCATGTAGCTCTTGGGCACACTCACCGAAGTACAATCTGTAGAAGACCGACAAGCAGGCCACTCTGCGGCGGTGGGCTAGGCTATGAAGCTTGGCCTCCACCAGCTTACTATCGCCAATGAGCCTCCTGGCTCTGCGTTCAACCGAGTCGAGTGCGGCAAGTTGATACTTGGCTGAGCCATCCCACAGGTGGCAGCAGTACTCCATACATGATCGGACCTGAGCTTTATACAATACTAAGAGCTGTCCAGGAGTGAAGTACCGCTTCACCTTGTTCAAGATGCCCAGCTTTTTGGCCGCAGTTTGAGCCTTAGACTCGATGTCAGCGCCGAAGTTGAGTTTCGTGGTCAAGCTTATACCCAGAAGCCCAAGACTGTCGGAAACAGGGACAGATGTACCCCGGAAAGTAGGAGTCAGATTAAACGGACTCCTTTTTGCGGTGAACAGACAAGCCTGTGTTTTGGTGGCGTTGAAGTTGACTAAATTATTGTCACCCCACTGGGAGACAAGACTTAAAGTCAAGTTTGTTCGCTCAACCATGGCCTCCCTCTGCGAGCGTATTTTATCCCCGCTGGCCCCTGCGCCAGATACATATCTCTCCATGACAGTACTGTCATCTGCATACCCAATAATACCTGACACAAGGAGGTCATTGATGTGCAGCAGGAAAAGTGTCGCGGAGAGAACAGACCCTTGAGGAACTCCAGCATCAATTGCCATAAGGTCAGAAGAGCAGCTGTCAATGACAACTCTAATCGACCGTTCTCTCAAGAAATCAGATATCCAGCTGCAAAGATCAGCGGGGATGCCATAAGCGGGAAGCTTGCTCAGCAAACTAGCGTGCCATACCCTGTCAAAGGCCTTCGAGATGTCAAGTGATACAGCCAATGCTTCACCGTGCTTCTCGATGGCCTCGCCCCAGCAGTGCGTGACATACACAAGAAGATCCCCAGTCGATCGCCCCCGGCGGAAGCCATATTGGCGATCACTGAGTAGATCATTGTCTTCTAGGTATGACAGCAACTTACTGTTAAGTACTTTTTCCATGACTTTACAGAGAATGGAAGTAATGGCGATAGGGCGGTAGTTGCAGGGGTCGGCACGACTGCCCTTCTTGGGTACCGGTTGCACATTCGCAAGCTTCCAGGATCTAGGCACCGTTCTTGTTCTGAGAGAGAGGCGATACAGGCGTGTTAGTCACAGTATAAGAAAGATTATCTAGAACTATACAGGGTGTAACAAAACACCCTAGTAATACTTAAGGGGGTGCTTCAGACCACGAAACTGAACAACTTTCACTATGGAGCCAACTTCGAAATCACTAAAAATATAATCTGCTATCCCATACAAAACTGCCCTACCGACTCGACTAAAATGTATGGGATAGCTGATTTCTTACGAAGGGAACGAAAATGCGGACCAATTGGCCAGAAGGGGGACAGAACACCACTTCATAGGCCCCGAACCCTTTTTCGGCATCCCTAAAAGTCTAACCCGAGAAACTTTGAATAAGCTCAGCTACAACGAGGCAATTAAGACATGGAGAAATGCTCCAGGCCTAAATCACTCCAAAGCACTTATCAAAGGGTATAATCGTAAACATACGAACAGCCTATTAGCTCTCAAAAAAGACAACCTATGTACAATAGTGAGATCACTCACAGGTCACTGCAAACTAAATAAACACATGCACACCTTGAAACTAAGCGACACCACCTGCTGCAGATTCTGTGGGGAGGACATGGAAACCCCCCTACACATTCTCTGCAACTGTGGTCCATTAATGTGCAAACGAAGTATTCATCTTGGCAGACAGGTGTTGACTCCAGATGAAATACAAGACATCTCTGCTAAAGACCTACTGCGATACCTAAATGCTGTAGGGATTAATAGGGATTTTCAGCGATAGTCGAAGTGGCACAGGCGGAAGTCTGTTAAGGCCCCAAGCACCCAATAATAATAATAAACCCTGTGTACAGTGTCTCCCTGCCCCCCACTAAATATAACCTCACCCCCTCTGGAAGGATGAGTGGCCTGAAATTTAGGCACTGGCGTAATCCTGTAACGCACATGGATTCGTTGGTTACATGGGCTATTGCAATTGCAAGCAAGGGTCGCTATGTTCGTGTATGTGAGATTGTGAGAAGTATTGCAACTGTTTACCCTAACACCCTGTAGAAAGTTATTAAGTTTTATTCAGTACGAAGGTGGCGAAAGAGGATGGCGGGCTTCATGTTTGCCTACCTCACTGGGAAAGAGGCGTGACTTTATAGATAGATAGAAAAATACAATAGGTTTTCAAGACACCAATGTGTGTCATTCATAACATAAGAAAAGGCTTATTGAAAAACAATGCTTCGTATTCAACATAATGGCCGATTATCACACAATGGATATGTATTTCTACAGAATTACCTATTCGTTGTATTAACATTTTATGGCTATTTTATGGTAGTGCTGAAACTATTGATACTATATTGATCTCGAAAAATAGTTACAATATCGAAGTGCTATCGATAGTTACCGATATTTTCTATAGTACTTATCGATTGTTCTACTCTAGGACTGACTAATTCTATCGATAGTGACAATTGTTTTAAAGCAATAATATCGAAAATATCGATACTATCGATATTGTTACAATTTTTCAAGGTCAAATACTAAAAGAGGATGTATTGACAAAGATAGAGAAAGGTCATTTTGAGATTGAGATCGTTTGTTGATATTGAAAGAATATGCTAGGACATGATATGGCTGCAAAAGAAAGCTTGAACATTATTTTTCGTGTGACAACCACCAGAAGAAATTGGGTGGTCTATTCAACATTGCCTGGATAAATAGAACGCTTATTTACGTTTTGAAATACCTACCTAAACAAAGACATAAACAACAATTACACAACTGTGATATACAACGTTTTATCTGAACATACTATCGTGAGATATTTACAGTAATTACCTACTGTGTTTAAGATTGTTGATAAACTTTAATAACAGGCAAATATTTTGTTGAGATAAAAAAAACCCCAATGGCTTCATTTAAACGCGTTATTATACATACTTATTTCTTCTTTCTTCATACTTCTTTGACATATTGCGCCGACCCCAAATAATGGGAAATGGGCAAGAGAATGATGATGATGATGATGATGACTTCTGACAGTTTTTAAGGGGATGATCAAACTGAAAAACCTTCACAACGGGACCAAAGCCCAAATAGCGATAAAAAAATCTGCTGTTCTATTACTAAACCCCTACTTGACCCAAATATAAGGGACAGCTGATTTGTATTTCGTGATTTTGGTCCTATACAGAAAGTTGTTCAGTTTCAGTTTCAATTTCTGACCATCCCCATAAAAAGCATTTATTAAGTTTGACACTGGGTTAATATATTCACAATATCTTCAGTTCACTAGCTTTGCCCATTACTTATTACTGTATGTAGACTGTATGAAGTTTGTTTCTTTCTTCAATGAACCTAAAACTTGTTACTGATTTCCAGATGAAGTCCAGCGACAACTTCAGCTTTCCAACTCAAAACTTGTAGTAACGCTACCAGAAACAGTCAAGGTTGTTAAAGATTCATTGAGAATGGCTAAATTGGACATTAAAGTCATAGTAGTAAGGACTAATGAAAACCCAGTTCCTGAAGGAACGATATTGTTCAATGAACTAAGTGAAGACCTTCATACTGACACGTCGTGTTTGAAAGAAGTGAGAAGGACAGTCAATGACATATGTTTTCTGCCGTATTCCAGTGGTACAACTGGTCTGCCGAAAGGTGTTGAACTGTCCAATAGGAATATTATTGCTAATTGTGAACAAATCAATGAACCACTTATCGCTGTTCATAATGAAACTACTGGTAAGTTAATCGTAATCTTAATTATTTTAAAAATGTTGTTGTTTCAAATGAGTATAAATACCACTAATTATTCACAGAGCACGAATATTTACCCTGTCGATGGTGCCGACAATTGGGAACTTGTCGGCACAATCGACAGGGTAAATATTCGTGCTCTGTGAATAATTAGTGAATCTAAAGTGAAATCGTAGATTATTTTGTGAAATATACTAACACTATTTCATTAAATTACCTACGATTTCACGTTAGATTCACAATTATACACAGAACTCGAAGTTTTAGGGTGCCGACAAATGCACAAAAAACGGTTTCATTTGACAACTCATGTCAGTTACCCTATTCCGACAGGTATAATAACTTTATGATAAATACGGAGCATTGATAGCGCATTGCAGCGTGGGTAGGCCCCAGACACGGTGGACCAATGACATGGTGAAGGCGGCGGGAACCCGTTGGGTGAGGGCAGCGCAGGACCGGTCGTTATGGAGATCCTTGCGGGACGCCTATGTCCAGCAGTGGACGTCCATCGGCTAAGATACCTATTGATATTGACACTCAATCGTGGGCAATAAGATTCCCATCACAAGAGCTGCTTTCCCGCGCTGGATGGCCAAAGAAATCCTTTGCACCAGATACGACCCCAAGCGGGTATCGTTGCTATTTTCAACCATCCTCCTGTCCAGATCTCTCACAAACGTCTTAAAAGGGTCAGGACACATTGACCGACGGCGAACGATGGCGCGGGCGGAGGTTGAGGACGGTGTAGCGTACTAAACGTGCTTTTTGTATGGACCCGCCTACGTTCGCTGTCGGTCAATGTGTCTCAAGTACTCAACCATAAGTGGGATCACACACGATGATGCATTGACGGAGCGGCAGACTTCAGTCCGTCATTTGTGATGCAAGGCGTTGTATAAAACCGCACGTAGAATCATGCACGGTGCGTTAATTCGTCACCGTGTGTGTTACGTGTGGTTTCATATAACTTCCTTGTTTCACAAACGACGGACTGAAGTCTGCCACTCCGTCATGCCCCTCACGGAGGGAATGATGATGTTCTTTATATTCTAGCATCTCACCAAGACTCAGTGATGTCAGTGCTTCCATTCTTCCACATCTACGCAGCTACGGTCATCATGTTCCACAAGATGTCACAGGGTATCAAGCTGGTGACCTTGGACAAATTCCAACCGCAAGCCTTTTTAAATGCCCTGGAGAAGTACAAGACCAACATTTTATTCGCAGCTCCACCTATTTGTAAGTTTCTTTTCTAATACAAGTACCCTAGAAAACCTTTGGGAAATTCGAAAAAAATGTTTCTATCTATCTATCTATCTATAACGTCACGCCTCTTTCCCAGTGGGGTAGGCAGAGACTAGGGCGCGCCACTTACTACGATCCTTACATACCTCTTTTGCCTCATGCACATCCATACATCTCTTCATACATGTCCGTCGGTTTCGAGTACTACGCACATCCCCTTTTTGTAGGACGCAACTGATTTGATCAGCATACGTCCTACGAGGGCGCCCTCTGCCGACACTTCCACTCACATTAGCAACATATATCTCTTTCGTACATCTGCTGTCACTCATCCTCTCCACATGACCAAACCAACGAAGCATACCTGAAAAATCAAAGAAAAAAATGTTTAGACTTACTAAATGCTATTTGCTGATCGAAAGTTTGTGTGAAAAGTCAATTCTTTTGGGAATTTCCTATAGGTTTCTTAGGGAAAGTTGTTCAGTATCATGGGTACAATCACCCCTTAAAGTAGTCCAACTGTTTACCCTAACACTCTGTCTATAGAACCACCATACACCCACCACCCACTTCAGAACAGAAAAGCACTAAGGAATCGCACAGAAAAAGGCATGGAAACCCTATTTTATGTGACAACTATTTATATTAGCAGACTTTACTAGGAGTGTTGTTATAAATCTAATTCTAATAGATTTAGCCAAAAACTTACTTATTACAACAAATTATCTAATGAGCTGATATTACAAATATTCCCATAGTCAAAATATCAAATATTATTTTCCATTTTCGTACAAAACTCCGTACTCAGTTTGGTCAACTGACCTGCACTTTCGTAATAAGCTGACTAATGATTTCTCCACACTACAGTACTAATGATGGCAGCTCAAGGATCGACGAAGTCACTGCAGTACTTGGAAAGCATCATCAACGGAGCAGCACCGTTGGCTTCTTCTGATGCTGACAAGCTTATTGCTAAAGCCGATGTGAGTTTAACATTTTCCTAAAGCAAGATATTTTCGTTTCGAAGCCATGGTGGCAAGTAACCATGTCTGCCGTGCAGAAGGAGATGGTTCGATCTCCGCCCATGCCGACTCGTTCCAATGAGTTTTTCCGAATTTATGTACGATTAACACTTCTGGCTTTTCGGCGAAGGAAAAAATTTTGTGAGGAAACCTGCATGCTTCGATTTCGAGGCATGTATTGTACTGTCTATTATAAGTGGCGACGGGCTCACTCGCCGTCACACTGGACAGAGTTTCGGTACTAATGAAACGTGGATGTTCTGAGGTTTCAGAATAATCTCTGACTAACCCCTCGGGGAATATAGTCGTGAGCATATGCTATGCATGCAATATTTTTTTGCTTTGAAGCCATGGTGGTCGAGTGGCGAGTAGGAGGCGATGGTTCGATGCTCGCCCATGCCGAGTCGTTCTAATGAGTTTTTCGGAATTAATGTACAGTTATTTGAGTTGTTACAAAGTAGGTACGTGACCACTCCGAAAGGAATTATGGTTGTGATTTATGAAAGTATAATACTAATAACATTATTCCGCTTCTTCCAGAGGGTATTTGACTTCCGACAAGGCTACGGTTTAACCGAAACATCGCCGGTAGTCACCATGAGTCCTCGAGGTTTGCTAAACTACGGCTGCGTTGGAAGACCACTCCCTAACACAGAGTTGAAGATTGTTGATAATGACCTTAACACTTTGGGACCAAACGAGGTTAGTTCTGAGCTGAATTGTTTGTACGATTGACTAGAAGAATCATAATCATCCATCCCGACCAATCATCATCTGAGTACCAACCTACCACAAGACTGTTATTTCAAGCGTGGCAGACAATTCTCACAAAAACTCTTTACAAAATAACATATAATAATAATAGCCTTTATTGCTTAAGAGTTTACATAATTAGTTTTCACATTAAATGTCACACATCTTCTTCATCGACGACCTCTTAGCTTGTCTTACGACATAGGCCTCTTCCAGAGACTTCCTCAATTATAAATATATGTATATCCCTCGTCTCCCGCATCCATACTCCTTCATTATGTGTTGGTATTGTTACGAGCGACGGGTTCCGGGATTGGAGTGAAACGCTAAGTCCAACTTTACAGAGTTTATTTGGGATACACTTACAAACGGTCCACCTCGCAGAGGTTCCCCTACACGGTTCACTTCACCGGGTCCTCCTCGCAGGGATTTCCCGTGCACCACTTACTGTCACTGTTCACAGTCCACTATGTCACTACTGTGACGACACGACACGCGTCACGGCTATGACGTCACGACGTACGACACTATGACGTCAAGACGTACGACACTATGACGTCACACACTACACTGACACTATGACGTCACGTACTACACCGACACTAGTCTACTCACTGTTCCACTCTTAGCACTTTTCTCTTCACTAGTACTTTTCCACTTCTACTTTTCTTCCTTTTGTTTCGCACTGTTCACCGTTTAACCAAGGACTGCCCATCAGTCTGAATTCGCCGCCTTTTATAGTCCGCAGAATATTCCAGATCTACGAATTTCGTTATTCTTTTCTTTACTCGTTTGTTTTCCTCCAGACATTTCCAACCCCGCCTTCTTTTCTCGAAACCGATCGAAGACACGCCCACTTTTCTGGTTCTTTTCAAATATTCGTAATTTCGCCTCCTTTCTCACCTTTTTGTCCCTTTTTAAATATTCCTTCTCTTTCTTCCTTCCAGAACATTTCTAAAAACACTAAAGTCTTGAAATATTTTTGGCGCGGATCGGATTCGAACCGTCACCCCCTAGCATGGGAGGCGGAACCTTAGACCGTAGGACCACGGCGATTGTTAATGGCCCGGCCGAATTTTCGAATGCCTTCTTTACGTTTGACGTTTGACAGCGGCCGTAACACTGCCCCTCCCTTAGTTCTGCTCGTCCCGAGCATCGTTACTGCCGAAATATCGAGCCAACCGGTCAACGTGTACTACCTTCAACGGGCTCCCTGGCGGACGCCGGAATCGGTATTGGCCGACGTTCATCCTGGTCACTACCTCATATGGCCTTTTCCAACTTGCTTGTAACTTCGGACGCTTCTCCTCCTTACGAGCCGGATTATGCAGCCAAACCAGTGTTCCTTCCCCCTTCTCACGAGTAAGCGGAATGCGCCTAAGCTGCTGCTTGACTGGCGCTACATCTCCTGTATTGTTCGCGTTCTTCACCAGGTCTATTCTACCAATCTCTGCGCCGTTCTTAGAGAGCGAGTTCTTCACTATCATCACCTGCGGCCTTGCCCGGTCCTTGCTGGAATCTTCCACAACTTTCGATACTACATTCCCCTCAGCCTTCTGCTTCCCAATCGTCAGGTCCACACCTCCAACGTTAAGTATCGGAATCGAAGCAGAAGAAACTGGTCCAACAACTTTCCTCGCCGTAATCCAACAAGACCCAGCTGCCACCTTGTCCATCACAGCACGGCTCCCATCGTTACTCTTGGGCAAAAAAACAGGTACCAAGTTCTGTGATCTAGGCTCGAGAACCGTTCTTTTCACACAGTAGACCTTTCCCGATGATCCACATCTCATCGGAACCTCCTCCGTGTTACATCGTAGCACTCTGTTCTTCATGTCTATGTCGCACTGGTGATTTTGTAAGAAATCCAAGCCAATGATGCAATCGTCCACTATCTCAGCTACAATCACCTCATGTTTGAAAAGAGTCTCACCGATCGTAATCGAAACTCCCAACTCCCCCTTAACTGGTATGCGCTGGCCGGTAGCAGTCGTTAACTGTAGTTTAGTTCGCTGCAGAAGTCGGTTCTCCTGATAACTTCCCATTTCGCTTATCAGTCGAGCATTGACCACCGTCCTCGAAGCTCCGGTATCCACAGTTAGTTGACAGATTCTACCATTGACCTCTCCTTCAACTAACAAACTATCTCCGTCCGATATTTGCCTGACTCTATTGATTGGGTTTGCAACATAACCGGCTAACGTCCTCCAGTTCTCCTGCTGCTCATTAGTCGAGACTCCTATGTCCCGACGACCTGTACGCTTCGGGCAGGAACTGCGAATATGCCCCTGTTCACCACACTCGTAGCACACATAACGACGGCCTGTGCGCCCCGAGCAGGAGCTGCGAATATGCCCTCGTTCACCACACTTGTAGCACACATAACGACGGCCTGATCGGTTCGGACAGGAGCTACGAATATGCCCTTGTTCACCACACTTGTAGCACATATAATTGTCACTCCGATTTCTCGGCGCTGACGCTCCAGTCACCACAATCTCCCTGAGACGACTGGAACGAGGATCCTGACGTACAGCTTCCACTTCCAATGCATGAGCAACAGCGTCCCTGAGTGTAACATGGTGCCCAAGTCGCACTGCAGCTCGCACCTCCGGGTCCCGTATCCCATCCGTAAAGGTCTGCAGGAGCATGTTATCGATGACTGCCGGTGACGACTGAAAAGCCTTCCGCACAAGCTTCTCCACTTCCACGGACCACTGTTGCAGACTCTCGTTAGCATGTTGGCTACGTTCCTTCAACCGCGCCCGATACACGTGTTCCATATGTCCATCGCCGAATCTAGCCTCCAGAGCTCCAAAAAGATTGTCGAACGACAGGTTTCCTCCAGCACCCACGGCTTCTAGTACTGCGAGAGCCTGTCCCTGGAGTGCTAATATCAACGCAGGCTCCGCCTCCTCCTTGCCCCAGCCATTAACTTTCATCGCCGTCTCAAATTGTAGCTTAAAGGCGGGCCATGACGTCAGTCCATCGTAAACCGGAGTCTTCACGCCTTTTGGTTGAATGGGTGAGTCAAAAACAGCAGCGACACGGCTATGAGATTTGCTTTGTTCAACCTCTCGCCGGATTTTGGCGAACTCACCCTCCACACGATCAAACCTCCCTTCGAACTCGCCCTTCACACGATCCAACCTCCCTTCTACGGCTTCGACTCTCTCCACTGCCTGTTGCAAGCCTTTCGTAATATCTTTATGAAGCGCCTCCTACATTGTGCGCATTTGGTCTTCCTGCCGGCGCGCCTGTTCCTCCTGCCGGCGAGCCTGCTCCTCCTGCCGGCGAGCCTGTTCCTCCTGCCGGCGAGCCTGTTCCTCCTGGCGGCGAGCTTGCTCTTCTTTCATTGCGCGCAGTTCGTGAACCTGTTCCCCCTGCCGGCGAGCCTGGTCCTCCATCATGCGCTGGATTTGATAGAGGAAATTTCCTGGGTTCTGCTCTGGAGTGCGCTGCACTTCACCCCCCTCAGGTCTTCTCTCCGGGGTTCGCTGCACCTCAGTAACAGGGGCCGCACCTTCCTGCCGCGCCTCCGACATGGCCCGGGTGGTGACACCCTTTAGCTCCTTTGGCACCAGCGGCATCTTACTCCAATCCCACTTCTGACACCAAATGTTACGAGCGACGGGTTCCGGGATTGGAGTGAAACGCTAAGTCCAACTTTACAGAGTTTATTTGGGATACACTTACAAACGGTCCACCTCGCAGAGGTTCCCCTACACGGTTCACTTCACCGGGTCCTCCTCGCAGGGATTTCCCGTGCACCACTTACTGTCACTGTTCACAGTCCACTACGTCACTACTGTGACGACACGACATGCGTCACGGCTATGACGTCACGACGTACGACACTATGACGTCACACACTACACTGACACTATGACGTCACGTACTACACTGACACTATGACGTCACGTACTACACCGACACTAGTCTACTCATAGTTCCACTCTTAGCACTTTTCTCTTCACTAGTACTTTTCCACTTCTACTTTTCTTCCTTTTGTTTCGCACTGTTCACCGTTTAACCAAGGACTGCCCATCAGTCGGAATTCGCCGCCTTTTATAGTCCGCAGAATATTCCAGATCTACGAATTTCGTTATTCTTTTCTTTACTCCTTTGTTTTCCTCCAGACATTTCCAACCCCGCCTTCTTTTTTCGAAACCGATCGAAGACACGCCCACTTTTCTGGTTCTTTTCAAATATTCGTAATTTCGCCTCCTTTCTCGAAGTTCCTAGACACGTTCACCTTTTTGTCCCTTTTTAAATATTCCTTCTCTTTCTTCCTTCCAGAACATTTCTAAAAACACTAAAGTCTTGAAATATTTATGGCGCGGATCGGATTCAAACCGTCACCCCCTAGCATGGGAGGCGGAACCTTAGACCGTAGGACCACAGCGATTGTTAATGGCCCGGCCGAATTTTCGAATGCCTTCTTTACGTTTGACGTTTGACAGCGGCCGTAACACTATGTATATTATGTTGTTTCTTTCGTTATTTTTCTTGTTGTCTTTGGTTGGAGTTTTTGGCGGGATTTGAACAGATACGTTTGGAGTCCTCATATTTCATCGAATTTTTATTGTTTATAGTGAGTTTTGGTTCGTAAAATCGGTGTTGTTTTGCGTAAAAAAGTGTCGTGCAAGTGAACAATATACAGTTCAGTGAAATATGATGGTGTGGGTCGTGAACAGGAAAAGTGTTCCGTTCTTTTGTAGCGCGGCAAGCGGTCGGTTCACCTCTTTCCTGTGGACTTCTCTGCGTTTCCTGCGTTTCTCGATTGCCTCCAAAAACTCCAAAGAAGCGTTGAAACGTCGAACACCAACGTTTTATTTGCTATAAATGAGAGTATTTATTCCTGACATCGGTTGTATGCGATACTATAATCGCTTTACCTTGAACTGAACCAAAAAAAAAAAAAAAAATGTCTTTGGTTGTTTATCTTTAGTTGTTGTTTGTTAATTTTTGTTTGTTGTATTTATCTCTGGAAGGGTTAGTCTAATTCCCCACGGTGACCAGCCGGCTTGGGGAATGTTTTTGATTTATGTTGCTTTGTTTTGGTTGTTGTTGTATCTGTTGCGTTCCGGTTGTCGATGTGGTTTGGATGTCATTCCTTGTTGTAGGTGGTGCGATCTGAAAGCGAGTATGCCCTTGCCCTCATAAAAGCAAAAGCATCAACTTTATTGATTTTGCTACGGGAGTTATCTGTTCTATTGAAATCTGTTGGGTTTGGGCCTGGTGACTTGTGATGGTGATCTCTTTCGTTTGTCGTGGGTAGTGCTCGGTTTCACAATTAGCTTGTCGTATTTTATGAATGCGCGGTTTCCCTTCTCCCTTTCTTCCTTTAATCTAGGTTGGAGTTCTTTCCTTTTTGCCAGTATCTCCTTCGGGTAGTCTTCCGTTATGTACTGATCTTTAGTAAAATGTTTCTTTGATTATGAGAATGAAGAAACAAAATAACATTGGACAATGAAATGAAAATAACATTGGGAAGGGAAAAGTAAAGAATAACTCTGTTTTCCGTAACTAGTTATAGGTATGCTGGAAGTATATTAAAATACTCCAAGATCCCGCTGTAAGTTTTCTACAACCTTTGTTTAGGCAATGATACCATATACCTACCGGCGGAAATGTCGTACTTTGGGTCTAAAAAAACCAACCAACTTTTGGTCAGTTTAGTATTTTAGTTTAGTATTATATTGCTTCATTATTTTATCCAATTTTCCGATCTGCATCTGCAGAATAGGTTTTTAATACTTTTTTGGCAAATGCGTGTTTCAGGTCTCCCCAAGTCCAGTTCCCAGTGCAGTTTTCTTTCGATGGAAACCGACCACATTCTCATCTCTTTTTTGTAGTATTAGCACATTACAACAAGGCACATTATTTCTGCATTTCGCTCGTTCTCCTATCCCCTTCACTACAGTACGGACTTAATAATCGCGTCAGTACGATTAGCATCATCGTTGCTGATACGCATCTCTTTTCATTCATACACACGGTTTTACACTAAGCCAGAACGCCGATATAACCTATCGACACGTCTTATGATACAGATAATGCGACCGGGTTTTTCTGGTTTATGAGCATGACAAAGTCCACTGACCCATGACGCATGTTTCCATACTTCCAGAAAGGAGAGCTTCTGGTCAAGGGTCCTCAAGTCATGAGGGGCTACAGAGACAACGCCAAGAGTAACGCCGAAGCCTTCACAGTGGATGGATGGTTTAAGACAGGAGACCTGGCTGTCATAGACGATGATGGAATACTCACTATTGCTGATAGATTGAAGGAGCTGATTAAGGTATGCTTGAGTTTATTAGAGCGCTTTCAAACAAACGACAGCTAGTCTGTAGCTTCCGTCGAATGTAGTTGACCCTGGTGGTTCAATAGCTAGAATCCTGGCTAAACGATTAGCCCTGGCCCACGCGATTTATAACATGACTGTCTACGATCCATTAAAAATTGTGACTGGCGTACTACCTGTCACACTATGGACAGAACTGGGCATTGCTTGTGCAATGTAGATTTATTATGATTATAGTATATTTAAAAATACCACTAACTACCTACCCTTTTGGGGATTATAGTCATGAAGTCATGATAGATCAAAGAAGTACTTTTAGGATGGATACGCGAACATTTCAAACGAGGAAAATACCTAAGTCAAAACAATTGCTATTCAATATTGTCTTTATTATGCCGAAACGTCAGCTATACCTACTTGAAATACGTACCGCGATGACAGTCCAAGTGCGCGCTGGCGCCTACTTCCTGTGTTTTGGATAAATGCGCTTTGGACCTTGGGCAAAGGTCATTAGCAGAAATGCTAATCATTCTTCATTAAATTCCAGGTCAAAGGTTACCAAGTACCACCAGCAGAACTCGAAGGAGTGCTCCGTGATCATCCAGCCATCAGCGATGCAGCGGTCATAGGAATCCCGCATCCGACCAACGGAGAAGCACCAAAAGCTTTTATAGTCCTCAAGAAAGACCACAAAGTCCACGCTAAGGAGATCAGCGACTTCGTCAATGACAAAGTTGCGCCTTATAAGAAAATTAATGATATTGTTTTTGTTGATAGTATACCCAAAAGTGCGGCGGGTAAGATTTTGAGAAGGGAGTTGAAGGAGAAATATTGTTAGATTAGTCTGAGACAATTAAAAATTCGCACTTTTGAAAGAATAAAAAAGACCTAATGCTGAGCGGAGATTTGTTAAAAATTTGACGATGCCTGTTGCGGATACAATTAACAACATTGTATGGAAATTATTACGTATTTATGAAAACTGTAACTGTTATAAAAATCTACTTAGTTGTTTTACCAGGCCTCCGTCACTCGGCCGCAGATACCGAGATAAGAACCTACACTTTGGAGCGTCGTAAGCGATACGCTTGCTTGATTTCTGCCACTCGCTCTAGGCGGCAAAGCGGCAACATCGCATAACGTCGCGCCACAGTCCGGACACTGCATAAAAAAAAATTATTTGACAAGATGACGTCAGCACATGCGAAACCAAAGAAATTGAACCTTATGTGTTCTTCTTAGGTAACGAGTAACCAGTGCGAAGTAACCAGAGGGCGATAGAGGGGGTGAGGTAAAAAGTTGGTGGGAGGAAGGGAGTGTCCGTACTGTATCTAGTAATAGATAGGTACTCTTTCTTATTCTGTGGTCGCGCGCTGTACGAAGTAATAAGCATGCTGTGTCAAGCTTCACTAGATACATTTTTGCGCGTACCGTCTGGTAATAGGTAATTTAAAGCGTGAGAATTTATAGTTTTCTAAGGAAGTGATGTATCTGTTACGAAATAACTACCAAGTAAACGCTGGTTTCACCCTTCGTTCTTGCAAATGAAGGATATGTTATCGAAGCAATCAGGGTAAATTTTTATAACATGTATGAAATCATGTAGAATGTATTTTTATAAAGTTTTTCTATATTCTTAATGTTACAATGTCACAAAGTTTTTATAAATATTCTGTTATGTTTTTGTATACTTAATTAAGTTTAATTGTAACTTGTTGTAAATTTTCAAATTGCAGACTTAAATAATTTGTGATTAAGTATAAGAATTAATTATGTTAGGTTTAGTTAAAAATATTAATGTTTAAGCACAAAATGACTTCATAAAAAAATTTATTAACTCAATAAATATCGAGAATTTGGTTTAATTTGTTAACTTTTTTTTTGACTACTCGTTTAACTTTAATATACATATAACTCTTTCGTCTAATTCAAAACGTTCCTTATTTTTCACTCAACAAATATCAAGTAAACAAAAAATATTTAATTACAAGAGTGAAATAGGAGTACATATTATATGAAAATATGATAGAGGTAGGTAAATACAGGGTGAAATTGATATCATTGGCACCCTTTTAAACTAATAGTCTACCCATCAAACTGAACAACTTTCACTATGGGAGCAAACCCATCGGAGCAACAAAAAAATCAGCAGTTCCATACTAAACACCAATGCCTACGTGACACAAATGTATGCAACAGCAGATTTTTTTGTTGCTCCGATTGGTTTGCTCCCATAGTAAAAGTTGTTCAGTTAGATGGATAGACTCTTAGTTTAAAAGGATGCTAATGATATCAATTTCACTATGTATATAATACTTATTAATAATACATTTATATGAAAATAGTGCATTATCATTTCATTAAAATTTTAAACATAAGCTCAACAATTCGATTATGCTGAACATTAGAGCTCTTTTCTCCATTATTCTTTCTAAATCTGATGGAGCAGAAACAGATACGATAAAAGAAGGATGCAGTGAGCTTAATAACCGGTGGTAGCCACATTGTTGTAGGCATAAGAGATGTTGAAGATGTTTGAAGAAAGTCCTTACTCACATAAACACTTGCGTCTACGTTGATACTCAATAATTATTATGTTTATTGCACTCAGACATATTCTGAAAATTCAGAATATCCTCGTTTAATTAAGTAGTACCTACCGAAATTGTCTAGTGTGAAGGGGAATGACCTTGTCGCCGCATAGGTACCTAAGTATAATGTATAGTAGGTCCTCATCATATAATAAGCCTATATATACGTTCCTGAAAATGGGCTGATAAAACACAGACTGGAGTGGTCTGGCCTCACAGGTCTACAACACTCTAAGAAAATATGACAACTCGTGTTTCAAAGTTCATACTGAACTACAGCAGGAGCACGGCTCGTGCCATCGTCGAAGCCCTCACCGGGCACTACACCACATCACATTGATGCACAAAATGAAGCTCACCACAGATCCCAGCTGCCGAGCGTACGGAGAGGATGAAGAGACTATGGAGCATATTCTTTGTGACTGTGATGTCTTGGCGGCAAAACGCATGTGCTTCCTCGGAAATGGATACCCAAAACTGGGAGATCATAGGTTACCTCCCCTTAATGGTATTGCCTCCTTCATTGACCACGTATTTGAAGGGTGAAGAAAGCAAAAAGTATTGGGGCTAACACAAAAGATCTCAGTAAGTATTTTCCAGTTTATACTTTTTGGTCTAACTCGATTAATAGTTAATCTATTTATGAGTGTGTGACTGTGGATTGTAGAGAAAACGTTTGGGAATTGTTTTTGATGTCATTATATGAATTATTCCATATCTTGGCCATAATTTTAGGTAAACATTAAAAAAAGAATTTTGGGGTTAAATGTTCCGTTGCTATGGGGCTGGTTGTGCCGCGTATAAATCAACCCCAACATTACTTTATTTTTTAGTTTCAGGTATTCTGGACATTTTGAACTGTTTGGAAGTAGACAATCATCCAGTACCATCGATTTCTAATCAAGAGGAACACATAACAACATCAAACGAAATGAAGACATTTACAGATTTTTCCCTGTAATCATTAAATAGCTTTTTCAAGAAGCTATGAAACGAAGGATTCTACAGGATGATGATATGCTGATTTCAGATATAATTTTGTTTTGATTTCGCATATCTTAATGCGTTTGAATTTTTTCTGTCTTTAAGACCATTTTATTTTACATTCATATACTGATATGATTAGGATAAGTAAAACTTACAATAACTTATTAAAATTCAATAAAACCAGTATCTTATTTCATACCAGGTAACTGAAAACAGACCAAGTAAACACACGGAACAACCAGCCTCAACAAGGGAACAACCAGTCCCATTTTGAGGTTCGTTGTTCCTTTCCGACTTGTCTTAGAAAATCGATCCTGTGCTAAAAAGTACTAAAGCGTACGATAGATTATCGACATACTAATATGCAGCGATAAATGCCGCTTGAACTCATGTAAGACTCATATACATACGACTTACTTTTCATACACATTTTTGCAATTGTTTGAAAATCGGAACTATCAACCCCGCTCTCCCCTACATAAGTTAGAAAAACTCACATGCATGTCGTTCGTGCGGATTCGAACCTGGACCTCAAGATTGAGTTTCCATTCCTCGACGCTCTCACTGCAGTGCTCTCTCAGGACAATGGGTACCTACATACAATACATGCCTCGAAATTGAAGCATGCATGTTTCTTCACGATATTTTCCTTCACCGAAAATCCAGTTGTGTTACAAATAAAAACTCAGATTTCGCATAATCTGCCGAGAATAATGACTATTTTGTTCTAAAAATAGATTTTGACGTGTGAATTAGATACATAAATAGTGAATAAGAATTTACTACTCTGTTGAATAATGATGTTGATGACGCGTCATTGCCATATTTGTCGATGGAGCCTGGACGATGATCTCAGGTAGTCATTATAATACTCTGTGATCTCAGTTCCACGTAATTCTGACACCAGCATTAGTCAAGAGAAGTTGAGAGGTCAAGTTTAAGGTCAACCCGCAAATGTTTAATAATTCATACAAACCACAGATGCAAACGTTAAAACCACGATGGAGCCAGAATCCTTAATAAACACTGAGATTGTTCTCAAAATGTGACCATTCCAATTTCTAATGTAAATATAAATAATAATATTTCTTATGCAAAATAATAATAAGAAATAGGTACCTCGTACAGACCAAAAAAAAATCTTTGTAACCTATTAGAAAATGTAGAAAAGATTTTGAGAGTTTAGTGTTAAATCAAATGACGATCGTTTAAATTAGGGTTCCATTGGGGTTAATTCCGTGGCCTACAATCCACGAATATTCAAAATTGTGTGAACATTTTCCATATTTATACTTACTTGTACTCTACATAATTATTTAAATCTGACATTGCTATTTTTGTATAGCAAATTATTACCTGATTAACTAGGTAACCTACCTACTATCACCATTTTAGTTAGTTACCAATGACATTCTTTGTTACAATACAAATATAATTACATTCTGTCTATGGTCCTTCGAGCCGGATACACTCGCGATCCGTTACGATGCTTTAATTTTTAGAGATAATAAAAATACTTTTGTCACACGAAAGTAAAATGTCAAAAAACCACAAGATCCTGTTTACGAATACGTTGAGACACAAACAAATCAGCCATTCGACTAACCGAGATCAACAAAGATATTTAAATGAGTTTGAATTTTTATTTAAGTCGACTTATAAAAAACTTGGCGCCATGTTTTGACAAAAACCCATCTTAATTATGTTGCTCTTCTGAGATTATTTAAAGTAGGTTGTTAACATTTTTTTAACACAGAATGTTGGAAACATTCTTACATACTAATTCAAGAGTGTCGCTATATAATACAAAAAATTTCGATGATGGAGCCTGGAGCCTTTTTGCATTATGCTTAAGACTATTTTCCCCGAGGGGATCATCATTATATATGATCATCTCAGCCGATGGACGTCCACAGCTGGACATAGGCCTCCCCCAAGGATCGCCATAGCGACCGGTCCTGCGCTGCCCTCATCCAACGGGTTCACCAGCTCATCTGTTCACCTTACGGGCCTACCCTGTTGGTTGTGGTAGCCGAGGGGATAGTCGAAGATATTCTGAAAACTCGGAACAGCCACGTTTCACTAGTAGTACCGAAACTCTGTCCAGTGTGAGACAGGTAGTGAGCCGAACTTATAACGAACAGTGGGTACAATACAAATGGAAGCATGCAGGTTTCCTCACGATATTTTCCTTTACGGTTTTATTTAACTATGGTGAGGAAACGTGGACCCTGACGGTGGGTCATCAGATCAAAATAGCTCGGTGACCTAAATGAAAAGAGCTCTGCAATGCTTTAAATGCTCACTATTTCTCTGAGAGATCACATCAGGAATTAGGTTATAGAATATTCGTCAGAAGAGCTAAAGTGGTTGATATAGCTCTGAAAACTGGCAAGCTGAAGTGGCAATGGGATAGCCATATCTGTTGGAATGGCTAACAACCGATGCGGAGTCGAATATAAATTGTCTGGCATACCTAATGTGGGATGACCCCCAGAGCTGGACCAACGACCTGAGACCGGGGAGCGAATGGATGAGGAAGGACATGGATAGAGTCATGTCGCGCGCATTGGCTTCAACGTAACGTGGCTTTTAGGTAGGTAATAATGCTGATTACGCACACGAGTGCGTTTTACTTTACATAACCTCATTAGTGCGGTATGTTATGAAACGCATGAGTGTTAGTCGTTACAGTCTCGGCTCGTATGACAGCACTCGCCTGCAGCTCGTGCTGCACTCCCGCCTCGACTTGGTAATGACAAACTTAGCTCACTTGGATAATGAACTAATGTAGGTTCTATTTGTTGCAGAAACTGGAAAGTATAATATACACAGATAATATAGTAACTATTTGTTTTGATTATGTCATAATAACATTATACAAAAACGAATGAGTCGAAATGCTTATTTATAAATGATCTAGAATCTTCAAAACATGTAAACAAAATAATAAAATGAAGTTACAATAAAAGAGAGGAATTTCACATGTTTTGGAAGCATCTTGTTTTTGACAGAAACCGGTTCGAAACCAACCAATAAACTTGTAAACAGAAACGTGTATAGGTAGACTAAGATCCCGTTGTAAGTTTTATACACCCAGAGTTTAAGGCATTGATACAATATTCCAGTGGTAATTTCATAGTTTATGGGTAGTCTGAGGTTTAAAGATCCTAAATAAAAACTAATGTTGCCACTCGGCAACAATCGATTGCCAAATTGCTGTTCCTGTTATGTTAGTGCATTATAAAATATTAAAACCTTTCCAGAAGAGATTTAAATGTGAAAAAATCGTCAAAATAAGTCCAATATATTTTGAGTTGGTATATCTTCTCCATTCACACAACCGAAAATAACGTGGCAACTGTGACCATTTTTACGCAGGCAATCCAATATTAGCGAGTAGATAAACAAGGAGCAACATTTTTGCCAAGGGATTGCGACGTCGAAATATTAGACATAAGTAGGTATTAGAAATTAAATGATCTATCGCGTAGATCGTTCCGCCAGTTCACAGTTTAAAAGTGCGATGGTAACTTAATTGTATGTAGGATTCTTTCCACTGACATATGTGCCATTGCGCC
Organism: Agonopterix subpropinquella; assembly: GCA_922987775.1. Lineage (NCBI taxonomy): Eukaryota > Metazoa > Arthropoda > Insecta > Lepidoptera > Depressariidae > Agonopterix > Agonopterix subpropinquella. The sequence continues at coordinate 35,847,179 of OV277694.1, read as the reverse complement.
TAAACATATGGGCGTGGAAAACTTGTAACAGGATCTGGGTGTAAGAATAATAAGAACAAAATTTAAATAAATTCGGAGACAGTCTGCCCGGAACTACGTCGCGACAGAAAATATATTTATCAATTTATTAATTCAAGATAAAAAAATCAGTCTCGTGAGCATTTTTTTTTCATCTCAACATTTAAATAAGAATTAACTAGTTCTTTAAATTACTTAACGATTTTGAATTTATAAGGTCATCGTTTGTGGTCAAACGATTGATAGTCGAAAACAACATTGTTAGTTTAATTAAAAAATTTAATTTTAATACAAAATGACCTGCCTTGGACTTGTAGTTAATATACCTATGGATCTTTGATATTTTATATTTATCTAAACTATTATAAAACTGTAACAGAAGTGTGTCTGTACATTGAAGATATTTACAAAAAAAAGATTACGATATGATTTTTAGATGTCCCTGATTCCAAATCACCAATTTTTGGATTTTTTGTTTGTCTGTTTGTTTGTTTGTTTGTTTGTTTGTTTGTTCGTTTGTTTGTTTGTTTGTTTGTTTGTTTGGGTGTATGTTTGTTCGAGTATCACGCAAAAACTACTGACCGATTTTGATTAAACTTTTTTGTTTGATAGCTTATCATCTGACTTAAAATCTGGCGTATAATTTATGCGGACGAAGTCGCGGGTAAAAGTTCGTATCTTATAAAGCTGTAATTTCTACTACCTGTTTCTTTACCAGGAAAAGAAAGAGCTCGAGAAAATATCTAGACCGGTAGTTGTTTCAATCTAAAATGTTGCTCCAAAATGTAATCGTGTGTTACAAATTAAAGGAAATATTTAATTACAGTAATATTTACATAAGAATGGTATATATAACTATTAAATAAATCAAAACCTATTATTATTATTATTGGTGGTTGGGCTATTGCAAGCAAGGGTCGTTGTGTAACACTGCGACCATCGCTGATCTTTTGTGTTCGCCCCAAGCTCACCCATATTTTACGCATACCTCCGAACTTACGGTATTTTCTTTTCATTCTCGGGAATGCAGGTTTCCTCACGATGTTTTCCTTCACCCCCGAGCTAGTAAATGATAAATACAACCGTACGTAAATTCTGAAGAACTTAGTGGTACAGGCCAGGAATCGAACCGCGTCCTCATGATTGAGGCGCTAGCTCTCTTCCGTATGGGCTATCAAAACCTAACCTAATATAAACACAATTTACAATACTAAGCGGTACTTTGAAAGCTGAGCTTTATCTAATTGTGGTCAGTCAAAGAGCCCGCCTCGGGTCGAACCCGGTAGAAAAGTGCCCATCACGCTCGTGGCGTTTCCACGCTGTATAGCTATGGAAATGTGTTGAACCAGGTGTGTCAAGATAGACAGTTGAAGCTACGAAAAATCTAATCAAATCAAAATGTTTAGTCGCCATAACATAGTAGTTAGGTGTTACAATAATAATGGTTAAGTATCTGGAAAGCGTCAAGTCAGTCAAGGCTGATAAACCTTATCACTGTGCAATGCACGCACACAGAGATAAGTTGTATGACGCCTAACGCAAACCAACATAAGAAAGTTGGCCCGTTTGTTTTAGTACGTTAGAAGCGTGAGGCTCTATCTTGACATATACGTAATCGTACTTTTGTTTAAATAATTAACTTTATAACGTTAACATAAACAAAATAAAATAAATTTAAATAATACCTAACCTAATCGAACTTGTGGAAAAAAAGGAAAATAGAGATCCAAAACAAATGTGTGTATGTAGGTATATTGTAACAAATGGTATAAAATCTTAGATTAAAATCTTTTCGCTTACGCTGAAAGATGGAGCCAAGAAATGAGAGAGAGGGATAGCCAGTTATAAAAACTTATGTTAACAAAAAAGACACAAATATTATTTTTTGTTTCGGTCACCGTGGCCGGTTTTTTTGTTTGGCAAGATGTCAAACCATTGTCAAACCTATGGAATGTTGATGAGGTTGATGACATCTTGCCAAACAAACCGACTTTTTGTATGCCTTTTTTGTATGATGTATAGTGACAGTAAAACAATAATTATAAATAAAGTGACTTAAAACTAAAACTGTAACACCTAAAAAAAAAACAACTCAATATAAAAAGTAAATAATATAAAAACAAAAAAAACTTAGAGAAAAGGGTAAATGAGCCAGATGATGGGAGCTCAGCCTGCAGATGGAATGCCGATCGTAGGTTCATCGGCAGACCATCTGGTAGAACACTCCATCAGAGCTGCCTGCCGTGCGGGAGTGTGACCAGAAGGTTGGCGGGGTTGCTCTTTGGATGGCGATGCCACAGTATAAGAAAGAGTATCTATGAAAATTTTTCCGATGCAAGAGGATCGGCAAAATTGTCATAGATCAAGCAAGAGCGCAATAACGTCTGTCAGCATTACGTCAAACTAAAAAACCGTCAATGCATTGGGACCTGACCCGATCTAGTGTGCGAAGTACACATTTTCCGCTTCGTTGCGGCTCGTCATAATATGCGCTTACCTTTAACGTGACGAAGGATCCAGCAGGACTGTCAAGTGTCAATCACACTAAATTAGCTTTTAAAGTAACAATAAATATGTTGATATTAAATTAACGGTTATGTTGTTATGACCATATCACGCAAGCTTACCTCGTACGTCAGAGTGACATCGTAATCTTACCTTATGACTCGACGAGGTCGGCATTCTTGTCGCCTACTCAAAATATCTTTGGTTTCTTTGGATTTCCGAATGGTGGTTTTTTCTATCAATGTATTATCCAACCACTTTGAAATGTAGGCCACTTTGGAATCTTGTCTAAATCACCTGTTGTCTTACCAGGGCCTATAGACAAAGTAACATTTCTATTGGCGTAGACGCTAGTAGAAATGACACAATGTATGGATTTGAAATTGGCGATCGAAACATTTTGACGTTTGCTTTCTCCACCATACGTCAAATCCATACATTTTTTCCGTTTCTATTAGCGTCGACGCCAATAGAATGTCAACTTGTCTAGGGCCCCTGTAGTATATTAGTTAAGCCATTAGGGCTTGAAGTGTCGTGACAAGAATCGAGAAAGATATGCTCTAAGATCAAGGACCTCTTTTAAGTTGGTTTGGTCATGTGGAGAGGATGAGTGACAGCAGACGTACGAAAGAGGTCTATTGTGCAAAAGTGTCGGCAGACGTACTCTGATCAAATCGGTTACGTCATACAAAGAGGTGTAGTGCGGGGTACTCGAAACCTGCGGGCATGTATGAAGAGATGTATGGATGTGAATGAGGTGAGAGAGGTTTGTAAGGACCGTAGCAAATGGCGCGCCTTGGTCTCTGCCTACCCCTCAGGGAAAGATGCGTGATAGAGATAAATAGGGCTGAAGTGAATTATACTTACTTTCCTACGACAAGGATCAAAGGTGGCCTACAATTAAAATGTGTTGACTATTTCATGCTCTCGATAAAGTTCAAGCTTCAGAATTTTGTTGTTATTCAAAATTATGTGCAAAGTTCGAAAACTTTCGACTTCGAATTATTACTGTTACTGTTATTATTTCGTATCCTTCGAAAACAGGCAGGACAAAGATGTCGCTTCGTGTTATCAAAACGTCTGGAAGAGCTACGTCCATGCAGGAACTAATTAGTGACCTGCGACTCTCACATCTACATAAAATTAATGTAGGTGCCAAACAAATGAAATTGTTATTTCATTTGTTTCGAACATTAAAAAAATTTTATACAGAGTGTAACAACACAAACAACTCCCTAGTAATACTTAAAGGGATACTTCAGACCATCAGACTGAACAACTTTTCGAGAAAAGAAATCTGCTGTTTAATGCAAAACTAACTAGTACCGATTGGACTCAAAATTGTATGAAACATTAGATGTTTCACCTTTGTCTCTTTGTGTTAAATATTACTAAGATTTTTTGTTACACCCTGTAGATATATCTTGGAAACTAAAACCCACAACAAGGTCCTTTTTCCAGACAACGATGAATAAACAAAGAGGTTAAGGCCTAAGGCCCAACATTGACCTTTTCGACACTGATAAGATAATGTTATTATCATTTACCGGAATCGGAAAAAGAACATATAAATAATTAATAATACTTACATCACAATTCGCGGCCTCAATAAAGGATTCGTAGTTGGTCAAACTATGGTCATCATTAGAATCAAAGCACATAATTATTATCGACTATTATAATATTTATTTACAGGATTTTATTTGATTTTACCGATACTGTCCTAGTAGTAGAATATAAGAGCCATTCATTATTGTAGAATAGTTTCAGATTTTTACTCCAGTATTTTCAAAGCTAGAAAGCCTTTTTTACAGAGGACTTGTTTAACATGGGGATGTTAAACAAGTCATCTGTAAAAAAGGTTACTATAAACTCGATGATTATTTGAATGACCAAAATGTCTGGTCTTGACAATTTTACACTATGTAATGCAATATTGTATTTTAATTGTACTTTGTACATTTTGTTTTGTTTAAAAGATGTGTGTTGTAGAGTTTGTGACCGCATCTTCTCTCATCGGAACACCTTCCGACGCGGTGGTAGAGTCAAAAAATGACGTCAAAAAGCTATATATGTGATATTATTTGAAGAACGCGTAATTGAATAATTAATTTTAATTAGAACGAAGACTCTTCTTAAGGATATTTGTGGTTTTAATTTTCTTCTTAAATGATAGTAAAACTTTATTTCTCTAAAAGTATACAATAATTTAATGAGATCTTAAAGATAAAAAAGGTCGTCGGATGCGTCCTCGCGAGACATGGTGCCAAGCATGCTGGCAGCGTTCCCCCTTTGAACAGCCAGGCTGAGTCGTTGGCCAAGGAAGCTGCCAGCTCTACGGTCACCGGTGGTCTCGCGGAGACGCACTGATATTATTTTGAATAAAACATTTTGAATTTGAATTTGAAATTGAATTTAATTGAATTTGAATTCCCACCTCCCCCCACTCCCCGTTCTAACTCTGCTTTTACCGTATATATCTGGAGATACAAGCATTGTTAGGGAGCGTTCCCATACTATGTGACCCGTTTAGGAGGTCTTCAAAATACCACGCAAGATCACAGGGGCGGGTTTTCGTATATCCTAGAAATCTCGCGCTTTTTCGTGCTAGACATACAGAATGGACGAAAGAATAAGGGTCCCTTGTTTGACTACGGAACCTTAAAAAGTGTTGTTTCCGCTTAGAATGGAACACCCCATTAAAATGATTGTTTCATTATTCTGAACTCTATAAAAAGAAAGAAATTAAAAATTAATTCTACGGTTCGATGCCCAGTAATTATTGTGCAATAACAACATTTCTCTGATTGAATAAGACGTTTTCATCAGTTCCTTGACCAATCGAGTCGATCTAGCCTTGACATCTTTATAACAAGGCAATTCATCTATACAGGATGTAATCTTATATTTAAAGGGGTGATTTAGACCATCAAACTGAAAAACTTTCACTATGAAGCCAACAAATAGAGAAATAGAAAACTATTGTTTCATTCAAACCTGCTCGACTCAAGTAAATAAATATCAAAAATAATAAAAGCGGTCAAGTGCGAGTCGGGCTACTCGCGCACCGAGGGTTCCGTACCACACCACCGCAGAACACAACATTATTAACTTAGAAAAAAATACTTTTTTGTCCGGGACCTTTAGTGCAAGACCGACTCACACTCGGCCGGGTTTTTAGTAATTTTGTTGTTATTTTGTAGAGTTCGCTCTATAATCAGACTAAGTTTGACGCTTCTATGTATTACCGTTTGTACGACAGAGTGTGAAGAAAAAACGTTGATAAAAACTAGTTTCTTGTTGAGAACCCTCCTTAATTTAAATTTTTATTATTTGTTAACAAATCCGCCGTAATAACGCATAATCTGAGAAAATTTCGACTATCCAGCTATTACGGTTCATAAGTTACAGCCTAACGGACTTGACGTCCTTATAGGTAGGACAGACGGACGGACGGACGGATAACTTAGGCTTAGTAAAAATGATTTATGTCTTGCAATATGGGACTCATAGGCGTGTTAATAGCAATAATTATCTTAAAGCTAAAGTGTTAGTATTATCATGAAGGTTGTTACAATGCGTAATGTAGAGACAGTCCAGTCTGTCCGCTATCATGCTCAGGATGGTTTTGGGGCTGATCCGCACCCTGCGCACCAGCACAGGGAGGCGGGCGGCGCGCTTGCGCATTGTCGTGTAAAAAGTAAAAACAGTCGACGTGCGCCGCCGCGAACATTCCCGAGGCGCTGCAGTACCGGGGTAGCCCCATCAGCACCTTGAACGCTTTGTTATACTGAATACGAAGGGCTCCATAAGATTTCTTCAAATATGTCGCCCACAGAGTGAAAGGGACATCCCGGCCGGCCCGCTCTTGTATGCTAAAATGTACCCAATTTGAATTCAATGCTGATCTTGAATATCCGTGTGCATGTCAACGCCTTCTCACATTCTTCATACCAAAAAGGATACAGACTAAAAACCCCAAAAATCCCAGTCTTTACTAAAAAAGACTCGTTTACGTTCACGGATCTGTCGTCGTCAGAATAGGTAATAAAAACATTTTGTTTACATTCGTAATGAATCACGAAAATCCCGAGAAAACCGCATTCTTCGCCGCGTCCTTCATAAGGCCGCCCACATACGAGCGGATAGTAGACGCCGAGTTTTTGTGACAGTGACTCCATGTTTAAAGAGACGTTTAAATATTATAATGATGTGCTAATTGATTGGATATAAATTGGTGTAGGTTGGTAGCGTGTAATATTTGAGTTATGTTGTAGTCACAATTTAAAGCATAAATATTAAATACTTGAAGGTATTCAGATTAGGTATTTTGAAAGGTTTTGTGAATAGCAGTGAAAAAAAATGTGACACTGAACAGCTTTCTCTATTACAGCATTTATTAATTTCGGTATACAATATTATATACAGGGTCCTTCCGGGTAAAAATGAAAAAAAAGGGTCACGTAGTATGGGTACGTTTCCTATAAGTTTTACCCTGTATAATAAATATTCTGGAGTCTGTGTGTTTTGTTTATTTTCAAGCTGGCTCAAGATCGCATTCGATACGCATCGCATTCGCATACGCATTTTTTGCTTGTTTGTCAATTTAAGAAGTAATTTTAAACAGTTAATGAAACTTATTTTTGGCCATTTTTGGCTTGTTTCTATTGCTGCTTAGTAAGTCTACTCATCTACTACATCAAATTAGAAAAAAACTATTGTTAATTTACACAACATATTTAAAATAATACAAACAAAAGCTACATAAAAGGATCGACCTATAAATTCTCCTTCTTATACCATCTTTTGTTTACAAAAAAAGTATCACATCTAAAATATTCTAGAACGAGATCAATAACCGATCAAAACAAAACAAAAAAAAGGTCTTATCAGTCCAAAACATCGGTCGCAAGTGTGTGGCCAGCCGGCTTTGAATAAAAACAACTGACCAAGAAGTTAGCGGCCAGTCGAGAGCGAGTTGCGAAACGACGACGTTCAGTTGTATATCTTTGTATACTTTGTATTATTTTCGTGTATTTCATAACTTTAATAAAATGGTGTCGAGAATAGCATGTATTTTGTTGTTGGTTGGAGTTGCAAGCGCTGCTACTTGGATGGGGAAATTACCGATGAAGCCTAGAGAGTTGGGTAAGTTATGTTCTTTTTTATATGCTTGTGCAACGTCTCTGGCCACCCCGAAAGGGGTTTTGGTCGTGAGTTTACGAATGTGTAATTGGTTATATTATTCGTGGGATCCTTTGCCCTGCAGTGGGATCCTACAGGCTATAACTTACTGGTTATACTCGAAGTTCATTAATTGGATAAAACGAATGTTAAACTAATAAAAAGGCTTTGAAATTGTAATGCCCTTAGATTTTTTTTGAGCTTTTTATAAGGCAACCTCTAGGAAAATAATGCGCAAAACCATTTGATACCGTTTTAAATATTTAATTAGTACTGTACACATTTTGGAAAAGTCTGAATAATTTTCAGGAACTCAAGTAAAATTTGTCGTTTAATTATGTTTCAAAATTAATTTAATGACAGATTTTATATTAACATCTCTAAAGTTTTATTACAGTTTTATAATTTCTGTGTTATACTTTGGTACCTATATCTGTTTCCCATTAGAAGAAAGCAGACAAAACAGCGACATAATTGCTTATTAACCATAATAACTAGTCTAAGCATCATTGTAATAAATATTTGTTTAAAAAATCTTCTAGATGGATTTCTTCCCATGCGATATTTTGTAGTAGCTTTTATTTCTTTCATAAGACGCTAATCAAAAGAACATTTTGTTGTCAACAAATACAGTATAGAACTCTACGAGTAGTATACAGGGTGTAACAAAACACCCTAGTAATACTTTAGGGGGTGCTTCAGACCATCAAACTGAACAACTTTCACTATGGAGCCAAGATCGAGAAAAAATTAAAAAAATCAACCGTCTCATACACTTTAGTAGAGTCGGTAGTCGGTACTGAAGTTTTGTATGGGACAGGAGATTTTTTTTATTTTTTCTCGATGTTGGCTCCATATTGAAAGTTGTTCAGTTTGATGGTCTGAAGCACCCTCTTAAGTATTACCACAGAATAGGTAATAGTATAATAGTTCTACATACAGAACGGCCACTCCCCGCCCCCCTCTGACTTCAGATACCTCACCTCCCCTCACACTCTCTGTGGTAACTTGAGGGAAGCCGAGCAAGGGAATGCAGTCAGGCGCGCGCACCCGTTGGATTTGACTACATAAAATATATTTTATTTTTCTCCACACAATAAAAATAAACGTTAAAATATCGCTAAATTCACATTTTCTGTGATTCTTTAGCTTAAAAACTATTTTTAATAACAGAATGAACTATAAAAAGTAACGAAATGTATAATGTAGTTCATACGATGCGTGTTAAGTCAACCCTACACATTTGTCATGCACAATTTTTGCAAAGTGCGCATGTGCGAACGTCATCATGTCAAATCTAAAACGTTGTTTGAAGTGCCGGACCTGTGGTATTACTAGGGCGTTTTGTTACACCCTGTATACTATAACCTATTCTGTGACTCTAGGTAATGCACATGGCGGTAAAAGTACGTCTTAAATTCCATACTGACACGCCTGTCGCTCATTTCTGTCCGTGGTTTGCTCAATTCTTGAATAATTTACATTCATTACAATAATACCAGGTTAAATAATTTGAATACATTCAATCGATGTCTGCAACGTTACGACTGTATCGAATATCGTGGGATTACCTGTAATTTGAATTCAATTTACATGTTGTTGAGTAACTTTTTTCGATGAGCTTTCTGGGTTAATTGTTTAATTTATAGTTTTGGTTTGTCGGTTGAGGTTGTAAAAGAATGAAAGGCGGATGTTAAATTAGGAAAACCCAAACATTATTCGTGGATTCAATTTAATTAGGTTTTACAAAACTGGTATCCGGTGGTCCGGAAGTTGGTTACTAGTTTTGACAAAGTTTCTGACCATTTGGGAAGGGGAAAACAGCATCAATTAATGAAATTAAATGTATGTGTTGTCGTGAGTAATCTCAAAGGGTGAAGTAAAACATCACGAGGAAAGCTGCATACGCATTGGGCACGCGTGGCGGACTAATACCCATACACCCTCCCTGAGGGTAGGATTGTGCCCTACAGTGGGTATATAGACTGATGATTCCAAGACGTTGAAATCAATGCTTATGCTTTAACGTTATAGGTGCTTTAGTGTAAATTAGTCATTTTCTTCCGGTGGGTGTTGAATAAGATGACTAAGGTAATAGTCTTGGGCTTCACTATTTAGACTAAGACCAAGACCACTTATACAGGTTGTAAAATTAAATGGGATAGTTAATTAAAGGGGTTGCTGCAGACCATCAAACTGCACAAGTTTCTCTACAGGACCAATTTCGAAATCGAGAAAAAATATCTGCTGTATGGGACAGCAGATTTTTATACATTTCAGACGAGTCATGTTCGCAGTTTTGTACGGGAGAGCGGATTTTTTTTTCGCGACTTCAGTGTTGGTCCAATAGTAAAAGTTGTTCAGTTTGACGGTCTAAAGCACCCCTTTAAGTAACTGTCCCATTTAATTTTACAACCAGTATAGTCCAGTTAAACTTTAGAAAATGGTTTATGTGAACGAAAGACTGTATAACATGATGATTCTATCTACCCAAATTAGCTATAAAGAAACTTCTTTTTGTATTTGTAGAAACGTTTAAGATCACTTCAAAAGGGTTTTTATAACGATGTGTGTTTCAAAACAAACAAAGTCTAAGGTTGAAAAAACACGATGCCCTTTCCAACATTACAATAACAAATTTTACAACCGAAACATTTACATATATGGATAAACAAACAAAACTTGATTGTGTTTTCGTTTTACAATCCTGTTTTCAAGATAACAAACATCTAATCTACAGGTAGGTACAGTCAAAATCAAAAGTGACGACGAAAGATAATCTTTCAAAATTATTATCTGATATCATAATTTTGTTAGCTTTCGATGAAATTCATTCAACGCGCTTTCATGATTCATGACGTCCCAAACATGGTAAATGATTGACTTATATTGTTTATTTTGATAGGGACTACACAATTTGCACATGCTTTGATTTAACGTTTGCGATAATATCTTACCTAAAGTAATTAATATTTAATTATGCCTGCGTTGATTTGTTTAAGATTAATTTAAATTAGAATGTCGCTAAAGTTCATTGACTTTTGCTATTGACTGTACCAGTTTCAAATCATCATCATCATTAGCCTTTCTACGCCCAACTGCAAGAGACGGTTTTCTCTATCGAATGGGAAATTTGGCCATCTGAAGTTACCAACTGCTTAACGTGCCTTCCGAAGCACGAAGCCAACACTAAATCGGTCACCCACACAAAGATATTCCAATACCGCAGCACCACTACGACACAATACAGGGTGCAAATATAAATGCGATGCAGTTTAATTTGGTACTTCAGACCATCAAACTGAACAACTTTTACTAAAGGATCAACCTTGAAAACTCGAAAAAAATTAGCTGTTTTATACATATTGGTGGAGTACCTATTGAAATTTTCTATGGAGAGAACAGCAGTAGTTTTTTTTTTCACGATTTGTCACGTTTGTTTATTTGGTCATGGTCTGAAGTATACCTTTGAGTATGGAACGCATTTAATTTTACACCCTGTATAAATAAATAATTTCCCTGTTTCTACAATGTTTTGATACAAAAGCTTGCATCCTCAGCTGAGGTCGCCATTTGTAATCATCGTGCAAGGGCAAGATTAATAAAATTTATTTTTTAAACACATTGTAATTTAACCTTCTCGTAAGGTCGCGTCTTATTCTTTTTTTAAATTCCTCCTGACGCCTTTTGTTAATTTTTTATGTCGTTTCATTTTTATTACGTATAATTTTTTTTATGAAGGCGTTTGAATTTAAAAGATTATTATCATGATAATATTTCATAAACAATTTATTTGCATAAGTAACACACACATAATAATTAAAGTTCACGACAAGTTTACAAAACAAGAATCCAACGAAACATCAATAGAACAACATGTAATTTACAGCAGTAAATAGGTCCCAGCTCAACATAGACCTTGCCCGAAAGCAGGGTGTTGATTTTCAGATGAAACCTTTTCAGTAGTAGGTAGTTAGACATAGTAGAGTTAGATAACACAGAGTAGGCGCTCGCGCATATTTAACTAACCATAATCCAACCGTAAGAAACTTACACCTTCTTGACATTTCCTCACTTGAGTGAAGGACGCTTTTGACATAATTTGTATGACAAAAATGTCAAAAACGTCCTTGACTCGAGTGAGGAAGCCTCAAGGAAATAACTAAAAATACGGGTGTTAGTCCATCTGTCTGTACCACGGTTTAGTACCCGTGTACCAAAGGTGTACCACGGCAGTACAAAGAAGCAGTTTTAGCAAGAATCACGTTACAAGATAAAACGATTCGAAAAGCTGCTAAAGAAACCTTATTTATCAGTCGTTTCATTCTTGCGTTCCAAAAGGAATCCATTTAAAGACAAATTGAAAGTAATCTCGTTTTAAAATCTTCACGTTTCACTTCGCAGTTGACCCTTTTAACAGGGTTTATTTTTACGATCAGTTAAATTTGGTTCGAACGAGGGCGTTTAGGTCAGACCATCATACAATCTCTTTTGGTCCCCATTTCAGAATCTGGGTCCATAAGTTATTATATGTAGGCACTTTTTGTTGTATCACTGGCTTTTTGGTGAAGGAAAACATCGTTAGGAAACCAATATGCTTGAATTTCGAAGCATGTAATGACACCACAGTCCATTAAAAGTGGCGACGGGATCGCTACCTGTAACTCTGGACAAAGTTTGGGAACCGTATCGTTTCCACTGCTGGTATACAGGCCTGCCCTCAGGGCGAGGGTGTATGGACGATAATCTACTGCATTTATTAAGAATTTCTTCTTCAGCTAAGCAGGTTTCATTTTACAGTACACCGCAGAACATTCCTATGGCATGCCACAAACTATCCTTGGCTTTCCTCATCTAGCTGCTCCCCACTACCTTCCTCAGGTCACCAGAGCATCCCATACTATGCCTGCCAGTTCGTGGTTCAAACTACCAATCTATTGCCAGTTCTAGTCATGTCTGCTAAAGAACTCCCAATCTATTCCCAGTTCGTTAGCAGATATGACCAGCCCATTGCCACTTCATCTTGCTAATTTTCAAAGCCAAGTCAACCACTTTAGTCCTCTGACGTCCTGATGTGATCTATCAGAGGAACACCGAGCATAGCTCTTCCATAGATTGCTAAGTGACTTAGAATTGATGGACTAGTCCTATCGTCATGGTCCACGTTTCCCTACCATAAGTCAATTACAGAGAGTTTTGCTACAGCTTTAAGAATCTCTGAAATTAATCATGTAAACGTCTCAACGGAAAATTCTAAGCACATAAAACCAGTTAAGTTAATATGCAAAGTAAAATCATTAATAACATAGAATATAATTCAAATGTTCAAGCTATCCTTAATTAATGGAATATCCATGAATTAATTGCAAATCTTAGGTTTACGGAGAATATGTCTTAACATCGTTAACATTGAGTATGTTTTACAATAAATAAGACAAGATCTTTTTGACGTAGTTACTTTAGTATGTGAATAAACATTATCAATCGTGACATCCGGCATTATTTAAATTATACTCGTATGTGTTAGTAATTTAAAATGCAAAAAAACAAAGGCGTTCAACCAAAAGCTCATACTTATTCCTAACGAATAAAGTATTATTTATTTGTCATTTCTTCACGTCTTGCAACAGAAACGACATGATTCTGTGGTTGAGACTTAGAATGGACCACCACATAACTGTCAGTGGGTATCGTACGAGGAGACCAAGGGAGAAGGTTTCTTATGCAGTGTAATTTTGTGGAGGAGAGGCTATAGCCAAGCCACCTTTTACCACTTTACAGAAATCAGAAACATGGTCGTACACGTCGTTTTATCTGTATAAACCTTCAAATGCTAAAAGTGGGCCTAGTTGCAAGTAATAGCAATGTTTCTGACAACGTTCTGAAAGGTATTATGATCGTGAGTTAATATAAATGTAGATAGTTATGGTTGAAAGGACGGAGATAACATACAATATGCTACTTTTAATAAATCCACGCCTTTATGAGCTAGAGCAAACATTGTTTTACCACACAATCTACAGGGTGTACAATAAAATGGGACAGCTACTCAAAGGGGTGCTTCAGACCATCAAACTGAACAACTTACCAATATCGAAAACGCGAAAAAAAAATCCGCTCTCCCATACAAAACTGCAAACATAACTCGACTGAAATGTATGGGACAGCAGATTTTTTTTTCGCGATTGCGATATTGGTCCCATAGAGAAAGTTGTTCAGTTTGATAGTCTGAAGCACCCCTTTAAGTAGCTGTCCCATTTTATTGTACACCCTGTATGTTACCTTTGCCATGTCCCTATATTTTCATTTTTTTTTCCATACAAGGAGCTAGGAGCCTTCAAAATTATGAAAAATTGTTCAATTTTACCGCTTTGTTCAGACATCCAGAAGCAAATTTAACTATGTAATATTAAAGAATAAAAGGAATACAGACATAGCCAAAGTCTTTCTTATACTATCTATTCTTGAAAGAGTTATTAAAATCGGTTTAGTTCTGGATGAGGAAACAGGGGAATACGAAATCGTGATTCCGCTCATTTTATGTAGGTAGAATTAGTCAGTTGTCACTTTCGCACTGGTAGCTCGGTTATTCGGGAACAGCGCGAAAGCAATACATTTATTAAAACCTATTCTTCAAACTTACAGACCGCCTTTCCTCTTAAGAAGCTGGTCTGGATCCTGCCACCACCATCTAATGACGTTGCTAGAGAATATAGAGGTACCGAGTAACTTGTTATTAAACATATTTTTTCTCTCTTTCCAGCACACAAGCAAGGCTGTTACATAAGCGAGATCAACGATGTGGTGCCGTTCGGCGAAGAGATCTCCCTCATCGGCGCGTGTTACAGAATCGAATGCTCACGGCACATGATCTATTATGCTTCGTAAGTATTACTGTTTAAAATTGAAATTAGATATAATGTATGGAAAAGGCCTTACAAAGCTTATGTAGATACATTCGGAACACCTTGCAGTCGAAATTCGAAACACAAGCAGAATTTTCAAAAGATTTCGTACGAACTCTTGCCAGAAAATCCCGGTAATCATAATCATGGGTGTAAGAGCGTTTTCCCAAGCAGCGCTTTTAGCGTCGCATAACGCTGCACTTTTTTCCATAAACATTTTTTATGGAAAAAAGTGCAATGAAAAGACAGCGCTGCGTTTCCAAAATAAGTGCTGCATAAGAAAGGCTCTGTGTGTGTTACTTAAGCAAATAAATTGTTTATCTACCTATTTCTTTGTCTATTTTCAAAGAGGATGATAGGCAAGTAGGCGTAGGTATTCAAAAATTGTGTGTCCATCTCAACATAATTATAAATAAGTCTTGTTAGAACTTTACCATTGTACCTATTTAACATGCATCGTCATATACTTAAGTATTACTTAACAGGGAACGTCAATTCCCCTTGCATCTGGAATTCCACTGTCTAGGTATATTATAAACGAAACCTGTTGAATAAGGCTTGGCGTCTTTCCAAATAGGTCACGATAATACTGTCCATAACCAGCCTTATGAAATCCCCACCAGTTTCAATCTTCAGTCGTAAAATGAATGGTTGAGATCATTGAGGAGTAGCGTATTGGAATTTTGGTGTTTGAAACGATTATAGAAGTGAAGCAATGCCAATTGTTGCTTTTATAGATGACCGTTTTTCATCACGAGTCCTCTGCTTTAGATGACAGTTAGTCCCGTATAACTGCTATTATATTGGGGTATAAAGGCACATGTGATAATAATCTTGAAGCAATTTTATCACTTGAGTTTTTCTTACTAATATCGACTGCTCTCAAACGGTGAAGGAAAACATCGTAAAGAAACCTGCATACGCTGAAGAAGAAATTCCGATGCGTATGTGAAGTCTACCAATCCGCATTCGGCACGCGTGGTGGACTAACGCCCAAATAACCTCCTGTCTTTGCCCTGCATTGGGACGTATATTATAGGCTGTAATGATAATAAATTTAATCACTATCTTGCCTCCACTTTCTCCGCGTGGTGGAGCATGACTTACACTCTTAAAGAGGCCTACAGTGGGATATATTATAAACTGATGAAATTCTTCGTACATTTTCCTTATACACCAAGTATTTAAAACAAATGTTCCCTCCTTTACAGATGTGGTTCAGTTAACACCGACGATCCAAAATGCTACGTGACAGACACAGATGTCAGCAGACCTTACCCCGACTGCTGTCCAGACATCAAATGTGACTTGGACAATAATTTAGTATAAGGTTTTAATGCGACGAAGCATTGATGGTAATTGTTGGCATTTAAAAGAAGATTTTGAAGAAATGGAGGTGATATTTCTTGGCCTAGAAGGCGGTGCAAGTATTGGAGATTGATATGCTGTGAGATCTAAGACATTAAGATTTCCGTGTGACTAGGATTAACAGTGGTGAACATCCGAAACTGTGCAGAGAAGGAAGCTCGAAGAATTTCTCTAAACTGTCTTGGAAGCCGTGATAAAATTAATTCAAGAATAGAGGAAGAATAGATTAGGCAAGCAACGGTCTCCCTTTCATTACAATCTGTCTGGATAAATGAAAATTTGAAGAATGAAAAAAGAAAGAGATGAGGTAAAAGTTGGTGACTTGCAGATGGCGTTTCTTTAATAGATAACGAAAGGAAAGACTAATAGAGATGGATACAGTTGAGGTCATGTTGAGGTAATAAAGAGAATGTTTTGTTACAAAAATTGGTGAAATACAACGAAGATTACGATTTGTTTAAAGTTTTCTTGGAATAAAAATACGACGTTCAAGCGGCGTTGAGTGACAATGTTTGTAAATAACTGTACTACCTCTGTACAAAATTTGTGAACCCGGCAAGAAATTTTGTCCCTGTGAACTCAATGGGAGACGGAAATTGTACTCGTAATACTGAAGAAGAAGAATAAAATGGATGAATTGTGACGTGAAAATACATTTTAGATTGTCTATTGTGATGTAGAAATCGCGTTTTATGATATTATTTTATTTATGTTCCTACCTAATTACTTCACTATAATTCAAATCGACTCATATAAAAGTTTTTTTACAGGGTGTAACAAAACACCCTAGCACAGATATTAGAATAAAAACCCTAGTAATACTTAAGGGGGTGCTTCAGACCATTAAACTGAACAACTTTCACTATGGAGCCAACGTCGAAATCGCGAAAAAAAAATCTGCTCTTTCATACAAAAGTGCAGTACAGTCTCGACTCAAATGTATGGGACGGCAATTTATTTTTATTTTCTCTCGACGTTGGCTCCATAGTGAAAGTTGGTCAGATTGATGGTCTGAAGCACCCCCTTAAGTATTACTAGGGTGTTTTGTTACACCCTGTATACAGAAAAGTTTCCAAAATAATTATGGTACTGACAAATCTCAAATGATAAATTATGAACTAACACGTTTTGCCAATGTTTAAAAATGTACTGACAATACCTAATCTCAAATGATAAATTATGATGTGAACTAACACGTTTTGCCAATGTAAAAAAATGATTTTCAAGAATATTAACAATTAGGTACCTATTTAATGGTTGTAAAGAATTAATGATACTGAGGATAATTAACCTAATAATGTTGATGTTGAGTCATTAGGTTTTGATTGAAATATGGAAATGCCAACAACGATTACCATTGGAAATGCGTCTTAAAGACTTTTAGATAGAGTTCCTTATAAGATTTGGAGTTAAAATGGAAGCGTAGTCACTGTTTTAACTCTTGAAGCTATCTTGCCACCAAATTGTTAATTATTTATTTTTAGTAAATTAAACTTTATTTTGATAAGATTCTTTTGTTTTTTTTTTGACTACATACAAACTACATACACAATTAGCATTCCAAAATGGTAGACCCAAAAGTGCAATCAACCAAATCAAATCAAAAATGGAGTGTGATTTTTTAACGTCACACGTTCAAATCAGCAGTAGAAAGATGCATAATGTCCATAGTAATTTTGTCATTTTCTACTGCTGATTACAACGTGTGATGTTCAAAAATCGCACTTCTGGAGAGATTTACAAAGAAACCAGAGTAGCCGACATAGCCCAAAGAATCGATAAACTAAAGTGGCAATGGGGGCACATTGCTCGCAGAACCGATGGCCGATGGTGCCGAAGAGTTCTCGAGTGGCGACCGCGTCTGGAAAGCGCAGCGTGGGTAGGCCCAGCAAGATGGACCGACGACCTGGTGAAGGCGGTGGGAACCTGTTGGATGAGGGCAGTGCAGGACATAACGTTGTGGCGATCCTTGGGGGAGGCTCCAGCAGTGGACGTCTATCGACTGAGAGATGACGATGACTATGGAATTAATATCATTTCATCTCACTGATAATAGACATGTCAATTCAGACAAACATTTGCAAAAATTAACAAGAGTTTGTGCATTTACTTTTTTATTAGGTACCTATTGTTTTAGTAGAAAAATATATATCTTCGTTTCGATTCGAACACACTCAATCTTTCTTAGCGGGGCAGTTGATTATTGGATCACAGCAAGAAGGGTAAGGTATGGTTCGGTCGTAGCTGACTTTACACCCATCTGGCACCCCTATGACTCCGCATCTGTGGACAACGAATCATTATCATCATTACGTACAAATCTGTCTCAAATCTACAGGCTGCAACAGAATGGGGTAGTAATATTTAAAGGCGTGGTCTAGAGTTTAGATAAGATCATCAAACTGAACAACTTTCACTATGGGGTTGATAATCGAAATCGCTAAAACACTCTTGAGGTTCCATACATTTCAGTCGAGTAGGTAGAGTAGTTGTGTTCAATACACAGTTGGTTTTTTTTGCGATTTCGATGTCAGCTCCATAGTAAAAGTTTTTAATACGTATTACTATCCCCTTCTGTTATATGGTCCCTGTCTATATGGTCCCTTTTAATATTCTGATTTATCCTTCATGATATTTTGATTGAATCGGGTAGTTACTATCTTCAGAAAAGCATATGGCTTATAGCATGTGGATGGATATCATCTAGAAGACAAGAAAAGACCTTAACTAGGCGAAATGATGGCAGGTGGAGCGAAGCCTTAACAGAGTGGTGGCCGAGATTAGGCAAAAGAGAAGTAGGTCGTCCGGCAGCCAGGTGGGTTGACGAAATTTAGAAAAGTAATGGTAAGACCTGGATGCTATTGGCACAGCACCGAGAGTGATGGCAAAAAATGGGGAGGAAGCTTATGTCCTGCAGTGGGTAGATACGGGCTGTCTATGATGAAGATGACAAAAGACAAAGCTATGAGCGAAGCGGCACATAATCTGTCAAGGGCCCCAACTCCCAATAATAAAGATGACATAGCATAACTTACGTATAAACATTGGTATTTCCGTCTGATTTACAATTATACTCTGTACATTGCTTGCCGTCTACTGGTGAGAAGGATTCGTTATACGCAAGTACTCTATTTAGTTGTTTAATGTAGCATCCTTCTTGGCAAGCTGTAAAAGAGAAAAGGTTTTAAAAACAGTACATTCGAAATATGCTTACGCAAATAAACAACATCATCATCATTGAAAATATTTTTTTACAAAAAAAAAAAATTTTTCCCTCCTCTCTTTTTTTTGATTCGCAGAAGCCATATTGAAATATAGTTACCCTATTTCACTTTCACATTATTAACAAATCTAACGACACAACATACCTACATTAAAATCTATCAAGCTGTTTAGGTTGTAGGGCGTGCCAAAGAAACGGGCATACAAACATACATACACTCGAAAAACATAACCCTCCTTCTGGTGCAGTCGGGTAAAAATAACCGGCCAAGTGCGAGTCGGACTCGTTACTCTATTATCAATAAACAGATTTTTATTCTGGATCCTTAGCGCAAATCGGCCAAAATCAGCCGATGTTTTTGCCGAAGCCGAAGATGTTTTTTTTGCCGAAGATGGCTGAAGCAGCGCGGTCGGACACTACCAACCACAATATAGGCGGAGATATCGACAACGCCTGAAGGAATCACACTCAGTTGCAGAAATGCTCATTAGAGTTAATCCTCCATTAAATCTCTTGCTGTCACTTACTACCTCAACAAGACAAAAAGTGGGAGCAAGAGATTTAATGGAGGATTAGCTTTAATGAGCGTTTCTGCAACTGAGCGTTAGTCTCTTCTTACGATACCTATTCTAGCATGCGACCCCTGAGAAAACGGTAAAAAAATAGAGACGTGCCTGCATCTATGTTACTTTAAAAAAACATACTAAACTGCAATGCCTACGCGACACAAATGTTTGCAACAGCAGATTCTTTTTTTGCTCCGATTGGTTTGCTCCCATAGTAAAAGTTGTTCAGTTTGATGGTTAAACTCTTTGTTTAAAAGGGTGATAATGATTCAATTTCACCCTGTATAGGCTGATGATGATGTTTTATTTTACGTATGACAAATAGAGTAAGTGAGTCTACTGGTTAGGTTCTAGAGTATATCTACTTTTTTCCTTTTTAATTAGTCTATTTCATCCCACTGCTGGACAAAGGCCTCCCCTTTAATCTTTCAACTGTCACATAATACCTTTTAGCATAATACTATTATAATAAAACTGTAACATACCAAATTCATCAGGTTTCGGTTGAGGACGTATGATATATGCAGCTGCATCCGTCAATTTTGCCACCGAAATAATAAATAAGGCAAAAAATATTAACTTAGACATTTTTATGGGAGCAGCAGCGTAGCGAACGTTCGAATGAGTAGGAAAAACCAAGACAATAAATAATTCACAGTACAATTAAATTAATACTTTGTTAATGGTTTGCGTCATAGTATAATTTAATGGGAGTTAAATAAATAAGAAGTGGCGAAGTGTGAGTCGTATTAAGTATTAGGGTTTCCGTAGAAAGAGAAGAGACATGAAAATAATAAGAGTCGCAAAAACGAGACAGCCTTATAAGTACGCTAATCTTCTTATCTTGTGGGCAGAGCCCTGATGTCAGAGTTTTTTCAGACCGCCTTACGGCCTCTGACGTGGATTTTATGAAACGACTACCTACCACCAGAGATAGTCGCCGGGACCAACGGCTTAACGTGCCATCCGGATTCGAATCCGAATTCAACCTACAATGTCCTAACCAACTGGGGAAAATCGCACAAAGTGACATATCACTAGGTGTCCCCCGTGGGAATCGAACCCACGACCTCCGTGTCGAGAGCCAATGCTCTAGCCAGTACGCTAATAAAATAGAGTGAGTGAGAGAACATCTATGTCACATCTATGTTGTTCTAGAACAGACAAGAAAGACCGAGAAAGAGAGTGTGGATGCCCTTCATTGGTCTCATGGCGTCGCCGTCGTGAGACCTAGTAATTTTCCTTGAAAGTTCTCGCCGAGAGTTCTCGCGGGAGTGTAGTGCCTGCTTTAGGCCGCGTTCAGACGACCCGCCCCCGCCCTGTGTTCGCCACGCGCTCAACCCGTGCTCTCCCCGCGTTCGCCCCGCGGCTTATAATGCATTGCTTGCAATTTGAGTCTTATGTATATAAAACTCGTTTTCATCCTAAATATCTTGACCGACGAGCGGTTGCGGGGCGAACCCGTGGCGGGTAAGGGCCGGGTGCGAGCCGGGTGTGGGCTGGGTGCGGGGCGGGTGCGGGGCGGGACTCCCCTAAAATACAATAAGATATTTAGGATGAAAACGAGTTTTATATACATAAGACTCAAATTGCAAGCAATGCATTTTAGTACGAAGGGTGAGCGCGGGGAGAGCACGGGGAGAGAGCTTGGCGGGCGCGGGGCGGGCGTGGGTCGTCTGCACGCGGCTTTAGAGATTTCGTGTAGAGTGAGTTTGAGAACTTGGTTCACGATTTTGCCATAGTATGCGCAGCGACCGATTTTACTGTTCCCACCCCACTTCGAACACTGTTAATTTTGCACGGTTTCTTAATTAATATTTTGTATCTAGAACTTAAATATAACGATAGATCACGAATAATAAACGTGACATTAAAAAAAATCCATAGTTTAATGGGCATGTATTAAAAAAACTAGCGGCCATGACGATTTTTATTTTATTTTGTCTATTAATTGCATCCAACAGCATTTACAATTGGAGCATTACAAGGTGAGTACATAAGCATGCATGGGTAAGTGCATGCGTTTTTTGAAATAAATGTTTATATAATAAACGTTAACAGAAACAAATATAAGGATTTGTTGTTCAACTAGCGCTAATTGGCTCATCATTATCAGTTAAAATCAATACATTCGAATATGGGAGCGGACTGCATAAAATATATTTTAGTTTTATCTTCTTAGTAAAAAACAAAACATTTGAAAATAACGCTATACTCACATTTTTAGTTCTTTTTAAGTAAAATACTATTTTTAATAACATGATGAGCTATTATAATAAGTAATTAAATGTTGATGACGGCACTTGTGGGTATTTAGTACAATTTTTCATACATCGCGCGCGTTTTGACGTTCGATTAAAGGTTGCTAATTTGACTAATTGTTCTATCCCCTATTATTATATTTAAAGATCAGACAATTCAATATTTAGTTTCAGGTACCCCAAAAACCCAATTCCAGTATCCTATAACAAAGCATGAGTCGTTTGAATTTTCGATAATAACGATTTACATTGAAGGTTTTGTACTAACTTTGCTACAGTGGGGTTTTCCGACACAGCAATCGATTAACATATCAAAATATTACCTACCATAAAGGCACAATTAAAGTTTGTAATTTTTTATTGTAAAACAAAACAGCTGTTCAATTTCAATGATTACATGATTTACTGATATTTGGTTTTAACCATAAAATATTTATTAAGTGAGTAAGTAATGTACATAGATACTGAACAAACTTAGCCAAAATGTTATTCTTCCTAATAGATTGTTATGTATGTAGGTATTTAAGCTATGTTTTTTGATGTGAGTTGCTTGGCTCACTACCTACTTGGAGTATAAGAGACAGACGTACTTTTTTTTATCATCAGCTGCAAGGCCGATTCAGCATTCATAGGGTGAAGAGCATCTCTGTGATTGGGATGGACCAGGTCTGCCTGCATAACTCCAGTCGGTTTAGGAGTTATAATCATTCAAAGGTCTGTTGCGGTTGCAACCTAAACCTTATGATATTTTTATGGAGGAAGCTAGGTCTGCCAAAATCGGAATATGTGGACTTTGAATGTTTGACTTAGAGTCTAAATCAAATATTACCTACCTATTACAATAAATATTGGTGCGACGTGGAAGTCGCTTTGAGCCTCAATTTGTTAAGACGGTTTGCGTCATAGTTTCGAAATATTGGCAAAAATACATCTGGGTAAACATTTAAATTAAACATGCCATATTTTGTAAAGAATTATATTATGGAATTCTACCGAAAACGCTGTTATACTATCGATAAAATATTTGACATACTGATTTTAAGTACCTACGATGCCAATACAAATGATACTCGTCGATAATTTGTTTGTTTAATTGTGTTTACATAAATAATTTCAGATATAAAAGCAGAACATTTTTCTTGGTTTAACCACTGTTTTGCTTAGTTACCGAGGCACAAGCGTCTTTTCAAAATGTTCAAGTTTATGTCCGTCCTTTTCTGCGCGCTCCTGACTTACCAGGTTGCCAATGCTGTTCTGGAAAGGATATCAGCTCAGGAGAAACCGGCTGAATTCGGTAAATACACTCGATTATTGTTTTTTTAGATTTTTTTTAAATTAGTATAAGATTAGTATAAAATTTAATAGTTGTAGCTTAGCAAGATTTGACGTTTAATAAGTGGGCTTCAATAAATTCCTATCTCGAATAAGGTATTTTGAGTTTTAGTTTTTTTGTTTTGATCTTGTGCACTTTAAAGTTTATTGCAATTTTAAAAGTGTGGTACTAAGTTTTGAAGGCCATTGTAGATGTAGGTACATGGACGCCAAATTATACCCTTTTTTATGGGGATGATCAGACCGTCAAACTGAACAACTTTCTCTATGGCACCAACATATAAATCGCGAAAAAAAAAACAGCTCGCCCATACAAAACTGCAAACCTATTCGTGTCAAATGTATGGGACAGCGATTTTTTTTTCGCGAATTCGATGTTGGTCCATAGAGAAAGCTGTTTAGTTTCATGGTCTGATCATCCCCTTAAAAAAGTTTCAGCATATTAAGAAGGACCCTGTATATACAGGGTGTAAGGGATAGCCCTCCGCAAACTGAAATCGTGTACTCAAGACCATCAAACTGAACAACTTTCACTATGGAGCCTACCTCAGGAAACGCGAAAAAAAAATCGACTGTTTTATAAAAAACTGCTGTAGATAAGTACCTATCTGACTCAAATATATGGGACAGCTGATTTTTTATCGCATTTCCTGAGGAAGGCTTCATAGTGAAAGTTGTTCAGTTTGATGGTCTGAGTTCACTGTTTCAGTCTGGCAGATGGCGCCTCTTGAATGTACATCCACGCCTTTAACTGCATCCACAGTTTTATTGTATGTATTTGTATGAAATATTCTGGACCTTAATTTTATCTATGTTCAGGAGTGCGATTTTTGAAACTCATTCTTTGAACTCAGCAGTTGAAAATGTCAATATTACTATGGAGGCGTGCATCTTTCTACTGCAGATTTGACTTTCAAAAATCGCACTCCTGGAGTATGATTTTTTAATGTCAAATCAGCAGTAGAAAGATGCATATCTCCATAGTAATTTTAACATTATCAACTGCTGAGTTCAAAGTATGAGTTTCAAAAATCGCACTCCTGGATGCATATTCTCTAAAACTACACTTTCTTATATTTAAAAATTTCCAGCTGACCAAGAAGGGTGCTACGTCCCAGAACTTAACACGGTACTGAAGACTGGCGAACTTTCCGCACCAGTAAATGGGCAATGTAAACGTTACGAATGTTTCGAAAACGGCGATGTTGCCATTGCTTCGTAAGTTAAACACAGTCATATTTCTCATTTAATCGAATTATCATGGTTTCAACATAGGTTACATTTTTTAATAATATTTTATTTAATTATACGTTTGTATAACTTAAAAGCCTATGCCTAAAAATGGCGACTTTTCCTTTTTTTTGCGCGGCCATCAATCAAACTTGGATATTATAAAAAAACTGTATTGGATAATACAGAATAAAGAATAAAGAATAGAATAAAGTTAAAAACAACACTTGTTATTACAAATATCTCGGAACTCAGTCCGAACTGAGATATAAAGGCTCGAAGTGCACGTAATGGTAATATTTTCAACTTCAAGCCTTTATATCTCCGTCCGGACTGAATTTAGGGATATATACATGTTAATAAGTTTTGTTTGTTACTTTATTCTGAAATAAAATATTCAAGTTTGGTTGCTGGCCGCGCCAAAAACAACGACGAAAAATAAGGCGCCAATCTTACATACAAAACCCGCATTGTCTTTTCACTGAACTTGATGTCAACCGCACTCGCTAATTATTATCCCTTACTACCAAAACAGATGTACCTATGCAGGTTAGCGCTTTCATTCATTGCTGAAACAATAACAAATCGTTTTTGGAAGAAAACTTAAAATGCGAATAACTATTTTTTTTTATTAATAAACGAATGTGCTAATTATTGTTTCAATGCAATTGTTTCTGTGGAAATCTGTTGGGGAGTATGAGGATTTGCGCGTATTCATTAACACGTTGCATATACAAGGTGAAGTTGATATCATTAGCATCCTTTTAAACTAAGGGGCTGTTTAAACAGAAGTGACGTGGCGCGGACATTTCGCAGGCGTGGTGCGGCAACATAAACCTTATAGTACGTAGCATAGAGTCGTTTGGAGAATTACGCCCGCGCCCCCAGGCGACGTCGCCTGGTGGCGGGGGCGCGATTTTTCTTTACGTCAAAAAACGACGATATGCTACGTAATATAAGGTTTATATTGGTGTTACTTTGACTACCCGCCAACCGCCACGCGTCTCTTCTGTATAAACCCTACCTAAGAGTCTAACCATAAAACTGAACAACTTTTACTATGGGAGCAAACCGGTCGGAGCAAAAAAAAATCTGCTGCTCTGTACTAAACTGCAATGCCTACTCGACTAAAATGTATGCAACAGCTGATTTTTTTGCTGCTAGCTTGCTCCCACACTAAAAGTTGTACAGTTTGTTAGGAAAGGGTGTTAATGATATCAATTTCACCCTGTATAAGGTCCAAAGTAAGATGTAAGGTAAGAAAAATATCTGATATCGGTTAACTATTTTCAGATGCGATGTAAGTGTGGGCACTACAGTTCCAGGAGATTGTTCCAGGGGTTATCCAGATTGTTGCCCACAACTAGCTTAATCGGATCCTGTACAATCCAGGGACGAGAATGAAGACATTATTCAACAATAATTTCTTTTAGATAAAACAGCATCTTTACTTTGAATAAATGATTGTAAATGGCGTCATCCCTTTCATCCAAAATGCGAAAGTTCAGCGAGAGTGAAAAAAGTTCTGCGATATTCAGTTAGAATGTATCCGTCTAAGAATTTATTATTATCGCAACAAAGATATAGGGCCATTGCCCTTGGTTTTATTTGGGTTAGAAAATCTGCCTTTTCATACATTTTCGTTGAAATTCGCTAAGGTTTATTAACGTAAATTCTGTTAGAACAAGGCATTAAAATAATTTTTTCTGACAACTACATCGCGAAAATCTGATGTTCCATACATAACTGCAAACCTACCCGGAACACGGAATATTTATAAGAGAACAACCCTGATATTCCGAGAGATAAGTGTACTTTTTGCAACCATCAGCAGCAAGGCTGATTCAGTGTTTATGGGGTGTAGAGCTTCTCTGTGATGGGGATGGACCAGGTCTGCCTGCATTACTCCAGTCGGTTTAGGAGTTACTGATGATTAAAGGTCTGTAAAAAATTTACGATCAGCTGCACGGCTGATCGTATGTTATTGTTTTAGTATACACTGTAGCTATGTGAACAGTACAAAAACTGACATGGTTCATCAGTCGGTTTAGGAGATACAGCCGTTTAAAGGTCGGAACTTTGACTGGCTGTATCTCCTAAACCGACTGATGAACCATGTCAGTTTTTGTACTGTTCACATAGCTACAGTGTATACTAAAACAATAACATACGATCAGCCGTGCAGCTGATCGTAAATTTTTTACAGACCTTTAATCATCAGTAACTCCTAAACCGACTGGAGTAATGCAGGCAGACCTGGTCCATCCCCATCACAGAGATGCTCTACACCCCATAAACAATGAATCAACCTTGCTGCTGATGGTTGCAAAAAGTACACTTATCTCTTATACTATGATATGTAAGCAAAATCCACGACGGGAGCTTTTGAAGCGCGCGCTGATTGGTCAATAAACTCTCATAGTGGACTTTGTCAGCAAAATGTACTATCGGACTTTTCCCATAGTGAGTTTTGTCAACAAAATCTATTATGGGAGTTTTGAAGACCGCTGCTTCATACAAAACTGCAGTAGGACCATTCAGAGACCGTCCTCAAACTCCAATAGTAGATTTTGTTGACAAAGCCCACTACGGGAAAACGCCGATAGTAGATTGTGCTGACAAAGTCCACTATGGGAGTTTATTGACCAATGAAAGCCCGTCTTCAAAACTCCCATAGTAGATTTTGTTGACAAAACCCACTACGGGAAAACTCCGATAGTAGATTTTGCGGACATGCTACCCCCATCGATTATGAGGATCAGCAGATTTTTTCGCGGTTTCGATTATAGTCCCATAGAGAAAGTTGTTGATTTTGATGATGTGATCTTCCCCTTACAGAACCGTTTGCACAATAATAATAAGAAGGACCCAAAATACAATAAAATAAGACTAAAAGCTAGTAGATATTACTCTCCATGCATCACAAATTCTTTTTTGTTCCATATCGCATAAAATCTGTCTGTCATGAACAATTTTCCGTCAAAAAACTTCTAAACATTGTCTACGAAGATGACTACGTCTCGTAGCAGCGCTACGAAACCACGTAGCTACGAAAAATATTCAAGCTAAACTTTTCTTAGACAAGGGAATTTAAAATTAATAAAACAACTAATAACTTCTTTAAAACCTTTCAGCGAGCAAGCCACAAAAGCCCAGGCCACTCACAAGATGCCTGAATAAAGGAATAATATTTTTGTAAAAAAAACAAAATGGAATTTATACGAAATCTTGTGCCTTAAAAATTTTGCCGAGGTAATAAGAACAAGTATTTTTACTGAGTTCCACAATCACAACCGTGCAACTATTTGTTATAGAAACTCGATTCGAAATCACTAGTTTGTCGTCTTTGTCGATGAATCATGTTGCGTGTCTATTGGTGGGATCGTCGAAAAGTCATCGGCTGCAATATAATTTTTTACTTTTTTGTTTTTTTGAAGGCGATTTAAATTTTTTCTTATGTGCTGTTATGTAAATATATGAGAGCGTCGGTGGCACGTTGCGGAGAGGTATGTACACTCAATCATGAGAATCTGGGTTTGAATCTGCACGGACAGTCATGTACCTATTAGTTTTTCAAACTTAAATGTACGTACGAACGTGTCAGATTAAATAAGTAGGAGAAGAGAACTAAGGTCTATAATAATATTCATGGCATATGGTCAGGATTAGGTCCATAAACAATTAAACTAATTTACTATCGAAGTTAATAATAATTAAAGCAAATCAAAGCCATGATGCTGATAGTAAAAGCTATATTCTGATAGTGTTCCTACATCGTATCAAACCTATCATGTATTATGTTATTATCATGATCAGGTTGATCATCATCAGCTTATCATGTGTATGTGTGTAACCAGATGCCCAATAAGAAAAGGAAAGGTTATCATGATACCATCGTCATCAGTTCTCGTCCCCAGTTCAGGACACTGGTCTACAATGAGGATGAGGAAAGTATATGTACAGAAATGATTTTAAATGAAAGGCCAGAATCAGAATAGTCTAATATTACTTAATTCTTTGACTATCCTTTATAATATCTTTGAATATATTTTATATCTGATTCTTCATTATTTCTGGTTCACTAAGTGTCCCTCTATCTGAACCATATGGAGAAAAGCCACTAAGAAACTCCATACACGAATAGGACAACCAAAACACATTATAGAAAATCACACTTTATAAATTAACCGTAATTATACTGTAGCAAACACAAGTAAAATAAACTGAACAAATAATAATTTGGTTAACACTTACACTTGGGTAGCGTGACTTTGGTAGAATTCCTCTCTTTTATGACAAACCACATCTTTTATAACATTTGCCCACGGACCTGAAAAAAAGACGGACGGAATCTCGTCTAATCAAAAGTGAAGCACCCATTTATATGAGTGTGCGTGCTGTCGCCCTGTTGCGCGGGACAAAATGGCGGCGGGTTGTAGCACCTGCGCCTAGAACTGGTGCGTCTGTGTGAGTGTAAGTGCTTTGTAGAACAAACGAAATTGTAGCACCTTGCATGCTTCACCTCTTTTTAATGTGACATTACGTCCGTCTTTTTTTTAGGTCCGTGCATTTGCCACCACACTTCAAGATTGATTGTCGGGTCACGCACGAGGCTTGCATGCGGATGGTGAAACAGGCCTCAATTGGCACGAGTGAGGAAACCTCAAGAAAACAACTAGGAAAACGGGTGTAAATCATTCTCTTCATATTAAAAACGAGAACCAAGTGAGAACCGATAGTAAAACGCAACGACCGCGATTCTCATCTCAGCGGATGTTAATGCGTTCGCCCCCTGATGGCCACCATTTACCGTTATTACGCTTCCTTCAGAGAAAATCTCTCTATCACCACAAAAATGACTTTCGGAATAACTTATTTTGTCACCTACAATATTTCTTTAACACGTTTTTGCTTGTGCTACGTGATTTAGTCGTTTAGGAAAATGGTTATGAAGATTTTCTTTTTTTTAAATGGATGCTTTACTTTTTTGTGATTCGAGTTTTTGTTGAAAAACAAATTTTGAGTTTGTTCGAATGCTTGAGTTATAGAGTGTAGGGAGAAAAAATTGGTGACTGTATCGACTTATTAAATTATTTTAGTTGAACCTATCAGATTTTTTTAGCAACAGGTCTATAAATAAAATAGTTGTCACAAACATAATAAAAAAGGCGTCTATACATAAAAAAAAATTTACGTTTCAGTTTGTTGGAACACTAAAAGGAGAAAAAAAAATTTTACTGTATTAACTAAGTTATTAACAATTAGTAATCATTATAGCATTAGAAATATGATTTTTGTCGATCCGACAACATAAATAGTTGTCACATTATACCTAAAAGGTCTAAACTTAAAGGCTTTACATACCTAATAAGATACAATTATTGTCTACTTTTTTTTAGGTTTGAATTTTTTATTCTCGCACATTTCTTTTTCCCGGCAAAATGATACGTAGCCAATGTAATTGGCGATGCTATGGGAATTTATTGAGTTCATTCGCATCAATTAATATTGAACAAGCACTTCTAGTGGAGTTGCTATTCTAAAGGCTCAATAAATGTTTAACTTAGGACGTTTCACAAATATTTTCTTGAGTTTAAGTAACAGGCGATGATTTTTAAGTGCCTGGGATTTAATATAAAGTGTTATATAGACAAAAATAATACAACAAAAGACAATTCCAGGTTTTCAAAGAAACTAATGCCACCAGTATAATTACACATAATGAAACTATATGGAAATAGTTTGGAATATAATGTAATGCAAATTATTAAAATGGCAAAGGAAAAGGTATATAGAAAGTTCGTGGTTGGCCACTCCTCCCATTTGCAAGGCTCTCTTTCTTACAAGCAAACTTTTGCAATTAGCCATCCCGCTTCAATTGCGTGGCGCCGGTCGAAATTTTCCGTTTTCTTTGAAAACTATATGGAAATAGTTTGGAATATAATGTAATGCCAATTATTAAAATGGCAAAGGAAAAGGTATATAGAAAGTTCGTGGTTGGCCACTCCTCCCATTTGCAAGGCTCTCTTTCTTACAAGCAAACTTTTGCAATTAGCCATCCCGCTTCAATTGCGTGGCGCCGGTCGTAATCTGTATGATTTTTTATGAATTTTCAAAAAATAAGAAAACCACATCATTCTATATTGTATTGTGAAGAATGTTGTAAATTTTCATATTCTTCTGATCAACAATGTAGGAGTAAAACGGTTACAACTGGAAAAAAAGAGGTGACTTAGGATTCGTTTTTCTTCAGTTTTATTAATTAAAATAGATTTTGAGAAAAACCACATCACTTCTCATATCCTGTAGATTGTTCAGTTTTGTTTTCTGCTTAAAAAGTGCCATAGTTAATGTATAAAATGGTTACAAAGTTACTCAAAACCGGGCGGACGCCCCTTAAATACGAAATTACTTATTTTTAGTTTTACCTGTTTTCGAACAATCCCAGGATCGGTTGGGATGCTAAAATACATAGAGAAATAGAGAAAGAAAGAAATCATACGAAAACAATGTCTTTATCTTCGATAGTAAAACAATTACGAATTTCTAGTAATTAATAAATAGTGCGAGAAATTATGAATGAATATTTTACCAATTCTTACTAAATCTATTTTGATGTACCTACACTCCTCTGGGCCATAATTCGGCGTCCCCCTTTTAATAGACAGCAAAAATACAAAACAGAACTACTAAACACAAAAATTACAAATAACACACACACTCCAGAGCGTCGCCGCAAGACATGGTGCCCAACAGTATGGTGAGGCTGATTCTTTGTGCTAGGTAGCTGCCAGCTCTGCGATCACCAGAGGTCTCATTGAGACGCCCCGAAAGGTCTGCAACGAACGCTTTAGTCTCTGGGCTCCAAGGACTCAAGGGCTCGAAACCTATTGCCGTGAACAAGTAGCTGCTGGCTGTTTTTAACCGACTTCAAATAAAGGGAGGTTCTCTATTTTCTATTTATAATTAATGGATTTTGTGTGTTGGCACTGCATTTACGCCAGTGTCAAGTAGTCTTTGTTTGAGGGTTTATTCCAATCTCAGGGATTGTTTTTGATCAAGAACAGGAAGAGATTGCGGATTGCAGAGCCTCGTGGCAGGCAAAAACGCAAACCACGCGAAAACCATGCAAGACAAGCGCTCGTTTCACAGCTTGCAACGTGACTCCGGGAGATTCTTTGTTAGATCCAACATGTTGTAGGCTCACGATTAATTCAAAAATGACCACAGATTATGAAAATTCTGAATCCATCAGGAAGTGGTTCTGTCACGCTGTATCTAGCCGTGTGGTTCCGGTTTAGAATGGACCACCTCATTTCTTCCGTGTCTTATGAGGCGACTAGGGGATAAAGTTTCTTGTGCATTCGTTTTTGTGGGGAAAGGCTAGCCCCCTGTCACCACCTGATACGTCATTCCATAGTGAAATTGTGAGCCTTGCTAGAACTGCATGCTTAGAAATTAACCCGGCAGTTGTAGCAAAGCTTCTGACCACTCTGAAAGGAATTGGTCTTGAGTTTATGTATGTAGCGGTGGCGCCCGCGACTCCGTACGCGCAACCTCTGATATTAAATAACAATAACTTTTGATTGTGTAAACAGATCGCAATGAAACATGGCATAAATGTTAATCGAAACTAAGCCCTTATGCTTTTGTGAAAACCTTATCCAAATCGGTTTAGCAGTTTTTAAGTGATGTGTGCACAAAGAAAAAGACAAACAGACAAACCGACAAATATTCTTAAAGTGGTTCGGGGTCCTAAGGTCCACCAGAATTTGGATTATGACTTTTTAAGGGGGCTGTAAAATAGCCTTAGAATAGATTTTGCCTGATCTCTATGCTTTTTTGCACGGAAATCAATTCTCTGCTAAATTGTGACCAAGTGTGCCTCCAGAAATAAATATGGCAAAGACATCTGAACGCATATGTACATGACCCTTTGTACATATTTTCTCAACTTTTTGTATTATTATGTCCGTGTGTACAATAAAGTGTTATAATAATAACGCAATGAAGATAAAAAATAATAATGCTAATGCTTAAAACTTAAACCACTGTACATTTCAATAAGTAGATACTAGAATTAGAAATCTAATAAATGACTGAACGATACAAGTAGAAAATTGTCCACCAGGGTCCAGGGTACATATCGTAAATTGCCGTACAATTATCTGACATTATATTATACGGCGGTAGCCGGTAATTATGGCAATTTAAAACATGCATATTTTAGATCCAGACTGGTAGACTGGTGTTGTTTTTGTATGTATAAATGTGGTTGGTATTTGGTTTGTTTTTGTTAAAGTGTAATTAGTTTCTAATAGCTGATCAGATACCTTTTAAATAAGTGTCATATTTAAGGGTAGTGTAGACTTTCAAACTCAACAACTTTAATAATGAAATCGCGAAAGAAAATTCAGCTATTCCATAAATTTTGGTGTTAGGGTAAACAGTCGCATTACTCTATGGGGTGATTGTACCCATGCCATGGTACTGAACAACTTTCCTCAGAAATCTATAGGAGAGTTGCAAAGAACGAGAATTTTTTTTGGACCTGCCATACAAAAGAACAGCCGTTCGAATTTCAATGGGTGTCAAAAAAAATCTCGTTTTTCGACCCATTTTCCTTTAAATAAAGTTAGCAGAAAAACCTTTTCTTAGGGCAATTTTATTTAGATTTATTATCAGAATCCAACCTAAAAAAAATCTAGTAATAAAAAAATCGGGGTGTACTTATACAACGTGTTAATGAATTAGCGCAAAACCTCATACACCCCAACTGATTTATAACAAAATAATAAGATTGAAACAATAATTTAATTATTTGTATAGTTAATATTTTAAGTTATTCGCATTTAAGTTTTGAGGCAAAAATGATTTGTTATCATTTCAGCACTGAAAGAATGCGCTAACGTACTCATGAATACATTTTTATAATCTTGTTTTGGTAGTAAGTAGGGTGAGTGTGCCCGTGCGGTGGGTTGACATCGGGTTCAGAAAATTTTAAATATAGCAAAAAAAATTTTTAATATTTTGAAAAAAATTACCTATGTTGAAACCATGATAATTCGACTCTGCTCTCGATTCTAAACAAACTACTTTCTAGTTTTGCGTTAATTCATTAACACGTTGTATGGAAAAGCTGAACTCCTTTCTCTATTTAGTTTTTAAAATAACACAACCAATGTCTGCATTCGCCTCTCTACATATAAGAACATTTGTATATAATTTTTATTGCGGTCGCTGTCAAGCCAGTATCTATACGATTTGCGACTAGATTTTTCTCTAGCTATAATGGAAAATAAAAAAAGCCACGCTAAATCTTTCATAAAAAATGCACCCTTACTTTATCCCATTCGACAAAGTTCAAAGAATTTCGATCAAACGATTACCTTCACCACACACTAATGGCATCATTACTTTGTAATATGGCCTTTACAACGTTAACTTTAAAGGTGACATTGGTTTGATAGCTTTCTGGATTGTCTCTTAACTGATTTGTTCAGTTGTAAACGCATCCTGCCGATCCAAAAGATAACGGAAATCGTAGAGAACTAATAAGAGACAGCCCCATTCCAATTATACTAAGGAAATTGTGTTGATCCAGGCGGTAACAAAAGAGTTAAAACTTGTTTAGTTATTGTTCAAAGTACTTGCTCGAAATGTGTATTGTACTTAGAAAAGATTTTGTAATATGTTTTTGTTTTTAATAGTTTTTATCATGATTAAATTTTATAGTAAGTACCATGGTACAATAATATACTGCGCCTGGTATTCTCTTCCGATCACGTGACTGACACAAGCCTACGTCATCCATAGATATAATATCCAATACAGGATCGCGCTGTGCCAAATTATCTTTCTCTCGGTTTAATCAAAAATAATCCATAGCCCAAACACATAAGAACTATTTGACACGCATAAATTTGACCACGCTAGAAGAAGAAGGCATGAGTTGTACCCTGTGTCTCATTCTAACAGTGCACTGGTGTTGCCAAATGAAAATGTTATGATTTCAGCCGAATAGGTAAGATGAAATGAAGCAAAAATGTATCAAATCTTTTTAAATTATTTGTGTGTTAAAAAGCCGTGGTAGTAAAAAAGAAAAAATATGACAACCCAAACTGCCATTTTAATTGAATTTGCCGGCAGCCGTCAAATTAATTTTTATTATTTTTTATCCTCATTTTTATGTTAAAATGGGCCGTATTTGCTTGATCGACGGCTGCAAAAGCGAATATTATCCAGATTGTGGCTTATCGTATCACAGGTTTGTATTTTTAATATGATTTAGTCTTGAAAATATTGAAGTAGTTAGGGTAACAACAAACAAAGAAGGTATGCTTCGGAAGCAAACAAAATTTCAATTTGAATTAAAATTGTGAATTATGATAAAAATTATAATAAAGATTAAATATTATTATATAATACATAAATTATGATAAAAAAAGGATAAAAATTACGAAGATAAAACATAGGTAATAGGTAGGTAGGTATGATTATGATATGATAATACTGGGGCGGTGCGCTAGCGTACACACGAACACAACAAAATTTACTTAGATTTTTGTGTATTTTCCCTGAACAATAGCGTCGATGGCGCGATGCAGAGAGGTATGGATACTAGGACATTCAATCGTGAGGGTCCGGGTTCGAATTCGCACGGATTACTTTTTCTAACTTGTTGTATACGTAATACCGACTGCTCTCAAACGGTGAAGAAAATCATCGTGAGGAAACCCGCATACGCTGAAATAAAAATTCTCATGCTTATGTGAAGTCTATCAATCCGCATTGGGCACGTGTGGTGGACCAACGTCCATGAAACTGTGCCTGGAAGTGGGACGTACGTCGTACATAGGTTAATGATGATGATGTATACACTGGCATACTTATTATCTCCTGCTTTCGGCTTGACGTTAAATTTTGGGTCTCAAAATGAGTATTGTTTTATTTATTTTAAGATTACCAAGAGATAAATTGATAAGCAATCATGGCTGAACGCATTACCAATTGATTGCTATAGCAAAATTAACGAAAATTCTGTCATATGCAGCAGGCATTTTCAGGCCAATGATTATATGCCGGGCGTAATATCAAGACCGGTTTGAAAAGAAAATGCCGTACCCTCTGTTTTTCTTTGGGTAAGTAAAGTTGTAGCATAATTCGATCTATGGGAAGGGTGCGAGTTGCATACATTATTATTAAAGTGCTTACTTCTTTCGAACCTTTTTAGACACTGCGAGTTATATACTACTAAGTTCAAGAAGAAACTGCATATCAGCTGTCCCATTTTAGTGCGGTGATGCCACACCTCACTCAGTCACTCACTACATCAGAGGGGCTCCCAAACTTTTCATTTTAGTACCCTGTAGGTTTTGATTTGCAAGTCAGCAAATTACACGTGTAATAACGCCGCACTACCCTTCGGTTCGCTCCAAGTAGCGCTCCAAGATTTCGCCTCGGGTTGCAACGAAGCTCAACCACTTACAAAAAGAAGTCCTTGATGTCACCAAATATTTAGTAAATATTTGTGACGTTCTCAGGGAAAAGGGACCTTGTTGTCGGCTTTAGTTTCCGAGATATTCACTGTTTTATGAAATCACGTAAAAATACCGATTCTTTTATTACTTTATAGTAACCATAGTCTAAAAAAACAAGGTCTTCTATTCCCAGAGTGACACAAGTCTACGTCACAAAAAAATGGCCGCTAAACATGTTAAAAGGGTATGATGACGTAGGCTTGTGTCAGTCACGTGGTCAGTCACGTGATCGGAAGAAAATACCCGGAGCAGTATATTATTGTACCATGATAATAACCAACAGAATAGTATAGCAGCTATTTGGATGACGTAACGGAAAACCAAGATGGCGACCGTTTTCCAAGTGGCTCCGATCAGACTGAATATTTAGGGGTTTTAGTGTCCCCGATTAAAATGTTTGTTGTTTATTGTTTGAACTATATTATATCAGATAAATAATGTATTAACGATTAACGCAGAATGTCACCCAAAGCGCAATGGAGAAGGCTATGTTCGGAGTTTCCATGCGAGATCAAATCAGAAATGAAGAGATCCGCAGAAGAACCACAGTAACTGACATAGCCCAAATAATGGAGAAGCCTAACCTTTTTCTGTTTTATATGCCAAAAAATTATACAAAAAATTACGAAAATAACAGTGTTTTTATTATTTTTCTATCTTTAAATCTGACCGAGATATAGAAGTGCAAAGTTAACATTTTAGGTCGAAGCCGCGGACCGATCGCGATATCGTTGATGACGTCACGGTACCCAATCTCAAGAATCCCAATCGGTAGTTTAGTGTGTGGTTTCATAAGCGGAGTGACTAGCGTATTCATAAGCGGAGCGACAAGCGTTTTCATAAGCGGAGCGAATAGCGTTTTCATAAGCGGAGCGAATAGCGTTTTCATAAGCGGAGCGAATAGCGTTTTCATAAGCGGAGCGAATAGCGTTTTCATAAGCGGAGCGAATAGCGTTTTCATAAGCGGAGCGAATAGCGTTTTTATAAGCGGAGCGAAAAGCGGTTTCATAAGCGGAGCGAATAGCGTTGTCATAAGCGGAGCGAACAGCGTTTTCATAAGCGGAGCGGGTAGCGTTTTCACAAGCGGAGCGGGTAGCGTTTTCATAAGCGGAGCGAGTAGCGTTTTCATAAGCGGAGCGAATAGCGTTTAGGTTTAAAGAATTTTATTCTCATTAAAAACATACAGTCACTTACATGAGAACAGTTTTAAGATAATAAGAAAAAATCGATCGTTATACAATGTTCGTTCTAAAATACCTACTAAACAATAACATCTAACACTATTAATATCTTAGTTATGTGATAGGTAGACAGCGACGGACAAAGGCGCAAGCGCAACGTAGGTAGGTACGTTGTTTTTGTAGGTTTTTAATGTTTTATTAAACTAGTAAAGTTGAGCTTTGCTACAAATGGAGCGTTTTCATAAGCGGAGCGAATAGCGTTTTCATAAGCGGAGCGGGTAGCGTTTTCATAAGCGGAGCGGGTAGCGTTTTCATAAGCGGAGCGAATAGCGTTTTCATAAGCGGAGCGACAAGCGTTTTCATAAGCGGAGTGAATAGCGTTTTCATAAGCGGAGCGGGTAGCGTTTTTATAAGCAGAGCGAAAAGCAGTTTCATAAGCGGAGCGAATAGCGTTTTCATAAGCGGAGCGAATAGCGTTTTCATAAGCGGAGCGGGTAGCGTTTTCATAAGCGTAGTGGGTAGCGTTTTCATAAGCGGAGCGAATAGCGTTTTCATAAGCGGAGCGAATAGCGTTTTCATAAGCGGAGCGACAAGCGTTTTCATAAGCGGAGTGAATAGCGTTTTCATAAGCGGAGCGGGTAGCGTTTTTATAAGCGGAGCGAAAAGCGGTTTCATAAGCGGAGCGAATAGCGTTTTCATAAGCGGAGCGAACAGCGTTTTCATAAGCGGAGCGAATAGCGTTTTCATAAGCGGAGCGAACAGCGTTTTTATTAGCGGAGCGAATAGCGTTTTCATAAGCGGAGCGGGTAGCGTTTTCATAAGCGTAGTGGGTAGCGTTTTCATAAGCGGAGCGAATAGCGTTTTCATAAGCGGAGTGAATAGCGTTTTCATAAGCGGAGCGGGTAGCGTTTTTATAAGCGGAGCGGGTAGCGTTTTCATAAGCGGAGCGAATAGCGATTTCATAAGCGGAGCGGGTAGCGTTTTCATAAGCGGAGCGGGTAGCGTTTTCATAAGCGGAGTGGGTAGCGATTTCATAAGCGGAGCGAATAGCGTTTTCATAAGCGGAGCGAATAGCGTTTTCATAAGCGGAGCGAATAGCGTTTTCATAAGCGGAGCGAATAGCGTTTTCATAAGCGGAGCGGGTAGCGTTTTCATAAGCGGAGCGAATAGCGTTTTCATAAGCGGAGCGAATAGCGTTTTCATAAGCGGAGCGAATAGCGTTTTCATAAGCGGAGCGAATAGCGTTTTCATAAGCGGAGCGACTAGCGTTATTTTTTTTGTGTTTTGTGTTGTTTATATTTAGTTCTGATTAGTATTATAAGATTTGCTGTTTATAAACGGCAACGGGGCTCGTCAATAAATAAAAATAAAATAAAATAGCCTAATAATTCAATTCAAGTCAAGTCAGATAATCAAAATCACAATTTACATCAATTAAAAGCTAAAATTAGTCACAATTACAGATAAATCACAAAATAATTATTCGAAACCCGATTCGGATCGAGCCCATACATCAGTCATGTCAGATGTAAACAGTTTCAAATTTTCAATTAAAATGAAAATAAAAAAAATAATGAAATGTTCTATCAAAATATGCGTCAGCATTTTTTTGATCATCTTTTCCCTCTTTTTTATTTTAAAGAAACACATTTGGAAATCTTGACCTTTATTCGCACAGACGAAACGAAACGTGGATGTTCTGAGGTTTCAGAATATCTCTGACTACCCCCTCGGGGAGTATAGTCATGATCATATGCATGCATGCATTCACACAGACCGTAGTGCCATTTATCGTTCCCCTAGAAAACCAAAAGAAAAACACTCATTCTTGTAAAAAGATAATAAACGTGGATTCGAAGCATTTACCCGAATGTGCCCTCGCGCGCGGATCTACCTTTGTACTTTGTTTTGAAAACATGAGTCCATCTATCAAATATTGTATTGTGCCTCAGTGTACAATTAATAAGACCACAAAAACACCCGAAAAGTTATTTTTTTACGTACCAAGAATCCTCTTGGTAAAAAAATAAAATCCGAAAATTCGAAAAAAAATTACAAATGTGATGAGAAGAGCAAATCCAGTAGGACCAAAAACGACAGCACATTGTTGGGGTTGGGTTTAGTATCCTATCATATCGGGGGGGTCCCCGATTCGTGCTGCCCCACATGCCGCTTCACTTCATTGGGTTAGGTTAGGTTAGCAGTCGGTCCGACTCAGAAGGATGCCCGAAAGGGGGAGGGGGTTGACCCCCAGACCACCTAAAAACTGCCAAAATGACTCATTTTGGGTTATAACCTCAAAATTACATTTATTTAAAAAAAAGAGGGGGGGGGGGGGTTTCCTCACCCCATTTTTGGGGGATGAAAGGGGGAACCCCCGTCCCCCCACCCCTCCCCGAAATTCGTGCCGCAGGATACTAAACTTTTTCCTACTTGGTTATTGCTAGTAATATGGTTTTTAGCAGGTATGTAGGTACTCGACTCGCAGTGTCTAATCATTGAAACTAACGATTTATTGAACAATTTTAAGGTTAATGATCATTATAATTTCAAGAAAAAACAATAATTATAAGTTCAAAACACCAGAGCGCACGAAAGCAAACAACTTGCCCGCAAAATGTACTACTACGGACATATGAGGCGGGCGGGCGCCCGCTCGCCGTGCCGTATGGATACGATGACGTCACGCGCTACTCGCGAACACTGACGAGATTTAAAAAACCTGCGTCAACTTCCCACGCTTATAACTTCGGTAATATTGCACCGATCGATGTGAAATAAAAACTAGAATAATGTGTACGGTCTAGACTTCTATTCTACGTGCTTAAAAGTGTAATGTTGTAACCTTGTTATCTTCTCCATTGCTAAAATAAAGTGGCAGTGGGCGGGCACTGGCCTGGGGAGTTCTCGACAGGCGACCGCGTACCGGAAACCGCAGCGTGTGTACGTGTGGTCCACAAGGTGGACCGATGACCTGGTTAAGACGGCGGGACCTCGTTGGATGAGGGCTGTGCATGACCGATCAATGTGGCGATCCATGGGCATAATAATTCTATGCCTTGGGGGAGGCCTATGTCTATGTCTGATGATGTTGACTTTTTTTACCTGGTACGCTTGTTTTTTTCTCGCCAAGGTAGCGTAGGCAGGTACACATTTTCAGTGGCAAAACGACTACACAAATAGTGAAAAATATAATAAAAGTCCTAAAAGCATAATCGCATTGTCACCCTACTAAGGATAAGGACACCGCGTCCAGTAATCTTTATCCCTCTCTACACAAAATTCCGAGAAGACCGCATTCTAGGTTTTACGTAGTAAATTAATATTTCTATGACGTCATCATACCCTTTTCCCATGTTTAGCGGCCATTTTTTTGTGACGTAGGCTTGTGTCACTCTAGGAATAGAAGAAGACCTTTTTTTTAGACTATGATAAGTACCTGGACGACCAAGCTCTGCTTATTGAACGCACTGCGTGTTGTACAAACTGTGTGTTGAACGAACTGCGCGTTGAACAAACTGTGTTTTGGACGAACTGCATGTTGGACGAACTGCGTGTTGATGGAATTGCGTATTGGACGAACTGCGTGTCGAATGAAATGCATGTTGGACGAATTGTCCAACACGCAGTTCGTTCATACGCATATCGTCAAACAGGGATTTGACAACCGTTGTACTACTACAAAGCACAAACCGGAAACTCGAACGTGAACACGAAAGTGCGATGTCTTTGCCTGGGAAAAGCCTAAAATCTTTAGTAACTTCAAATGAGTAAGACAATTTTGACATTTCACTTCCCAGATTACGTTCGAGTTTCGAATTTGTGTTCTATACCCCTTTAAAATTGCATAGCAGAATCCTAGTGAAAGAATTGTCAAAATCTGTTCAATAAATTACTTTTTCTCAAACATGCTTGGAAATGTGAGTATTATTTTGACAACCTTCTTCGAGATAAATCGAAATTGCTGTACTGGCCAAATACATGCGCGCAGCGGCCGGCAATGTTTGTATGAAAATCCATATCTGTCGTGTTTTGCGGCCAAATAAATTACATAGTAAACTCATATCTGTCGTGTAATTTAAAAATGGAACGATCTTTTTCTCCTAAACATGGCGACCAAGGAGGTAACTAATCAAAGGTTTTATTTAAATTTCGAACTGCAAATAGAAAGCTGTTTTACTGAAAAAAAAAACAAATTGTTGTTCGTTGTTCGTCATTGATTTTGAAAAGAGATTTAATTTCCGCGAATTATTTGAGAAAATTTACTGTTTTCATTTCCGCGCATTATTGAGAAAAGTACTATACAAGCCTTGGCCACAACTAGGCATTGATGGACTTACGTATGTGTGCCTCGGCTTCGCCTCGGCCCACATTTACACGTTCGTCCATCAATGCCTCTGTTGCTGGCCGCTGCAGTAATGTACTATTACATCGGGAACAACGCCCAGAACAAAACTTATTAGAAGCCAGATAAAATAACTATCCTTTTAGGAAGACTAATACGATAAGATCAACGGATTATTACAGTAAGTTTCAAAGTCGGAATAGTAAACCACATAATTTCCGTTCAGTTTCACTGCGTTAGTGTAAAATATCGTTTCCCAGTGAAAATTCAAATTGTACTAATATGAGATCGAGCCGTAAAATACCAAATTTATATTAAAATGTCAAGCGATACCTAAGGGGAGCTGCACAGGCGCGATTATTTATTAAATATCTTGCTTGGTTAGCCCAATAGCAGTGACAATAGCGTTTAAAATATTATTATTACTAGTATACCAGACCACAGATAATTTAATAGTTACTATACCAGACGTCGCTTTTCCATTGTTAGGCAAAGGATCCGTTCTCTAAATGCGTCTTGATTTTGCGCTTGGATCTTCCTCTGGGTCGCTTTTGCCACCACAGTTCTCAAGGCCACTCGATCTTAGGCCCGTTATTTATGCTGCCCTGTAGTGTTGCCTTGGTAATTTCTTTGACCGCATCCTTCCTTCTCCTTGGCATGCTTCCTCTACCTCACTTTCCCTCAATTCCGCCAGAGATCATGAGATTTTCCAGACTATCTGATCTCCTGAGCATATGTCAAATTATATAGGCTTACGAACGCTTGGATAGGCCTGTTCTTGAAAGAAGCTTTCAATTTAGTCTCGCCACCTTCTTCTAGGTTTACCTCGAAGCCGATTTCGTTTTACTAGTGACCCTAGTAGGTAACTGCAACTGGTAGAAACGGTTCGTTCACTAGGACGAAAATAAAATACGATAAGTTCGGAATTTTATAAAAATATGGGCGAGGACAATGGACCAGCATTTTTCTCTGCGCTGGTGTGGCATGGCAATACAAGGCACGGTCTCTGGCCATAGCTTGCAATTAGCCCTCTTCAAAAACAATAACTAAGACTCGTCAAAAATGTAAAAATACTAAAATTATGTCTCGTCTGTAGGCAGCCCACGATCAAACGTTCAGCATAAAGTCATATATGAGCGGATATTGAAATTCTACAGGCACAGTGCGCATGAGGGGCCCGAATCCCGTTCCCGTGCAGCGGACCAGCTCTAAATCATTCATGGCTTTATGCATAACTGTAAGCTTTTCACTTTAAATAACATACTATACCTACTAGACCGGAAACAACTAGGTGCAGACGGTGGGCTAGGTTAGGTTAGGTTTTACCAACATTAAAATAAAGTATGTACTGCCAGTAGTGATGACATACGGAACTAAGACGAATCTCTTTTTTTCTGGTTCGATCCCGCCTTTGTATGAGGATTTTAATGAGTGGTTGCTAACTAAAATCCTCATACAAAGGTGAGAGCTAACCAGAAATGAAGAGATTCGCAGAAGAAACAAGGTAGAAGACGAAGACTTGCTAGTCTTGCTACACTCATGTGGCAATGGGCTGAACATTATTATTCGTAGGGAATTGTTCGTACCTAGTACAGATTGTTAACGATGGGACCAATAATTTCTCAAATGGCGACCGCGTACTGGAAAGCGCATCGTGGGTAGGCCCCCATATGGTGGACCGATGACCTGGTGAAGGCGGCGGGAACCTGCTGAATGAAGGCAGCGCAGTACCGGTCGTTGTGGCGATCCTTGGGGAGCTATGTCCAGTTTGAAAGTTGTTTCCAAACTATTCACGGTGAGGGTGCTACAGACCCAGTTCGATTTATGTAATACAATTAACTTTACAACCCTGTATTACTAGATATTCTTTCCGTACAGACCACCCCAATAAGGCTTATGGTCGTGACTTTATATACGTATGTGTTTTTCTTAAACACAAAGTAAAGTAAACATTTACACCCGTCCGCGTTCTATTATTGCATTTTAGATTGTTGGAAAAAACGCGCTTTTGTCAGAAAGCAATCCGCGTAAAATGCGGGACATGTGTCGCGGTGTGGTGTGCAACTCTGTCGCGAGCTCATAATGCTAGGTACTTCATATTTTGAGGACAAGGTGCGGCTTCGTCAATGCGTTTGCGATTAATTGTTAGGGTACCAAACCCATTGCAGTGTTGGTAGAAGGTGAAGGCGGCGGGAACCCGTTGGATGAGGGCAGCCCAGGACCGTTCGTTGTGGCGATCCTTGGGGGAGGCCTATGTCCAGCAGTGGACGTCTATCGGCTGATGATGGTGATACGTGTACGGCAATTTTTAACCCGACTGTCCTATAACGTTTTTCGAGTGAATGTATGTAGGTTTCGTACATTGTAAAATACCTTTCCTTCAATAAACTTTTAGATGTAGTGACCACAAAATATTTTTTTTGGCAAGGCTCGTAAGTACTAGAACAAACCTGCTATTATTGGTTACAATTCAAAATAGAACCAATAAGTACCTAAACCATCCTTTTTGTCTGACTTTTGTCTAAGATTTACCTTATCATTTACTGTGCTGTGTTATGTGCTAGGCATAATTTAGTATTTCTATGGTGCTGGGTAACTCTGTCTAGTGTCTAAGCCTTTCTCTACCTCTCTTCCCCTCTATGTCAACAATTTATTGACATATAGGTAGGGCAATTGATCGTTGTCAATTGAGGCTCTCCGTGTGGTGTCGGCTAAGAATAGTACCACCCCATTTCCTCCCGTGAGTATCCTAAAAGGCGACTAAGGGATCTACCGGAGGATGGGCAGCAGCATCCTCTGAGTACACACATTAAATCCAGCTGCGATCGCCAACCCGCCTGCCAAGCGTGGCGATTATGGCAAATCCCCCCATTTTGGGGGAGGCCTATGTCCAGCAGTGGACGTCTATCGGCTGATAATGATCATGATGAATTGACCCTGATTTGTTGTTTAGATTTTAATGACTGTGCATTAAGTTGCTTTACTCATGCATGATCAATCACAAGACTATAAATTCACCAATACTCAATCTGGGAAAACGTCTGCCAATCGATAGTGTTCTCTATTTATATAGAACCTCAACGTCGCATTTAGTCGACGAACTGATCGCTCGACTGATCGGTCGACTGATTGCTCGACTGATCGTGTTGCGCTTAAAATAATCCAACGGAGCATGCCGCAAATGTGCAATGATTGATTCAGTCAGGGATTTGAACAGCTGCATTTCTTGATTAGAAGTTCACATAAGTCAATGTTGACGCTGTAGCGTAGAATTGACGTAGTT
The DNA here is from genome assembly GCA_922987775.1 of Agonopterix subpropinquella. Taxonomy (NCBI): domain Eukaryota; kingdom Metazoa; phylum Arthropoda; class Insecta; order Lepidoptera; family Depressariidae; genus Agonopterix; species Agonopterix subpropinquella. The sequence goes on along the minus strand of OV277694.1, from coordinate 35,802,238 downwards.
TATTCTACTTATTATCTTACTACGTTTTGAATGCGACTTTATCTGCGTTGACTATTGTGACTGAAGGTGGATCAGAGGAGGCCAAAATGATAAGATGGTGTCGATTCAGATTTTTATTGTCGCTGGGTAATCGGGCAGCGATTCGTTATGCAGCTCAAGATTATAAAGAATGACAAAACTCTAAATTGTAACGCCTTAAATACACTCGTCAAAACAAGTCGATAACTATGTTAGCCAATTTAACAATTAATTTACAGTGAATATGTTAAGAATAATAGAATAGATCAAATATTAAATTTTAAATAAATACACCTTGAAATTATAATTATAAATTACTAATTAGAACCCATTTCTATAATTGTAATCACTGGGAGATGATAATCGGAAGTTCAGTGTAGTTCCTCATATGGTCACGGGCGCGGGGTGGTGCTATTGGTGCTAGGGGCGCTAGGGGCGTCCATTAACGCTAACACCCATCCATACTTACAAATTTTCGCGTTTATAATATTAGTAGGATAGGATATACTCTATCTTATCTTATCTTATCTGCCCAAAGTGTTCAAAGTCTGGCGCATTGTGGAGAAGTATTGCCTTTCAGTCAAGAGGGTCCGGGTTCGAATCCACACGTAATGAATTTATAAAACTCATGCACGTCATGGTGTGACGTGTAATCACAGAATAAACTGCGGTTCTTTTTTGACGACGGAACCTTAAAGAAATATTTAAATAAAAAGATAGTCGTAGTGACTATCTTTTTATTTAGATATTTCTCAAAAGGGATAACGATCGTGAATTTCTATAATGTACGAGTATCAGTTTTGTCCCACTAGAGGGCACATCTTACTGACTGTCAAATTAGACCAGCTTGACAACAACTGGTTTACCTTGAGGCAACGACTCCAATAATGTACGTCATAAAATAATAAACGTTTCACAAACGCAAACAAAATCTACACTAATGAAACCGCACATTTCTCCCCCTGTCAACCCGTGCCGGCCCGGCAGCGTAAATAATAAAGAGTGCTTGTTTTCCACACATCCCAGACGTGTATTAGGTGTAGGTGTTCTTAGATATCTTCCTGGCTTAGATGTGCATATGGGCTTATGTAAAGGTTTTACCACAGTATATAAGACTCACAGTATGGCAACGCTCTTGATGGCGAGCGATGCCGCCGACCCCCGGGGCGGCGCCGCGCCGCGACGCGTATACTTACGCTGTCATGCTCAGCAATGCAATTCACTAATCGAAAACATTGTTATTCGTCGTTAAAACAACGGCGAGCTTTCAGTTTTATGTGTCAAATTCATATGGCTCCTTGATGGTTCCCACACATAACTGTGACGTCGCATCGCATCGCATCGCAAATATCTGCCAGCGCTCGATGACTTATTACGATGACATAATTGTGTATGATTATTGCACGCAGCTTATCGCAGATCTCAGCCCTGTAGCCCTCAAAGTTTAAGTCCTATGATAAAAATTCATACTACTTGTTTTGTAAGAAATTTTATCAGGTTTAATTTGTACTTACAAAACTTTTCGATACGACTAAGACTTCGAGATGTAAGCAAAAAACCAAAAAACGGGATAGTTTTTCTAGTGATGCAAAGTTAGCATAGGTCTTTCAAAGCTGCAAATTTGGATATACGCTAATGGTAGTGGTCCTAACAACATATTAAAAAATCTGAACTAGAGTTAGTTTGCGATTTTAATGTTCGATATGACGGGCCTAAGATAGAACAAGGTTTGCGCAAAGACTCCACAGATCACAGACTCTTAGTTTAAAAGGATGCTAATGATATCAAATTCACCCTGTATATTCAGTGCTAGTAGTAATTATATTACTATTTAGTAGATTCAAAATACTTGGTAAAATATTGCACCGGAAATGCTCATCTGGCCGCTGCTTGCCGCTGTTAGTGCTGATTTCAGTCTGAAGTGACCCTTAGTGCTGTAAAGTCTTAAACTAGAATCAGCCATTTCCTTAAATTTTATAGTAGGTACTCTTTGAAAATACTAATTAGGGCGAAAATAAGACGTTTTTCACCGCCAAAATTCCGATCCCAATTAGTTGTCTCAAACTAGAACAAAAGATTTTAACTATTTGAAATATTTCACTCGTATAATTCTATTTGAATGGGAGTTCCTTCGACCAAAGAAAAGATACTTGGCAAGGTACTTACTTAAGTATTTAAAATTCTTTAATGTTCGTCCCAATTAGGTGAATCATTAGATAAGAGTAACTTTTTAAAAAGGTTTATTCGCTCTATGAACCTTAATTTACTTTAAAAAACCCATGGTAGATACAATATACGGTTTATGATTCAACCATGTTGGTTGCCTCACGAAAAAGCCAGTAGTGTTACAAATAAATTATTAAGTAGCGCTCACACAGGCACGTTAATACATTTTTATTATATAAACTAGCGTTAACCCGCGACTTCGTCCGCACAAATTATATGTATACCAAATTTGAAGTCAGATCATAAGCTATCAATCAAAATAAGTTTTATTAAAATCGGTTCAGCAGTTTTCAAGTGATGCTCGAACAAACACACAAAGCACAAAAATTATTTTTTTAAATTTACAGTTTTATAAGGTACGAGCATTTACCCGCGACTTCGTCCGCATAAATTATACAGGGTGTACAATAAAATGGGACAGCTACTCAAAGGGGTGCTTCAGACCATCAAACTGAACAACTTTCTCTATGGGACCAATATCGAAATCGCGAAAAAAAAATCCGCTCTCCCATACAAAACTGCAATAACTCGACTGAAATGTATGGGACAGCAGATTTTTTTTTCGCGATTTCGATATTGGTCCCATAGAGAAAGTTGTTCAGTTTGATGGTCTGAAGCACCCCTTTAAGTAGCTGTCCCATTTTATTGTACACCCTGTATACCAAATTTTAAGTCAGATCATAAGCTATCAAACAAAAAAAGTTTCATCAAAATCGGTTCAGTAGTTTGTGCGTGATGCTCGATCAAACAAACAAACAAACACACAAACAAACAGATAGACAAAAAATTCAAAATTTGGTGATTCGGATTTCGGAATCAGGGACACCTAAAAACCATATCGTAATCTTTTTTTTGTAAATATCTTCAATGTACAGACACACTTCTGTTACAGTTTTATAATAGTTTAGATGTACAGACACACTTCTGTTACAGTTTTATAATAGTTTAGTTAGATATAGATATAAAACAATATTTTTTAAACATAGCGTGTAAGTGGGAATAGTCCACTTTTAACAAGAGCACAAGTAACCTCGTTAAAGATTAAGATCGCACTGTATACCACCTGATAACTTTACTTGCTTCGTGGAGTGTTTACATCGGAGAACTTAACCAGTCGGTGGCTTAAGGGCTTTCAACCTTAATGTTAAGCGAAGTTTGTACAAATAACAAAAATTCGAATAAGTTTGAAATCGAAACGCTATACGTCAAAATAAGACACTGGTAAATCAGTTCAAAATAAAAATCTGCATTAGAAATCTCTTTAGAGATAAGCTCGTCCTTTGTCTATTATATTGTTTTCATGTACTATATTTCCATGTGTACAAACTAAAGTGTTAAAATAAATAAATAATTAGGTACCTTGAAATTCCACTGGCTAATTTCACTTTGTTGAATATGTTCTGCGTCAAAGATGGCCCTAATAAAATTTTTCTTAAGAAACGGACTACCTACAATAAAATGTCACCCAACATTATGATGCCGAGCATACCTATTATGGTAGAGTAGGCTAAGTTAAATTAACAAAATTAAAAACGTTGTTCAAAAAAATATCGACGTAATACACATTATTATTTTGAACTGATAGTAATATGGTTCTACAAAATGACTTTCGAGTTAAGACACACGATGTAGGCCTCGCATGCCACCCCCGAGAAAACGATAAAAATCGAGATGTGCCTCCATCCTTATTATTTTACGTAATGCAGAAAGAGCTCGCGTGTCCTTATTATTTAACGTATACTAGAAAGAGCGCGCATGACATTTTTTTTCGATCAAACGCATTGTCATGTGTCATGCTAGCAGTGCTGTACGTATCGCGCGACAAAAGAAAGCAAATCGAGCGGCAAGTTTCGCGTGACACAAAATATAAACAAAAAAGTTAAGGAAATGTCACGTACACACGGCGACGCATCAGGTTACGCACCATAATTATATACCCATAACTACACTACGTACAAAACACAAAATAGTAGTAATAGAGAGCCTGCATAGACGCGGCTGCCGCCGGCGCGAGCGCAGCGTGCTGTGAGACGAAACAACAACAACATACCGCACCCTCTCGCACGATTCGCAGTGTTCAACTTCCAATAGTTCAAAGTCCTAACAGGGTAACCTGACCTGTCGCCGTGTGTACAAACGAGGCATATCCCAGAAATACTGTCGACAGATAAGTGTCTAGAAAGGGTTGCTCTCAAAGAAAATTAGTGTCGTCAGCCAACCGAGAGCGCCCTTAAAATTTTATTTAGATTACCACTTTCTCTAAGACTTTAAGAGGCACTTATACTTACAGTTTTGAAAGTTTTTAAGTAATTTTACGTGTCCGGCATTCGATTTCGCAGCCGAAAATTGCCAATTCGTTCTCTCTTCTATAATATCTAGAATATATTGATATTTGGACCAACAAATTATTCGGTCTTTTGTTTTCTGAAAAATCTTGTATACTTAGATAAAGATCTAAATATAAACGACACAACCCTCTCATTCATCTCATAATTATTATCATCATGGGCCTATAAATCAGCAATAGGTACCTACACACGCGAGGTGGACTCACACATACCTCCTTGAGAGTAGAATTTTTATCCATTCATCGCATTCATCATATAATCATCAGTGAAATCGCGAAAAATGTATGGACTATCTGATTTTATTTCGCGATTTCGGTGTTGGTCCCAAAGTGAAAGTAGTTTCATTTGATTGTCTGAAGCACCCCTTTAAGTATACTGTAACGCATTAAATACACCCTGTAAAGAGTTAATAATAATAAATAAATAAATAAATAACGCTCACAGGCACATACACTGTAATGATCCCAAGTTAAGCACTATAGGCTTTTTAATATGGAAACCATACAACAACGGCACGAACATATAAACATCCATGACCGAACCGGGATTCGAACCCAGGACCCAGGTTTAGCAGTCCGGTGTGATAACCATTACAACAACCGGGTCGTCAGTTCTTCTTAATATGCTGACAGCTTTTAAGGGGATGATCAGACCAGGAAACTGAACAACTTTCCCCATGGGAACAAGGTCGAAGTAGCGAAATAAATTATCTGCTCTTCCATACATTCCATACTTGAGCCAAACGTATGGGACAGCAGATTTTTTTTACACGATTTCAATGTTGATCCAATAGAGAAAGTTGTTCAGTTTGATTGTCTGGATCATCCCCTTAAAATAGTACCTATCAGTTAATTTTGTTAGACCTTATATTTGTTCGACGAAGCATATGTGCTGTTGCATTAGAGGAAATAGAGCTGTTGCTTTTGAAGCAGTCAAAGGCTGTTGCTTGTGTCAAACCATAAAGTTATTGTACCTTACGGAATAGAGGCACTGACAGCTGAGAGAGCGAGATGTACCTAGCGGCATCACTGTTTAATAGAAAGAGATATGTGGCGCGAGGCAATAGACCCGTTTTTTGGGATTTAGTCTCCGGGTAAAAAGTCAGTTTTTGTGAATGATCGTGCAAACCTAAAGTGAAATAGTAGATTTTGTGAAGTATACTAACACTGTTTCATTAAATTATCCACAATTGCACGTTAGATTGAGAATTATACATAGAAATCTAATTTTTACCCTGCCGATAAGATTATCTAATGAAACCGTTTTTGGACGTTTTCAGGAGATCCTGAAAACGTCCAAAAACGGTTTTATTTGACAACTCGTATCAGTTGCTCTACTATTGTAAGGTATGATAACTTTATGAACGAAACATAATGTTGAATACAAAGTCTAATCTAAACAAACATAAACTATGCACGGATTATAAATTAGGTATTAGTAGAATATCAATTAGACTACCAATTAATTAGCAATTCATTGCATTTGCCGGCCATCTTGACTGAATTTGAATTATTGTTCATGCGATTGTAGTTTTGGATTCTGAATATATTACGCTACCTATCTGTTTTGCAATTTGATTTCATGCAGTTTGATATTAGACATAGAGATAGAGACTTCAATCTTTTAATTTATTTATACAGGGTCCTTCTTAATATGCTGACACTTTCAAGGGGATGATCAGACCGTCAAACTGAACAACTTTATCTATGGGACCAATATAGAAATTACGAAAAAAAAAAATCTGCTGTCCCATACATTTGGCTCGAGTATGTTTGCAGTTTTGTATGGAGCAGTTGATTTTCTCGCGATTTCGATGCAGGTGCCATAAAGAATCTTTGAAGGTCTGATCATTTGTTGTTATTCTGTAGAGTTTGCTCTAAAATTACATCAAGATTGACGCGTGTATGTATTACCGTTCGATCAAGCAAAAACAATAAACGTTGAAAAATAAAAACAGTTTCATGTATGGTCGGATTGTGTGTTCGTTTCTTGACATCGTCGTGTTTGTTGTTTCTATGTATGTATATCTTAAATGTATATTTAGTTTAGTAGGATTATGTTTATTATTTAAGTTTTCCTCAACTTTAAAATTTAACTTTGTTAATTGAAATAATTAAAACTGTTTTCAAACTTAAGTAATAAATAGAAAGTAAGCAACTAGGTAGCAGTTGTAGAAAAAGTTTAATTAAAACTAGTTCTCAAATAAAACTTATTTTGACTTGTATTGCTCTGAAATAAACCGGAACATTGTTACGGGTTCTCGTTTCTAGTTAAAAATGCCAAGGATTGCTATTTCTATTTATACAGGGTGAAACTGATATCATTAGGGTTGAGACACATTTACCGGCGGCGACAGGCGCCGGCGGCCGGCCAATACAAAAATGTGATTTAGTATGGGAAGCTAGTCCGCCGTCGACGCGGTTGAGACACATTTACCGACAGCGACCGGCGGCCGACCAATACAAAAATGTAAAAATGTATATTTAGTATGGGAAGCAGTCCGTCATCGTCGCTCGGCAAATGTGTCTCAACCCTTAGGGTTGAACCTCATCTGGCAGTACCACATCGATTTCATCATTTCATCATCATTTTTCCGACGCTCCATCCTTTTCTGTCACTCAGGAACGTCATTTGCTAGAGCAAATAAGATAGACGGAACGCGACCGCACGCGACAGCACCGCCGTGTGCGATGCGGTGCTGCCAGATGAGGTTCAACCCTTAGCATCCCTTTAAATTAAGAGAAATACAGGGTGTAACATTAAATGCATTACAAATCGAACAGGATGCTTCAGACCATCAAATTGAACAACTTTCATTGCGATTATTAAGGATTATGATTATGTTTGATTGATGATTATGCGAAAATAAACTTTTCTATATAAATATTTTCAGCCACGGCGCTATATATTTCGCTATATTCCTAGAATACACTTTGCAAGCATTAAATAATTAATTAACTGTCAGTTAAATAGAAATCTTCGAAATTCTTCTTTCATCAGTAACTATTCCAGATGTCAGTTACCTGTTGTTGGCCATAATTCAAAGCTTGTCCAAGCCTTTGTTGGCTTGTTTGTTCGGACAATGCTAGACATCTTATTATGTCGGAAACTAAGTTAAATTATTGTTAAATGGGACTGGGTAAGGGTTTGAATTTCTCTAATTGTTTTGTACGCTAAATTGAACTTCTCTTAAAATGAAATGTGCGTAGCACCTAGAAATATTGCGTGGTGTTGGTCCACTACATTTGGTACCTATCACTTAGGATTTCGGGGCGGATACATCCCATTTGATGCACCCCCCCTGGATACGTGATTTTGTCTGATCGGGGGTACGTTTTTGCGAGGGTATTGAAGATGTAGAGGTTGATATTGATGATGTTAAGTAGTTCACGACGAAAGTCTTTGACTAGTGTCTACTATTGACATACAGAACTGAGACGTGGTCACCAAAACCTAGTAAAAGGCTGAAATTCACCCATCGGAGTCTTCCTACGGGATCAAATCAGAAATAGAAATCGATTTATTATGAGCATTATGAGCAGAAGTTAGCAGCAGGATGCAGCAGTTAGATGGAAGCAGAATTGTAGAGATCCGCAGAAGAACCAGACTTAGCCCGTAGAAGTAGAAATGGGCTGGGCAGTCTGGGCACATTGCTCGCAGAACAGATGACCAATGGGACCGAAGAGTTCTCGAGTGGCGACCGCGCTACCGGGAAGCGCATAAAAAATGCATTCAACTTCATTGATTTCTAACCCAAGTTCTAAAAATATCTTAAAATAGTTCTTAGTATGAAACCAGTAGCGTGTCATCTCCGAGTCAACGACAAATATCGAGATATTATGTCTCCATCTCTGTAATTTTACTAGCCTATTAGTCTATTAAATCTACGGATTTTTGTACGGAGTAGGTTGCATTTATTGCACTTTGAGTGACAATTTGGAATATAGTAGACATATACCTGAAAAACATACAGGTTGCACTGTACGCACGCGAGGGTCTTGTTTACAAGCAGCGTAATGACCTACAGAGCCTTGCTGTTGAATTTCATTGCGAATTTAGTGTTATAGAAATGTATAAAGAAAAATTAATTATTGTTGGTCTTTATAGAACCGGAAAGGGAGATTTTGACATCTTTCTTAGTACTTTAGAACTGTTATTAAGTAAGCTAATTGACGAAAATAAAAGGTTTATTTTAGTCGGCGATCTAAATGTGGATTACTTAACTGACAATTCTCAAAAACGTATTTTAAATAATTTATTGAATTGTTATAATTCGAAAAATGTTGTAGATTTCGCTACGCGCATTTGTGACGACTGCAGTACATCATTGGAATGTGGGATCGTTGCACGTGACGACTGTGACGTCACCGGGTCCTCTCTCGATACTGCGATAAGCGATCATATGGCACAAATGTTTCTATTGACCTTCTTACAACCTAGTAAGGTTTCTAGGAACCCCTATGTTCAACGGCGAATATTTACTAAGGATTCTATTTATTTATTCTTTATTGACATTTCAAATTACAATTGGACATTTATAGAAAATAATGAAATTGACATCGATAATAAATTTGCAAAAGTAATAAGAATTTTGACATACTATATTGAGATTCATTTTCCTATTAAAAATATGCTAGTGAAGCGAAAAAATTCAACCCCATGGTTGAGTGAAGAACTAGGGTGTTATTTAAAACAATTTGATGACTTCTGTGAAATAAGACGACAATACCCACAGAATGAAATGATAAACAAATGCATAAGTTATTATTCTGATTTAATAAAGTCCATTAGCCTGCGTGATCGTCGTTCATATACAGACACACGATTAAAAACCGCGAAAAACCCATCGAAAGAAGTATGGCGCATAGTTAATGAGGAGATAGGTACAAGGAGTAAACTTCATAATGTGTGTTTAAGCGACGAGGGGTATGATGTACCAGCTGCTGAGATACCTGACCGTTTCAACAACCATTTCCTTACCGTTGCATCAAAGTTTCTGCTCCAAAATGATCATGAGAAAGCGCTCAGGTATCTTAATCAACACCTATGTGAATTACATGTCCCGGACCTTACATTACCCGTAGTGACACACGCTAGTATTAGCAAAGTTCTCAAATCGATGCTAAAGACAGCTGACACACTTGACATTTACGACATAACTGTGAACATCCTCCTGTCAATCTGGCCAGTTATATCACATGTTTTAGTAACGTTAATAAATGAAATGTTTATGAAGGGATCGTATCCAGATGTCCTTAAAAGTACACGTGTATGCCCTGTCTATAAAGGGAAAGGGGACAAAACTCAAGTAGATAGCCATAGACCAATTACAATTGTCCCAAACATCTCAAAAATTGTTGAATCAATTATATCGATGAGCATTATGACACACTTTGAGACAAATGACTTACTAACAGACAGACAATACGCTTATAGAAAAGGCAGATCCACCACAGCCGCTGCACACCAGATCACAGACACGATACTCACTTGCATCGACGACAAATACAAAACAGCTGGTATTTTTTGTGATTTGACAAAGGCTTTTGATGTTATTGAAAACAGTCTACTGTTAGCTAAATTAAATAAATACGGCATCAACAATAATTTTCACCAACTGTTAAAATCTTTTTTGTCAGATAGAAAACAAACAGTTGAAGTTACAATAGGTGGGCACAAAGTTAAGTCTGAGACAGGTGATGTAACTGTGGGTATTCCTCAAGGATCCTCCCTGGGAAACACCCTTTTTTTGGCTTTTATAAATGACCTGCCACGCTTTGTAACTGACGGACTAATTGTACTATTCGCCGATGATACAACTATCATAGTATGTAGCCACACCTATGAGCAATTAAATGAAAAAATTAACATTGTCTGTGATCAGCTTCAGGAGTGGTTTGCGTCAAATGGGTTAATTCTTAATATGACTAAGTCCAACGTCATGCTCTTCTCGGGCAGGCCAATACCGACACCTCTGTGCATAAATAGCCCTATTCCTGTATCGGAGAAGTGCAAGTTCCTAGGTTTTACACTAGATCCAAACATGAACTGGAAACATCATGTCAATTCCCTCTGCGACAGACTCAGTGGAGCTGCATACGCATTGAGAAAACTTCGCCCTGTGGTCTCCGATCGCATACTAAAGCAAACCTACTTCGCACACTTCCACTCCTTGATGTCCTATGGTGCTATCCTCTGGGGTAACTCCACCGAGTGCAATAGTGTATTTGTTTTACAAAAACGTGCCATACGGATACTCGCAGGTATTAAACCAACGACATCGTGCAGAACGCGCTTCGTACAATATGGAATAATGACACTCTGTTCTTTGTACCTATTTGAAGTCATGACTTACGTAAGGCGTAACCTGTCCGAGTTCGGACGCCGTACTGGAGGTCCTACCCGCCAGCTACGGAACACTGGGCGACTGAAATCCGTGCCGCGGCGTACCACACTAGCTGAGAGCAACCCGCGCGTCATCGGTCCCACGTACTACGAACACCTACCCACTGATCTAAGAAACGAAACAAACGACGAAACATTCGATCGCCGATTGAAAAACTTTTTATTGGATAATGAGTTCTACTCTGTTGACGAATTCTTGAAAAAAAGTTTTTAAGTTTTTTTATATTCATTTTTAATTTGTTTATTGTTGTTGACATTTTTTCTATTATTAAAATAGTCAATAGACTATTTTTAACTTTAAGGTTATATCTCGGTAGAGAGTAGTTATATTCCTTGGGTTATATTGTTTTGACATTATTTTATTTGACATTACTATTTTATTTTAATTTTATTATACAATATACAATATGACGATCATATTATGAATGGACATTTTATGTAATTATTTATGTAATACTGTGACATGTTATAATATGAAATAAATGAATCTAATCTAATCATAAATACTCAATAATCTGCGATTTTTATGCGAGTTTGTTTGTACACATTTTCTGTGTCTCTTTTGCGGTTAAGAAATATCTTCAGAAATAAGCTTGCCCTTTGTACGTACATTTATATCAATTTTAAGGTATTTCGGGGTCTTGAGCCTGTATAACCACGAAATCTCGACAAAAGTGTTATAAACTAACAGTAGGTAATATTAGTTCAAATACAATTTACTTGTCTTTAGTGCAATTTCAAACCGTCGATTTCCACGACCCTGACATTTTGCTCGTTTTGTCACTTTGTCGTGAGTGGAAAGGTGGTTTCAGGTTTAGAAAATTATCATATTTTGTTTCATTCAATCTTAGAGCATTCAATAAATATTCGGCTACATCATTATGTTCAAAAACGTTGAAGGAAATCAAATATTGGATGTAAAATATAGGTTTTTCCATTCATATAGGTACAAAGGGATAACGACGAATTGATTACACAAAATAAAATGTTTAGCCCAAATCGCAATCTTTATTTATTCATTAGTTCTATTGGAAATAACTTTATGAATACAAACGACAAAATAATAGTCGGCTCTTGAACAGATTCACAATTTCAATAATGAAATATCCATTAGTCGATTTTTGTCAAAAAGATTAGCGTTTTTGAAATTGAATCATTTTACTTTTGCAGTTAGCTTTGAGAACTTTTTAAAAATGTTTGACAATTTTATTTTTGTTTTGATTATTTTTGGTTTATGTGGAATCTGTTCTTTCGATATGGGACCTAAAAAATCAGATAATTATGTAAGTTACATCTTTCTCACCTCACGGGAACTACAGGGTGTTAGGGTAAACAGTTGCATTACTTTAAGGAGTAATTGTAACCATAATGAACAATTTGACTTAAAAAAAATAAAGGAATTAAAAAATAAACCTTTGCGAATTTCCTGTAGGTTTCAACTTTTGCGAATTTCCTATAGATTTCCTAAGAAAGTTGTTCAGTATCATGGGCACAATCACTCCTTAAAGCTGTTTGCCCTAACACCCTGTATAATATACGGGATGAAATTAAATTAATTCGAAAAGCCGTGTACCTACGACTGGGCTTGAAGTATTTCTTTGGGCATGGCTTGTCACCGACTCCAATAAAACAATTTTATGTTCTGTGCGAACTGCGAAAGACGATTCTGGTTTCATTTACAACTTTTTTTGGTTTTAAAGTCTGTTTAAATTTTTTGTTAAATTTGTTTTTTTTATTTTTAGAACAGACACGAGGGAGAACGTTGTTAGTAATATTTTATGAAAACCAAACTGATTATTATACATATAATAAAAATAATTACTCCTTACAGGGTCCTTTTGTCTCTAAATACAGTGATCTAGAAGCTTGCAAAGGTCCAAAATCAAAGGACCTTACATCAAATAATGTAACTTTAGAGTTCAATGGTACTGACTACTTGATGTATTGCCACATAAACTATCTGGAACAAAATCTTTTTGCCGAGGTTAGTACATATTTTTAAAATTACTACTTATTTAGAAAGCACCCAACGCTAGAAAAACGTACGAAATATATACAAAAATAATAAATATTATTATTATGCATGTCTGTAAAAGGTTTATTCATGGGCCATATCCCGGACTTTTGGAAGCCTTGTGTAGGAACACAGGTCCAATACATAGAGGCCCCTTTGAGACACTTTTGATTTCAATGCGAAGGGGCATACCTTTGCATTGAGATAAAAGTGTCTCTCCTCGGTCCACCTTGTTCACATACCCACGCTGCGTTTTCCGGTACGCGGTCGCCACTCGAGATCTCTTTGGCCCCATCGGCTAAGGCCGCGTTCAGACGACCGGCACCCGTCCGGTGCTCACCCCGCGTCCTAAAATGCATTGCTTGCAATATGAGTCTTATGACACGATACTAAATTATTAACACGTATTGTATTTTAGGGGAGCACCCACGCCCGCCCTGCACCCGTCCCGCATCCAGCCCGCACCTGCCCCGCGCTCGCTCCGCGACCACTCGTCAAATACAATACGAGATTTATTATCGTGTAATAAGACTCAAATTGCAAGTAATGCATTTTAGGACGCGGGGTGAGCGCGGGGAGAGCGCGGGTTGAGTGCATGACAGGCGCCGCGGGGCGGGCGCGGATCGTCTGAACGCGGCCTTAACGCTTCTCTCATTGCCGCTTTAGTTCAGCATTTCTTCGGGATATGAATTCTCTTTCTCTTTCTACGAATCTCTTTATTTTTGATTCGGGCTCGATTCTTTCTCTGAATGCATTGTAAATACATACATAGGTACCACGTTCGGTGAGACTATTTCAGAAAGGAAGGACAGAAAATTACTCCGGTTATGGGGTTGAACTGGGTGGACTGGGACATTAGGGCTATTGCGGAGAGATGCGGGAAGTCCCTGCCGTAGCATTAGTTCTGCCAACTCATTTAATGGCCCCCTAAAAGGGCTGCTTGTAAAGAGAGAGGGGCAACATCTACTGAGCGGCGGCGGTGGAGAGGTGTTACTGGACTTTAAACGACTGTCACTTGAGCGTACAATTTTATTGCTCCTCAGGTGCCCACATACATTTGGGTCTACATAGTTGCCATTAAAGTTTTCTATGGAACAGCAGATTTTTTCGCACACACAAAAATTGCTGAGTAGTAGTGACAACATATTTATTGCAGCATACTTTACTAGTATAGAACATTTGTTATTATAAAGTCTAGTATAAAGTAGATTTTTATTAAATCGACCTGCCCATCCTTAGGGTTCAAGCTGTCTCTATACCAAATACCAAAACCGGTTTAACCGTAAAAACTTAACAGACAAACAACAGAGAGACTTTTTGCACTTATAATTATAATATTAGTATGAATTACTTATACAATACGTAAGGTGTAGTTGTTTTTTGTAGGCAAATGATTTTTTTTTCAGGTAAAAATTAAAGTTTTCGCCATAAAGAATAACCGAACGAATTTGCTGTGGAACTATCGAATAGATAAACCCTGCCAACATTTTTTCATTGCTAATTTAGTGGAATTTCATCTGAATGCCCAGAACTGTATGGTCAAAAAGGTATGTTCTCTAACATTTTTGATTAACCTACAAAATTGAGGTTTTGTTTGGGACAGAGAGGTAATGTTCGTGATGTACAGTCAGTTTCAAAAAGATGTAAACACTTTAGTACTACGACATGGCACATGGAACAAAACTGTATACATATTTTTGAGGCTTACTGTCCAAAATATTCTGGTTTATTAAGTCCTTTTTAATATCATCATCATCTCAACCGATGCCAGCCACGCCGTGCCAGATTATTTACACTTTTTTGGAATATTTTTGAATATTTTTTATTCTTTATTTCTCAGAATTTTAGATCAATTTATTCAATTAAATTAAGAATATACGTAGGTAATTAAATACAAATATCAGAATACCCTAAGTATATAATCTCATCTCACTAATATATAAATGTGAAAGTTTGTGAGGTTGTAAGGTTGTATGTTTGTGGCGCAATCACGCATGAACGGCTGAACGGATTTGGATGAAATTTGGCACGCAGATAGAATGCGTTCTGGATTAAAATATAGGATAGTTTTTATCCCAGTAATGGGTTCCTGTGGGATAAATTATGCTCACTAGCATAGAGAAACACGTACCACGTTTTAAACTCGTACCACGTTTTTCTCTATGCTCACTAGCGCCGACTTGACGCTGATAGATTGCAGTCGTAAGAATATTATTTCATTTATTCAATACTTCTCACAACAGCTGTGTAGTGTAGTTGGTATATGGTAAGATTTACGCGCATGAGGTGGAGGTTCGATTCTTGGTTAATAATTTTTTTTTTAATTTTTTTTAATAAAAATTCATTCAACAACTATATCCATTTTTATATTTTTTTTACATTTATTAGACCTTCAATTGTAATAATATCTTGATTTCATATCTGATCTAATATTGGCGCAGGGTGATTTCTTTTGGCTTTTTTCTGATTTTAATTCTACCATCCTACCTTCATTCAAAACAGACGAGATTTTCCGATTCCTATTTAGTTTTCTGGCTAATTCTGATTACATTTAAATTTAATTTATTTATCAGACAGAAATAGTATCCGACATATCTTATGGACGTTACAGAAGCTGTTTTAAGAATAAGTGAGAGGAAGTGCTTCAAATCTCTGTTTCTGTAATGCAAAATAGCCTTAAAATTTCGTTGCTATTTAAAACGGAGTACACAAATATTAATTGTATGTTTGTGGTTCAATCATCAATACGTCTCAGAAATTCGGTCTTACAGATTGATTGTTTAGGTAATTGGAAAAATAATTAAATAAATAATGCTCACTGGCACACACATTATTTTAATTATCCCAAGCAATCATTAGGCTTTTTACTGTGGAAACCATACAACAACGGCACAAACATATATAAAATACAAGACCGAACCGGGACTCGAACCCAGGACCCTGGTTTTACAGTCCGGCGTGGTAACCATTACACCAACCGGGTCGGCAAACACTTTGTGTAGTATCGTTTTCATCTTAAAACATGGCACTGGGCGTATTCTTAAAGCAAGTGTGCAACAATTATTAATTCCAAAACCTAGCTAGCAGGAGCTTAAAAATGTAGTTCTTCTTCTTATCGTGTGAGCAGAGCCCTGGTGTCAGAGTTATTTCAGATAGCCTTACGGCCTCTGACGTGGTTTATATGTGACGACAACTACCACCAGAAATAGTAGCCGGGATCAGCGGCTTAACGTGCCATCCGAAGCACGGAATCATTTTTATTTTCAGAACCCACGACCTCCGTATCGAGAGCCAATGCTCTTAACCATTAGACCACGGAGGCAGTCGCAGACCACGCAGACCACGGAGCAGTTAAAAATTTTGTTGATTAACTTCTTTATCTCAAAGTTTATACATTTTCGATCGGTCTGATTTGATTGTACCTGCAGTTACTTACTGGGGTGTATTAGAAAAATAATTAAATAAATAAATAGCGCTCACAGGCACATACATTATAATGATACCAAGCAAGGACTATAGGCTTCTTATTATGGAAACCATACAACAAGTAGGTATATATACTACTAGCTGTTGCCCGCGACTTCGTCTGCGTGGACATGTGATTTTTTCTCATGTCTCATCTAAGTTCGTGAAGGTCATGGTCAGAACCAAGTCTAGGAATCCTGGCATGTAACATTAGAATGGCAATTAAGGAATTTGGCTGATAAAAGACACAGGCTAGAATGCTCTGGCCTCTCCGGTCTCCGGTGCAGGAAATTCATCAGCAATATAACACCACGAATCCCCCAGTTCATACTACTTAATTCTCACACTAAACATTGTACTGAATAACAGCAGGAGCAAAGCTCGTGCCATCGTCGGAGCCCTCACCGGGTACTACGCTACAGGCTTGATACAGCTCACTCTAGATCCCAGATAACTGCCGAGCGTGCAGAGAGAAGGAAATTATGGAACATTGATACTGTATACTGTGATAATGGTTATCCAAAACCGGAAGATTACAGGTTTCTTCCCCTGAACGCTATTGCCTCCCCTACTTCTCCATGTTTTTGAAGGGTGAAGAAAATAAATATGTAAGGGTCAACACAAATGATACCATTATTGAGTTGAAGTGTTGCTGGCTTGTCAGTCCTCAAACCTTCTTATTCTATATAAGAAGGTCATAAATTTAAGCTAAATCAAAATCAAATAAAGAAAGTACGTACCTAAGTAAGTTTGTAGTTACCAGAAAAAAATTATTCACTGATCCATTACTTGAATTTTTCTTCTGTTCGTCGTTTATTAGATTTTACCCGACTGTTAATTATGTCGAGCAGCATAATAATCATTTTACAACCCACTGCGGGTCACAGAACTCAACTCACGAATAAGCATTAGAGGATACTCTACTACGCGGGCTAGTGCACAATGCACAATAGTGGAGGCAAGAGCAGAAAGATAATTTTCTAGCAAGCGTCAACGTGCCAAAAAAAAATTCAAGCCGCTTTTGTAAATCTCTAACTACTTTAATTTACTTAGCGATATGTAATGTGTTGTTATAAGAGGTTATAAGGACCTTTTAGATAAGTGCCTACGTATCTTTTAACAAATTGAAGTAGAATGATGTTAAGCTACAGAAACCCTCCAGAAATCAAAATTAAACAAAACAAACATTCGGTAAAACTTTCTGCACAAAATTCGAATTTCTGTAAAATAAGAATCTCAGATTGGGCTTAAGCGACCAATAGTATATATACCTACTTGTTGTATGGTTTCCATAATAAGAAGCCTATAGTCCTTGCTTGGTATCATTATAATGTATGTGCCTGTGAGCGCTATTTATTTATTTAATTATTTTTCTAATACACCCCAGTAAGTAACTGCAGGTACAATCAAATCAGACCGATCGAAAATGTATAAACTTTGAGATAAAGAAGTTAATCAACAAAATTTTTAACTGCTCCGTGGTCTGCGTGGTCTGCGACTGCCTCCGTGGTCTAATGGTTAAGAGCATTGGCTCTCGATACGGAGGTCGTGGGTTCTGAAAATAAAAATGATTCCGTGCTTCGGATGGCACGTTAAGCCGCTGATCCCGGCTACTATTTCTGGTGGTAGTTGTCGTCACATATAAACCACGTCAGAGGCCGTAAGGCTATCTGAAATAACTCTGACACCAGGGCTCTGCTCACACGATAAGAAGAAGAACTACATTTTTAAGCTCCTGCTAGCTAGGTTTTGGAATTAATAATTGTTGCACACTTGCTTTAAGAATACGCCCAGTGCCATGTTTTAAGATGAAAACGATACTACACAAAGTGTTTGCCGACCCGGTTGGTGTAATGGTTACCACGCCGGACTGTAAAACCAGGGTCCTGGGTTCGAGTCCCGGTTCGGTCTTGTATTTTATATATGTTTGTGCCGTTGTTGTATGGTTTCCACAGTAAAAAGCCTAATGATTGCTTGGGATAATTAAAATAATGTGTGTGCCAGTGAGCATTATTTATTTAATTATTTTTCCAATTACCTAAACAATCAATCTGTAAGACCGAATTTCTGAGACGTATTGATGAGTGAACCACAAACATACAATTAATATTTGTGTACTCCGTTTTAAATAGCAACGAAATTTTAAGGCTATTTTGCATTACAGAAACAGAGATTTGAAGCACTTCCTCTCACTTATTCTTAAAACAGCTTCTGTAACGTCCATAAGATATGTCGGATACTATTTCTGTCTGATAAATAAATTAAATTTAAATGTAATCAGAATTAGCCAGAAAACTAAATAGGAATCGGAAAATCTCGTCTGTTTTGAATGAAGGTAGGATGGTAGAATTAAAATTAGAAAAAAGCCAAAAGAAATCACCCTGCGCCAATATTAGATCTGATATGAACTCAAGATATTATTACAATTGAAGGTCTAATAAATGTAAAAAAAATATAAAAATGGATATAGTTGTTGAATGAATTTTTATTAAAAAAAAAAAAAAAAAAAAATTATTAACCAAGAATCGAACCTCCACCTCATGCGCGTAAATCTTACCATATACCAACTACACTACACAGCTGTTGTGAGAAGTATTGAATAAATGAAATACTATTCTTACGACTGCAATCTGTCAGCGTCAAGTCGGCGCTAGTGAGCATAGAGAAAAACGTGGTACGAGTTTAAAACGTGGTACGTGTTTCTCTATGCTAGTGAGCATAATTTATCACACAGGAACCCATTACTGGGATAAAAACTATCCTATATATTAATCCAGAACGCATTCTATCTGCGTGCCAAATTTCATCCAAATCCGTTCAGCCGTTCATGCGTGATTGCGCCACAAACATACAACCTTACAACCTCACAAACTTTCACATTTATATATTAGTGAGATGAGATGAGATGAGATATCTCCTAATAAAACTCAGTAAATTACAGCATAAGCATAAGCATATGCTCACGACTATATTCCCCGAGGGGGTAGTCAGAGATATTCTGAAACTTCAGAACATCCACGTTTCACTAGTAGTACTGAAACTCTGTCCGTGTGACGGGGAGTGAGCCCGTCGCCACTTGTAATGGACAGTTAGGGCAATACAGTTAGTACAATACATGCCTCGAAATTGAAGCATGCAGGTTTCCTCACGATGTTTTCCTTCACCGAAAAGCCAGTGGCCACTCAGTAAATTGACTGGGCTAAAATGTCGCAAAGAACTAGCTAGAAAGAGGTAATTAATGGGAATTTATCGTTTTCTGAGGGAGTGATGCTTCTTTTACGTAGTTACTTTTCACACAACCACAGAGCCTCTACCCGCACATTCGAACTTCGCGATTGCGTGAACATTTTCATTCCAATGTCAACTCTATTCCAATGAAGTGCAGACCGAAACAGTGGCGATATAGCGAACATCGAAAGTGTTTTTTTTTTTAATCTTTATTACTTATAAAAAGGGAGGATAAATCAGAAGTGCGATTTTTGAAAATCATACGAGCGACTTGGCAGTAGAAAATGTCAAAATTACTATGGAGATTATGCATCTTTCTACTGCCAAGTCGTTCGTATGATTTTCAAAAATCGCACTTCTGATTGGTTGTTGTGACGTAGTTATTCGTCTGAATATAAGCTAAACGTTTTGTTAATCATTTCAATTGCAGGGTTCCTACAAATTGGAAATAAGCTTAACGGACCTTACCAAGAAGTTTTTTGGTGAAGCTTTTTTCTACGGAGAATACCTTATAAAAGCAATTGTCCTATCAACTAAAGGAAATGTTATATGCGTTGCAATGAAGTTAGTGTTTTCAAAAAAGAATTAACTGTTGTAAATACCAGGTGATTTTTTTTAATAACCTTTTTTTGTTATTTCGATGTAAGTCCCGTAGACAAAGAAGTTTGGCGGAAGGTCATATAATTTGAGACCCAGACATAGAGGTCCCATACATGAATGAAACTTAGTAATTCGTGTAGAGTGAAACAAAAGTAACAAAAATGTAAATTGGTTGTAATCTGTAGAAGTCGGGGGAAAGGTATTTCTCCTTATGATACCTTTTGTATCAAGTGTGTGAAACTTTCTTATTAGATAGTCCACTCAATCTTCTACGCATTCATTGTGTTTATTTTAATGAAAATGCACGATAACCGTACCATATTATGATAATGGAAGAAAACGAAATCACACACACTATCAGTTCAACCAAGCCAAATACGTTCCGTAACGATCATAAATACCTCAGTGATAATATTAGATGAAAATAGCTGTCGTGTTTGCGTTTTGCTACTGCTTTTTGGACGATTTGTCTATGTTACTAGTAATTTCTACTTTTGAATCCGGACTTCTGGAGATGTGGAAGTTTTTTTAAAAAATGCCTTAATTTTTAAACGATTTTATTTCTGTTTATAATAATTATGACCGCCGTCCTGAATGGCGTTTAGTTTTCGTAAAAAATGGCTGGGTCCAAATCTGCCAATCTTCTTTGTTCAGTTCGATGATCTGATCATATCTTCTTTAAGAACAGTCAAATACAAACAGGTAAAGACCCTGTATACCTACTGGGCGATATTTTAAGCACATGCCACATTTTCGGGTTGTTCAGGTGATCAAACTGAACAACTTTTATTTTGAGAGAAAACAAAAAATCTCAAAGAAATCTGCTGCTCCAACATCATCATAATCAGAATCATTTATTTGCATTTATACATTTCAATCTCAAAATACAGCCATAAAATACAGCATGCAAATATAATTTAAAAAATCATACAATTTTGTAGGCACTGCAAATTTAGTACGGAACAGCAGTTTTTTTTTGATACGTATTTACCTAAGTTACCTACGCGTTTATTATTTTATTTTATGCTGATAATTATAATATTTACTGAGTTCACGTGTAAACAACCGCAGCTAATTAAAAACGACCCAATTAACAAGATAACCAGATGGCTGCGATAATTATATCCGAGGAACATTACACATATGTACAGGGTGAAATTGATATCATTAGCCTGCGATCAAATATAGGGAGATAAACAAATGCCGCTTGAAAAACGGAGCCATCAAAACAGAGGGTCTACCCGCACATTCGATTCGAACTTTTGCGTGAATGTTTTCGTTCCAATTTCAACTCTATTACAATGAAGTGCGGACCGAAACAGTGGCGATATAGTGAAGATCGAAAGTGCGGGTAAGGGGGCTGGGCATAATCCAACAGTATGCCTTGTTTCGCTCTCAGTCGCTAAATTACCGCGCTAACCGTGTGACGCTTAACGATGCCAAAATGTGAGGTTAAGGCTGCCTGTCCATTGAAGCTGTGCGAGCTGTGTAGCTGTGTTTTTTTAACCAATCAGGAGCTCGGGCGAGATCGGCCGCGCCTCGAGACAGGCAGCCTAAAAACTGAAAAAACTATATTCTAAGGGTTGAACCTCATCTGGCAGCACGGTATCGCCTTTTTCTATCGCTCCATCCTTATCTGTCACTCAGGAACGTCATTTGCTAGAGCAAATAAGGTAGACGGAACGCAACCGCAGGCGCCGCAGCTCTACCGCGCTTATCTGACAAATCGTTTGTCAAGGTTGTTGAAACAGGTAGAATTATAAGCTATAATGTTGTGTAACATAAATTCTCAAATAAAATGTATACCTATAATATTGTTTTGTGTTATTATTACCTTATCAAAATTCACAAATCTGTCTTAACAAGGCTTAACGGCAATGACAAAAGGTTCAATTGGTATAATGTTACCTTTATTTTCATAATTATAGTGAAGTCATATCCGTAAATAATATCCACAGTTTACCAAAAGTTATGATTTTCCCAGCGCTTTTCAAACTTTGAAAGCATCTATTTTGTGGCGCGTTGCGGAGGACGCGGTCTTTCAATCATGAGAGTGCGGTTCAAATCCCAAGTCCTCACACACTTGAGGTAATTACGACATTTCTACTTATGTAACAATGCAAACCGACTGCTGTAAGCCGTGAAGAAAAACATCAGATCGAATGAAAACTGCAGACGCGATGTAAGTAGGTATACGAGCGTACTTATAAATATATTATATATTTAAGTTATAAGTTACACTATTTTTGAGACTTCTTTTGAATTACACCGCTTATCTATTTCCGTTTGCAAAAACCTTAAGTTTGTCTGAAAGAAATAGCTTTTTTATGTTAAGAACCTACAAAACAATTCTAGAAAAAATAGCTTTTAGGCTTTGGTAGTAGGTTGGAGTAGCACTTTTTAATTTTGTGTTTTTATTATTAAGAAATCTGTAATATTTTTATGAGGGCGCCACTGAAAGGTTAAAAGACTCTGTATTGCGCCATCATTCGGCCAATTAGCTAACATTTTACATGAGACTTTGCAACTAGTCCTTTTACCTACTTATGATCGATGGAAACGACAAAAATTTGTTTCTTGTTTAGGTAACTACCTAAACAAAAACCTACCGCCTACCTACCTTGGTTAATTTAATACCAGAACATTTAATACAAAATACGTTTACAAAATACGTTTATTTATTAAATGAAGCTAAAGCTAAAAAGCTGTTTAAAGCTATCTATATGATATTATTTTGAATAAAAAATTTTTGAATTTTGAATTTTGAATGCATAATGCTAACAATAACATTTTCGGGGCTTCCTTTTAAATGTCTAAAGGTAATTTGTTCCAGAAGGCTCCGCTCTTCCATAAGTGAATAGCGGAAATGCGGAATATGTCTCTATTATACATTATAAAAACAAACTAAAATTAAGAGTTTAACAAAAGTTTTGATATAGTTTTCATATCCAGTAAACAGAGTTTAAGTTTCTAGCAACAATACTATAAAATTAAAGTTACAAAAAGTAATAGGAAAAAGCATGCGTAGAAGTGTAGAAGTGTGTGTGTGTGTGTGTGTGTGTGTGTGTGTGTGTTAATAGCTCATAAGGAAGATTAATGGTAACTATAAAATGTTTTTTAATCGGAAAGTTTGACAACCATAGTTTTTCATAATGAAAATGTCAATTTTAGCTAAACGTTTTTGTGGAATATCACTTAAATTCGTTCCTGTTCGACATTTTTCTATTCTGTGTACCGATCTTAACTATTAGCAATGGTTTGCAAAA
Organism: Agonopterix subpropinquella; assembly: GCA_922987775.1. Lineage (NCBI taxonomy): Eukaryota > Metazoa > Arthropoda > Insecta > Lepidoptera > Depressariidae > Agonopterix > Agonopterix subpropinquella. The sequence continues at coordinate 35,778,668 of OV277694.1, read as the reverse complement.
TTATATCTTTATTGTTTATTTTAATGTTTTCTGGAGTATATCTGTTAGAAATAGGAGTAAACGATCCAAATGCCTATGTAAGTATAATAACACAAAATTTAAAACACAAAAAAACATTCTTAAACTTAGATGTGTTAACGAGCTCCATTTTCCTTCACAACAGTGTTGCCTATCAAATCAATAATCTATCGATACTATAGTGATTTCGATAAAAAGTACTTAATAATATCGACAGTGCTATCGATAATATCGAAACCAATTAAAGTCAATGCCATTTTGTAAACTAGGTCTAGAAACTAATCTCTGTGCCTGTGGTTTAATAGATTTTCGTTAAAAAGTATATTTTCAAAATTACAGTGGCTCAAAAAATCTTATAATTATGAATCCTATCATTGGAAATTTGGAACTGGATATTTTAACGTAAAACTGACAAATGTTAAAATAATTACTTGTTTTGTATTCAAAATAACCAGCGAGTGCAGCGAGCTCGTGCACTCTTCAAGGACTACCATGTTCATAATTAATGAATAGCTACTTATTTCTGTGTTATAATTCTTGTTAATGTTAACTATAATTAATGTGGTATTTTAATTGCTTAGGGTCCGTACAATGTGGATTGGAGTCGAAATTATGAAGTATGTCATGGTCCAAAATCTAGAAATTTGGCCGAAAATTCGTTAGAGATATTTCAAAATGCCAAAGGCGAGTATCTAGCTAACATGACTCTAACGTTTTTCGAGCACGCCCATATGGACGAGGTTTGTATCGGTCCGTTTTTTATATTATTATGTACACAAGGTGAAACATCAAGCTACACATAACCATTATAAGCTGGCCTTGTGTAGAATGAACAACGTATAACGTTGCGCGGCCAGCTTATTTTATTTTTTTATAACTTGATCTGTCGCCCCGCCCGTGAGTACAGCAACTACATCATGAGTCTTGTGGTGTTCAACTTCGAGTCTTGCCGATCGATAGGCGAAAATAGATAGCAAGACTATCGATCGGCCTATATCGATAGTATCGATACTGTCGATAGTTCAGGTCGTGACAATAGGTACTATTGCCGGAGTACCTATTGTCAATTCGTACTATTGATATTGCAAACAATCTATCGATAGTCCAAAACAATCGATACTTCGGCAACACTAACTTCGAGTAACACCAACTCTTCTAGGAAAAATATGGTTTGAGATTGCAAAATTCAAAATTCAAAATTTTTATTCAAAATAATATCATATAGCTTTTTGACGTCATTTTTTGACTCTACCACCGCGTCGGAAGGTGTTCCGTTGAGAGAAGATTGCATTAAAGACACTTTAGTAAATTGTGTTTCAATTAATATTACTATTGTCGATATTTCGTAGTTGTATAGGCTGAGGTGAGAACCCTGAGAAATACTTTAAAATCGATATAAATAAACAAAGGATAAGCTTATTTCTGAAGAAATTTCTTCCCGCAGAGTACCCGCAAAAGAAAAGAAAATGTGTGCAAACAAACAATAAATAATTAAGTTTTGATGTTATAATTTTTGTATACTTACTTGTTTACAAAATATTAAATATCTACTCTTTAAGAAATATCTTAAAGAGTAGATATTTAATATTATAACAATAATAACAATAATAATTCCCGGTTAATAAACCGGGAATTATTATTGTTATAAGTAAAACATATTGATCGAAGCCGTCCTGTACAAAATCACCAGTTTTCTATTTGTTGTTCATACTTAAGTTTAATGTTTTGTACATGCCTTCATTATAAAATAATAGACCCTGGGGCCATGGGGGCCAGACGCCCGACATAACAGCTCTTCAAAGAGTTGTTGTCACGCCTGGTCGAGGTGTTCGGTGACCGAAGGGCTGGCGCCTACCTCGGGCAACGAATTTCGATAGCCAATCAATGAGGTAACGCCGCCTGCTATGCGTCCTGGGCACCCTTCCCGCAGGACGGCGGTCTTGAAAACGTCTTCGGCTTGTAACTCGACCTTCTTCGTTTATGTATTTATCTTTATTTTCAATAGCCATAAGTTGTATATACTTTTGTAATTATTATTATTAAGTAGGTTTAATTTTAGAGTGTTGTTGTTATGTTAATAAAGTAAAAAAAATTATAATGGGTACCACCTTTCAAACAGAATTTTTGTTTTTCAGGTATTTATCTATTATATTAAAAATTATCACTCAAATTGTATGGTGCAATTTAAAGCTACCGATCCAAAATCCGTAGATTTCTTAGACTAAATAATATAGGAAAAGGTGTCCAATCTTATCAGGCTTCGTTAATATGATCTGAAGTCAACACAATGTATGTTTTAGGTGAAGATAATAGTAAATTCAATAAAGGAAAACAAGAAGAATGTTCTATGGAGCTACAAGGTGAACAATCCATGCCAGCACTTTACCATAGCTGTAGTTATAGAGCAATATCTTAAAACTACAAACTGCAATATTAAGAAGGTACCTTTAATCAATATCAATACATAATAATGTCTTTCTTAACATGTTGACGAATTTGTATTGAGTAGGATAGCAATTTTATTTGGAACTGCAATTTTTTTTTCGCGATTCCTATGTTGGTCCCATAGAGAAAGTTATTCAGTTTGATGGTCTGATTATCCCCTTAATCAACTAAAACAAACAAATTATTTATTTGAGAACATAAATTCCAGAACAATGTCACAAATTACAATTTCATTGTATTAGTATTGCTATAAACATTTCAACATTTCAACATTTCTCTAAAAACTCTGACACCAGGGCTCTGCCCACACGATAAGAAGAAGTATTGCTATTCATAAAAATCGCCAGCATAATTAAGAAGGATCCTATCTAACTTGCCTTTAAAATCGTCAAACCCTATATTACTTGGCCCCATCGGCTATAGGTCTACGAGCAATGTGCCCAGCCCATTACCACTTTAGTTCATCAATTTCTTTGGGCTATGTCGGCTACTCTGGTTCTTCTGCGAATCTCTTCATTTCTGCTGATTCGTTCTCGCAGGAACTCTCCGTGCAATAACCCTCAGCATCGCTCTTGGGGTCAATTTTAGCCTTATACTAATAATAAAAATATTAAATTAATGAATAAATCAATCAGTTTCTTTTGCAGGGTGTTTACAGGTTAATTCTAAATTTAACAGAGCAATCGAATCTATTTTATGGACAAAAATTTTTCTACGGCGAGTATTTGCTCAAAGCTTTCGCTCTGTCAGCAAAAGGCAATCTCTTTTGTGTTATTTACAGACCTGTGTTTACTAAGAAAACCTAAATTTGTAACTTACATGAAAACAACAACAATTAAAAATATTTTATTAAACCAAAAATGTATATTTATTTTTTTCCTAAATACTTACATCTCGATAAAAGATACGATCAAATAAAATCAATATGAGACTGCAGTGGTTCTGTCAGAATTTATACCAACGTCACTTTCAGACGTTTGAGATTTCACCTGTACTGTACCATATCTTACAAAGTAATACTTCATATTATAAGCTCTACTTCATTCCAAATAAGGACAAATACACAGGGTGTAAGTGACAGCCTAGCAAATACTGAAACGGTGAACTCAGACCATCAAACTAAACAACTTTCACTATTGAGCCTCCTACCCATGGTACAATAATATACTGCGCCTGGTATTATCTTCCGATCACGTGACTGACACAAGCCTACGTCATCATACCCTTTTAGCATGTTTAGCGGCCATTTTTTTGTGACGTAGGCTTGTGTCACTCTGGGAATAGAAGACCTTGTTTTTTAAGACTATGAGCCTACCTCAGGAAACGCGAAAAAAATAAGCTGTCCCATACAAAACTGCTATACCTACCCGACTAAAATGTATGGGACAGCTGATTTTTTTTCGCTTTTCCTGAGGTAGGCTCAATAGTGAAAGTTGTTCAGTTTGTTAGTCTGAGTTCGCCGTTTCAGAATTTGCTAGGCTATCACTTACACCCTGTATAACCAGATCGCTGCGATAATTATATCCGAGGAACATGACACGTGAACATTAAATATCTACAGGGTGAAATTGATATCATTAGCATCCTTTTAAATATTTAAACTAAGAGTCTACCCATCAAATTGAACAACTTTTACTATGGGAGCAAACCGATAGGAGGGAAAAAAAATATGTTGTTGCATACATTTGAGTCGAGTAGGCATTGTCGTTTAGTATGGAATAGCCGTTTTTTTTGCCCCAATCGGTTTGCTCGTAAGTTCTAGTTAGCTTATCTGACAGATTGTTTGTTGAGTTAACAAGAACGTATTAAGAAGTGGTGAAACAGGTAGAAATGTATGCTATAATGTTGTGTCATAAATTTTCAAATAAAATGTATGAAATATTAACATTGTTTTGTGTTATACCTTATCTGAATTTACAAATCAGTCGAAACAAGGTTTACCGGCAATGACAAAAGGTTCAGTTCAATTGGTATAATGTTAGCTTTTTTTTGCATAATTATAGTTAAATTATATCCGTAAATAATAGACCACCGTTTATCGAAAGTTATTGAATGACTTTCCCAGCGCTTTTCAAACTGTGAAGGTATCTGTGGCGCGTTGCGGAGATAGCGGTCTTTCAAACATGAGAGTCCGGATCAAATCTCAAACCCTCACACACATTATGCAATTTAGGTACCTACGACTTTTCTTCTTATGTATGTAACTACGTAAACCGACTGCTTGCTGTAAGCCGTGAAGGAAAACATCGTGATGAAAACTGCAGACTCGATAAACATTATGTATAAAATTTTAAGTTACACTTTTAGGGATTTCTTTTGAGCTACACCGCCTATCTATTTTCGTTTTCCAATTGCTCTACAATAAGGCTCTTTAAAAAAAAAAAGCTTTATAATGGTTAGAACCAATAAAAGTACACATACATATATTATCCCTTTCGGGGTGGTCCAGAAACACCTATAAAAGTATTCTACAAAAATACATAGGTAAGGGGAGTAGTTTAGGTTTTGTCTTCTTCTTTGTCGTAACCTCATGGCTGAGGGACGTGACCATTGTGGGCCGCTTGCGCCACCACAGCTCTCCAGGCCGCTCGATCTTGGGCCAGGTGTATGCTGGCTTGTAGTGTTGTCTCGGTTATTTCTTTCACCGCATCGGTCCATCTCGTAGGCATGCGTCCTCTACCTCTCTTTCCCTCCATACGGCCGGTGATCATGAGGTGTTCCAAACTATCTGATCTCCTGACCGTATGCCCAAAGAATTTAAGGACTCGTTGCATACAGATGGTGGAGAGTCTCGTCTTGATGTCCAACTCGTCGAGGATGGACTCATTTGTGCGGCGTTCAGTCCAGGATATTCGGAGCATTCTGCGCCAGCACCACATTTCGAATGCGTCAATCCTTAGACGAGTGCGAGCTTTCAATGTCCAGGCTTCGGATGCATATAGGAATATGGAGAAAATAAGTGTCCGCATTAACCTGATCTTTGTTTTGCGGTTGATGCCTCTATTTCTCCATACCTTCTCAAGCCTCTTCACCGCTGATTTGGACATTTGGGATCTTCTGATGACCTCCTGGTCACAGTCGCCATCATCGCTGATTTGTGATCCTAAGTACACAAATTTGTGCACTATATCGAGGTCACACAGCTCGTTGGTCCGCACCATGGTACCGAGTCGATCGATGAACATTAGCTTTGTCTTGCTTCGGTTGATATGGAGCCCGTACTCTATGCTGATGTGCTCTACCCTTGCCAGTAGTCCAGCCAATTCGCTTTCCGAGGCGCCAATGATAGCAGTGTCATCGGCGAATCGAAGATTGTTTAGTAGGTATCCACCTATGCGGACTCCTCCCTCCCAGTCTTCTAACACCCTTCGCATTATATGTTCACCGATGAGATTGAACAGTTGCGGTGACAGGATGCATCCTTGGCGAACTCCTCTTTCAGCTCTGAAGGGATCTGAGACTGTGGCCTCCAGCCTCACTCTTGACTTGCTGCTCAGGTACAGGTTCTGCACGAGGAAAGCAAGATGTTGCGGTATCCCCATTTCGCTCATAACGTTGAACATTTTCTTCCAGTTGATACAATCGAAGGCCTTTGCGTAGTCAATAAAGCACATAGCAATAAACAAGTTATGTTCTCTACTTTTCTCAATCAGTTGCCTTATGTTCAAAATCTGTTCTCGCGTACCTCTACCCTTTACAAATCCTGCCTGCTCTTTGGGTATTTGTCTACTGACGTAGGATTCCAACCGCTTGTTCAGGATGTGCAGAAGAACTTTACTGGCGTGCGATATGAGCGAAATGGTTCTGTAGTTCTCGCACTTGCGTGTTGAGCCTTTCTTGTGCAGAGGCACCACTGTTGACTCAGTCCAGTCTTCTGGCCATTGACCAGTCCTCCAGACTTTCAGGCATATCGAGTGCATGATCTTTATGCCTTCCTCTCCTATACTTTTAAGCATTTGGGCTGTAACGCCATCGTTCCCGCAAGCATTGAGTTTCAGCATATTAATGGCTGATTCTACTTCCCGCAGAAGGATATCTGGTTCTCTGTCCACATAGTCTAAAAAGCTATCGTCCTCCTCATCCATGGTGTTTTCGCTGTAAAGTTGCTGGCAGTACCGTCTCCACCTATCTAGGACAGCGACCTTGTCTATTAGTGTGACTCCATTCTCGCTTTCTATAGTCCAGTGCTTAGGTTTAAATTCTTGAGCGAGAATTTTTACTTTCTGGAACATATCGCGCGTGTGAGCCGTTTGAGAACACCTTTCTATGTCGCTGCATATCCCGTCGATGTAGGCGTTTCTGTCTTTTCTACAGAGTCTCTGGACCGTGCTGTGAAGTTCTGCGTAGCGGTGCCTGTTTTCGTCAGAGCGTAAGCCCTCTTCTTTCAGGGTTTTTCTCTCCTTAACTTTCTCCCACGTCTCTGCACTTATCCAGTCGGCTCTAGGTTTTGTGGTTTTATATTTGCCAGCAGCTTGTTTAGCCACCTCAAGAGCAGTCGATTTTAAGTTTTCCCAGGACATGTTGGCAGACTCAAATGGGTCCCGAATCAAATTTTGGAGCTTTGCTTGGAGATTTTCCTGATATTCAATACGGGCATGCTCGTTTAAGTGGATCGGTCTATTAGGTCTAACCTTCTTCGTGTTCTTTAGACGAATTTTGAGCTTAGCAATAAGTAGTTGGTGGTCACTACCGCAGTCAGCTCCAGGTCGCGTCTTCGCAACAAACACAGATGACCTCCATCTTTGACCTATCAGTATGTAGTCAATCTGATTTCTGTATTGACCATTTGGTGACGTCCAGGTGTATAGGCGTCTGGGGTGTTGTTGAAACCATGTATTCATGACGGTCAATTGATTCTCTGCGCAGAAATCCAAGAGCATCTCCCCCCGCTCGTTCCTGTTACCCAGTCCATATCTGCCCACTATATTCCTGATGTGGTCGTCGCTATCCGTTTTACCAATCTTGGCATTGAAATCACCTAATATTATCACTGGTTCTTTCTTTGGGATAGTTTTAAGAGTCCCTTCCAACCTGCCGTAGAAATCAGATATCGCTTCTTCGGTCGACTTCGATATAGGTGCGTAGACAGCAATCAGGTTCACCGGGTAAGGATGTGCTTCCAGTTTCACCTTCAGTATTCTGCCGTTGATGCAGTCGTACCCCAAAACTCGATCAACCAGGTGTTTCGAGATCAAAACAGCGACGCCACTGAAGCTGTTCTCTGGGTCGCCCGACACTATAGCCATTTTCCCAGTAGAAGTCGTGTAGTGCCCGGTCTCTTTGATATGGGTCTCGCTTATTCCCAAAATGTCCAATTTGTACCTGTCCATTTCTCTCTCCACCATTTCCGATGTTCCAATTTTAGAAAGCCCACGAACATTCCAAGTAGCAATCGTGAGGGTGTGGCATTTGTTGATTTGTCCCTCAGAGGTGTTGCGAGGTTCATGATGTGTAGCAGTAGCCCAGCTTCCGCAAGGAGCCTGCTGTGCCGCCGCCTTGCGGCCGGTAGCATATTTCACACCAGATGGCCCGGACCCAGTCTGGCGCCGGGCGTCAGCCGGGTCGCCCGACAAATCACTATCTTTATCTAGCATTTTCCACCATGGTTTTCTTGGGAAGCTGTAGTTGCGGTAGTATCCCCATCCTTTCCGCACCAGTCTTTTAGAGGGGATTTAGCCCTCACGGTCTCTGGGACCGTCTGGCAAGCCAGGGGTCAGGTTATCATATCCGCCGCCTGATACTCGGCGTTGATACTCGTTTAGCACCACCCAGGGGGCACGTACAGGGTTGTGAGAGGTAGTTCCTGTGGACGCGAGCATCGCCGCCCCCCCGAGGTTAGGTTTAGGTTTTGTAGTAATTTGTATATACAGGGTGAAATTGATATCATTGGCATCCTTTTAAACTAAGAGTCTACCCATCAAACTAAACAACTTTCACTATGGGAGCAAACCGATCGGAGCAAAAAAAAAATCTGCTGTTGCATACATTTGAGTCGAGTAGGCGTTGCAGTTTAGTATGGGACAGCTGATTTTTTAGTTGCTCCGATCGGTTTGCTCCCATAGTAAAAGTTGTTCAGTTTGATGGGTAGACTCTTAGTTTAAAAGGATGCCAATGATATCAATTTCACCCTGTAGTAGTACCTACCTACTTTTACATTTTGAGTTTTCATCATTGAGAAATCTTTAATATTATGGGACGAGGGCGCCACTGTACGTTAAAAGGACTCTTAAGTATTGCGCCATCATTCGGACAATCAGAGGCCAGAGGCCGTAAGGCGGTCTGAAAAAACTCTGACACCAGAGGGCTCTGCACACTATAAGAAGAGATTCGGACAATTTGCTAACATAATTACATGAGACTTCGCAACTAGTCCTTTTACTTATGATCGATGCAAACAATAAAAAATGTCTTTTGTATAGGTAGTCAGCTACCAGAAACTTATTAATTCATAGAGAAGATTAAAGGTATGTACCTAAATATAAAAAGTTTTCCAATCAGACAGTTTGACAACCACAGTTTTTGATAATGAAATGTCAATTTTAGTAAAACGTTTAGTAGATATCACTTAAATTCGATTCTGTTCAACATTTTTCTATTCTGTGTTCGCACTTAGCTATTAGCAATGGTTTGCAAAATTATATCTTTATTGTTGATTTTAATGTTTTCTGGAGTATTTCAGTTAGAAATAGGAGTAAACGATCCAAATGCCTATGTAAGTATAATAACACAAAAGGTAAAACACAAAAAAAAAATCTGACACTTGGATATATAGTAACGAGCTCCATTTTCCTTCACAATAGTGTTGCCTAACAAATCGATAGTCTATCGATACTATCGTGATATCGATAAAAAGTAGTTCGATAGTATCGAAACCAATTAAAGCCAATGCCATTTTTTAAACTAGATCTAGAAACTATTCTCTGTGCCTGTGGTTTGTTAGATTTTCGGTAAAAATGGTATTTTCAAAATTACAGTGGCTCAAAAATTTTCGTACGCTACAAATCTTTATATTAATTAGCATTGGAACTGTAAATTTTAATAGAAAACTGAAAAAACCACATGCATTACTTGTTTTGTATTCAAAATAGGATATAACTTCGTTTGAGTGCCGCGCGCCCGGGGGCGCTCTGCAAGGACTATCGGTTTCGTAATTAATGAATACCTAGTTACTCATATTTCTGTGTTATATTCCTTGTTAACTATTAATCTGTTATTTTAATTGCTTAGGGTCCATACAACGTAGATTGGAGTCGAAATTATGAAGTATGTCACGGTCCAAAATCTAGAAATTTGGCCGAAAATTCGTTAGAGATATTTCAAAACGCCAAAGGCGAGTTTGTGGCTAACATGACTCTAACGTTTTTCGAGCACGCCCATATGGATGAGGTTTGTAACGGCCCGTTTTTTTATGTTATACTTACAGGGTGTCCCGTAAATAATGGTCCAATGTTAAGAGGAAGATAGCTTAACTAATAGGTGAACCAGAATCTCATGAAAAATAGGGAAATCAAATTTTAGAGTAAGCAACACTGGGGTAATTAGATTAGGGCCCTTTACAAACGCGATAAAGCATAGATGCAATCGCCACGATGCAAAACTTTCGTAATATTTGATTATTTGTCGACAGCCTTATCCATAATGCACATGCGCGTATGCATTAATAGAAACATATTGTGTTTGCATCACTACAATCATTCGTTTGAATCAATACAAACGCCAATTTATAGAATATCGAATAGGCGGAAAATCGTTTGTCCAGAACTTAGATCAATCGAAACGATTCAGTCATGCCTCCGTGGTCTAATGGTTAAGAACATTGGCTCTCGATACCGAGGTCGTGGGTTCGATTCCCACGAGTGATATGCCACTTTGTGCGTTTTTCCCCAGTTGGTTAGGACATTGCAGGCTGAATCGCCTGATTGTCCGAAAAGAAAAATGATTCCGTACTTAGGATGGCACGTTAAGCCGTTGGTCCCGGCTACTATCTCTGGTGGTAATAGTCGTTACATAAAAACCACGTCAGAGGCCGTAAGGCGGTCTGAAAAAACTCTGACACCAGGGCTCTGCCCACACGATAAGAAGAAGAAGTCATGCGATGGTCATACGTGCGTTTTTGTCTGTACAGGGCCTACTTTGACTAGACAGATGACATGAGATCCAGGTCGACCTATAATTAATTACCTAAAACTAATTTAAATTGTTTAAAAAAAAACCATAGGTTTGGTATTCCTAACCCTTAGTAGTCGAGCCGTAGTATCTGCATACCTCTGTGGAATAGTGGCGTTAGTATATGTATGTATGATTGTATCGATAGTTTATGATTCATAAGCAGCAATAAAAAAAATATTTCTCCACAAGTACATTTATTATGTTATTGATGATTATTAGGTTGGTATTCCGGTAATTCAGTCACCAGGTACGCACTCCTTAGACTTCAATTCAGGCCCTGTACCCGCACTTTCGATGTTCGCTATACTTATCTCCACTGTTTCGGTCCGCACTTCATTGTAATAGAGTTGACATTGGAACGAAAATGTTCACGCAATTGCGAAGTCCGAAGGTGCGGGTATATAGAGGCCCAGGCCCTGTACCCGCACTTTCGATGCTCGCTATATCGCCACTGTTTCGGTCCGCTCTTCATTGTAATAGAGTTGATATTGGAACGAAAATGTTCACGCAATTGCGAAGTCCGAATGTGCGGGTAGAGGCCCAGGCCCTGCACCCGCACTTTCGATGTTCGCTATATCGCCACTGTTTCGGTCCGCTCTTCATTGTAATAGAGTTGACATTAGAACGAAAATGTTCACGCAATTGCGAAGTTCGAATCCCGGAGTAGAATCCCGGATATTGTTTCGGGAAGTTACACAGATACGTTTTTAATACCACGTTACAGATTCGGTAAGAAATATCTTTTTTCAACTATTCTTCATTTTTAGTGTTCCGTACCAAAATTGGCAAAACGGAACACTTATTTAATACGATTTATGTTTAAGTGTGTGTCTATGTGTATGTGTCTATAGATAGTGTCGATACTATGTACACGATTCGAGCTATCGATATTGTGGCAGTTTTACCTATACAGGCTGAAATTGATATCATTAGCATCCTTTTAAACTAAGAGTCTACCCATCAAACTGAAGAACTTTTACTACGGGAGCAAACAAATCGGACCAAAAAAAAAAACAACTATTCCATACTAAATTGCACCGCCTACTCGACTCAAATGTAGGTATGCAACAGCAGATTTTTTTTTGTGCTCCGATGGGTTTGCTCCCATAGTAAAAGTTGTTCAGTTTGATGGGTACACTCTTAGTTTAAAAGGATGCTAATGATATCAATTTCACCCTGTAGATAGTTCAGCAACACTTACTTCGAGTAGCACCACCAGATTAGAACAGGTCATAACAGGTGTCGTAAGAGGTGACCAGTCTCATAAGGCGTCGCGTCTCGTCAGCATGATCAAATGCCCAAAAAAAAACATTTTTCAATTTCTTTCAATCTAGTACATATACAAAGCGATTGCCGGAACTCTCATGCCTTAAACCTGAAACAATGTCGTTGTTTTAGGTGAAGATCGTAGTAAATTCAATAAAGGACAACAAGAAGAATGTTCTATGGAGCTACAAGGTGAACAAACCGTGCCAGCACTTTACCATAGCTGTAGTTTTGGAGCAACATCTTAAAGCTGCAAACTGCAATATCAAGAAGGTACCTTATCCCGTTAACACAGTCATCTTATAACTATACATATAGGGTGCTTCTTAATACGGTGACGGATTTTTAAGGGGATGATCAGGCCATTATACGTACTATCATGTCTGGTCAGTTCCATATATTTTAGATTTAGTATAGTCTTGGCGCAAACAGATGTCGCTACTGGCCTGAACGAGAGATTATTATTTGAGTTTCGTTCCACGGAAATAAATTATATAGATAAATTTTCTTAAAAATTTGTAATAACAAATGTGTTTAACAGGTATTTTAACGTAATTAAACATTACCGTAGTACCGTTACTTACCACCGTCGCTGTACATGCGCGAGTTTTCATATAAAAAGGTGGCAACTTTCTTAGTATGGGCACAATAGAGGGCTGTTGTGTATAATTTATTTACTCTATGGTAGTGGTACATTTGGGTTGAGGATGGACGCCAAATTAGAATAGAAAAGATTTTTTCCTCGCAATTGTGATGTTAGTCCCACTGATAAATTTATTTAGTTTGATGGTCTGATCATCTCCTTACCCAAATAAATCAATCAGCCTCCTTGGAACTCTGCCTCGGGTGGGCGCTTTGCAGTACATCTTTTATTTGTAGGTAATTGGTGTTTTAGTTTAGTGTGCTTTTTATTTTTATTCAATTGTATTTTTTATGTGTATTTGTGCTTTAATGATAAACCTTAATGTTTAGTAAAAAAAGAAAAAAAAAAACAATCAAATTATTTATTTCAGAACATAAATTTCATAACATTGTCACAAATTACCTACAATTTCGATCAGTGTGTGTTGCCAGTGATGACATATGGAACAGAGACGTGGTCGTTCACTCAAGGCCTCATAAAAAGGCTGAAAGTCACCCAAAGGGCAATGGAGAGGGCTATGCTCGGAGTTTCCCTGCGAAATCGAATCAGAAATGAAGAGATCCGCAGAAGAACCAGGGTAACTGACATAGCCCAAAGAGTTGCTAAACTTAAGTGGCAGTGGGCGGGGCACATTGCTCGCAGAACCGATGGCCGGTGGGGCCGAAAAGTTCTCGAGTGGCGACCGCGTACCGGAAAGCGCAGCGTGGGTAGGCCCCTCACACGGTGGACCGACGACCTGGTGAAGGCGGCGGGAAAACGTTGGATGAGGGCAGCGCAGGACCGGTCGTTATGGCGATCCTTGGGGGAGGCCTATGTCCAGCAGTGGACGTCCATCGGCTGAGATGATGATGATGATGATGACCTACAATTTCATTGTTAGTATTGCTTACACACAAAATCGGCAGCAAAAAGATGGAATGCAGACAGTTTTTATAGAGGATGATCAGATCATCAAACTGAGTCTATGGGACTAATATCGAAATCGCGAAATAAAATCAGCTGTCCCATACATTTTGCTCGAGTACGATTGCAGTTTTTAGGGTTCCGAAGTCAACAAGGAACCATTATAGTTTCGCGATGTCCGTCCGTCTGTCCGTCCGTCCGTCCGTCTGTCCGCGGCTTAGCTCAGAGAGGTTTAGTACTGGACTACTAGCTATAATTTGGCATGGGTATACATATTAATCGCGCCGCCAAGAGGTAAAATAAAATCTTGAAAAATACTTTTTTTAGGGTACCTCCCCGCGAAGTGGGGAGGAAATTTTTTTTTCTCGTCTATTCCATGTTGTGGGGTATCCTTGAATAGGTCTTTTAAAAATATTAGGGGGAAAACCATTTTTCGATTTAGGGATCTGTTAGCGAAATATTTAGCTTTAAATCGAAAATTTTAGTTAGAGTCAAGTGTCCCCCCCCCTCTCCCAGCTAAACAGTTGTAGTTGGATATGTGAAAAAATTCATGGCAATAGCATATATAACAAATTTAAAAGGAAAACTATCACCGCTAAGTAGGCTTTACAAGTTTACGAGTAGTCCATCAACTTATAAAATGTACTTTTTAGACTTTATTAGCCGTTAAACCGTAGTATGAAGCCAGTATAAAGCAAAAAGCCTCCTTCTAAGTCCATATTATATCTATTGTGACGGGCAACTACGGAACCCTATCCTGCGCGTGGTCCGACACGCACTTGGCAAGTTATATAATGTTAGTCTAAGGGAACAGCTGATGTTTTTTTTCGCGATTTCGATGTCGGTCCCATAGAGAAAGTTGTTCAGTTTGATGGACTGATCATCCTCCTAAAACAGAGTTAACATAATTATTAAGTTGGACCCTGTATAACTTGGCCCCATCGGCCATCGGTTTGCGAGCAATGTGACCATTGCCACTTTAGTTCAGCAATTCTATGGGCTATGTCATGTCAGCTACTGAATCTCTTTATTTCTGATTTGGTCTCGCAGGAACACTCCAAGAATAGGCCCCTCCATTGTCCTTTGGGTGACTTTCAGCCTTATACAAGGGTTATGAATATTAATCATAAATATTTTTTTCAGGGTGTTTACAAGGTAATTTTAAATATAACAGAGCAATCAAATCTATTTTTTGGACAAAAATTTTTCTTCGGCGAGTATTTGCTCAAAGCTTTCGCTCTGTCGGCAAAAGGTAATCTCTTTTGTGTTATTTACAGACCTGTGTTTACTAAGAAAACCTAAAGGGAACTTACATTAAAACAACAAAAATTAAATATTAAATTAAATATTTTTGTTTTATTTTTTCCTAAATAATAAAAGATACGATCAAATAAATGCAATGGCAGTGGCTCTGTCAGAATCTATAGGTAAGTACACCATTTTAGATGTCATCCGTACCCATATCTTAACTTCTTACAATCTAGATAGGCAACTTCCTAACAATTCTGCACTTATTCAGAATAGCTTATTCTTATGTTGGTACATGAACGATGCACTGGTCCACTGGGTGGGACCCAATAGGAATCTAGAACGATTTAAGACACAATCTTTTGGGAGGCATACATGGGCCCGAAGCCAACACGAAGAGGCCTTGTTTGGTACCATCTAAACTATTATAAAACTGTAACAGAAGTGTGTCTTTACATTGAAGATATTTACAAAAAAAGATTACGATATGGTTTTTAGGCTTCCCTGATTCCAAATCACAAATTTTTTGACTTTTTGTCGGTCTGTTTGTTTGTTTGTTTGTTCTTTTGTTTGTTTGTTTGGGTGTTTGTTTGTTCGAGTATCACGCAAAAACTACTGAACCGATTTTGATGAAACTTTTTTTGTTTGATAGCTTATCATCTGACTTAAAATCTGGTATATAATTTATGCGGGCGAAGTCGCGGGTAAAAGCTTGTTTATTCTAAATGTGAGATGGCGTGCACCTATCGAGGCTTATCCCTTTTACACCATGGGGGTGCAACAAAAGACAATTCGATAGCTGCTGAGCTTTTGCTAGGAAAGGATACATTTGTCTGGGCTATGGGGATGGGATTCTGAAGACTGTATAACTGGGCTAGAGCATGCTATGAGGAGGAAGAAACCATGGACCATATCCTTTATGACTGCGATGTCTTGGCGGCTATACGCATGTGCCTCCTGGAAGATTGTTATCCAAAACCGGGAGATTACAGGTTTTTTTCTCCTGGACGGAATTGCCTCGCTCATTAACCACGTTTTTGAAGAGGAAACAAATAAATATGTAGGGGTCAACACAAAAGATTCCATTGGGTCGAAGTGTTGCTGGCTTGCCAGCCCCTATAATAAGATAAGATACGATAAAACTGGGCAATGGAGTGAGATTAAGGGACACCTGCTCTTGTTGAAAATCGGTTGTGAGTGGTGTCTCGCCACTCAGTAAATTGGTCCCCTATAAGAAGACACCGGACAGGACGGACCTCAAGGAGGCAGCATTGGTCTGAGCAGCTAAGGGAACGTACCCATACTACGTGACCCGTTTTGGAGGGAGGGGGGTCTTCAAAATACCACGCTTGGTCACAGGGCGGAGGGGAGGGTTAGGTTTTCGTCACGTAGTCAATATCCTCTAGGGAGTCTACGGAAATCTCGCGCTTTTTCGAGTATTTATTGGTCAACCAGCCTTCGATCTGTTGTCTTGGCTTCGCGCCGTTGAACGAACAACCTATACTACCGCCTTTATATGCGCTAATAAGGACAAAATATGAACCAAATATTTTTCTTTTACTTTTTGTTTGCAAAAAATGATTTAAAACCGTATTTATGAATTACTACGTGAAAAGTAGGGGGGAAGGAGGGGGGTCTTGGCATATACTACGGATGGTCACCGAGGGGGGGGAATGGGGTAAAAAATGGTGAAAAATGGGTCACGTAGTATGGGTACATTCCCTAAGGTTGTAGAGAGGTCCACCAGTCAGCGATCCCCAGTGTTGTATAAGATAACCAGATCATTCAAATGGGGAGCAGAAAGAGTACAACTATCTTTTTTTCATGTACAGTCAGCAGCAATAAGTTGTATCGATTACTGTATCGATTATTACTTGCATGTTTTGCCCCACAAGAGGGCACATCTGACTGACTGTCAAATTAGGCCAGCTTGACAGCAACTGGTACACCTTGAGGCAACTGACTGTATGTATACACTTTAGTACTACGACGTAGAAAAAAGTGTATACAACTTATTGCTGCTGTGCTGACTGTACTTATAATTATTGTGTGGGTTATCAATGGAAAGCTTACGAAAATGTGAGTCGAAAAAAAAATTTTTATGATTAAAAGAAAAAAAATTACTCTTAAATATTGCTGTCCCCGTCTGTATTTTTTAAATCAAAATTCACAAATCAGTTTCAAAAGGTTAAATTCGTAGATATGTTTGCATAATCATATTGTATCCGTAACTAATAGACCACCGTTTATGAAAAGTGATTACTTAACCAGCGCTATTCAAACTTTGAAAGTGTCTGTTGTGGTCTTTCAATTCTGTACCTTACCTATATCAAGTTTTTGTTTTATATTAAACTGTCAAATTCTGACGTAAATTTATTATTTTCTTAATGGCCAGTTATTTGAGGCCGGCTTAGACACGGAGTTTACAAGTCGTCGAGTGACGTCATGCGTTTTAACGAAAAACTACATTATTTCTAGTCCTTACATTTTAATATCTCTTACATAGAATATATTGTTATTGAGACAATTGTCTCGATTCAGCCCTCCAAAGAAAATCTTGACATACTGATTTATAAGGGGTCGGGTCAAATCCACGTGCACGACAAGCAATTTACCTAAACGGCCCACTCTAAACAAAGTCAGGTCCGGTCAGTCATTGGATGGGTGACTCACCCATCCAATGACTGACCGGACCTGACTTTGTCTTAACTTCTGTGAATAGTTTCCAATAGCTACTGAAGCTCAATGACGCCATTAAGTTGTCTCGATCTTATGATATTTACTCTTAAGAGCACATTGATGCTCATTTTAAGAAACAATAAGTTTCTCAAACAGTTTGACAATCACTGTTTTCAATAAAAGGCCCATTTTAGTAAAATTAAGAGTTCCTATTAAACTTAACTGTTCCTATTCGTAGGCATTTTTTCTATTCTGTCTCATTTTACTTATAGAGCAATGGTTTTCAAAATTATATTATTATTGTTGATTTTAATGTTTTCTGGAGTCTATCAGCTAGACATAAAAGATGCAAATTCGTATGTAAGTATCACCGAATAACACAAAATCTGAAACGTGACGTAAGATTTATTATAAAATTTTAAATTTAGTGTGTATTTACAAACATTAAAGATATTTGCAAAAAATAGAATGTATAAAAGCATAAAGACAATTTTTTTAATTATTTGTTTGTTTGTTTTTGCACGCATCACTTAAAATTATTGCACTGATTTACATGAGGTTCTCATAAAAGCATAGGGCTTAGTCTTCGATCAAATCGCAGGGCTTAGTTAAGATTAACGATTTCGACTTATTTATCACAATCAGGTTTCTCATTCAAAAGTTATGAGTATTTGAAGATTTCATGTACATTATATTTCAGTGATCTTGCGTAATATTATTATTTCTGTGTTATATTTCTTGTATAACAGTAGGATTTATTAAATAATTTGGCCTGTTTTACCACTACAAGTAGCTATACAGGGTGTAACAAAACACCATAGTAATACTTAAGGGGGTGCTTCAGACCATCAAACTGAACAACTTTCACTATGGAGCCAACATCGAGAAAAAATAAAAAAAATTCATCTGTCCCATACATTTTAGTCGAGTTGGTACGAAGTTTTGTATGGGACAGCAGATTTTTTTTATTATTTCTCGATGTTGGCTCCATAGTGAAAGTTGTTCAGTTTGATGGTCTGAAGCACCCCCTTAAGTATTACTAGGGTGTTTTGTTACACCCTGTAAAGTAGCAATATAAGTTCTTGTTAGATTATCTGGCAGATCGTTTTTACGTAGTATGAGACAAACGATCTGCCTTATAAACTAACAAGTATTAGAAGTGGTGAAACAGGTCTCTAATCAATTATTTTAATTTCTTAGGGTCCATACGAAATAGACTGGAGTCGGTATGAGGTATGTCGAGGTCCAAAATATAGAAATGTGGCCGAAAATACGGTAGAAATAATTAAAAATGCCAGAGGAGACTATATATCTAACAAGACTTTAACGTTTTCCGAACATGCCCATATGGACGAGGTTTGTACAATAATTATTAATTTATGATGAACAAAGAAAAATTATAGAAGAATTGAAACCTCGTCCTGGAGGGTTACCGGTGCGACTTGGGGTACTGGGCAGCACGATAACTCTTTCAGTACGAGGATGCCTACTGAAACGAGTACGAAAAAATAGTCAACTTGGCCACCAGGCCCAGTTACGAGGAGGCCCAGTTGACCAAAGCACCGTACAGCAGCGAGTTGTGCCATGTTGTGTCCGGCTTTGAAGCAGCATCAACCATACGGGTATCAAAAGAGGTGACCAATCTCATCCGGGATCGTCAACATGTTTCTATGATGTCCATACAGTGGCCACCGTTAGACCGCGTTCAGACGACCCCCGCCCGCCCCGCGCCCGCCACGCACTCAACCCGCGCTCTCCCCGCGCTCATCCTAAAATGCACGCGAGCGCGTGGCGGGTGCAAGGCGAGTGTGGGGCGGGCGCGGGTACTTCCCTAAAATTCAATACGAGATTTATTATGGTGTCATAAGACTCAAATTGCAAGCAATGCAGTATAGGCCGCGGGGCGAGCGCGTGGAGTTCGCGGGTTGAGCGCCTGGCGGGCGGGCGCGGGGCGGGCCCGGGTCGTATGAACGCGGCCTTAGAGGGCCTCTTCTACTGGAGCTTATCGACTCGACATCCTCCGTCCACTACTCTTCTCCTCTCTTCTTCTTCTTCTCTTCTTACCTCTGATCATAGCGGATTTCTATTCTTAGAGATAAATGTCGTATGTTTAATCATAATCATTTATTGCTTTCATTTGTTTTAGATTAGGATCATAGTAAATTCAGTAAAACAAAACAAGACGAAAGTTCTATGGAACTACAGGGTGAAAAGCCCATGTCAGCACTTCTCCATTGCCGAAATTGTGAACCAACAACTTAAGGCTACAAACTGCAATATTAAGAAGGTACTTATACCATTTTCTGTTAAATACATACCTAAATACCTATACATGGTGTAGAGTAGACATTTGCATTTGTACTCCAAAAAAATATTTCAACTTTTCATACGTTTGATCAGCTGATTGCATTTAGTATGGAAAGACTCATTTTTTTTCTACATTTCTATAAAGTTGTTCAGTATCAGATCAGGAGTGCGATTTTTGAATCTCATTCGCTGAGTTCAGTTGTTGAAAATGTCAAAATTACTGTGGAGATACGCATCTAATATTTAGTATCGCACTCCTGGAGTACGATTTTTGAAAGGCAAATCAGCCGTAGAAAGATACGCAATTTTGACATTTTCAACTGCTGAACTCACCGAATGAGATTCAAAAATCGCACTCCAGGGGTACAATCACTTCTCACCATGCCTACAGGGTGTAGCAGAATATTTGTATGTAGGTAGTAATGTATGGAGATAACATAGCGAAAAATAAAAAATCTGCTGTTTCATACTAAATATTAGGTACTAGGGTGTTTATTATTTAAACCTCATTATAAGGTCAAAATTATCTGTTTTTTTTGGTTTATCTATAACTAGCGACCCGCCCCGGCTTCGCACGACGGGTGCAATGCTGATACTAAATACACTACAGAAAAACTGTGAACGTTGTATATAAAACATAGCGGCCCGCTCCGGCTTCACACGCTCTTACCGCACCGGGCGGCCGGCCGGTACCGCCGCAAACGCTACGTCCCGCAATTTTTAAATCTGTAATATCTTCGAAAATATTCACTTAAATCATACGGTTAAAGGGCCATATAGATCTATATTAAATGAACAATGTGTTCAAGGTATTTAATTGGTTAAGGATTAATGCTGTATTGGTTAAAATCGCTTCGAAAATTAGCCATTATTTGTCGTAAAAAGTAAATGACAAAAAAAAGTTATTGTGGGTTATCCATAAGAGATAGACATATACCATCATGGACTTTTCTGTAGACCTTTTCAATGTGTACAATACTTAGTACATTATTTTGATAAAACTCGTAGGGTTCAGCCTGCGTTTGCAATGTAAGCGGAAAAAATGTAATTATTAACGACATCACATTAGAAACCCTAAAAATAACAGTACTTCTCCACTATTTAATGGATGTTATTATACATATAAACCTTCCTCTTGAATCACTCTATCTATTAAAAAAAACCGCATCAAATCCGTTGCGTAGTTTCAAAGATTTAAGCATACAAAGGGACATAGGGACAGAGAAAGCGACTTTGTTTTATACTATGTAGTGATAGTGAAGTGATGATAAAACCATCAAACTGAACAACTTTCTCTATGGTTCCGATGGGTCGAAATACCGGAAAAAAATATATTGTTCCATACTAAATTCAAAACTATAATAAATAAAATAAATAAAAAAATAAAAATCTTTTATGGCATCAAAATAAAATGAACATATAATTTTTTATGTAGCCCTGGCAATCCTATCTAGGCTAGCCTGAAAACAAACTGCCTGAGGTGGAGGAAGCCAGTGCGAATATATTCTCGACTCAGATGTATGGAACAGCAGATTTTTTACCGATTTCAGATTTTAATGATGACCGTAGCTTTATCCTGTAGGTATTTTAAGACACAAAAAAATAAGTAGGTTTTTTAAACAATTTTTTTTTTCAGGGCACTTACACAATAATTCTAAATTTAACGGAGCAAGCAAAACTTTTTTATGGACCCAGTTTTTTCTACGGCGAGTTTTTGCTGAAATCTATTGCTCTGTCAGCAAAAGGCAATCTTTTTTGTGTTATATTCAAACCCGTGTTTACTAAGAAAGCCTGACTATAATTTTATTCATCTTACTACTTGAAACTCATATGAAAAGAAAAAACATTTATACGAAAAACATATTTTATTTTTCTTAAATTCATCTCGAAAGATCATCAGACCTGTCTACCTAAACTAGATGGATACTTCGTTTGTACACACGGCGACACATCAAGTTACCCAAAACCAAAATAAGCTGGCCGCGCGACGTTATACATTACTATGCCGACGCGCGGCCAGCTTATTTTGGTTTTGGGTAGCTTGATGTGTCACCGTGTGTACATGAGTACATTTGCATTGATTATATGTGGTGGAGTTTCCATTTCCTCCTTGCAAAATTTGCAGCTTGTTGAGTCATTTAGTTTTAGCGTGTGCATATTATTATCAATTTGCAGTGGCCGGTGAGAGATCTCACTATTGTTCATATTTTTCCCATATTTAGAGCAAGTTAGATGTTAGCAAGGTAGCGATTATGTCCTTTGATAAGTGCTTTGGGATGATTCAAGTCTATAGGATGTTCCTCCACAGCTCTATCGCTTCTTTGAAGCAGATCTTACTCAATGATTATCGGGATAAACTTTTGGGGTTGCCAAGAAAGGGTTCAGGGCCTTTGAAGTGGTATGAGTATGAATACAAAACAAGGGCTGTACCGCCCGAACACTTGCACGAGGAAGGACCTCAATAAAGCTACACTGGACGCGGTCAGGTTCGCCGAATATCTGGCCAATAAAATATAGAAATAGTAGAACAATTGACATGAAAAGAAGATAGAACGCTTATCTACAGGGTGTAACAAAACATCCTAGTAATACTTAAGGGGGCGCTTCAGACCATCAATCTGAACAACTTTCACTATGGAGCCAACGTCGAAAAAAATTAAAAAATCCGCCGTCCCATACATTTGAGTCGAGACGTTACTGCAGTTTTGTATGAAAGAGCGGATTTTTTTTCTCGATTTCGATGTTGGCTCCATGGTGAAAGTTGTTCAATTTGATGGTCTGCAGCACTCCCTTATGTATTACTAGGGTGTTTTGTTACACCCTGTGTATACATATAAGTGGAAACAGTTTTGGCTAAAATGTAAATATTAACGCTATATGTTTCTCTAATACAATAAAATAAAAATAAAAAATCTAATTTATATCATGTTGTCACTAAATTACTCTCTGCCAAAGCTTATATAAGTACGCCACGAAACAGAAACAGTGCTCTAAATAGGAACACAATTAGTCATTAAATTAATTAAGCTTCCGAATAGTACTTGCCATTATTAATTGCAACCATACATTACGAACCCCTGACTTAGTATTTAAATGGAAGCCGATAGGAAAATCATTTAGTACTCCAGTGGTCGTTAACCATTGCAGTCACAAAAGCTGGCTGATTGCGGCACAGATCAGAGTGTTTGGGTATTGGGATAATTTATGTCATATAAAATGTCACATGACTAAGGCATACCGAGGGTTTTTCTGACAACAAATTTAAGAAAACCGGCCAATTTAGCCAATTACCCATTTTAATCGTATTAGTAGGAAAACTTTTAATAATTGTTTATCTTACTTATCAACGTGTAACAAAATACCCTAATATTTAAGAGGGCTATCGCAGTTCAGTGGCGCCCTCATCACATTAAAAAAGATTTCTCAATAAAGAAAGCCTAAATTAAAAAAGTAATCAACACGAACACTACAAAAGCCTTCAAGCTATTTTAGGTTGTGATTTTACTTTTATAGGTTTTTTAAAGGTCTAAACATACAAATTTTGAAAAAAGAAAAAAAAACGGCCGCTTTTGTTTTTATTCGCAATTGTCTAAAAGTGGAATGTTTAGAACCTATAAAAGTATTGTATAACAATGGCTTGAAGGCTTTAGTAGTGTTCGTGTTGATTACTTTTTTAATTTAGGCTTTCTTTATTGATAAATCTTTTTTAATGTGATGAGGGCGCCACTGGACTGCGATAGCGCTCTTAAAGGGAACAACTTTCCCTATTTTAATAGGGAATAAAAATAGGGAAGGTTGTTCAGTTTGATGGTCTAAATCTCACCTTTAAATACTTATAACCAGGACCGCAAAAAAAAAATCGCTGTCTTAAATTTAATTCACTTACACCTTACCATCCTAAAGCCGCTACATCAGACACAATAACACCCATCTTCCATTCAGGCAGGAGTGAATTAATTTGGCACGTGCCAATGATTTACTATCCCTGCTTTTGACGTTATATAGTTATGGATTATTTGATTAATAGCGGCTTAAGAACTGGACAAACTCTGTAAGAAAAGGCGTATTGAGTTCGGACACCATAATAACTTACTTCCTTACTTGTAACAAATTATATTTAGCAATGAATAAAACATATTAAAAAACTAATAAATTGAACTTTTGAATTTTATTTATTTAGATTGACTCACTCATTGATTGCGATCCTTGGGGGAGGCCTATGTTCAGCAGTGGACGTCCATCGGCGGAGATGATGATGATCAGATTGACTCAGTAGCCTGTAGTCGTCGAAGGAAATTGTGTGTACACGAACAAACCACGCGTAAAATACAACTTATTCTTTTGTCCACAAAACCACTGTATGTGAAACCATGTCCATTAAACGCCTCGTATGATAGAATCCTTCGAAATATTGTTGATTAGAATGTCAGGATCATAATTGTAATGGTCCCAAACGTAAGCTATCGGTGGCGTAGCTTTAGCTAGCTGCTTTTTATTATGGAAACAATGCAACGACGACACAAACATAAACATCCATGACTGAACCGGGATTAAAACCCAGGACCCTGGTTTGGCAGTCCATCGTGGTAACCATTACACAAAGGTCGTTAGAATATAAACACTGTTTGTTTCTACTAATTTAATTAGATGACCCAAAACAAAAGTCGAACTTATCTCCAAAGTGACGAGAAAAATAAATAAAACATTACACTCTGGAAAAAACAACGACAAAACAAAAAGCCATGATGGCCACAATAATTGTTTTGCGATAACGCTTACCTACCGATAAGACAACCGGGGGTAGACAGGTTATAAGTTCATTAACCGTTGATAAGTTGCTGTATGAACTTCGATAGGTACACACGGCGACACATCAGGTTACGCACCCTGTATACCCATAACTACACTACGTACAAAACACAAAATAGTGCGGTAGAGAGCCTGCATAGACGCGGCTGGCGGCGCGCGGGCGCAGCGTGCTGTGAGACGAAACAACAACAACATACCGCACCCTCTCGCACCATTCACAGCGTTCAACTTCTAATAGTTCAAAGTCCAAACAGGGTAACCTGACACCTGTCACCGTGTGTACATCGAAGCCTGCTCCTTTCAATAATCCACCGATTACGGTTAATAAGAAAATTATGAAAGCCCTAAACTTAGTTGTCTTATTCTCAACTGATTATGATGTCTTAGCGGCAAAACGCATGAGCCTCCTCGGAGATGGATATCTAAAACCGAGAGATCTTAGGTTTCTTCCCCTCAATGGTATCGCCTCCTTCATTGACCTTGTATTTGAAGGGTGAAGAAACCAAAAGGTATGGGGCTGACAGAAAGGATCCCACTGGGTCGAAGTGTTGCTGGCTTTCCAGCCCCCACAACAAGATGAGATAATATAAGATAACTGCTTATGAGTTTCTTTGTCCCTCGTGACCATCAGGCCGTCCATCAGGCTCTAGGCCTTCCTAGGCCTAGGAAGTCATAGGCCTAGGCAAAAATTTACTCTAATGCTTAACGCATTTGTTAAACGTAATTTGGATTGACCAAGTATGCTTACTTCGGTTTATGTTAACGCATTCGATTCAAGTAGGTAGAAAAACTTGCACTAGACCGTCTGGCTACCATTATTCATGTATTATTTTTTAATCCAACATTTATTTTGTGGACAAAACTGCACCCACCCCTATACAATCCCCTATAGCGATATCATCTCAATAAGATTCAGGAGGAACAAGAGAATGACTACAGCCATCGCTTAGTTAATGTTACAAAAACAGATGCTCCTAAATCTACTATAAGAAATGTACTAGGACAATGTACTCATCAAACAAAATACTCATGCGCTCACTAGTTTAATTCAGTGTCATTGCAGCGATCGTAAAGTGTGACCATGTTCTAATTTTGACCGTATTCGTGTCCGCAACTCAGCAAGTGTTTTGTGGTTTGATTAAAGTACCTTCTTTCAGTTACAGTATCAGTGTTGTATAAAACAGGGACTAAGGTATGTATGTATGGATCGGAGGACGCTGTGATGGTAACGGTTCTTCATAGGTTCGTGACAAAATAAATTATGTTATGAATAGGAGACCTATTAACGTCCAAAATTGGTGTGGGCAGTTTTGATTGCATGACTGACACCAAGGTTAAACTGTAGCTCACGGAAAATCAAGAGCAAAAGTAAACGAAGTTTAGAGAAATCTTTAAGTACATCTATCTATTCTATGTTGTAAACTTAGCGATGATTGAGCAAAAAACTCGTGTTTATTACCAAAGTGGAGGATTTGAGAACACAAATGCGACAAGTTAAGTTTTTGTAGGTTTAGACCTACATTCATAACAAAGCTGTGATAAGATCAATTTCATTTCAGTATCTTTCTCTTTTTTTTACATAGTCCATTTTATATTGATGTAAATGAAATACAATTTACAACATAATTTGCACATCTGCACGTGACAGACCCAATATACAATATTACTGAACGACTTCTTAAACTGTATTTATGCAAATTAAGTATTTCTATTCTATTCTACAACGTGTTAATGAATTAACGCAAAACCTCATACACCCCAACTGATTTATAACAAAATAATTAGATTGCAACAATAATTTCATTATTTTGATAGTTAAAATTTAAAGTTATTCGCATTTTAAGTTTTGAGGCAAAAATGATTTGTTATCATTTCAGCACTGAAAGGAAGCGCTAAAGTACTCATGGAATCTTGTTTTGGTACTAAGTAGGGTGAGTATGCCCGTGCGGTGGGTTGTCATCGGGTTCAGTAAATTTTAAATTTTGCAAAAAATATATTTAATATTTTGAAAAAAATTACCTATGTTGAAACCATGATAATTCGATTCTGCTCTCGATTCTAAACAAACTACTTTCTAGTTTTGCGTTAATTCATTAACACGTTGTATATTTGGGCTTTTAGTGTCTCGTCAAAGAAAATATACCGTTACGAGAAAGGTAAATTACATTAATTCTCATTTGGAGATATTTGAAAATCTATAAATTAGAATCTGTGAATTATCCACCAGATGATGATATTCTGGATATGGGTTGTGACGATCCTCATCGCGCTGTTCCTGTTCTTCCGCCAAGTCTACTCCCGGTTCAGCAGATATGGAGTTAGACATCTGAAGCCAGTTCCAATCCTTGGTAATTTGGCGAGGATCGTGTTCCGGAAGGAGCACTTCGTTACATACGTCACAAGAAGTTATAGTGCTTTCCCTGATGAAAGGTTGGTTTGGAACTGGGAAAAATTTGCAACTTATTAAAATATTCAAGATAAAATCTACCTATCGGGGAATTTTTATTCTAACGTTTGCATATCAAAATAAAGAAACTTACATATAAAATAAAGAACTTATCCGAAATAAGTATCTAAAGGGTGAAATTGATATCATTGGCATGGGAGCAAACCGATAGGAGCAAAAAAAAAAAAACTGCTGTTGCATACATTTGAGTCGAGTAGGCATTACATAGTAAAAGTTGTTCAGTTTGATGGGTAGACTCTTATTTTAAAAGGATGCTATTTCACCCTGTATATTGTAAAAATATGACTGCGTACATTAATTTTCTTAGGTTCATTGGAACATATGAATTCATGGCACCTACAGTTTGCATTCGAGACCCTGAACTGATTAAAAAAATTACGATTAAAGACTTCGAGCACTTCCTTGACCATCGCCCATCCTTCAACAAGGAAAGGGAACCTCTCTTAGGAAAGAGTCTCCTATCTCTTACAGGTAATCTCAATATCGTAAAACCTATTAACAATCTGGATACTTATCAACACCATGTTCTGTTTCATTTGAAACTTGATGGCAACTTGAGGTGTACGGAAAGATACGCCCCGAGAGACGAAAACTTAATTTCCCTGCCACCCATAGCTGACTGGCTAATCTTTCCACCACGACATGAGTGATTGTCATAATATGGCATTTGCTGGCACGAAAGAAGAAGAAGCAACTTGATAAGAGCTTAACATTGAATTCAAAATATCACAACATCGTATTTGACTTATAAATAAAAAAAAAATGCATTTTATTGCCACACAAAAATACAGAATAGATACCAGCAAAAAACAATTAAACAGATTCATTTAAACAGAAAAATTTAAATAACCGATTATGATATGGCTGTACCGTACGGTTTTCTTTTCCGTGCAGCTAAACATTAATTAGGCCATCCATATCATAAAATATAATATAAAGTAAACAAACATAGAATATAAAGCGAACATACATACACATACATTACATTATGGCGAAGTTCTTCAAAATCGACTTAGTATGTTGTCTTCAGTATAATAATTCCTACTTGCAGGTCAAGAATGGAAGGAAATGCGATCTTCTATGAGCCCAGCGTTCACCAGCTCAAAAATAAGAAACATGGTGCCATTTATGATGGAGGTGGGAGAACAGATGGTCAAGTCATTGAAAAAGAAGATCCAAGAATCAAAAGGTAATTAAAAACTAATTAAACTAATAAATAATAATGACATTGTAATTATTAAAGTTACTTAAAAATCTTTTGATTTAACAGATGGCTATATCGATATTGATGTCAGAGAAGTGACAACACGCTACGCTAATGATGTCATAGCTTCATGTGCTTTCGGCCTGAAAGTAGATAGCCAAACTGAAAAGAATAACCAATTCTACGAAATGGGGAAGGCTATGTCCTCGTTTACCTTCAAACAGACAATCATATTGTTTTTGAATTTTGCGTTCCCTAAACTGATGAAAGTGAGTAATAAATAATTGACCTCTGCTACTCGATAACATTTCAAACAGTGAAAAATTGGAGTGCCAAGAGGGTCTTTCTTAAATGCTGACGGAATATAGTGGATGAACAAACCATCAAACTGAACAACTTTCTCTAAGGAACTAACATCGAAATTGCGAAAAAGAATTGCTGTCTCGTACATTCGAAGCGAGCAGGTTTGCGGTTTTATATCGAACAGTTGCTTTTTTTTATTTCTATGTTGGTAAGGAAACGTTTTTCAGTTTAGTGGTCTGATCATCCCGTTAAAAAAGTGTCGTCGGCATATTCAGAAATACATTACATGTTTCAGATATTAAACATTAGTTTACTGTCAGAAAATATCCAAAACTTCTACAGGAGTCTAGTGCAAGACACAATGAAGGAACGAGAATTGGGCAACATTTTTCGACCTGATATGATTCATCTGCTCATGGAAGCCAAAAAAGGTAACTAAACTAGGTACTCCATGATATGTATCCAATTGTTGCCAAGGGATAGTGGCTTCTTTCTGTTGTAGATACTGTCTATACTAATCTCTTGTTGTGTAGACTCTTTATAAGTTATTTTCCCTTTTATGCATAATCATATTGACATATTCTTATTCCTTTTTTAAAGTTGATTATGTGCTTAATTACGTTACTTCAATATAAACACCAAAGAGTACTTTATTATATAAACACTTGTGTCAATAACATCTCTCTTTTACTAATTTATATACAATTACTTCTACATCCTCAACGTCTTCGACTCAATAATACAACACGTTATCAGCACGAAACGAGAAGATTGTTCATGTAAAGTTTAAATTGTGAAATATTTTTAGTGAATTGTTCATGTGATCGATAGAAACAAAATTTTTCTTTAAAATGTCACATGAATCTGGAGAAGAGTCAAGTGTTTGTAAGTCGAGTTCCTCTTCGTCAATACCATCCTTTTGCCTGAGAACTTATGGGAAATAGTAAGTGGTTATCCTAAAGATGATACCACCCCCGCCTCGATATCCTACTTGGAAGTTTAAGATGCGTAATTACCTTTTTGCGAGGACTTATGGGAAATAGTAAGTGGTTATCCTAAAGATGATACCACCCCCGCCTCGACCAAGGTACGTAACGATGCAAAGCGTGACCAAAATATGCTTAACAGTAGACGGTGCAGCTATTACTCACGTCAGATGTGCGAAAAACTGCAGCCGAAGCGTGGAAATCTTTGCAGAGAGCTTTCGAGGATAAAGGTATGGGACGAAGACTAACCTTAGAGCGAAGATTGTACAGATTGAACTTGTCAGACTTTGATAACATGGAATTGTGCAACAGCGCTGTTGTGTCAACCGCGCAGGGTCTTGCAGATATTGACAGGGTGATGGAGGATGCGTCAATTGTGGCTATATCTCCATTGATACACCAGAGAATGTTGTCAACAGTACTGGTGAAGTTGCTTTTGTTCCGGATTTAAAAACCAACTTGTTATCTGTACAAAAGGCTGTTAATAAGGTTTTTGTATGTGTTTTTTTTTTGTTCTTGTTAACCACAACATTGATTAAGGGCGGCTGTTGTAGATACTGTCTATACTAATCTCTTGTTGTGTAGACTCTTTATAAGTTATTTTCCCTTTTATGCATAATCATATTGACATATTCTTATTCCTTTTTTAAAGTTGATTATGTGCTTAGTTACGTTACTTCAATATAAACACTTGTGTCAATAACATCTCTCTTTTACTAATTTATATACAATTACTTCTACATCCTCAACGTCTTCGACTCAATAATACAACACTTTCAACTACTTTCTTGGGCTGTTCGAGATATATTTTTATGAAACAGCTAGGAGTTAGAATCTTGGAGAGATAACCAAGGCTTCTTGAAGGTGGGTCTAAGTTATATAGGGAGGATTAGATGAAGTTTTGGCCCAGCAGTAGAATGTAGTATAGGTGACATTAAAAAAAAATAATAGTTACAACATACATTGATACTATTATAGGTAACCATTTTCCTTTGTATTATTCAGGCAAGCTCAAACATGATGACGTGTCACCAAAAGATGCCACCGCGGGCTTTGCAACTGTAGAAGAATCTTCTATTGGCAAAAACGAAATAAATAAAGGTAAGTCAAAGACATATATATTACTAAGGTAAGTATAATATAAATTTCTTAATCAGGTAACTCATTAAATTTTCATGAAAGGGTACTGGCATACAAAGAAAATCTATAGGATATTGTAAACTTATGAGTAACACATTTTTTATCAATCGTATCGATGAGTCACAAAATATAGATAACAATTTATTAGAATTTATAGGTATTAAATTTCATCATGCAAGATGTACATGCAGTTTGGAAAATTGTGAAATGCATGTAAGTAATAGCTTTTATACAGGCCACAGGGTGTAAGGAAAACATCATTTACCTATAAACCACATATACTCTACCTATCAAACTGAACAACGTTGACTATGAGAGCGAAAAAGAAATCTGCTGCTCCATCTATACTAAACTGCAATACCTACACAACTGAAATGTATGAGACCGCAGATTTTTTTGTTCTGACTTGTTTGCTCCCGGAGCCTAAACGTTGTTCAGTTTGATAGTAAGAGTATGAGGCTAGGTTAATTATACTTTTCCTTAAACCCAACAGGTATACGCATTGTAATATAGACTAATATGGCAGAAATACAAACCAATAATTGGTTTATTTGGAAAAGGATCATTAACCTAGCCACATACTCTTACTGAACAACGTCTAGTCTTAATAACTACGTGTAAAGTCGTTTCGAGTTACAAAATATTATAGCTGGAAGTAATTACAAATAGTGCAATTATAAATATTTAAAAAAAATCTTGCCACTAAATAGATTGGTACCTATGGTACCTATACCATTTTTTCACATTTTGGAACCAAAATATATCACGAAATTCAAGAAATATCGTTTTTACGACAAAATAATTATATCGATATCGTTAAAATCTAAAGTTATAGTAATAATTATGTTTAAAATTAAATGAAAACTATATTATTACCATATTTTAGCTGTGTGTACATTCGGCAGTACAAAAATGGCCCCATTTGGATTTTGTTTGGATGATATGATATCATTTCTGTTAAGAATTAAATTGAATT
Organism: Agonopterix subpropinquella; assembly: GCA_922987775.1. Lineage (NCBI taxonomy): Eukaryota > Metazoa > Arthropoda > Insecta > Lepidoptera > Depressariidae > Agonopterix > Agonopterix subpropinquella. The sequence goes on along the minus strand of OV277694.1, from coordinate 35,747,105 downwards.
TGTTTTTTGAAAAGTATACCTTTTTTCAGTTGTTTGGACTGATGACGACTTGACCGCCCAAGTTGTTATTTTCTTATTAGCTGGTTTCGACACCATATCGACTTCAATGACATTACTGATACATGAACTAACTTCCAATCCTGATGTTCAAGAGAAACTGGTTCAGGAAATCAAGCAGAATGATATAAAAAACGGTGGAAAGTTTGACTACAAATCTATACAGCAGATGCCTTATTTGGACATGGTAATTTCAGGTAATAGAGTAAAACATTGAAATTTATTCAATTGAGGAGTTGTGAAACAAAAAATGCCGCTTCATGATATCAACACGACGTTTAGATATCGTCAGATACATTGCTATAACTAACAAATAAGCATACAATTGAACAAAGGATCAGTTTATGCATTAAAATGTTCCACAAACTAAAACAGTATTTTAATAACTATATAGAGATAGGTAATGTTATAAGAAGCTACATAAAAGTTCATCAACACAAACAATTAGGTTGAAGTAGGCACTGCAGCTAAAATTGGTTGGGAGCGTAATTATATACAATACAATACCGATACAATCGGGCAGAGTGATTCAGAGACCTCTTCTTAGCACACGTTGAATGGAATAAAAGTCTGAACCTCGGCCTTAAGGTGGACTTCCGATGCTAGCGGCCGACGCGTCTGACGCGCGCGGCTCGCGGCCGATGGCCGATGCGGCCATACTAGTTACTATGAAAACGTATGGCGCCGCTTCCGATGCCAGCAACTGACGCGCGCGTCAGACGCGCGCGGCCGATGTCTATCGCGTCGGCCGCGGCCGCGCGCGGCTATGCTCTGACGTCACGCAGAACAAGAATGTTTGCCAGACCTATTACGAAGTTTTTACCGAAAATTTGCTTAATTTTCACTATTTTTTATTTGTATTTTATTATCTGCAAGGTCGGTCATCCACGTTGCGATAACACCATCTATCGAGCCACTTGAAACTACTTTTTCTTTTTTTTGGAAATTCCCTCTTGCCTACATAATTATTAGCTAGACAGCGATCCATATATAGGTTAAAAAGCCAAGGGGACGCAACGCATCCTTGTCTAATTGATGATGATGATGCTTCATGGCCGTGTTCGACCGCAACGACTGATTATGGCTGTTGACTTTGTGAGCTTCGTTTCTGTCTAATTATAATTACTCTTAAAAATGTATTTAATCAAAAATCCTGTAAAAAAATGCATTCATATATTCTCTAAACCTATCAATCTATCAATCAATCAAATATTTTTTATTAAAATATAAATTGTTTTTTTTTGTTTGTGTTTTTATGTTTTTGTTTAAACACCAAAACATAAAAACATACCCTAAATTTTGGGAAAAATACCCTTAAGTAATAACACTCTGCACAATAGGCACGCGTCAGTCGCTGACATCGGAAGTGAGGTCTGTCGTCGGCCGCGCGCGTCTGACGCGAGGTTCTGTCATATTTGACAGAACCTCGCGTCAGACGCGCGCGTTAGACGCATCGGCCGCTGGCATCGGAAGTCCACCTTTAGAGTAACAAACTGCAATGACCAATCTTAAGTTATGAATAAACATTTTCAGAGTTGTTAAGAATGTGGCCGCCAGGCCCATTCTTGGAAAGATCTTGCACCAAAAATTATAACCTGGGAAGACCTAATAACAAAGCTACACATGATTATATTGTAAGTATTAATAAATATGAGGTAACAGTTATCATTATAATCTTCTTGCCCTTATCTTTGGTACTTATAAAACTTGGGGTCATCGCAATAATTATGTTGTCTTCTTTCATTCATGTCTCTTAGCTGTAATTTTATCGCTTACTCCTGTTTTTTACATGTCATCTTTCACACAATCCATCCATCTTTTCTTCGGACGTTCTCTTTTTTTATGCATCCATCCATATTCATTTATTTATGAGTCTTGTAATATGACACTCATCTCTCCGCATCACATACCTATATCACGATAATCTACTACCGTTCAGTTTTTCAGTCACAGGCACTACGTACTTTCTAAGGTAAAATTAATGTTTATTAAAATTATAATAATTGGAATTATTAACATTATTAATTTGGTATTTATAATTACAGGTTCATAAAGGGGAGAGTGTCCTAATTCCAATGTGGGCTATCCATTACGATCCAAAATACTATGCAGACCCATTTAAGTTTGACCCAGAGCGATTTTCTGAAGGGAACAAGCACAAGATCAAGCCATTTACATACATGCCTTTTGGAATTGGCCCCAGGAACTGCATAGGTAGTCTGCATATCATATCTTTCATTTCGAAGTCCAATATGGTATCACTAAGAGCTACAAATGTGTCTTATTTTGATTTCCGTAGGGTCCAGATTAGCTCTTTGTGAGGTGAAGGTGATGATTTACCAGCTGTTGCAAAATATGGAACTGTCTCCCAATGAGAAGACACAGTTGGGAAACGAAATTGCTCCTGACACCTTAAATCTCCGCTTGGTGAAAGGACATTGGGTCAGACTTCGAAAACGGACCTAAAGTTGCAAATACCTTTTTGTAAATTAAGAGTAAATTTAGTTCTGTTAGTATTTTATAAAAAATTTGGTAAAAATGTGATTGAACATACAATTGTGAACTACATGATTTTTTTTCATTGTATTAGAATATAATTTAATAATTATATAAATAAAAGTTTTTTATTATGAGATCGCAACCACAAACAATATTCTCATTACTAGTTAATAAAAACAACGAGTTTTATCAATAGTTTTATCTACAAACTTCAATCAGTCTTACAATAGCATCCGAGTTGGTAGTTTCTGTTATTATAATTATCATCGACCGTGTTATCAATTTATCAACAAATCAACTCAATTAATCTGTAAGTGTCTTGCTATTTTGACGTTATTTACATCGAGGATAAATTATAAACAATAATTTAAATAATAAAATAAAATAAAAAATTATTTACACATAGGTATGTGCGGTCAAAAAAGTTGAGTGTACCTATTATAAACTTTAACGTTTATCAACAAAAAACTTTGCCAGAGTTTTGTTATTTTTTCGAAGGTAAAACTAAAGTACGAATATTATAATAAAAATAGAACAGTGCTTATCCATTACATCGCTTCTGTATTAAATAGTTAGATTTTACTATAAATGTCCCTATTTCTTATAGTAAAATCGAAGTATCTATAATACATATATTAATTTGTTAAAAAGCATAGAACACAAGTGTATACAACTTATTGGAGCCGACTGTACTATATCGCTAGTTACTATTAGAAACAGGGTTTGAAAATCTAATTCATCAAATTTCAAATCCAAGATCAAATGTTTTACACAAGCACAATTTTATTAAATTCAAATCTTGCATGCTCGAGAGATAATAAATCTTGTCGACAATCTGTCGATATCAATCAGTCAGTTCATTATAAAATAGATACCTATTAGCTCTAGCGACCAGGGAGCCTGGTGATACTTCAGATTTGTCCACCTAGTTCGGGCACCAATCTATCACAAAAGTGTCATATTGCACTCTATCTCATTGTGCTACCCTGCTATGTTCTTAAATATATCTTTCATTTTTTTATTGTTATTAGCCTTGTTAAATTATTTAAAATTGTCTATAAAAACTTATTATTTCAAATTGTCTATAAATACATTGTCTATACAGACTTAAGTTCAAAAGGTGAACCGATAACTCCACCAAATCATGATATTCTGGATATGGGTGTTAGCGATCCTCATCGTGTTGGTGCTGCATTACCGCCGGACCTACTCCCACTTCAGCAGATATGGAGTCAAGAACCCAAAGCCTGTTCCTGTCTTGGGTAACATGACCTGGGTCTCTTTTCGACAGGAGCACTTCGGTAACTACGTCGTTAGAATTTATAATTCCTACCCTGGAGAAAGGTAACTTTATTAAAGTATAATAAAACCGGTCAAGTGCGAGTCGGGCTACTCGCGCACCGAGGGTTTCGTACCACACCACCACAGAACATACAACATTATTAACTATGAAAAAAAAACTTTTTTTGTCCGGGACCTTTAGCGCGAGACCGACTCACACTTGGTCAGTTTTTAGTATTTGTTGTTATGTTGTAGAGTTTACTCTCTAATCACACTAAGTTTGACGCTTGTATGTATTACCGTTTTTACGATAGAGCGTAAAGAAAGAACGTTGATAAAAACTAGTTTCTTATTGTCCCTTAATTTTTAACTTTTTGACATTTTTATTATTTGTTAACAAATCCGCCGTAATAACACATAATCTGTAAAAATTTCTACTATTTAGCTATTACGGTTCAAAAGTTACAGCCCTAAATAGGTAGGACAACGGACGGACGGACAGACGGACAGACGGAGAGACGGACAGACGGACAGACGGACAGACGGACAGACGGACAGACGGACAGACGGACAGACGGACAGACAGACGGACGGACGGACGGACGGACAACGTAGGCTTAATAGGGTCCCGTTTTCACCCTTTGGGTACGGAACCCTAAAAATCTACGTTGGTATGGCATTCACAATTCAGCGATTGATTTACAAAAAAAAATGTATAGACTTCAAAACAGAAGTATAAAATAACAATAAAAGCAATATCTTTTAAAGTCGCATGTCTATAAAAATATTTCCATAGATAGTATTAAATCCGAATGTTTTTAAAGAAAATGCATACAAAAACATGTAAAGATTGCATATTTTTATTATATATCAGATGGGACTCGAATCCGCAACCTGCCATTCTGGGGCTGTTTTCGTCCAATGAAGGTACCAGCACTATACCGATAGAGCTAAAATCTTCAATCTTTTGTGTCCATGAGGAATGTAATTTTGGAAGTATAAGTACTTAACTTTGGAAACCTTCCGATTCGATACTATGGAAATATTCTTATCTTATATTGATTGATAATTTTATTTTTATAGGTTTGTAGGAACATATGAATTCACGACTCCAATACTGAACATAAGAGACCCTGAATTGATAAAGAAGATCACAGTTAAAGACTTCGAGCACTTCCTTGACCATCGTCAGTTTTTCAGTGTGGAACAAGAACCTATTTTAGCAAGAAGCCTTGTGGCTCTTAAAGGTAAATTACAGGCTAAGGCGGTGAGTGAGGATGGATTCCACCAATGGAACAGCTTCAATTTTCTGATGTAGGTATGATGAGGTTAAACGAGTGAGCTATTGGTGGACTTCTTCATCGCGCAATGCCTCAAACCGAAGGTATCCAACCAGTGATTGTCAGTAAAGACCTCAGCATCTTTTTGCCCATATCCCATTATTTGGGGTAGACGCAATATGTCGTTTTCCGCCATCCAACCTTTTTTAGCCGTCATTTCAGCGCACACTCCTTTCTTACACTTGTCATCTTTCATTCAATCCATCCATCTTTTCATTGGTCATCCTCTCTTCATGCATCTGTCCAAATTCATATACTCGTCTTGTAATATTATGGTCAGGACAGACCTATGGTGCAGAATTCGATAACTTGTTCTTCAAATCAGTCACTTCATGAGGTATGAAAATGGCTAGGTATGTTTGGTGTTTCTTTATACTGAAACTGTGTCCAGTGTGACGAATAGTGAGCCCATCGCCACTTGTATGTTTCCGTATTGTTATTTAATTGAAGTTAACATTATCTAGTCAATATGTCAGTTTTGATTAGATTGTGGTACTTCAAATCGGAATTGATAATGTGCATATTATAATTTCTATTAAACTCAAAATGTTACCTTCTCAAACTTTATAATTTTTTAAGAACTGTTTACTACCTGCAACATTATTCTGATCCCATTACCTATGCCAGCTTCCTGATTCCGACTTACAGGTCAAGAATGGAAGGAAATGCGAGCTACTCTAAGCCCGGCGTTTACCAGCTCCAAGATGCGGAACATGGTGCCTTTTATGGTGGAGGTGGGAGAACAGATGACAGGTTCTTTGAAGAAAAAGATCCAAGAATCTAATGGTAAATGTTATGACTCAAAAACATTATTACAATATGAATATGACCAGGAAAATATAACCGCTCGTCAATCTTCGTTTGCGCAGAACATACTCGTAGTAATCAAAGGGTCCCAGGGGTGATTTGTCGTTGTGGTGTCGGCTAAGAATAGCACCACCCCATTTCCTCCCGTGGGTGTCGTAAAAGGCGACTAAGGGATCTACCGGAAGATGGGCAGCAGCATCCTCTGAGTACACACATTCAATTCAACTGCGATAGCCATCCCACCTGCCAAGCGTGGCTATTATGGCAAATCCCCCCATTTTGGGGGAGGCCTGCTATGTCCAGCAGTGGACGTTTATCGACTGATATGATGATGAAAAGGAGCTGAAAGGACGCATACAACAATTAGCCAATAGCGCCAAGGGATTCAAGGTGACATCCCGATTGGTAAATATAATTTCGCGCGCTATAAAAAGACATTGCCCAATCCCGTTTCGCCTACAAAACTGGTATTGAATTGTATAAGAAATGCCAGTGTTCAAAACGATAATTTTCATTTCCTTAGGAAGCACGATATTCCTCCTATACTTTGTATAATTTCAGCTATCATACGATTTGTATTTGTTCTTTGATCATACACATTTGCCAGCTGGGAAACGACCCGAAACGAATACAATACGTCACGTGGGCAATGTCTTTTGTCTACTGCGCAGGTACATTGGTAAAACTTATAAACCTGGTACAACTTTACTTACCTATTTAATAATAATACTCAGTTAAAACTAGAAAATCACATCAAAATCTTTTGGTTCCCCAGGTGGTTACATTGACATCGATGTCAAAGATATGGCAACACGCTATGCTAATGACGTCATTGCTTCATGCGCCTTCGGTTTAAAGGTGGATAGTCATACTTTCGAGAATAACCAATTCTATGAAATGGGAAAGGCTTTGACATCATTCTCCTTCCTGCAAATATTCTTAATGTTTTTTAATTTATCATTTCCTAAACTAATGAAGGTAGGTTATACAACTTTCGAACCAATAATAGTGGACATGTATGCTTTTCTGTTGAAATTTACAAGAATTTACAAATGTCTATTATAATATTTTCCAGATTTTAAATATTAGTATTCGGACGAAAACAAGCCAGAACTTCTTTAGGGACGTGGTGCTGGGTACAATGAAGAGTCGTGAAGTACACAACATCGTACGACCTGACATGATACATTTGCTGATGGAAGCCAAAAAAGGTATTTTTTTAGGGCATAAGCCCACCACTTATTTCCACTTCTGACCACTATAACTCGTACAAACCAGAATAAACAGAGGCAACTCCAGCGAGGGGGAAGGAATCTAACTTGTCTTGGAATTGGCACCCGCTACGAATTTAATCAAAGAAGATAGAAGTAGTTAGAAAATTAAATATCGAACGTCTCTACATTACAAACCGTACGCAGCAAAGTATGATTGTAGGACTATGGGAGATCATTTTGTCGCTAAATTTGAAATAAAACTTAAACGGTAACCCATTCGAAGACTGACCGGACAACGTTGCTTGAAATCGGTGATCGCTTATACCGAAACTCCAATGCGTGAACGAGCGCCTCATGTATTATTATGAATATTAATGTAGGTATAAAATTAGAATCAATTAGCATAGCAAGAAATAACACAACATTATTAACAGTGGACGTCATTTGACTGAAATGATGGTGGCGAAAGCAAAGCAAAAGTGTTTGAAAGTTTCATAGAGTACGTATGATGAGTATATTGATAAATTACGAACTTCTAGTTACTAATATTTTGCAGGCCAGCTCAAACATGATGACGTTTTAACAAAAGATACCGACGCAGGATTTGCAACTGTTGAAGAATCCACAGTCGGAAAAACTGAAATGAAGAAAGGTATTTTCCTATTCTAACATCTGATTGATTCAAACTTTGATGTACCAATAATTATTTCTTCGTTTTTAGTTTGGACTGATGATGACTTCACTGCCCAAGCAGCAATTTTCTTGTTAGCTGGTTTCGAGACCGTATCAACTGCAATGACATTTGTTGTACACGAATTGATTAGAAATCCTGATGTCCAAGAGAAACTGGTTCAGGAGATCAGGCAGAATGATATCAAAAACAATGGAAAGTTCGACTATAACTCTATCCAGCAGATGCCTTATTTGGACATGGTTATTTCAGGTAACGGAGTAAACTAACTAAGGCATCAAATTATCGTGCATTGCAAGAGTCTAATATAGAATCATTATTTTCCCAGAGGTACTAAGATTGTGGCCGTCAACTCTATTCTTAGACAGATATTGTACTAAAGATTATAACCTTGGGAGACCTAACGACAAAGCTACTCAAGATTATATTGTAAGTACAAAACAAGCAAACCTCAAAGTGGAAATAGGTTTTTTACAAAACAACTCTTAAGCTAGAGAGAATGAGACGATGTGTTGCAATCCGAAGGCAGAATTCAAATGCGGTAGAAAGATGATTTGAGAATGATTGTAGGAGAAAAATGGACACTGACAGCAGAAAATAGATGGGTAGGATAGAATAAAAGGAAAGTTGTTGAAACTACAAATTAAATGTATGAACATAATGCTATTTTCAATTATGTTGATCTCACTAAGAACAAGAAGGCCAAAAATATATCTATTATAATAATCTTTGTACCTAATTACAGATTCGGAAAGGAGAAGCTGTTATTATTCCTATGAGGGCAATCCATCACGATCCAAAATATTTTCCGGATCCGCTAAAGTTTATCCCGGAGCGTTTTTCCGAAGAGAATAAGCATAAGATCAAGCCTTTTACGTACATGCCCTTTGGACTTGGGCCCAGGAATTGCATTGGTTGAGTACCTTCTACCTTTGCTATTTAAAAAGTCGATTAGTATAGTCCTTAAACATTTTGATAGTTCAGACGGATGGTTTTCACTCGCTATGCCTTCTCCATCGTCACCCATTAAGGTAAGGGTGAAACCAACCAAGATTTCGGCTGCTTTTGTTTAATTACTAATGAAATCGCAAAAGTTCTTACGTAGTATCCATCGTCATCATCTTTTAATCATCTAGATCATTGAATCATCTTTTATAGATGGAAAGGCCAATGATGAGTACCCATTATGTACCGTAGTTAGACCGTTTGATATTAAATTACGGTGGTGTAAGCATGTTTCCCGGGTGTCTAATGAAAGAGTGGAGAAGCGCACTCAGAACTGCAGGAGGGCAAAAGAAAACGACGCGACCAAATCTTGCGGTATAAAGATGTGCTGAAGCGTCACATGAAGAGATGTGACGTTGATCCGTCAAGCGTGGAGACATCGGCCACATTGAATCTTGGAGGCATGTACACTAAGATGTATGCGTTAGAACTAGCGCAACGTTTGGAACTTGATGAGCTGAAGGCCCATTCACTTACGGCCATCGATTATAATCTAATCGGAGGGGTGCTGGTGTGTGCAGAGAGTGTAGGTAGGCGTACATTTACTGCAAAAATCGGGTATCACCTGAGAGCACACGAACGCCGCTTTCAACTTTGAGTAAACGTCGCTCGCTGTGGCCGATAACGGTCATGATTATGATGATAATGATAATTTATAATTTACCTCTCAGTTGGTAAAACTCAGTAGGTGAACACGGAACACGGTGTTTTAACTAGTTTTAAACTGCCTCAGTGGTCTAATGGTTAAGAGCATTGGCTCTCGACACGGAGGTCGTGGGTTCGATTCCCACGGGGGACACCTAGTGAAATGTCACTTTGTGCGTTTTTCCCTAGTTGGTTAAGACATTGCAGGCTGAATCACCTGATTGTCTGAAAAGAAATATGATTCCGTGCTTCGGATGGCACGTTAAGCCGTTGGTCCCGGCTACTATCTCTGATGGTAGTAGTCGTTACATAAAAACTATGTCAGAGGCCGTAAGGCGGTCTGAAAAAACTCTGACACCAGGGCTTTGCCCACACGATAAGAAGAAGAACTAGTTTCAAGCAAACTAAAATAACAATCAATAAAAATTTTATTTGTATTTCCCAGGGTCTAGATTCGCCCTCTCCGAGGTAAAGGTTATGACGTACATGCTGCTGAAAAACATGGAACTGTCTGCCAATGAGAAGACCCAGTTAGGAAACGAATTAACCTCTGATAGTGTCAGTTTTCGCTTGAAAAATGGACATTGGGCCAGACTTCGAGTGCGTACATAAAACTTCGATGACCATTCTTTGAAACCCATTGATTAATTTTGTTTGAGTTGTATCTGATTTTGGACTCCACTTTCATTTTGCAATAGATCGAATAAAATAATTACATACAATTTCGTATTCCTTTATTTTTGCTTGAACCCACTTATTAGTTAATGAGCGTTTTTCTTTTCTTTTTTAATTTTAGTTCCTAAAAAAACTCGACAGATGACATGATTATCGCTCCATAGAGACGTAGGCCTGAAGTGCGATTTTTGAAAATCATACGAGCGACTTGGCAGTAGAAAATGTCAAAATTACTATGGAGATTATGCATCTTTCTATGATTATGATTTTCAAAAATCGCACTTCAGATCCTGTCAAAATCATGTCAAGACTGTGCCTGACTTTTTTTTTTAAGGGGTCGAGCCCATACAACAATGTCAGACGTTAAAAGTTTTATATTTTCGATTAAAATGATTCGTAAATAATAAAATATTAAATCAAAAGATGAGTTGGCATCTTTTTGATCATCTTCTCCCTCTTTATTATTTTAAAGAAACACATTTTGATATTTTGACTTTTATTCGCACAGACCGTAACGCCATCTATCGATCCACTAGAAAACCAAAAGAAAAACGCTCATTCCCAGTAGTACCTTTTGACAGTTCCTTTGAAGGTACTAATGGGACGTATACAGGGTGAAATTGATATCATTAGCATCCTTTCAAACTAAGAGTCTACCCATCAAACTGAACAACTTTCACTATGGGAGCAAACCGATCGGAGCAAAAAATTAATCAGATGCTCCATACTAAACTGCAATGCCTACTCTACTCAAATGTATGCAACAGCAGATTTTCTTTTTGCTCCGATCGGTTTGCTCCCATAGTGAATGTTATTCAGTTTGATGGGTAGACTCTTAGTTTAAAAGGATGCTAATGAAATTAATTTCACCCTGTATATGTCATCCCATTTGGTCTTGGAGCTATAAGCTTGGAGTATAGTTAAAAAAATTATACAGTTACTTAACTAAGTTAAAAGTAAAAACTTCACTTTTAGTGTTCCGTACCAAAATTGGCAAAACGGAACACTTATGGAATCAGCTCGGTTTCACCCGAAAAGATCATTGATTTGATCATGGTATGTTTTCCTCGGACGGCCTCTCCCAACACTTCCGCTCACCTTTGCTTGATATACAGAGTGAAATTGATATCATTAGCATCCTTTTAAACTAAGAGTCTATCCATCAAACTGAACAACTTATACTATGGGCAAACCAATCGGAGCAAAAAAATAAAATTTGCTGTTGCATACATTTGTGTCGCGTAGGCATTGCAGTTTAGTATGGAATAGTTGATTTTTTTGTTGCTCCGATCGGTTTGCTCCCATAGTAAAAGTTGTTCAGTTTGATGGGTAGTCTTAGTTTAAAAGGATGGTAATGATATCGATTTCACCCTGTTTTTCATTCGGTCTTCGCAACCAAATAAAGTTTAGAACGTTTTTATTCAATTTTGCATTATGCTAGAAGGGTCCTGTATAATACATTTGGTTAGAAATGCCTCATAGAAGTACAATGCAATCTACGAATCGAGTTTAGTAAAGACAGTAAAGTTAATACGGACAAACTTTTTATGACATTAGTATGAATTACTAGCACGACACAGCATGTTGGGTGAACGTAGTAATTAAGTAAAATGCGGCTTTGTCACAAAACACCAAAACTTTGGTCGTGGTGTAACATGAACGTGAACCACATGGCGGTAGGTAGTGAGGAAATAAAGCTAAACTGATATTTTATAAACTGGATGTGGTAATTTTAGAATTAGGCATGTGGTAGGTATGGTGGGAAAAACTGTGTTGTAGAGTTTCTGGCCGCATCTTCTCTACAATGAAACACCTTCCGAAGCGGTGGTAGAGTCAAAAAATGCCATCAGAAAGCTATCTATCTATGTCATATTATTTTAAACAAAAATTTTGAGTTTTGAAACTTTTGAATGATATACGGGAACGAAGGAATCCGTAATCCGATCATGGGGTTTTAATTTAGTTATTATATTAGACATAAATACATTCAAAAACTCACGACCATTTTCCCTCTCGGGGTACTCAGAAGCTTTGCTGCAACTAGGTATTTATATGGCAAGGTTCTATTTTATACATAGATTAAATTGAAGGGCAAAAATCCAAGTCACGTAATCAAAAACAAAGGTTATATTATTTGTAGGGTGAAACATAAGGATGTGGTCATAATAATAAAAGAGATGATTCAGACCACTAAACTGAAAAACAGTACTTTCAGTATGGAGCCATGGTGATATTCAGGGTCCAACTTAGTTAAGCAGATTTTTTTTTAAGAGAATAAACAAACCGTCAAACTGATACAATTTCAGTAGGACAACAATCCTTGCATTGTATGTATGTATTGCTCCTGGCCGATTTCGGCCACGGCGATTGCTTCAACTTCGTCGTTGGCGTTGATGGGCTCTCATGTGGCTAACATAAGCAATTTTCTTGGAGAAGATCCTCGCACATAGCAGGCACGTGAACACGTCATTTTCATAGTGATATTGTATAGCCGCTGGTGGTCGGGCTTTCAATTCATCACGCTTGGCATATAGTTGTGATCGCTTAATTGCTTCAATACTTAGCCTGGCTATGTCACATCCAGTAACTGTATCTCTTCCTCAAATAAAGCCACCAGCAGCGTTGCGTACGAAAGCACTTTGCCTAAAACAAATTACCAGGCGCTTCTAAAGGGTTCATCTATTTTTATTGTACCACCCTCTTAGACAAGATACAAGGGTTGAATACGCAATGACTGAAGATGATGAGAATGGATTATAGGAAGAATAATATAATATAGTACCTACTATATTGTGTACATTATTTTGTATTATACAAAGAGGTACCAAGTTCATTTCAAAGTGGTTTTTTTTTCAGCATGTCTATAATTATTTAAATAAAATAGACTATGATCTAGTTACAAGTTTTCTACACTCCATATGTTTAGCCATGGTAAATAATTCCAATGGTTTATTGGTTTAAGGACCCTAAAAACAATTTTGTGGCATCCTTAGGACTGTCGCAATTCCTTGGCAGCCGAATGCAAAAATGTTGTAATTTTTTTCCATAATATACAATACTTTTTTATAGATATAAACTTAACATCATCATCAGCCTTCATACGTCCCACTGAAGGGCTCAGGCCTACCCTCAAGAAGCAGGAATGGGCATTAGTGCACCACGCGTGCACATTGCCGAGTGGTAGACTTCACGTACGCATCGTGTTTCTTCTTCGTTTGATTGTTTGTTGATTTGATTGAAAGCAGCCATACGTACATAAGTTAGAAAAACTAATTGGTACATAGCATGTAGTCCGTGTGGATTCGAACCCTCTTGATTAAGTGTCGCATGTCGATACGCTCTTTACAACTTCCCAGGAAAATGTTTATATACAAGGTCCTTCTTAATATGCTGATACTTTTTTAAGGTGATGATCAGACCATCAAACTAAACAACTTTCTCAATGGGACCAACATCGAAATCGCGAGAAAAAAATCAGCTGTCCCATACATTTGGCTCTATTTGGTTTGCAGTTTTGTATCCAACAGCAGATTTTATTTCGCGATTTCGATGTCGGTGCCATAGAGAAAGTTGTTCAGTTTGACAGTCTGATCATCCCCTTAAAAAATTTTCAGTATATTATATGAACTGATAGACTGGTAGAGTCAAAAAATGACGTCAAAAAGCTATCTATATGATATTATTTTGAATAAAAAATTTTTGAATTTTGAATTTTTTGAAAACTCCACTTTCAATTATTATTATTAATATCTAGGATCTATCTATCTTCAGATTTTAATAAAAACTAAGTAAGTAATCAATTTGGACTCGACTCAAGATGAAAGTTTTCAAATCTACTAAAAGTCAAGCAATCTGTAAGTTTTCCTTATGATATTTATTTTAAAAAGTGTTTCAAAGTTACTCGTACCGTAGTAGTCATATTTCAATTTAATAATTTTAATTAAAATGGAGATATTTCACCTACATCATCTAAATTTATACTAGTGCAGCTCTGAATCGTATTTTTTCCATAATACAAGAATGTCCCATTGTAGTCATTGCTAATTTACAATTTAACGGGTCATTACGAACTAGTTTTTATAATGAACCAAAACAAAGTAGCATCCTATGAAACAAAGGGGAAAACGACATAATGGCCCCGATTCGGACTGTGCCACGACCTAACTTAACTAAATTTATTCCTGTCACTGTCTAAAATAAGATTAAGAAAAGAGACAGAAAACCAACAGCTGACTTTAGTGCTGTCAAAGTGACGTTACACGCCCAAAATAAGATGCCATCATAATGTACGCCATCTTATTTAAGGCGTTTTTGGGCGTGTAACGTCACTTTGACAGCACTTAAGTCAGCTGTTGGTTTTCTGTCTCTTTTCTTAATCTTATTTTAGAAAGTGACAGGAATATATTTAGTTAAGTTAAGTCGTGGCACAGTCCGAATCTGGGCCAATACCTATTAACCTAATCATATTTGAGAATTTACAAATTGCTACCTTGTAGAAAAACATGGAATACTTTCGATAGTAACTATTAAGTAATCTGTGCTTTGGATCTGACAACGAAGTTTCTAAAATTGTAAATTTTTAACGCTATCCTGCCAGTGCCCTTGAATTTTTTTCTATGAAAACGCCCTGTTATACCTACCTAAATCTTTATACCTAAGTATTCCGAGCGCTATAACCCGAATTCCTTTAAAGTACCTACAAGAGAATAGGCTTCTTCTGGGTAAGCTCGCTACATCTTCGACCCCATCTTTGTCCCAACTTTGTCCTAAGGACTGGATTGAGGTCAAGAGCAAACCCATAAGTAATAAAATAAAAAATCTCAAAGTAATTATGTACTTAGACAGCAAATTCGGAAGTCAACGAATTACGCCTAAAAATCTTTCATAAAAGAGGTGTTATGAAAAGTTTAAAATTAAAGGCTTCCGGACGCAGCTTTTCATGAACTTTTTACTCAACTCATTATCTAACATTTGTGGAACTATTGTTTTAAGCAGACAGTGGACTGAAAATGTCATGTAGGAAATACGGAAATAGAGCATACTGTGGACAGTAATTGTATTGTGCCGTGACAAAAAAGGTTGCTAATTTTTTTGTTAATGTGTTGTGAATATTTCTTTTATTAGCATTTCTGTCATCACTTCTGTCACCACTTCTATTATCACTTCTGTCATAACTTCTGTCATAACTTCTGTCATCACTTCTGTCATCACTTCAAGATAAACAAACAACGCTCCAAAAAAGGCAGAGGCTATAAATAGCTCCTAAATTGCTCCTAAAGAGCTCTTTTTCCGACAATACAATGCATGAGAAGCAAATAAACATTTTGTATTTGTATTTTGTATGAGGGCACCATTTTTTGAATTACAGAAACAGAGATTTAAAACATTTACCCTCAATTATTCTTAGAACAAGAAAATTATATCCGACTAGCTGTTGCCCGCGACTTCGTCTGCGTGGACATGTGATTTTGTCTCATGTCTCGTCTAAGGGTCATGAAGGTCATGGTCAGAACCAAGTCTAGAAACCCTGGCATGTAACATTAAAATGGCCATTAAGGAATGGGCTGATAAAATACACATGCTAGAATGCTCTGGCTTCTTGGGTCTGCAACATTGCAGGAAATTCATCAGCAATATAACACCACGAATCCCACAGTTCATACTGAACAACAGCAGGAACAAAGCTCGTGCTATCGTCGGAGCTCTCACCGGGTACTACGCCTCACAGGCATGATAAAGCTCACCCTAGATCCCAGTTGCCCAGCGTGCGGAGAGGAGGAGGAAACCATGGAACATTTATACTGTGTGACTGCGATGTCTTGGTGGCTAAACGTATGTGTCCTGAGACTGAGAGATGGTTATTCAAAACTGGGAGATTACAGGTTTCTTCCCCTGAACACTATTGCCTCTCTCATTTTCCACGTTTTTCAATGGAAAAAAATAAATATTAAGTAGGAGTCAACACAAAAGATAGGTACCATTGGGTTGATGTGTTGCTGGCTTGCCAGCCCCCATAATAGGATAAGAATAGGATAATAGTCATGAAATTGAGCTGAATCAAAATCAGAAAGTACCTACATTAAGTAAGTATGTAGGTATAAAAAAAAGGCATTCACAGATCCTTCACTTGAATTTTTCTACTGTTCGTCGGTTATTAGTGTTTTATTTATGTCGAGCAGCATAATAATCATCTTACGACCCACTGCGGATCACAGACTTCCACTCACAAATAAACGTTAGAGGATAGAGGATAAGCGGAAAGCGCAGCGTGGGTAGGCCCCTCACACGGTGGACCGACGACCTGGTGAAGGCGGCGGGAAAACGTTGGATGAGGGCAGCGCAGGACCGGTCGTTATGGCGATCCTTGGGGGAGGCCTATGTCCAGCAGTGGACGTCCATCGGCTGAGATGATGATGATGATAGAGGATACTCCACCACGCGGGCTAGTGCACAATGGTGTAGGCAAGAGCTAAAACGATAATATTCTAGCAAGCAAAATGGTCAACTTGTTAAAAGAATTATTTTCAAGCCACATTTGTAAATCTCTAACCTTACTTAGCTATTATGAAAGTACTTAGGCACAATACCAAACTGTGGTGTTATAAGGACTTTTTAGATAAGTAGGTACCTATCTTTTCATAGATTGTGGTCGATTGATGTTCTATAGTTAAGCTACACAAATCCTCAAGAAATCATAATAGAACCGAAAATCAAACAAAACGAACATTTGGCAAAATTTTCTGCAACAAAATTATTATACCGTAGAATTGGCTCAGATTGGGCTCAAACTACCACCATTATACTTACTTACATACAAAGATGTATTCAATCAATTTGTAAGCTCCTGCTAGAGTTAAAAATACGCCTAACGATATCTATGAAGATTAAAACGATACTACAATAACTTTAGAAAAGGTTAAAAGAAAGAAAAATATTTGACGACCCGTTTGGTGTAATGGTTACCACGCCGGACTGCCAAACCAGGGAATCCCGGTTCGGTCATGGATGTAATATGTTTGTGCCGTTGTTGTATGGTTTCTATAATAAAAAGCCTATACTGCTTGCTTCGGATCATTACAATGTATGTGACTGTGAGCATTATTTATTTAATTATTTTTCAATTCACCCGGTAAGTTACTTTAAAATCAAATCTGTAAGACCAAATTTCTGAGACGCCTTGAGCGTGAGTTACGAGTAAGTGCAAGTATGGTCGAAATGTATGAACTTTGAGATCAGGGATTTATCAACTAAATTAAGCTCCTGCTAGCCTTTGCTGCTAGCTAGGTTTTGGAATAAATAATTCTATTGTTGCACACTTGCATTTAAAAAACGCCTCACGCCATCTATTAACATGAAAACGTACTACAATAACTTTAAAAAAGGTTAATAGAAAGAGTATTTTTTTATATTTGACGACCCGTTTTGTGCAATAGTTACCACTCCGGACTGCCAAACCAGGGTCCTGCGCTCGAATCCCGGTTCGGTCATGGACATTATTATGTTTGTGCCGTTGTTGTAATGTTTCCATAATAAAAAGCCGTGCTTGCTTGGGATCACTACAACGTATGTATTAAAATAAGAAAAAAGCCAAAGAAAACGTACTTTCCTAAAATTTGATTTGATCTAATCTCAGGATATTATTAAGGTCAGCAAATTGCTTCTGACAAATCCGTTGAAAAATGGATAAAAGTTTTTAAAAAAAAAATCTCACCCAAGAATCGAACCTCCAACCTCTTGCGCGAAAATCTGACCATTTCCCAACTACGCTACACAGCTCTTGAGAGAAGTGTTGAAAAAAGCAACCACTATTTACTACTGGAATCTACCCAAATACATCTGTCAGCGTCAAGTCGGCGCTAGTGAGCATGATAAAACATTGGAAATTATCCCACAGACTCCCACAGTAACCCATTGCTGGGATAAAAAGTATCCTATGTGTTAATCCAGAACGCATTCTATCAGCATGCCAAATTTCATCTAAATCTGTTCAGCCGTTTAGGCGGGATTGAGCCACAAACACACAAACATCCAAACATCCAAACATCCAAACATCGTCACAAACTTTCGCATTTATAATATTAAGTGAGAAGTGAGATAGTAATATCTTTCTGGTAATTTAATTTAATTTTATGGCCCGGAGTGCGATTTTTGAAACTCATTCTTTGAACTCAGCAGTTGAAAATGTCAATATTGCTGTGGAGATATGCATCTTTCTACTGCTGATTTGACTTTCCAAAATCATACTTAAGGAGTGCGGTTTTTGAAAGTCATATCAGCAGTAGAAAGATGTTCAAAGTATTTTTGACATTTTCTACTGCTAAGTTCGACGCATGACTTTCAAAAATTGCATTTCGAAGAAGTAAAAAGAAATCGAAATATCTTTTCGTCCTTATATGGAATTAAGTCCTACTTTATTTGTATGTTATTGTGTCAATTCGGAAAAAAAATGCTAAGATTTTTTTTTAACTTGGAGTCTAAAGTATTTAAGGTGATGGTCAATGATTTCTGTCCATAAAATGAAACTCCAATCAACCTTGCGTAAATCCAAAACACAATAAAAAACTAGCAACAAAACCAACACGATACCAAATCAAATTGTATCTAATAAAAACACGTACAGAGTTGAACCACTTCTGGGACGAGCTTATCAAATAAATAAAGTTAAACTCGATAAGTTTCAGTGGGTATCTCTCCTGGGATGAGCTGGAGAACGAAACAAGGAAACTAAACGGTAGAAATATGGGGTTTTCGGTCAGGCTTTTGTCAGGGGTTCGGAAGTATGCGGTCGACCGTTAACAGCGTCAGAAAGTTTTTGTTAGAAATGCTGATAAAATAAAATAAAATCGGTCAAGTGCGAGTCGGGCTACTCGCGCACCGAGGGTTCCGTACCACACCACCACAGAACACAACATTATTAACTTAGAAAAAAAAAACTTTTTTTGTCCGGGTCCTTTAGAGCAAGACCGACTCACACTTGGCCGGTTTTTAGTATTTGTTGTTATTCTGTAGAGTTTGCTCTATAGTCACACTAAGTTTGACGCTTGTATGTATTACCGTTTTTACGATAGAGCGTGAAGAAAAAACTTTGATAAAAACTAGTTTCTTGTTGGGAACTGTTAATTTTTAACTTTTTGACATTTTTATTATGTGTTAACAAATCCGCCGTAATAACGCATAATTTGAGAAAATTTCAACTGTCTAGCTATTACGGTTCAAAAGTTACAGCCCTAAATAGGTAGGACGGACGGACGGACGGACGGACGGACAGACGGACGGACGGACGGACGGACGGACGGACGGACGGACGGACGGACGGACGGACGGACGGACGGACGGACGGACGGACGGACGGACAGACGGACAGACGGACAGACGGACAGACGGACAGACGGACAGACGGACAGACGGACAGACGGACAGACGGACAGACGGACAGACGGACAGACGGACAGACGGACAGACGGACAGACGGACAGACGGACAGACGGACAGACGGACAGACGGACAGACGGACAGACGGACAGACGGACAGACGGACAGACGGACAGACGGACAGACGGACAGACGGACAGACGGACAGACGGACAGACGGACAGACGGACAGACGGACAGACGGACAGACGGACAGACGGACAGACGGACAGACGGACAGACGGACAGACGGACAGACGGACAGACGGACAGACGGACAGACGGACAGACGGACAGACGGACAGACGGACAGACGGACAGACGGACAGACGGACAGACGGACAGACGGACAGACGGACAGACGGACAGACGGACAGACGGACAGACGGACAGACGGACAGACGGACAGACGGACAGACGGACAGACGGACAGACGGACAGACGGACAGACGGACAGACGGACAGACGGACAGACGGACAGACGGACAGACGGACAGACGGACAGACGGACAGACGGACAGACGGACAGACGGACAGACGGACAGACGGACAGACGGACAGACGGACAGACGGACAGACGGACAGACGGACAGACGGACAGACGGACAGACGGACAGACGGACAGACGGACAGACGGACAGACGGACAGACGGACAGACGGACAGACGGACAGACGGACAGACGGACAGACGGACAGACGGACAGACGGACAGACGGACAGACGGACAGACGGACAGACGGACAGACGGACAGACGGACAGACGGACAGACGGACAGACGGACAGACGGAGAGACGGACAGACGGACAGACGGACAGACGGACAGACGGACAGACGGACAGACGGAGAGACGGACAGACGGACAGACGGACAGACGGACAGACGGACAGACGAACAGACGGACAGACGGACAGACGGACAGACGGACAGACGGACAGACGAACAGACGGACAGACGGACAGACGGACAGACGGACAGACGGATAGACGGACAGACGGACAGACGGACAGACGGACAGACGGACAGACGGACAGACGGATAGACGGACGGACAACGTAGGCTTAGTAATAGGGTCCCGTTTTCACCCTTTGGGTACGGAACCCTAAAAAAATAAATTCGCCTGTTTGTAAAAACAATGACAATCTTATTCAAACTGAGATAGATGAGACGATAATTTTATGAATTAAGGCTGCACCGAGGCTTATAATGTTTTTTTTAATTTTTAACAATTAAATAAAATTTCCAAAAAACAAGAATTTCACATTGTATCACTGCTGATTTTCAATTTATCGGGTCACTGCGGATTTGTTTTTATAATTTTTGTGGTTATTATCTTTAAAACCGCCAAAAGTGGCTACTTTCGGCGGTTTTAGAAAGGGATTCAAAAACGTTGGAAATATCGACGACGGAGACGTACGAAAGAAGGTCTGTAGGGTTTGCTAAATAAGTACACATTTACTGTTGCTCACTAGGCAGGTAGTATATGCGGAGCGCGCACGTCCGCACCCGACAAAGGCTGGCAGGCAACTGCCCCCACTACGCGTTCGCACAGACACTACATCCCTTCTTTATTTTAATTTAATTTAAGATGTATTTTGTAACAGTACACTTAATATCAAAACTATAAGCAATACAGGTACATATGAATATAATTATTATTATAAAGTCAGTAGTACTACAGCTTGCATTTATTTTATATTTTCTTAATATTGTATATATTTCTATATGAATCTACCACCGCTTCGGAAGGTGCTTCGCTTGGGAGAAGAAACGGCGCAAGAAACTCCACTATGCACATCGCTATAACATAACAATATAATGTGTTATGATTGTTAATCTTTGATTATTAAAGGTTACGTTTCTTACTGCTTAATTTCATTTCATTAATAGTTAATAAAAGCTTTCCAGTACCCATAGTACTCTCTGCCAATACTGAGCCCAGTAGGCATTTACATTCAACTTTAGCTTACTACTCTAGAGTCTAGACTATCCCTTTCCTTTTTATAATATTTCAAGATTTTAACTACAATTTGTATTATTACAACATTTAGTTTTATTGCGTAAAATTTTAAGTCTAGTCCCACTTTATATGACACACTATTAATTTTGTAACCTAATTACATTAAATTAATAAACCTTAATTTATTTTTCCTCTTGACCTGTGAACTGTGATCGTTATTTCAGGAGTGAGGGTTGGTTAAGCAAACAGCAAGATAAGATTGACAAATCGCGATCAACTTCCATTCCAAGTAATTTTAAAACTTTGTGGTAGGATAGTACAGTTTATATACTTTTGTCACGTTTGTTAAGTTTGGATTTAAGTTTACTTTTGTTAGGTACTTATATAAAATCCAACTAAGTTTAACCGTACGTAGAACAATTTAAAAATATAAATTTTATCTAAGCTGGTTTTATTAAACCAACGTGAGATTGCACATCGTTACTAGAAAAGGTGTACTGTTGAACTACAAAAGTATTAGCAGACTACTCGTAATTTCTAATTAGGCATATGCCTTATTCAATTTTTACTTCAATAGGTAATTGGATTTGATCACAAAACATTTTCATTAAGTATCACTTATACCTTGATTTACTCTCTGGCTAAAATATAAACATTTTCTTTTGGACAATATTGGTGGTGCTCTTAAATTGAAAAGAGTGGCCATTCGAAAATAATTTGTTACTCAAACAAACTTTGATTATGTCTTCGTAAAATATCGTTGTCCATGGCACTTAGCGTCAAAATCAATTTCAGTGCTCCTTGTACCTGTGGACAGATTTCGAGTAGTATATTATTATTGGCTAGATAGCTATAATGCTTGCCTCATGTTTCCAGTTTCTGCAATGAACTTTATGGAATAATAAACAAAAGGTGTTCAAAAGAAACCTAGTATAGGTACAGGACTATTGCATATAATTGTATGTCTTGTGTGTTCAATTTCGTTGCAAATTTAGAATTAAGTGTTTAGTCTATGTTTTCGCTGTTTATCATTGCATTTTAGTACATAAAGACTGTGACTATTGGGTCACGTTACTTAAATTGGTACAAATGTTCCATTTGACAGCATAAAATATAGCTCACATATATTGCTAACATTCCATAGATCTTTATCATTTCTTATTTATTTATTTTATATTTATGTCCAATATATATTTATTCTAGACATTTAATAGCCCATAGTTTTAGTTTTACATTGAGTTTTTTGCCTATGGCTCATTTAGGATTATTTGAACCCGAAAGTCTCTGCTTGTTAATTGTCCAGTTTTGACTAATTTTCATGGCCTGTATTAGTTTCGATACTATAAACATAGTTTTTTTTATTTTTATTTGGTCCTTTGCATTTCGTGTATCATGATGACACTTTTAAGTAGGTATGAATGGTCGTGTAATGTCCGGCTTAGAATAGCACCAAACATAATATTAATGTCGTAAAAGGAGACTAAGCAATCCCCTCAGGCTCAGGCTTCGTCAATATCTCGGATGTGCACCGGATGCTCGAATAATGTTTTAATGTCACATTAATATATGCACGCAATATGACGACCCAAAATTACTTTTGGACTATAAATTGACCATTATTCTTTCAATGAAAAGATTTTAACATTTCATTTGATTTAATTTTCGAATTGATTTGATTTCATTTAATTTCACTCGAATTTATTTGATTCTATTTGATCTCCTCTCATCTCATCTCATTCCTTTCCTATCCTTTCCATTCCTTTTTTTTTTTTTTTTTTTTTATTCATTTCATTCAGATAACTACTGGTCAGAGTTACTGCTTCAGGATCGTATCAATTTACGATTTATAATATTAAGGAACTAAGGACAAGAGAGTAAGTCTGTGATAAGCACATACACTTAGGCACTTAAAATATTCAGCGTAACCGCCAGCCACTGCAATTAAGGACTTTTAATTTAACTGCTGTTATAGTTCATGTAAAATTATATAATATGAGTGCAGTAACTATTTTATTTTTATGACCCTTTAGCTTTTGCTAACAACTTGATAGTTGTATGATTCTATAGGTTATAACCCATATGATTTTATAGTTGTATGACACTTTAGCTTTCGCTAACAACTTGATAGTTGCTTGGTTCTGTAACCCATATCATTTTATAGTTGCATGATACTTTAGCTTTTGCTAACAACTTGATAGTTGCATGGTTTTATAACACGATGATGATAAGATGATGATATTATTTTATAGTTGCATGATACTTTAGCTTTCGCTAACAACTTGATAGTTGCATGGTTCTTTAACCCATATCATTTTATAGTTGCATGATATTTAGCTTTCGCTAACAACTTGATAGTTGCATGGTTTTTTAACCCATATCATTTTATAGTTGCATGATATTTAGCTTTCGCTAACAACTTGATAGTTGCATGGTTCTGTAACCCATATCATTGTATATTTGCATGACCCTTTAGCTTTCGCTAACAACTTGATAGTTGCATGGTTCTATAACACATAATTATTATCATTTAATAGTTGCATGATACTTTAGCTTTCGCTAATGACCTGATAGTTGCATGGTTCTCTAACCAATATCATTTTATAATTGAATGACCCTTTAGCTTTTGCTAACAGTTTAATAACTGCATGATCCTGTCACCATTGCATTTGCATGGGTTTGCATGGCCTTGCATGGCCTTGTATGTAACTGCATGACCTTTTTGTTTTTACTAACAACTTAGTTACTGAATAGTCCTTTAACTATTGTAGTTGCATATATTTGCATGGCTCTGCATGGCCTTGCATGGCATTGTATGTAACTGCATGACTTTCCCGTTTTTACTAACAACTTAGTTATTGAATAGTCCTTTTACTATTGCAGCTGCATATTTTTGCATGACTTTGCATGGCCCTGCATATCCCCGCATGTATGATGCATCTGCTTGACCTTTTAGTTTTTACTAACAGTTTACTCACTGCATGGTCCTTTAACTACTGTAGTTTTACCTACTTCGCACTTTATACTTATCGCCTTTTAGTTAGCGTGACTCGCGCTTGGAACCTAATATTCGGTAAGTATGTATAAAGTGTATTATACTGATACGTAGTCAAGTCAGTAACGATCGGTGCAAACGATATAGCATATTCAACAGTGTATTTAGAATTGAATTCATCTTGAATCGCTAAGTTAGACGTATGGTATAGATGTAACGGAAATTTGCAAGAAATCCCTTTTTGCCCCCTTGTTAAATAGTTGCAACTTTGCAAGTCACTCCCTTATAACAAGTCCTTAGGGATAACTAGGTACAAACAATATTGATTGTGATTGAATATCAAAATAGTTTTACACTGACATACCTATGCAGAAACCTTATGTAATCCGGTAGGTATTTGTGTTAAATTTTATGAGCATTGGCTACTGTTTTGCACCGATTTACTCACTCGTATCTATACGTACGCAGCGTTACATAATATTTATAATTAATAACACTATAATATTCAAGATGTTATTATACGTCTGTTTTCTACAATTTATAGTATTAATCATTGTAACCAGACAATTAGTAGTCTTCGTAAATATGTATCTGTCTGTTTAACCTTAACCTTAACGGCAACTGTAACCGACCGACCAACCGACCGACCGACCGACCGACTGACCGACCGACTGACCGACCGATCGACCGACTGACAGACGGACCGACCGACCGTATCTGACCTTCAGCTTAACCTTTAACGGTACGCGAGTGCCATAGGGCACCTATCGCTACTCCGTCGAGTTATGTGTAGGTAGGTAACATAGACAGAGTCACGATTACGACACTCTTACGATTTTATGTATTCTGGGATTTCGTAAGAAAGGATTTTGTAAGATCCTCAGACGGCGTCGACTGTTAAGTCGAGGTCCTAATCAAGCGGCTTGCATAGATATACATACTCCTCAATCTAGCTGAATAACTTCATATTATGAGATAGTCATTGTCGTAGTCTCTGCCTACTCCGTAGGATTATGGCTTGAGCGTAAGTCTATTACAAAAACATGTATGGTAATGTATTGTACATGACCTTTAGGATTGGAGTCTGGTCGCAGCAATCGTTCGAACAGGTGCTCGATTTGTGGTATATTCTTATGAGCTCGACCCCAGCATAGCGTCTATCGTCCTGATGTGTCCCCTTTCCTCTTTTTCCTCCAGCGTTTGATGGTCATAGTTCATGAAAAGAAAAATAATCACTGTTATAGATTGTCAACCACCGCACAAACTAAGAATCCAATGTTTTTTGACATGAAAACTAATGAAATATGCATAGTAAATAAATGAAAGTACCATGATAGCCCTCGTGGATAAAATTATAATGAATTATCGTTATTGTCCTTTTAAATCAAAATAGAACATTATTTTAGATAATAGATATTCGCTTTGTTCGTAGTTTTCGGAATATCACTGACCACCCCCTCGGGGAACATAGTCGTGAACACACGCTACTCTGCTGCGTGAAATAATACTTTACAACGTCGCTTTAATTTCAAAATTCCGACGTTGTATTTTGTTTTTATTTCAAAACCAGATAAAATACAGTGTGCACTTACGTAAAATAAGATCCCGTCGTCGCCACATGTAGGGTTTGCTAAATAAGTACACATTTACTGTTGCTCACTAGGCAGGTAGTATATGCGGAGCGCGCACGTCCGCACCCGACAAAGGCTGGCAGGCAACTGCCCCCACTACGCGTTCGCACAGACACTACAAGGTCGAACATTAAATTACCAACTTTCTTGTTTGCATGTTTGTAAGTTGGTATCCTTTATCATTCTAAGTCCATGCTCGGTACCTTCTTAACTAGCAGCTAATATAATGATGAGGGCGCCACTTTTCTAATTAGCTGAATCCTCTATGATTGACGACATCGACATCTTCTGTTTTTCCGTGTTTGGCAAAGGTCCTACCTTTTTCACTTCTTTCTGTCCCTGTGAGTCTGGTCCACATTTTCTCTACTGTAGCATAGCACTGAAAATACCTTGTATGATCGAGGCTTAGACTAATTATATCCGGACCGGCCGCGGCCTTGCGGTAGCATTTCCCCTCTGCCACGGTATAAGAGCAATGATCATGTACATTCAACATTCAATTTTATAACTTATCACTAAACTAGACAGCCTATTATTTTGAACTTAGAACGTTTGGGGTTTACACGGGACTACTTTTCATGATTTTGAACATTCAAAATTAGAATCTAAAGTCATAGGGAATAAAATCCAAAGTTGCGGATAACATGTTACCTCGCCCCCCGCAAAAAGTGGCAGAAAGTTTGTTAGTAGAATGACACGTGGTTACGCGTCCCGATATAATTAGTCAACTGCCTCCGTGGTCTAATGGTTAAGAGCATTGGCTCTCGATACGGAGGTCGTGGGTTCGATTCCCACGGGGGATACCTAGTGATATGTCACTTTGTGCGTTTTTCCCCAGTTGGTTAGGACATTGCAGGCTGAATCACCTGATTGTCCGAAAAGAAAAATGATTCCGTGCTTCGGATGGCACGTTAAGCCGTTGGTCCCGGCTACTATCTCTGATGGTAGTAGTCGTTACATAAAAACCACGTCAGAGGCCGTAAGGCGGTCTGAAAAAACTCTGACACCAGGGTTCTGCCCACACGATAAGAAGAAGATTAGTCTAAGGATCGGGGGGATATTAACCAACAAACCGTGCGATAAACGGACAGTATTTAGGTACTACAAACCTTTAACAGTAGCAAAAATTTGAGAATCAAAAGAACTTCTCATAAATAATAAAAAGGTTATTCCTAACTAAGAGAGCTTATGAAATCTCAAAAGGGAAACCTGACAAAGGCAAGTAATGAATCCCAAACTGATTGGATGTTAGGAACAAATTAATTGTGAAGGATTTTGAGAGATTTTATTGGAAAAGGGATTCTTTTTCATAACAAATAATTGGTTTGAGAATTGAATACTTTTATTTTAATACCTTCATCTACTCCAAAAGTACCTTTCGTCGTCTGAGCTGGTATTAAATTTAAAGATCGGAACAACAATCTATTGAAAATTAAGTGAAAACGTTTCAAACAATTAAAAGATTCTTCCCTCTGAAAGACGGAAGACTCTCAGTTTTAAGACTCTATCTTCTATTCTAAACATTTCAGTGTTTGCGCGGTAACAGCAATGAATTCTTTAAACCTGTTCCTAAGGGCGCATGAACCGTTGTGGCGCACGACTATAGGTAATAGATTATGGCGAGGCCAGACCAGAAAACAAGCTTCATATTATAAGCGGGAGGACGCGCAGCCGTAGCCGTAGTAAATCTCGCACCTCCGCTAAACACGTACACCCGACGACAGGTCAGGTTACCCTGTTAGGACTTTGAACTATTAGAAGTTGAACGCTGCGAATCGAGCGAGAGGGTGCGGTATGTTGTTGTTGTTTCGTCTCACAGCACGCTGCGCTCGCGTCGGCAGCCGCGTCTATGCAGGCTCTCTACCGCACTATTTTGTATTTTGTGATAGGGTGCGTAACCTGATGTGTCGCCGTGTGTACCTATTGTACCTATGACATTTTGGTTTTTTTTCCCAGGAGCAGGACTACTGCCGTTTCGCGCTCTTTGAGAAGCTTGTCTTCTAGTTGATATAATTTAATATACCGCATGATACAAAGAGTTGCGATAAGCGATGTGACGCGAAGAAAATATCTTCGCAGCCGGCGCGGCAACGTTGTCAGTCAGGAAAGCGATCGCGCTAATTTAAAACATCCAAGTTAAATCCTAATCTAATTTCAGTTCTAATCACATTGTAATCCAATTACTATTCAACTGTGTTCATTCCGTATTGCGCTAAACTTAACTTATTATTTACTATGAGACTGATTGCCTTTAACGTTTGAGCCATCCGTCAAAACGGCTCTAACGGCTGTCATGAGCTTTACCGCGATTAGCGCAATACCAAATGTGTAAAAAGCTAAGCTTCGCAAGCGGTCCAACCATGGTTCAGTTGCAATTTACTTACCGCAACTGCCCTACTAAGTTCTATTCATCAACGAGTATGAACACGCTGCACGGCGGCGGCGCCCCGTAGCAAACCTGCGTTACTTAGCGCCGTCACGCTGGGTGTGTGGAATATTCACAGGGCAACTTAGATACTTTGCGGCGAAATAATGCGGTGCGGGCTTAGCTTCAAACGAGATTTAAATAAAAAGAATGGTGCGTCTTTTAGCAAAGCGTGTTCCACCTTCTTCTTCTTATCGTGTGGACAGAGCCCTGGTGTCAGAGTTTTTTCAGACTGCCTTTTGGCCTCTGACGTGGTTTTTATGTAACGACTACTACTACCAGAGATAGTAGCCGGGACCAACGGCTTAACGTGCCATCCGAAGCACGAAATCATTTTTCTTTTCAGACAATCAGGTGATTCAGCCTGCAATGTCCTAACCAACTGGGGAAAAACGCACAAAGTGACATATCACTAGGTGTCCCCCGTGGGAATCGAACCCACGACCTCCGTATCGAGAGCCAATGCTCTTAACCATTAGACCATGGAGGCAGTCCCACCTTCTGCTTCGTCATCAGCCACCACCGCCACCGCCTTCTGCTACCATCAGGACTTTCTATTAAAACTTTGAGGGTTAAAGTTCGCCTTTAGCAATAGCATTTATTTAACTTGCAACAACGGTGTAGTATAACTTGATAGTAGTAGAAAAGTTTTGACCTGTGTAATAAATATTTTTAGCGCTATTAGGCGTTCCTTGCGAAGCACTTGTACACTGAAATATAATCACCCGTACGTAAACTTAAAGCAACACGGCCAAAACTCCGGTCAACCGGGTTGACGGAGCCGTTTTGCTTTAAGCCCGTAAAGATGCATCCTAGTAATTTGAAACTCACACACAAAATCACACCTAGTACCTACTTAGCTTTGGTGAAGGTACCACGAGGAAACTTGCAACGTCGAAGAACATAATTCTGATCGTAAGTTGAAGTCCATCAAACCGCAGTAGCAGCATTGAATGCTAATACTTACGGTAGTAACTATTAAATAATCTGTGCTAATACCACCGAGTAGACATCCCACGGAGAAACAACTGTATACAAGCTCGCGGTGGCAGCGCATGCGATGTTTGTTTGTACCAAGCTGCCATTCATTTACGTATGTGAACGTTCACGTATGAGAGTGTGCGGCTGCATTGTTGCGCATGTAGTTGTGTACCGCCGCAACGAGCTTGTTCGAAGCTCTTTCTCTGTATGATTTAGCTACTCGGTACTAATAAACTCTATGGGAAAGGGTAACAGAGGGAACCCTATGCCAGAGTATAGACCCTATGCACTATGAATGGGGGTGCATAGAACTAATGAGGACTATAATGTAGTAAGTTACCCAGAATTCCAAGTTCATACATTTGTTCGACTCTTTCTTGCTACTAGTAGACCGAGATCCAACCGTAAAATTATGCACCTATTTCTTAGGCGAACGAAATGTGATTCTAGTGTATGTTTACATAGGGGTTAAATCAACGCCACCAGGTTGCCTATAAAAATCTTGCCGCAAGTACCTTTCCTATTATGATTTTCAGTATAACTTTTTCCACCTGTCTGTTAGGGAAGAAAATGAGGTGCCATCGGAAGGAGACAGATCTAAAGTACTGAAAAAACTAGATTTGCCACCTCTCAATCTGCCGCAACTATAGGGTTGCCAGGTTCAAAAATTACTTCTTTGAACGTGCTGTTAGTGACAGTTGCGGCAGATTGAGAGGTGGCAACCCTGGTTTTGCCAGTTCTTTAGATCAGTCTCCTTCTGATGGGACCTCATTATCTTCCCTAACAGACAGGTGGAAAAAGATATACCAAAAATCATAATGGAAAAGGTACTTGCGGCAAGATTTTTATAGGCAACCTGGTGGTGTTGAATTAACCTTTGTGTGAATATACAATAGAATCACATTTCGTTCACCTAAGAAATAGGTGCATAATTTTACGGTCGGATCTCCGACTATAGGTTCTGGAAGAAAATATAAATGTCCCAAATCTCTTCGAGTCAGCTCAAGGAGCTCTCGAAACAAAACAATACGATTTGAACAAACGTAAAAACAACCCAAAACCTATAAAAGATAAAGAGCCTAACTCGATGTACCTAAGTTTTATTAGAATTCTTAGCAGGCCAATAAGCTCACACTTGACTTGCGATGGAGGAAAGAAAGGGAGAAAAAAGTCGGTAGACAGATCAAGTGGAAAATTACTTGAAGGCACTACGCTTCGGTGATACACACGGTCTTTAGGAATGACCAATCATTGCGTTGTGCGTAATGAGTCAAGAACTACTTCATACACTGACATTCCACCGAGTTTGGGCACGTTAGATTGGTCTGATGATTATAAAGTGATTCATCATCATCATCATATCAGCCGATAGACGCCCACTGCTGGACATAGGCCTCCCCCAAAATGGGGGGATTTGCCATAATCGCCACGCTTGGCAGGCGGGTTGGCGATCGCAGTTGGATTGAATATGTGTACTCAGAGGATGCTGCTGCCCATCCTCCGGTAGATCCCTTAGTCGCCTTTTACAACACCCACGGGACGAAATAGGGTGGTGCTATTCTTAGCCGACACCACACGGACAAGTGATTACTCTAACTTTATTATCATTTAGCCGGTTCAGTGTCCCGCTGCTGGGCAAAGGCTTCCCCTTTATCCGCGAAATCTTACTAAAAGATTAAAATAAAATCCCGTATACTCTCCGTAATATTCTGCTTCTATCTATAGGGTCCTTCTTAATATGCTGACACTTTTTTAAACGGATGATCAGACCGTCAAACTGAACAAATTTCACTATGGCACCAACATCGAAATCGCGAAATAAAAATCCTTTGTTCCATACAAAACTACAAACCTGCTCGAGCCAAATGTATGGGACAGCTGATATTTTTGTTGCGATTTCTGTGTTGGTCCCATAGAAAAAGTTGTTCAGTTTGATGGTCTGATCATCTCCTCAAAAAAGTGTCAGCATATTAAGAAGGACCATGTATATGTATATAGGGTCTTTCTGAATATGCTAATGGTTTTTCTATGGGGTTGACAGCATGACTTTCATCGTTGTCTCAAGGTAGACCAGTAAGCTTGCTGTCAAGCATACCTAATTTGACAGTCAGTCAGATGGGGTAAAATATGCAAGTAACGCTAGTAGGTAACTGATATTGTTGGATTTGTCGGACAACCTCATCGACAGTAACTCGCTTATAAGTTGGCAGCATTATGTGCATAAAACGTTTTTCTTGGCTCACTCGATTTGTACTTACTTCACGAAGCAGAAAACATGTCTCAATTGTATGTGACGTATCGCACGCCTGATTTGACTGATGTTACCGATTTTAGCGATAAACTTGAGAATCGATTCTGAAAAGGGCAACATTCTCAGGCGTGAAGATTTACCTGAAGCCAGCAATTTGCCGTAGTTTTGGGGGTTTTGTGACAGCCGATTAAAAATAATAGTACCTAACATTTGGATACAATCTATCCATCCATTATTGGTTGTTGGCTAGAAAACGATCAGTCCCAAAATTCTATGAAAGTTAGGCTGGTCTAGCTAATTTGTAACCTAAAGACAGGAAATGTAGTAAGCATTATTATAACAAGACAATCGTTAAACATTAGACGAGAAATATCTAAATAATCCTAATTTAATAAAAAAGAGATAATTAATAAAAACAAAAATTTTCATTTGCTTGCAAAAAATTTGTATAAAATTTTATTTTATGCTAAAAACCTTTTGAAGAGCGGTCATAATTCAGAATAATATTGTTGGTAAAAGAATGGTGAAGTGTTGACATACCTAATGATGACGTCATTATCACATAATTTTACTTAGTAACAGATACCAAAGCAGATACCAAATGCGTAACTAATTAAATTTAACCTTATATTATATTTCGGTACAATCCCAAAGTCTTAGCTCTGATTAAACATAACTATCAATCAAGACAGCTTAAGCAATTCAATTCAGCTGCGACCCGAAACTAACAAAGACAAAACTCTAGAACAATCATTAATAACTACATCATAACGTTTTCATCCAACCCTCATCACTCCGCGTAACAAGCCGCCAACTTCACCAAATATAAATTACTAGATAATAAATGAAAAATATTATTTTCGAGAATGATTTGGCAGATCTGACGAGAAGTTTTCCCATAAGTTATTACGAAGTTACTTAAGTATATTTCGACCACGGAATATAAAACGGGGAAGGAAGGAGCAGGTGATGGCAGGTGTTTTTGAAGAAGACATTGATCCTATCTGTATATAATGAATCTATTGTGTTGTAATAATTTTATTTTTATTTTATTGTAATACCTACAGTTAATTTTAGATAAGACTAGGTATACAACGTGTTAATGAATTAGCGCAAAACCTCATACACCTCAACTGATTTTTAACAAAATAATTAGATTGAAACAATAATTTCATTATTTTGATTATTAAAATTTAAAGTTATTCGCATTTTAAGTTTTGAGGCAAAAATGATTTGTTATCATTTCAGCACTGAAAAAAAGTGCTAACGTACTCATGGATACATTTTTATAATCTTGTTTTGGTAGTAAGTAGGGTGAGTGTGCCCGTGCGGTGGGTTGACATCGGGTTCAGTAAATTTTAAATTTTGCAAAAAAAATATTTATTATTTTGAAAAAAATTACCTATGTTGAAGCCATGATAATTCGATTCTGCTCTCGATTCTAAACAAACTACTTTCTAGTTTTGCGTTAATTCATTAACACGTTGTATAGGCACTTATGTATACCGCAGTTTGAACATTTATGTTATAATTTAATGATCCTAACTTGATCATTATAATGATAAGTCTATAGAAGTACCTAAATACATTGTAATTTAATATTATAATTGACATGTATGATCTTAATTTTATAATCTATAAACTATTGACATTGTAAACTTATCACTAATCAATCTAATCATCACTACATAGTATAAAACATAAAGTCGCTTCCCGCTTTCTGTCCCTATGTATTCTGATGCGGTTTTTTTTAATTGATCGTGTGATTCAAGAGGAAAGTTTATATACCTACATTATGCATAGTATCAGCATCGAACCTGTGCGAAGCCGGGGCGGGTCGCTAGTTACTGAATAAATGAATATGAAGAATGGTATGAAGAATCAACCGATACATAGGAGTCGTAAGATGTGATACGGTTTTTTTGTTACACGGAAAAAAAGGATTTCTTGAAGAAATAACATTATTTTCGATATACAACGTGTTAATGAATTAGCGCAAAACCTCATAAACCCCAACTGATTTATAACAAAATAATTAGATTTCAACAATAATTTAATTATTTTAATAATTAAAATTTAAAAATATTCGCATTTTAAATATTGAGGCAAAAACGATTTGTTATCATTTCAGCACTGAAAGAAAGCGCTAACCTACTCATGGATACATTTTTATAATCTTGTTTTGGTAGTAAGTAGGGTGAGTGTGCCCGTGCGTGGATAGGCATCGGGTTCAGAAAATTTAAAATTTTGCAAACAAATTATTTAATATTTTGAAAAAAATTACCTATGTTGAAACCATTATAATTCGACTCTGCTCTCGATTCTAAACAAACTGCTTTCTAGTTTTGCGTTAATTCATTAACACGTTGTATATGAGAGCTCTCATATATATATATTATTTCAAGAAATCCTTTTTATTCATGTAGGTATTTGAATGAACGTATTATCTATCTATGTTTTGAAGGAAAAGTTTTGGAATGTAAACTCTCGGACCATAATGCTATACAACTGAAATATTTTTATGAGGCAAATTATGTTCTTGAAGGGAATCAAAGTTTTATTTATAAGAGAATAATGTCACAAAGTAACACGAAATATTTTCATTATCTGTTTAAAAGAGAATATGACAAGGTTGGACTTGAAATTTATCAAACTAAGGATCCTAATATGAAAATGTCAATTTTAAATGAAGCTATCAAATTTTGTTATAATTCAGCATTTCCAATCAAAAAATGCCATAAAAAAACATCTAACATAAAATGGCGAACCAAGGGAATAGAGGTGTCAAAAAATAATTTAAATAAAATGGAATTACTCCAAGATTCATATCCATGTAGTGATAGAAAAAATAGGATAAAAGTGTATCGGAAAATGCTACGAAAAGTAATGGCAACTGCCAAGAAAATGCAATACTCAAGCAGAATTAAAAATTCCCGTAACAAAATTAAAGAGGCATGGAAAGTAATAAACGAACAGGTCCATAAGAAAAATACTGTACATAAAACAATAGAAGCTATTGGCAGTGGAAAAGATGAAATTTTAAATGATTCTAAAAGAATAGCGGAAGCTTTTAATAACTTTTTTAGGACAATCGCCAAGGATCTCACCCGTGACCTTAATGTAGATATCGAGAAATGTGATTACTATTTGAAAAACTTAGATAAACCAGGTACAAAGGCAAAGTTTGATGCAGTGGGTATTAGAGAACTTAAACAAATCGTTAATAATATGAAATGCAAGTTATCTCAGGATATATATGGTATGAATAGCAAAACAATGAAACAACTAATACTCAGAAGCAATTGCTTAATGGATTTGATTCTAACCGTGTTAAACTTCTGTATAGAAGTAGGTGTTTTTCCCGACCTACTAAAAAAGGGACGTGTAGTACCTCTATACAAGAAAGGTGATAGTTCAGAACTAAGTAATTATAGGCCCGTCTGTATTTTGCCAGTGTTATCTAAAATCTTTGAAGCTGCCATTAAAAAAAGGGTGGTCGATTACTTTGAAAATAATAATTTATTTACAACAGCGCAATTTGGGTTTAGAAAGGGAAAGTCAACAGAAATGGCAATTAGGAAAGTAGTGTACTTTATTTTAGAAACACTGGATGCGTCACAGAAGTGTGGAAGTATCTACTGTGACCTATCGAAAGCCTTTGACTGCCTAAGACATGATGTGCTGATACATAAGCTAGAATACTATGGTTTTACAGATATAGAACTAAATCTTTTACGAACGTATCTCGAAAATAGAACACAAGTAGTTACTGTGAACAAACAGGACTCTTCGCTAGGATCAGTAGACATTGGAGTTCCTCAGGGATCCATCTTAGGACCAGTTTTGTTTCTTGTCTATATAAATGATCTTGCCAGCTGTGTACCTGAATGGGCTGTCATTAATTTATTTGCGGATGATACGCATATAGGGATTAAAGATAAATTTGAAATAAATCTGGATGGTAAAACGGAGGCAATTTTAAAAATACTAAGGGACTGGTTTGCGGCAAACGGTATAATTTTAAATGCAGATAAGAGCTTGGTTATGAAATACCAATCTAGAAAAGGATTTAGTAGAGAAATAGGTAGCATAAATGAGACAACATTCTTGGGTTACAGTATAGATTATACTATAAGTCATAAAGCGCATATAGATAAAATGTGCAAGAAATTATCAAGCGCAAACTATGCCCTGTTCAAATTAAAACCTTTATTAGATAGGAAAACTTTATTAACAGTATACTACGCGTACACACACTCTATTTTAAACTATGCTATAACAGTATGGGGCAATGCATCTGAAATAAATAAAGTTTTTAAACATCAGAAGAGATCAATTAGGATCATAAATGGATTACACAGGCGCACATCCGTGAAACAATATTTTAAGAAATGTCAAATAATGACAGTTATATGCCTATACATATATAACAGTTTATTAGAGGTACAAACGGAGAAAGATGCCTATATAAAAAATATGGACATACATAAATACAATTTGAGAAATAAAGAGAAACTACAACATCCTAGGACGAGACTAGACAAAGTGATGAAACAGGGAAAATTTATAAAAATAAAAATGTATAACAATCTACCATTAGAAATAACCAAACTCTCCGTCCCTGAATTCAAAAACAAAATTAAAAAATTTCTGCAGGATCACCCATTTTACGGTTTAAACGAGTACATGGACATGAATCTCACCGTAGACCTATTCTTAAATAATGATTAATGATAAGTGACAAACCTTGGGGCTATTTAATGTTGTGTGACGTGAAACAAATGATTTATTGTATGGTAGATAGAAATTAACTTATAGCATACTGACATTGAATTTGATATAATTATCTATATTTTTAATCGAAATTTCACAATCAATAGCTTATTTGTAATATTTTATTTGTTAATTTTTTTTTTCTTTTTGTATTATTGTGAAAGTAAATGAATTTAAGTATTAATTATGATTATGTAAACTTGACGTACCTAGTGTAGCATTCTCTGTTACAAGGCCAATAAAATTCTGATTTCTGATATCTATTTAAAGATTGTTTTATTCAGGTAATAAAATTTAGATTAATTGTACACACGGCGACACATCAAGCTACCCAAAACCAAAATAAGCTGGCCGCGCGTCGGCATAGTAATGTATAACGTCGCGCGGCCAGCTTATTTTGGTTTTGGGTAACTTGATGTGTCGCCGTGTGTACAATAAAGCGGTCAGCACAAGCGTCGTCAAAAACAAAGGTACAAAAACAGACATAAATCAGCAACATGCTTCGTCAAAACAATGAAAACAAAACAGACATAAATCAGCAACATGCTTCCTCAAAACAATGAAAACAAAACAGACATAAATCAGCAACATGCTTCGTCAAAACAATGAAATACAAGCTCAGTCAAATAACCCGCCCCTGGTCGATCCCGGCGCAAAGGAGCCCAAAATTCTTTCTATTTTGATTACAGTGACGGCTTATTTAGGAAAGCAATCAGTTATGAAATCATGCTGATTTTGACCAAATTGACGGTACGTTGAATACCTATCACACAAGCGATCTTTGAGAATACCTATTTATTAACTTTATTGATCTTCACTTCGAGCGTCGGTGGTGCGTTGCGAAGATGTAGGTATGGAGTTATGGACAACATGCCATGTACCAATGAGTTTTTTCTAATTTTAGTACGTAATACCGATTGCTCTCAAACGGTGAAGGAAAACATTGTGAGGAAACCTGCATACACTGAAGAAGAATTTCTGATGTGTATGTGAAGTCTACCAACCCGCATTGGGCACGGGTGGTGGACTAATGCCCATACACCCTCCCTGAGGGTAGGCCTGTCCCTGCAGTGGGACGTTTATAAGCTGATGATGACGATCTTCACTTCTACGTTTATTTAGAAGCGACTTCGTGTTCCCGTCCGCTCCGGTCGTCGCAGTATACGATATTCTCAAAACATCGTCATCGTTAGCGAGATAAAATGTATACCTACCAGTTTCTGAGTCGGGTGATTTTTTTTTACCGTTCCGAAACATTCAGGCCATCAAACTGAACTTCGCGTTCCCTGATGAGGTAGGCTCCATAGTGAAAGTTGTTCAGTTTGATGGTTTGAGTTCACCGTTTCGGTCTGTAGGGGGCTGTCCCTTACACCCTGTATCTGACTATCCCCTCAGAGAAAAAATTCGTGAGCATATTCTACAACTTTGTAAAACCACTCGTCCAATTAGATTATTTGATATTTACGTTATCTCGCTTACTTACATTAAAATTAATTGATTATAATTATCTTATCTTAGCTTCTGCCGGTTACTTTGTCGTCTAAGATGAAAAATATTGCAGTTTATAACTGACATTAAAAAAAAAGAGATGTTTTGATAGAGCCAGATATGCATAGAGAATATACTTTGTCGGTACGCTAACAAAATATTATAATACAAGTTACCGAGTTAGAACTCATCGTAACGAAGACAAAAAGTAACCTAATGTATTATGAATAAGCGAGTTTAGAGGTAACATTTTCAGTCGATTCGGAAGGCAATTGTTAAATGTAGTGTACTCAATGGAATCGATGTCGTAATCGGGGCAGTCAGCCGTGGGCTAAATAGATATACTTGGCGAACTGAGTTTAATGCACTCAGAGAGGTGAGAAGTGCTATGAGGTAGTAACCTTATAAGATACTCGGCCGTGGGCTCATCATCAGCCTATAAACGTCCCACTGCAGGGCACAGGCCTACCCTCAAGGAGGGTGTATGGGCGTTAGCACGCGTGGTGACGCGTGCCCAATGCGGGTTGGTAGACTTCACATACACATCAGAATTTCTTCTTCAGTGTATGCAGGTTTCCTCACGATGTTTTCCTTCACCGTTTAAGAGCAGTCGGTTTTACGTACATAAGTTAGAAAAACTCATTGGTACATGGCATGTTGTCCGTGCGGATTCGAACCCGGACGCCCATAATTGGCAGTCCATACCTCTCCGCAACGCGCCACCGTCGCTCTCAGTGACTCAGAGAGGTGAGAAGTGTTATGAGGTAGTAACCTTATAAGAGAGTCGGCCATGGGCTAAATAATATAGATATACTTGGCGAACTTGGTTTAAGGTACTCTGAGAGGTAAGGAATGAGTGTTATGACTTATGAGGTGACAGGTAGCTATGGGTTAAATAGATAGGTGAACTGAGATTAAAGAGGAGTAAGAGGTAAGGGAGGAATGTTATGAGGTGCGACCTGAGTTGAATGCACTCAGAGAGGTGAGAAGTGTTATGACGTAGTAACCTTGTAATAAGATACTCGGCCGTGGGCTAAATAGATATATTCGGCGAACTTAGTTTAAGGCACTCTGAGAGGTAAGGAACGAGTGTTATGAGGTGACAGGTAGCTATGGGTTAAATAGTTAGGTAAACTGAGATTAATGCACTATAAAGAGGTAAGGAACGAGTGTTATGAGGTCCTATCTTATAAAGGAGGAAGCAATGAGCTAAATAGATTTAATTGGCGAAATAAGTTTACCTAATGCACTCAGAGAGGTGAGAAGTGTTATGAGGTAGTAACCGTATACTTATAAGATAGTTAGTTAGCCTTGAGGTAAACAAGTTGGCGAACTAATTTTAATTCACTCAGAGAGGTAACCATATAAATATAAGACAAGTTGTGAAAAACCGTAAATAAATGACCTAATACCAAAAGGGCCTTGACGTCAGCATCACAATCACAAATCATATCACAATGTAATTAATGTACCTACTCGTATGACAATCGCATATAATTTTCTCATGACATTAGTAATCTGCCATCATTATTGTATCATTAGGTTAATTTTGGTACCTACTGTATTTACTAGCCAAACAATTCACGTTGACTGACTTTTGCCCATTCACTTGAGCCAAACAATGCGTTTTTATTATTATTATTTTTAGTGTTCCGTACCATTTGGCAACAGTCGTGAGGTATGGAGGTTATTTAGCATTTTCGGAATCAGCATAGGATGTGAGTGTGTATTTTTGGCGAGCGCGCTGCATAGAAACTGAGTTTCATCCTATTTTCAGTACTAACCAATGAAAGTCAATGAAATAAAAAAAAGTCATAGACTTTAATTGGTTACCTAATATCCGAAATATTCATTTGTATGGAGCGCTATCGGTTATATCATTATAATAAAAATAAAAAAATCCGAAAAAAGTGAGTCGGAATCGCGCATCGAGGGTTCCGTACCGTACCGCCACATTTACCACACAAAAAAATCTCGGTGCAGATATTTAGAGTCAGGACGGACGGACGGATTTACAGTGTAGGCCCCATTGACATCCTTTTGGTATGGGACTCTAAAAAAGGTTTTTTGACCGAAAAATTTACTACTACGTCAATGGTACTTCGTGTAAAATTTAAGTGAAGTCAAAGTATAGTTTTGCATAGAGCTTGAGTTAGAAAACTGAACTGTTACGGAGTTTCTTAAGTCGATGGCTTTAAAACTTGGAACCGAAAACTTAGTAGTCATATTGTGAATAAGTTATAATTCATACTGTGTGCTTTTGGTAACGAAACTTGAGAACTAGGCAATTTTAATATTAAAAAGCCTCGGACATTTTGAAGCGAGAAAACAACTTTTGCATTTTTGTGTTAATGCTTATTTTGAAATATAACTCAAAATGAAAGTAAAAACTGTTAGTTGATTTGAAAAATACAATGTTCATTAATGAAGTCGTTCCGTCCGTTCTCTGGATGAAAGGGATGCATGGAGGATTTAGGAGAGGCCTTTCCCAACAGTGAGATGAAATTGGCTACAAAAGACATTTTTATGAATTTGACCTATATTTGTAAAATAAAGTATCATTTTCTATGAACCTGAATACTCTTAAGGCTTTGACTGCCAAACCAAATGACCGACAAACAATGGAAAATCGATTGTTACCCAGATAACATTTAGCCGTCCTAATGACGTCTTTTTACAGTCTTGCTCGACCTAGGTGACGTACATTTTCGACGTCTGTAGGTCCGATAAAGGACGTACATTTGTCACAACCTAATGACGTCGGATCAAGACGTCCGTAGGCCGTTGTATCAAGACGTACGTAGGCCGTCGTATGAAGACGTCCGTAGGCCGTCGTATCAAGACGTCATTAGGTTGTGACAAATGTACGTCCTTTATCGGTCCTACAGACGTCGAAAATGTACGTCACCGAGGTACGAGACTAGACGTACTTAG
The DNA here is from genome assembly GCA_922987775.1 of Agonopterix subpropinquella. Classification (NCBI taxonomy): domain Eukaryota; kingdom Metazoa; phylum Arthropoda; class Insecta; order Lepidoptera; family Depressariidae; genus Agonopterix; species Agonopterix subpropinquella. The sequence goes on along the minus strand of OV277694.1, from coordinate 35,706,046 downwards.
GACGTCATATCAAGACCGATCCAGGGACCTTAGGGTGCGTCCACAGCTGACGAACGCGCCGCGAATGTGCAGCTCGCGAGCGGCTCGCGAGTTGCGCATTTGCGGCGCGCTCGCCAGATGTGGACGCACCCTTAGGTTGCCTGTCCATTGACGCGAGCTGGCTGGCGGAGCGGGGAAGCGGAGTTTTATTAACCAATCAGGATTGCATAAAATCTCGGCCGAAAGCTCCTGATTGGTTAATATTTTCCGCGCTACACCGCTCCGCCAGCCAGCTCGCGTCAATGGACAGGCAGCCTTAGACTGAGATTCAGAGACAAGATTTCAGTATAAGATCCTACTTCGATATGTCAAAATTTTATTGATTTTTACATATCAAAATAGAAACTAATACTCAAATTTTGTTTCTGAATGTCAGCCGTAGAATGACGTTCCTAGACTACGGTGGAGTGAACTAGGGTTGTAAATAAATAAATTAATGAACACCGAAATGTAAAATTTTATTTAAAGATTTTACTTTTAGTAAAAGATGTTCTAAAAATAGTTTAAACATTTTATGATCCGAGCATTTTCGTACATTTTTAATTGCATCTACATAATTATAAAGAAATCAATTTAAATTCGGAGAGGCGATAGTTTGAAGCTGTTGTTTACCGTATGGGAAAACCAAAGCCTCTAACTATTTATCCTATCTGGAGCATGCTGTAGCCAGGTTTTGATGCTAACTTCGACGCCCTCTGCCGTTGCAGTTGCAGTTGTGCTAACAACGCCTTCTATAAAGAAACAAGAAAGATACAATTTATTAATTGTAAATAAAATGGTCGTGGGAGTCTATAGAAAGAGATAGGAGATAATAAAAAGATACGGAGCCCTGTGTGCGTGGGTGCACGCACACAGGGCTCCGTATCTTTTTATTATTTGCTAAGATACATGCCACAACAACAAACTGAATATGTTATGAGGCTACCTCAGTAGGCCTTGCATGCCACCTCCGAGAAAACGATAAAAATCGAGATGTGCCACCATCCTTATTAATTTACGTATGCCAGAAAGAGCGCGCATGACGTTTTTCTCGTTTAAACGCTTTGTCGTGGATGGCATGCTAGCCGTGCTGTTGTGGAGTTGTTTACAGTTGTTGAGATTATACCGCTGTGATATACTGAAAAACGGATGGACAGCATAGGCTTAGTAATAGGGTCCCATTGACAACCTATGTGTACGGAACCCTAATAATAATTCATTAAAACTAATTATTTGAATTCCAAATAGTGCAAAGATATTGAATGGGGGATTGACGCAAACAATATTGAGATAGTATTGGAGAATTTCGGTAGGTACTTATGTACTCACCTACAATGCAGTCTCTGAGGCGTAGAGTGCAAAAAACTTTTTCGATTTTGGTTTTCATAGCACATTTGAAACACTTTCCATAGAAATTGTACTCTGCAGCTAGCTTGTCGGAAATGTAGGACTTCATTGTACGTGGCACTTTACTGGAAACATCTCGACCTGACACCTGTAAAAAGAAATAAGTTAGTTAGGTACTTGTAAATCAAACCAAAATTATTTTCTTAGACAATATATAAATAACTAGTGGACCCGTCAGCGGCCCCTCCCCAATCGGCCGCACCCCTCCCCTCCTGCTATACAATTCTAAATCCAATCCTTTAATAATTCTCTGCGTTATTAAATAGAAGCGTCATCGTAGTTAATTCATACAAGCATCCCGAGAAGCCAGGTTCCCCGAAACTGAAAACTGACTAGCGGGGCTAGTACGCCAACCTACGAAAGCGTCATATAGCTCTATCACGCTTCCGCTCTCTTTTTATTAGGACGCGAACGAAAGAGATAAAAGACTAAATATGGCAGATGAATGTGTTAAATGTCGCTATCGCCGGTTGGCGTACTAGCCCCAGAAGCCGTAGCATCATAGTGTAAAGAACTAATAGTGGTGAAGCTCAGCGGTCGCGGCAGGCCAATCGTGCGGGGCGTGCGGGGGCCGGGAGGAGTGCCTCCCGACCCACGTTGCCTGCGCGCGTATCTTAACAGCGAATTGAGTTAGGGTACGCCCGTCCCCCGCATGCCGCGCGGGCATAGACCCGCCACGACCGCTGAGCTTCATCACTATTATTTTATTTACACTATGGTAGCATGCTACACGTGATACGGCTGTATCACGTCTTTTATCACGTTCGTTCGTGCGCAAATAGAAAAAGAGCGAATGTGTGATAGTGCTGTATCACGGTGGCATGCTACCCATGCAGTAAAGGGATAAAATACGTACCTACCAGTTTCGTAAAACACTTGCTGCACACCATAAAGTTTCCGATTTTCGCTGGGGTCCCCCAGCGAGTGTTGAGATTGAGGATCAGCTCAAAAGCTTTGGGCCTTTTTATGACCGGCCAATACACTTCACACCATCGTGGCTTCAGCCACTCTGAATCCACAACAGAAATAGCACCGCCACCGCAAACAATAAACTGGATCACTGCGCACTTGGCTGGGCGGTCCTCGTCCATTACTAACACACTTTAGGGTCAATTTCTTTGAATAACACTAACTCAACAACAAAAAGGACTCCGCGACACGTCCGATGCGCATAGAAAAATGGCGCGACTGAGCTGAGAAAAAAGGAGGCAAAATGAATGTCAATGTCATTGTCAAATTGACTGAGAACGTCCGTCAGTATAACGTCCAACTTGCGTCCAACCCAGGACGTATACTGGCTGACGGTAAAATGACGTTCCTAGTACCAACTAGTACGTACTTCTACGACCAACATCGGACTATTTGAACTGACTGTATAAGTACCTTAAAATGACGTCATTTTTAAGTCGCCGACCGTAAATGTTATCTGGGTATTGTGACCCCCCGGCGTTCAACGTGTTAATGACTTTTTACTAAACTTCCTTATAAAAAAAAAAAGCAAATAAGTACCTAAAAAACATAAATTCTTAATAATACCAAATTTTTTTTAATGTGTATTATTAAATAATTAAGACATTTACAAAATATTAACACAAAATGGCAAACTGGCGATTTAGTACAGGGCGGCTACGTTCAATCCGTTTTACTTATAACAATAATAATCCCCGGTTAATATCTGAGAGTAGATATTGTGTAATATTTTGGAAGTACAAAAAAATTATATCCCCAAAACTTTAATAATATTTACTTTTTGTGTTACGTTAAATTTACCTTATTATGATTAACTGTATCTGATGCTGGAAGAAATATCTTCAGAAATAAGCTTGCCCTTTGTACATTTATATCGATCTTAAGGGATTCTTCAGGGTCCTGAGCCTATTTATCCCATTAAGATATCTACTAGAGACGACACCCAGACCTTAGACACCCAGACAAAATTTTTTGTAACGTACGGTTTTGAGTAACTTTGTAACCATTTTATACATTAACTATGACACTTTTTAAGCAGAAAACAAAACTGAACAATCTACAGGATATGAGAAGTGATGTAGTATTTCTCTCAATCTATTTTAATTTATAAAACCTCCTCCTTTTTGAAGTCGGTTAAAAACTGAAGAAAAACTAATCCAAAGTCACCCCTTTTTTCCAGTTGTAACCGTTTTACTCTTACATTATTGATCAGAAGAATATGAAAATTTACAATATTCTTCACAATACAATACAGGGTGTAACAAAACACCCTAGTACACACTACTTAAGGAGGTGCTTCAGACCATCAATCTGAACAACTTTCACTATGGGGCCAACATCGAGAAAAAATAAAAAAAAATCAGCTGTCCCATACAAATTAGTCGAGTCGGTACTGGTACTTTTGTATGGGACAGCTGTTTTTTTTTTATTTTTTCTCGATGTTGGCCCCATAGTGAAAGTTGTTCAGTTTGACGGTCTGAAGCACCCCCTTAAGTATTACTAAGGTGTTTCGTTACACCCTGTATAGAATGATGTGGTTTTCATATTTTTTGAAAATTCATAAAAAATCATACAGGTTTTCAAAGAAAACGGAAAATTCTGACCGGAGCCACGCAATTGAAGCGGGATGGCTAATTGCAAAAGTTTGCTTGTAAGAAAGAGAGCCTTGCCAGCATGGTGTTGGACGCGTGCTGTACCGCGGTCCGCGATGCCACCAGTGCGCGCCCCGCACTGCTGATCGAGGTACATAGATTTTGTTTGCATTGTCTGTTCTATACATCATTATTCAATGATATAACCACGAAATCTCGACAAAAGTGATATAAACTAACAGTACCTAATATTAGTTCAAGCATAATTTAGTAAAAGTGAAATGCTATTTCAAATATCAGGTCAGATAGGGTTAAATAAATCAGTCGAATATAAAAATCTGTCGCAATCACAGCGGTCATTCACTATCATTATTTGGACTTTGTCAACAAAAAAGATAATATCCAACAAGTTTGAATATAACACTCTACTCCAACATAATTATTATGTCTTGGCAAGTAAACAAAGTCTTTCAAATTCGTAATCAGTTTATTAATAAAACACACTGAAACATAAATTATAAATTATTATTTAGGTACTTACCATTTTTTTCAGTGTACCTGTACCTAGGTACACTAAAAAAAAAATTATTTATTAACAATGTTTTGTTTTGTTAACTTGTGAACTTTTATAGCACACGAGCTTTTACCCACGACTTCGTCCGCATAAATTATATTATACCAGATTTTAAGTCAGATGATAAGCTATCAAACAAAAAAGTTTCATTAAAATCGGTTCAGTAGTTTTTGCGTGATACTCGAACAAACAAACACCCAAACAAACAAACAAACAAACAAACGAACAAACAAACAAACAAACAAACAAACAAACAGACAGAGAAAAAAATCCAAAAATTGGTGATTTGGAATCAGGGACATCTAAAAATTATATCGTAATCTTTTTTTTGTAAATATCTTCAATGTACAGACACACTTCTGTTACAGTTTTATAATAGTTTAGATACAGGGTCCGGTCAGCTTTCTTAATATTCTCACACATTTTTAACGATTTCGATGCTGGTGCCATAGACAAAGTTTTTCAGTTTGACGGTCTGATCACCACCTTAAAAAGTGTCAGCATATTAAGAAGGACCCTGTATAAAAAAATTGAGTCAGAAATAAGTAGATTTTTTTCTGAACATCTGTTTCACTAGTAGTACCGAAGCGAAGCTCTGAACGACTCCGACTCCCTTTCTCTCTATTGTGTAAGTTTAATATTATTGTTTGGGATATCGTTAGTGAGTAAATATAATATAGATAATGCGCATTGGGATGCCCGTCGAAATTTTGAGATTAATTTGTTGGAATTAATACGCTTTCAGTATTAATTTATAATTAATATTAAATATTATTGAGACTCGATCCTACAGTCAAACCACAGTGGAAACGGGACTATTTTATTGTATGTAAACTGTTATGGCTGTGGTAATACAATGGTAATACCCCACCGGACTGCCAAGCTGAGGGGGGGGGGGGGGGGGTGGGGGGGTGGGGGGGGGGGTTGTCCAGGGTTTGAATGTCGGTTTAGTTAATGGATGTTATAATGTTTTTGCCGTTGTTTTATGGTTTCCAAAATAAAACTTACATTTGGGATCATTACAAAGTAAAGTATAAGTAGCGTTATTTAAAAAAAAAAAAATTATTGTTTGAAATATTTTTGCCTTTACTGTATTATAATAGTAAAAACTATGTTACCACTGAGTACTTTGTTATTGTGGTTAGGTTAGGTACTAAGACATTGTATGCGCAGCACAGTGTAGCGAGTAGCAGCGTAGTAGACCTTGAATTCCGAATGTAAGTATGCAAACAAGCCAGTCATATAATGACTTCTTGAACGTATACACATTTGTGTTGTTTATTATTGTATTTTACTTGACAAGTAGTATATTCCGGTATATAAACGGTGCTGTTTTATTTAGTAAACAATTGTGAAAACAAATAAGTTTTGGATTAGCTAGTTTCCTTTCCTATTGTAAGTACCTATTCTTTATTCTTACCTAATTCTTAAAAAAAATGAAGTGTGAAATTTTTCGACAATGTTTGGATGATCGTGAGACTATCACGCATAAATGGCTGAACGGACTTAGATGAAATTTGGCACATAGAGAGAATATATTCTGGATTAACACTATAGGATACTTTTAACAAGTTGGCCAGGTTCAATCAGTCTATCAATCAAATATTCTTTATTAAGCCTGGGCACACTGAATGTTTTTAGAAAATATAAGGTGGATCGAAGTAGGAGATTGGGAATACTTTTATTTTTTTTAGAAGTAGCCATTCCATGCATCGTCACATTTGATGAAACCTCTATGAGAAGCAGTGGAGTGGACCCCCTACGTTAGTATTATACTATGAAATTATTGAAATTGGTTAAATTATGGGGTAATTATCTAGTACAAAGCTTCCCGACACCTAAATATTAATGTAGGATCTTTTGTAATGTTATCATAGCAATGCTTAAGGTTGCTTGAATCTGCTGGTAGGTCACCCTCTTATCAGCCTCTCTCATGAGCTGCACAGCATTGGCGTTTGTCGCCGTTGAACGACGTCTCCCACGCAGATCAATATTGCTACGATCATGCTTAAACTCATTTAAGCAGTGTCAAGTTGTCAAGGGATGGGGGCTTCATCATGAAGTACCAATCATAGTCTATTTCTAAGTTTGTTATCGACTAGGGCCACAACGAAAATCGTACTACATTGGGAAGAATACATTTTTCCTTGCAAAATTCGTCTTACCTTTCAACTGCTGAGTTCAACGTATGATATTCAAAAATCGCACTTCAGGTTATCCGAGTGCAAGCGTCTCCAAATTCTGCGAATTTGTCTAGAAATATTTAATGTATTTAGTTAAGGGGTTTCCCTGACCGAACGACCTTGACTCTTTCAGAGCCACCTCACCTCTACTAAACTACGTCATTTTAGTAGATATACCTATTTTTGACTGGCTTATCCTACATTATGTCACAGTGGAGCCTTCTAATCCAAGGAAATCACATTCTAAAATCATAAGAATTCGCCCCAAATTTAAAAATTATCTAATTAACTCATTAACTATTGGTCTTAAAAAGAGTAGAGTAGAGTAGATTCTTAAGTAAGACATCATATAATATTATTTTCAGAATTTATAACACTATTTTCTAAATCTCAGATGGTTTTAAAAAACTCCAAAATGCGGTTAGTCTTGCCTTAAATAGACTCGACAATAGTTGTCGGCCTCTTATGTGTTTTTCTTTTTTATCACTTTTGCTTTTACCAAATTGATAACAATATCACGATTTACTTACATAATGATAATATTTTGATTACATTATTTAATGACCTTGTGAATTGTGTTAATTATTTTCGGTCTTTTCGGAAGGTTTCCATTTAGTTAAGTTTAAAAGCATCTTGAATTAAAAAAAAAACATTACTTTTCTTCTAACTTTTCTACGGTATTTCAAAGGAGTATTTTTAATTTTAAAATACTGAACAGACTGACATGTTATTTTCGTAATTTCACTTAATCATTTCTGGGATCAAATCATTATATTTAAAATAATAACCGTTATTTTAACATCTTATCTTATCTGATCAAATTCACTTAGGGATTTGACTCTATTATTGTATACCCTTCTTGTTCGTGTATATTGTTGTCTTTTTTTTTATTTTGGTGTGCAAATAATAGTTATTTGTTATGCAAGGCTGCAAAGTTGCTTTTTGGCGCGAGTACTTGTATTGAAACGTGAGCCAGCGAAGGATTCTAGGATTGAACCACGAGCGAAGCGAGTGGTTCAAATATAGAATCCTGAGCGGAGCGAAGGTTTCAAAAGTACGAGACGCAGAATAACTTTGCTGCCGAGCGAAACACACAACTTTTCACCTCAATACAGCGAGGAAAATTTCAATGCGCCAACCTCATTTTTAGAATAATCGCACTAGCCAGCACAAAAATAGCATGAAAAAAAAGGCTGTTTTTCTTTATTGAATAGAAAGATTCGAATTTTAAAAACTCTTTCCACGCTAGCGGATAAAATTCACTTTTGCACTCAGATTTCGAATGAAAAACAGAATCTTTCCGAGCTTGTGAGGTGAAAAGAATATTTATCTTATCTTATCAATTTTTTATCATTATAATCGCTGCGACACTACTTCATTCAGACATTATGGACTGCGATTTTTGAAACACATACTTTGAACTCAGCAGTTGAAAATGTCAATATTACTATGGAGATAATCATATTTCTACTGCTGATTTGACTTTCAAAAATCATACTTCAGGAGTGCGATTTTTGAAAGTTAAACCAGCAGTAGAAAGATGCATATCTCCATAGTAATTTTGACATTTACAACTTCTGAGTTCAAAGTATGTGTTTCAAAAATCGCAGTCCATAATGTCTGAATGAAGTAGTGTCGCAGCGATAATAATGATAAAAAATTGATAAGATAAGATAAATATTCTTTTCACCTCACAAGCTCGGAAAGATTCTGTTTTTCATTCGAAATCTGAGTGCAAAAGTGCATTTTATCCGCTAGCGTAAGCGTAGCGTAGCGTACGCTATTGAAAGTCAAATCAGCAGTAGAAAGATGCGTATCTCCATAGTAATATTGACATTTTCAACTGCTGAGTTCAAAGGATGAGTTTCGAAAAGCGCACTCCTGCACGTCTAGTATGATTTCTCTACACGCGCGCGACGCGCCTTCGCTGCATACAAAATAACCTGTTCCCGCGCTTTTCGGAGAGCGCGAGCCGCGCTTGCCGCGACTTGTAGTATGGATAAAAGCCGAGTTGCGCGCGTGTAGAGAAATCATGCTAGACGTGCTGGTCTCAAAATAAGATTTTGCTTAACTAATAACATTGTTTTCTTTTAGAAGCAGATCAAAATGGCTTCGATAATAACAAGAAAAGCAAGAAGTATTTTTTCCCGTAAGATTCTTTCAGCCAACGCAATGAGATCAGAATCTCTTTGGACAGCAGATAAAATAGTAAAGTCCCCATTCAAAGACGTAGAAATACCTGATACGACTATCGCTGAACATATTTGGATGAATTTGGATAAATGGGCTGATAAAACTGCTGTGGTAAATACTGTTGATTTTAGAATAGAAACACATTTCAATGTAAAGAGTAAGAAACGAATCAAATAAAAAAAAATAATAACAAATATATTAAAAATATATATATAGGTATATAATTATATTTTGAATGTGTAAGGTGGTGTAAGTTGTTTTAAATTCATATATACGACATGGTCTAAAATGACGTCACAGTACAGTTTTAATATACAGGGTCCTACTTAATTATGCTGAAAGTTTTTTAAGAGGATGGTCATACCATCAAACGGAACAACTTTTTATATGGGACCAGCATCAAAATTACGAAAAAAATACAGCTCTCCCATACATTTGGCTCGAGTAGGTTTGCAGTTTTGTATTGGCATCAGATATTTTATTTTCGCGATTTCAATGTTGGTGCCATATAGAAAGTTATTAGGTATTATATTATAATTATAACACTTTATTGTACACACAGACACAAACAATAGAAAAGACACGTACTTACAAAGGGCGAGCTTATCTCTTAAGAAATTTCTTCCAGCAGACCCGCAACAGAGACATAATGATATAATGTGTACATACAATCAGTAACTAATAAAGTTGTCAGTTTGACGGTCTTATCATCCTCTTAAAAAAGATTTACTATATAGTATGCTGACCCTATATAATATTTGGAATTCTGATGCAAATATGGATCAGAATTTTAAGTCTATTAATTCGCATTGGGCATGGTACTGGACTTACGCCGATACACTTTCCAAGAGGGTAGGTCTGTGCACAGCAGTGGGACTTATGAAGGCTGACAATAATGATACTTAAAATTAATATCAAGAATTGTGTAATTTCCTTGTCCTTCTTTCACAAATCCAGGGTTTCTAATCACTAATCCATGGACATTTACAGATATGCGGCATAACAAATCGTTACTACACCTACCATCAACTATACAAATATTCAAGAAACTTCGCTGCTAATCTACGTACAAAATTCAAAATAACTGATGGTGACGTAGTTTGTATTATGATGCATAATTCCCCAGAATTTGCCCTGGCTGCTCTTGGGGTACTCCAGGCTGGAGCAGAAATAACAACTGTGAACCCTATCTATACAGCCCGTGAGTACAATTTACATTAACAAATATAGTAATCTTTGGAAGTAAATCTCTTAAGCCTTATTAGTAATAAGATAAACAAAAGAACGTGATGAGTAATAAAGATAACAGGGTAAATGATAAATACAAAACACCTAACTAAGAGGGTTTGTAAAGTACTTGAGACAGGGGTCTTAAGATATCTATTTACCCTATAGACTTATTGATAGTAAAAAGTTCGAGTCCAAACTATGAAGATAAAAACATTACCATCGTCTCAGTAGTCCCAAAAGTTCGTTGAAAAAAAAAAACACAAATTGAGGAAAAATTTTCAATAGTTCAGTAGCAAGTTACTACTAAAAGGTCTGAAAAGTTCGTTCCCAAACTAGTGAGACAAAGAGGTCTCAAAAGTTCGCTACGAACTAATTACCGAACTACTGACATTACACGATAAAAAAAAATAGTGCATCTGTAGCTCGTAATTATTTTCTGATTCCAGATGAAGTACAAAGACAGCTTTTACTATCTAGACCTAAAATTGTAATTGGATCACAAGAAACAGTTAACGTTATTAAAGAATCATTTCAATTATTAAAAAAAGAACTACCGTTAATAATTGTCAACAACCACGATGACCTTCCTTCGGGAACTATATCCTTTCATGAACTAGCCCAAGATAATAATGCAGATCATAGTGTGCTGAAAGAAGTTAAGAAGAAATCTGAAGATGTTGCTATTCTGCCTTATTCTAGTGGTACTACAGGATTACCTAAAGGAGTGGAGCTTACTCATAGAAATCAAGTAGTAAATTTTGTACAACAAGACGTGGTGGGTGTTAAGCAATATAATGATACTACAAGTAAGTGCAGTTTGTATTAAAAGGCCCATGGTTTGTTAAGGCCATAATGACATATAACGTCGAAATTATATACTTTATATTATATAATGGAAAAGGCGCCTAATTTTTGTTTTATTTAATTTGGAAGTGTCTGTAAAGTTATTCCTAGCGTCGAAACAGAGTTTACCTTCACTATTTTCAGGCATACAACAAAATACAACATGGATTGTTAGTGTGTTGTAGGTACCAAGGGTCGGTCGGGTCGGAATAAATTAAACAACAAAAGTTATCAGTTAACTTTGATTGACACATCCCGGCTGCAGGCGGTGAACTATAATTATAGTTACTGTCCAGTGTGAGATTAGATATTGATTGAATTTTGTCAGAGTCCGTTAAATGAACGAAAACATAATTATTATTTCCATTGTTTGCAAAGCACTACATAGAATTCTGGCCGAGAACAGACGAGAATGGCTTAAACCTGGCTAACCAGAAAGTGGTCACACTTCTTTGTTCCCACGGCGTCGTAAGCCGTAGTAATTTTCCTTGAAAGTTCTCGCCGAGGATTCTCACTTTTTCAATCGATGATGTTCATCTAAAAAAAGCTATCATATTGATCCATCAATAGCAATAGACTCTAACTATCGACTCTGTTGATAGCTTAAAACGAGGGAAAAGGGAATACTATTGACATAGTGCAATACAATCGATACTATCTAATTTCTGAAGAACAATACTATCAAGTCCAAAACAATCGAGTCTTCCTATCGTCGGCTATCGATAGAAAATCGATATAACATCGATTGACTTTCTCACCGAGAAGTTCTCAAGAGAGTGTAGGTACGGTAGTAATTGTAGTATTCTGTGGTAGTAAGTTGTTATTAATCTGTGTCTTTAATCTTTCTTTCAGGTTCTCATCAAGATGCAGTAATAGGTGTCCTACCGTTCTACCACATTTATGGACTATCAATAGTACTATTCCACAAATTATCAGTGGGATGTAAACTGGTGACCTTACCAAAGTTTCAACCCAAAACTTTTCTGCCGGCCATTAAAGATCACAAAGTTAGTCTGATGTATGTTGCACCACCTATAGGTAAGATGTAAGACCTTTTTCTTTATCTTCTGTAGAGTCGATGACAAAATACTTGAATGAGAATTGATTGGGTGGCTGAAAAATACTTGATACAATATAATAAAAACGGTTTTGGAAATTTGGTCTTAGGGTTCCGTAGTCAAACAAGGAACCCGTATACTTTTTATCTATTCTTTTGTGCACGCATGCAAAATATATAGTAATAGGTAATACTAATATAAAAACTATCCTATTTTTTTCAGTCTTGTTTCTGGGATCACATCCAGATGTGAAAAGAGACCATTTAGCTTCTATAGATAAGATAATGTGCGGTGCAGCGCCATTACCAAAAGCTGATATTGATAACATTCTAGAAAGAACTAAGGTACGTATTATTTGTCCTATATTGTTCAGTCACACCCTGTACACCTCATACAAATGTGCCTCGCACTGACAGAAGAGTAAGTGCGAGTGAAGGAGAACTTCACCAGTACTTACTCTTGACTACCTCCCGACGACCGAGAGGGGATGAGGTCAAATCTAGTGGGGCAGGAAGTGTTCGTAATGCGGGAAGTACTCAATCTTATATTGTACTGTGGTTCCGTCTTGTTCTGTGTGGTTTCAGTTTAGAGTATACCACTCCATTACTTCCCGTATGCAAAGAATATGATCATCATCATTAACCTAATATATGCCACTTCCAATGCAGGGTGCAGGACTACTATCAGGGAGGGTCAGTTCACCACGCATATCCAATGTGGATTGGTAGACTTTACATCCATCCATCCATCACCGCCCTTGATCAGTCCGTCTTCGGGTATAGGCGTCCTCCATATTTATCCATTACGTTCTGTCCATCTCCCTCTGCATCCAGTTGGCTCCTAATTTCATTGACCCATCTTTCTGGTGGGCGGCCTCTACCCTGTGTAGTCTCTGGGTCTCCACTCCAGTGTTCTTCTCGTCGTTCGTCGAACGCTCAGTATCCATGCAACGTGGCCTGCCCATCTCACTTCCAGCGTTCTATAGTAGCTACCACATCCAATGATATTTGAAAGAATACGTTAATATTATATTTGCCTATCTTTGTACATGCAGGTATTTCCAGATCTGTAATTTTTTGTTATATTTTTACTAGCCCAACACCCACATGATTCAATTGTACGGCCTGACTGAAACATCTCCGTTAGTATCAGCTATGGTACCAGGATCTACTAACTACACTTCGGCTGGATTTGCAATATCGAATACGGAATTGAAAATCGTCGATAGTGAATCAAAGCATTTGGGCCCGAATGAGGTATGTGTTTAAATTGTCTGTAAAATACATTAATTTAAAATTCGTTAGATTTTTTTTAAGAGAGCTGCGTTTATCACATACACACACTTTTTGCACTTAAACATTTTCTGCTTACCTAACGAGTTTTAATAAGATTCTCTATACAAGCAGGGTGTAAAATTAAATGCATTACATATTTAAGAGGGTGCTTTAGACCATCAAACTGAACAACTTTCATTATGGGCCCAATACTGAAATCGCAAAAGTCCCATACATTTGGATCGAGTAGCAATAATAATTGACGCTTATGGAGCAGCAGATTTTTTTTAATGCGATTTCAGCGTTGGTCCCATTGTGAAAGTTGTCCAGTATGATAGTCTGAAGTACCCCCTTGAGTGTATAACTCATTTGAGTTTAAACCCTGAAGAAATCTATAAATAACAAGAGAGCGGTCACTAAAAAATTTTTTTCAGAAATTTAATTGTATGTCCTTAATAATTTTAAGCTATGATATAATGACATAGGTTGGTGAGCTTCTAATAAGAGGACCTCATATAATGAAAGGCTACAGAGATAATCCTGAAGCAACGAAAGCAAGTATCACTGAAGACAAATGGTTCAAATCTGGAGACTTAGCAACTATTGACAAGGATGGCGCTGTAACGATAGCCGATAGACTGAAAGAATTGATCAAGGTTTGTAAATAAATCAACAACAACATGTTCATAAATGGTTGCATTTCTCTGAAAAAGGAGGAAACAGACCTACCACGTTGACCTAGAGAAGATTAGTAACGTAGTACGAGTAAATAGCATATTTTGGGTAGGGTAGTCAGTACTATTAATATACCTAATATATCCACATTTAGTACTCAAACTCAATTCAGTGACAAAACAAGTATAGAGCCCATGGCTACAATTTTTACCCTAAAACTGAAGCACGTGGGTCTGGACTCTGGATCACCCTCCATCACGACGATTAACCTTTTCTTAACCGAAAAGCTAATGTTCTTACAAATTGTACATTACCTACTAAGAAATAAGCGATTTTGATCCAATCTGGGACTGCATCGCAGTCCCCTCCCTGTACAAAAGACGTATACTGAAACCACTAGACCACGATAATATTAATTATTAACTGACCACAAGGGCTGTACCGGCCGGGCATTACAGGTAGGTGCGACGGAGCTCTGGTAGATATTTTATCTATTTTATTTAAGTATTTTATCTCTTGTGCACTGATAAAAATGCGAGCCTACTAAGACTCTTAATTAGCACCAAAATAATTGAAATGACGTTATGATTGTTTACTAAATACAAAAGATGGTTAGTTGTAACAACGAGCCGAATTCGTTTAACAAAGTTCTCTTAGTCGGAGAAGTCATGATGTTGACAGGCTCATATGGATTCATGATGTTGGTTGAGGTAAACAATTCTTTTTCAGTGTGCGCATGACGTGCACATTCCAGTGCAAATAAGTAAACCGAGTAGCCGCAGCAAAAGTCTAAGAATTCGTTTATTCCCACTAGTTCAGTTGTCCAGTTTAGTTGACTGAACTTGTGAGATTTTTTTCTCGGTTGTTCTGTCGACTGAACTATTTACGGAGCGGCCTTTTTGTGATCAGACTATTATTATAGTTCCAATTTTATTTTTATTCTTCTACGTGTTTCTTGTTGTTGTATTATTGTTCCCAATTATAATTCTGTTCAGCCTATATCGCACATATAGGGTCCTTCTTAATACGCTGACGGTCTTTGAGAGGATCGTCTTAAAAAACCGTCAACATATTAAGTTGGACCCGGTATTATATATATGCCTACCTACATATAGAAGTATTGTTGTTAGAATACCACGCGTGTCCAATGCGAATTCGGAAGTTGATCGTAGTACTGACAATACATTCAATATACATTTTCAGGTCAAAGGTTACCAAGTACCACCTGCTGAGTTAGAGAGTGTTCTCAAAGAACACCCAGATGTCCTCGATGCAGGAGTTGTAGGAATACCAGATCCAAGAACCGGAGAAGCACCGAAAGCTTTTGTGGTCTTAAAAGAAGGCCATAAAATAGAAGCTATAGAAATAGCAAATTTTGTTAAAAGTAGAGTGGCTGAATTTAAAAGATTGAAAGAAGTTGTGTTTTTAGATAGTCTACCGAAGAATCCTTCTGGTAAATTGTTAAGAAGGATTTTGAAAGAGAAATATTGTTAATGATATTACAAACAAACTAAACATTAAACTTTGCTACGGAAAGTAAAGTCAATAGATATCGCTAGGCTTTATGTGAATTTGTTGATAATAATGATTAACACTCGTAAGTATTGTTAAGCACTAAGGTTTTATATGTAAAAGTACCTATCCATTTTATATGTATTTGAATGATAAATTCGTATCCCTCTATAAAGATGCAGAAAAGATCAGTATATTTTTTAAATCAATTACAATTTTGCCTTCAATTAGTGTAGAACCCGGCAAACAGTAGCTATAATGAAATTTTTCAATTTTTTCGCTGTGTTACTAGTTTTCTTTATAATAATGATCACTGTGATTACTCTATAAGGTCTAACAAAATAAAGCTGAAACTATTATAAGGGGATGAACAGACCATCAAACTGAACAATTTTCTCTACGGGACCTATATCGAAGTAGCGAAAAAGAAATCTGCTGTCCCATACATTTGGGTATGGAACAGCAGATTTTTTTGGGGCTATTTCGATGTTGGTCCCATTGAGAAAATTGTTCGGTTTGATGGTCTGATCATCCCCTAAAAACAGTTTAACCTAATGTTGTCAGACATTATCACAACGTGTTATTACAACGTGTCAATGAATTAACGCAAAACTAGAAAGTTTGTTTAGAATCGAGAGCAGAATCGAATTATCATGGTTTCCACATAGGTAATTTTTTCCAAAATATTAAATGATTTGTTTCCATCACAAGATGGCGTCACTTGTATTTTACATCGCGCTATCGTTATGTTCATACAAAGATTATGATTTATCTCTCTAAACGTTTATGCTCCGTCTAAGAATTTCATATTAATTAACACTGTATTTTTGACGAGTGGCAACCATTGCTTTGCTATTCGATTCGTAATTTTCACCATCACAAAATTACTACTACGTAAGTAATTAAAATAAATGGTACTCACCAGTAGGATGATGTAAATGTAAAATTAAATATATTACCAGATTTTAAGTCAGATGATAAGCTATCGAACAAAAAAAGTTTCATCAAAATCGGTTCAGTAGTTTTTGCGTGATACTCGAACAAACAAACACCCAAATAAACAAACAAACAAATAAATAAACAAACAGACGGACTAAAAATCCAAAAATTTGTGATTTGGAATCAGGAACAGGTAAAAACCATGACGTAATTTTTTTTTGTAAATATCTTCAATGTACAGACACACTTCTGTTACAGTTTTATAATAGTTTAGATATCGGGGTTGTTTCAGACCAAGACCATCAAATTGAACAACTTTCACTATGGAGCCAACATCAAAATCGCGAAAAAATCAGCTGTACTATACATTTGCTTCGAGTAGCGGTTTTAAGTCTTAGACTACTTATATAGGGACGCGTAACCACGTGTCATTCTACTAACAAACTTTCTGCCACTTTTTGCGGGGGGCGAGGTAACATGTTATCCGCAACTTTGGATTTTATTCCCTATGACTTTAGATTCTAATTTTGAATGTTCAAAATCATGAAAAGTAGTCTCGTGTAAACCCCAAACGTTCTAAGTTCGAAATTATTGTTTCGCAATAATAGGTCTAGTTTAGTGATAAGTTATAAAATTGAATGTAAATGCGCAAGATTAATTGATCTAATACCGTGGCAGAGGGGAAATGCTACCGCAAGGCCGGTCCTTATTTAAGTAGTCTACGTTTTAAGTAGATACAATGCTTCGATAGAAAAGGATAATTTCCATTTCCGTGGGAAGAATGATATTCTTCCTATTTTGCGTATAATTTTAGCTACTATACATACATACAAGCCCCGCAAGTTGATATTGCGATGGAACCTTGTTACAATAACAGCTGCGTGACGTCATTCGTCGCAAAAACTCTAACGAAAGCGCGGGCTGACCTTGCGAACGGTACTGACGGTGCACGTCGACTACGTCAAAATTACGTCACCAAGATGGCCGCCAATCGCAATATCAACTTGCGGGGCTTGTACATTCTTTTATCAGACTCATTCGTTAGTTGTGAAACGATTTGAAACGAATACCTACAGTTTGTCACGTGGGCAATTGTCTTTTCAATATACAGGGTCCTTCTAAATATGTTGACACGTTTTTATGGGGATGATCAGACCAAACTGAACAACTTTCTCTATGGGACCAACATCGAAATAGCGAAAAAGAAATCAGCTGTCCCATACATTTGGCTCAATTAGGTTTGCAGTTTTGTATGGGACAGCTGATTTTTTTATCGCGATTTCGATGTTGGTCCCATAGAGCAAGTTGTTTCGTTTGATGGTCTGATCATCCCCTTAAAAAAGTGTCAGCATATTAAGAAGACATAGCATATGCTCACGACTATATTCCCCGAGGGGGTAGTCAGAGATATTCTGAAACTTCAGAACATCCACGTTTCACTAGTAGTACCGAAACTCTGTCCAGTGTCACGGGGAGTGAGCCCGTCGCCACTTGTAATGGACAGTAGGTACGATACATGCCTCGAAATTGAAGCATGCAGGTTTCCTCACGATGTTTTCCTTCACCGAAAGCCAGTGGTGTTACAAATCGTACATAAATTCCGAAAATCTCATTGGTACGAGTCGGCCTGGACGGGGATCGAACCATCGCCTCCTGCACGGCAGGCAAGGTTACTCGCCACTGGACCACCACGGCTTTTTTAAGAAGGACACTGTATAATAGTAAAACTTCATTCCGACTACGAAATCCATTTCTATGCGTGTTCTGACAAGACACCTGACACGGTCTTAGTCACATTTCTTCTGCTTTTAGGTACACACGGCGACACATCAGGTTACGCACCCTATATACCCATAACTACACTACGTACAAAACACAAAATAGTGCGGTAGAGAGCCTGCATAGACGCGGCTGCCGGCGCGGGCGCAGCGTGCTATGAGACGAAACAACAACAACATACCGCACCCTCTCGCACGATTCGCAGCGTTCAAATTCTAATAGTTCAAAGTCCAAACAGGGTAACCTGACCTGTCGCCGTGTGTACACGTACAACAGCCAATAATTTACAAACGCAATCAATCTCAAACTACGATAGCGACTAACTTCACTACTACAAAGGCATGAGATTAGAGAAACTACACCAGACCTCTGTTCCAGTAGATATTAACACAAGCCACATATAAGTCCATATAACAGAGTTGTCACGTGCGTCTTTTACTACTAAAGTTTTGCAGTGCGCCTCCGAAGAGATAACGGTTGAGACTGGAGACTTAATAATGTTAGTTATTGTTTTAAATGGATATTTAAACTGTTATAAAAAGTTTGTATGCGGTCTTGGAAGAGGTAATTTAAGGTTTGCTTTAATAATAAGGTTTGCAAGAGGGCAATGGAGCGTAGTATGCTAGGTCTAAAAAAACGGATCTTGTCAGAAACTGCGCTCCAAAACACGAATAGCCGATGTTGGGGAAAAATCCGCCAGATTAAAGTGGGATTGGGCCGGCCATGTCTGTCGAATGTACCAGGAAAGGTGGGCAAGAATTGTAACGCCCTGGATCCCAGAAAACGGTCGTCGACGTTCGAGTCGTCCTATAGGAAGAGGTGGCGGGACGATCTGGATGCTTTCGATGACGCGTGGCCAGAGCATGTCCAGGACAGAGATGGTTGGAGGATTGAAGGGGAGGCCTTTGCCCAGCAGTGGGATGAAAAGGGCTAGTAAAAAAAATTTTAATTATGCAGTAGGTATACATTTTTAGTCAGTGAGGAAACATAAAAACCATGCATTGAAAAAAATCCGTTTGGTCATACGAAAGTGCAGTAGGTACCTTCTAGACTTCTAGGTGGTTTCAGTCCATACAAACGTTTGACGCACAATACGCGTAGATGGAATTAATAAAAGAAATATTTTATATATGGAAAAATAGTTTAGAAATCTATATGTCGCGTATTAAATAACATTTGCAATTTATAATATAATTACGAAGTTATAAAGCTTTCAAAATTTAGTATGAAAAAATTCAAAGCTTTATAAATAAAAAAATAAAAAATAAAAATCTTTTATTTCAGACAACATAGTCCATACAAAAAATGTTAGTAGGTACTGGAGAACTTATGAACTATGTTAGTAGATTATAACATAAATAAATAAATAAAACATCAAGCAGAGGTGGCTACTTACTTCCCTACCTGGCAGATCTACCGCATGCCGAACACATGTAATTCAGTAAATCTACCAAGCAGAGGGGAGTCCATTCTGTCAGCAATCATTTTCAGCACTCTGTTCGAGCTCGCACGAACACGGTGTACCGCTGATGCAAGATTCTTTCGCATAATTGCGTAAAAGTCATCTGTACTTGCATCAGCAAACATTCCGGAGGCACTACAGTAGCGAGGGAGCCCGAACAGAGCCCTGAAGTTGTTATTGTATTGAATACGCAAGGCACTGTAGGCTTTTTGGGTAAAATCAGTCCAAAGGGCGCTTGAGTAGAAAGATTGACAGTATGCTTTGAAAAGCGTTAGTTTGACTGTTGCTGTACAACCAGCAAACCTTTGAACCAGCATATTACCCCTCACCGACAATGCCCTGCGCTCCCTATTTACATCCAGATCATCCTTCAGATCTTCTGTTACAATATGCCCAAGATATTTAAATTGCTTCACACGGGTCAAGGGTACACCGTTTAAGGTTACTGGTGGTATAGTACTGGGGCATTTATTTTTACCCAAAAAAATCATGAACTCAGACTTCTTAACGTTGTACCTTAACCCATGCTCTGCAGCATATGTTTCGCATACACTCAGCAGTTGCCTAAGCCCAGCAATCGAAGGGCTCAACAGCACCATTGTTAACGATGGTCGCTTTGCCATTTTTTAGGGTGCCATATTTTCAAAATAAATATGAAATGGGTTTGGCAGCTGATTGCGCGTGATTTACCTAAACCAAACGTAAGTACTTACCTACCTATGCATCCATGATGCGCCGGAGCCGGCACGCGCCGCCACGCGCCCCTCCAGGTAGTCCGAAAACCACCGTCGCAGCAGGAGCACGCACGCTCACCTGTCAACGCCATTCTACCAAATAATAATCTGTTTTCTCATTTCTCCCACACCAGCGACCGCCATAGCCTACAAAGCTGGTCCTTCGTACCGAATCCATTAAAAATAGTCGCGGGAGCAAAACCTGTAAGCAGGAACGGTTAAATGTTTGTCACACCGCCGCGCGTGTTAAGAAAACGTGGCACTTTACGCAGTGAACAAACCGCCGAACAAGATACGCAGAATATTCTTAGAATGCCAAAGCAAGACGGTGAACTGAAGAATGTTAAGAAGGAGTTGAAGTTTTTAGAAAAACTCACCATGGACAAACCTTCTGCCAGTGACTCGAAATTTGGTTCAGCAAAATCGAAATCTTCAGTTTCCTCATCCTCATCAACAGCAGTACGTAAAAAGCAGCTAGAATTCGAAGCCGCTCAAGCGAAAGCTAAAGTACAACTAGAAGCTGCTGCACTTAAGGCCAGGGTGGAAACGGAGCTGATCGAAAAGAAGCTGGAGGTTGAAATAGCTGAGCTGGAAAGTCTTAGTTCTGGAAAATCGTCTGGAAAGTCTTACAACAGTGAAGAAAAGGTGGAGGAATGGCTAGAAAATAGTCATCATGTCGAAGTTCCAGAAATTTCCATCGTTGAACGTGAAATTTTCCACGACAACAAGCGTGAACTTCGTGCGGAACGTCAGGACGACCGCGTCGTAAGGAAGTTAGCCGACGCTTTACGTGACGCCATGACTAACACTGCTTCAACTTCGAAAATGCAAAACGAAGAGTTGCTGACCAGACTAGCTACATCTAAAGACTTACCCTTGTATTTTGGTGATCCAATGGAGTGGTTGCAGTTCAGAGAGGCGTTTAACGAGTCTACAAAGTTGTGCCGTTACAGTGAAACCGAAAACGTGTGGCGTTTACGAAAGTGTCTACGCGGTGAAGCTAAAGAAGCTGTTTCTTCACTACTTATTGGCGGCACAAGCCCTAATGATATCATGGAAACCCTAGAACTACGATTTGGGAGACCTGAAACCATCATGTGTAAAATTGTAGCTCAACTGAAAAAATTGCATCCACTGCCACACGCCTATCATAACGAAATAGTGAACTTTTCAATTAAAATCAAGAACTACGTTGCAGCTGCAATCTCCATCAAGCAAAATGACTATCTTCGTAGCCCAGAGTTGGTAAATCTAGTGGTGTCAAAGTTACCTACCGCGCTCGTATCAAAGTGGGCTGATCACGCTTATGAATGCCGAGATAGTGAGAAAGCTAAGCTGGAATTAATCGCAGATTTTCTACACAAGGAAGCGACCAAAGCTGCTGCAGCAGGAGTTAGCCACATTCAGAGTCAAGTGGATTTTCGTCGAAAGCCGGATGACCGCCGTGTGCATTCTGTGCTGTTTAATAACGGTGAAAACGACAAACCGAAGCCCAAATGCATGTTTTGTCGTGGAAATATTAAACACAGTTTAAGTGAATGCGCACGCTTTAAACGCGCGATGCGTAAAGACCGCTGGCGATTTGTACGCATAAATAAACTGTGCTATAAATGCCTAGGGTCGCGACATGACCAGCAAACATCATGCGCAGCCCCTAACTGTGATATTGACGGATGTGGACAGCCGCATCACCCGCTACTTCATTGGTTGAAGCCGAAGAAGCCAAAGACGGACCAAGGATCAGGTGACCAGGAGGAAGAGCCTCCCACGCCTGAGGATACGGTGGCCCACGCTGTGTTATCGCGCAGGCGCAGTATACCTAAAGTTTTACTAAAAGTGGTGCCGGTAACAATTGATGGACCTCGCGGTAGTGTTAGTGCGTACGCGTTACTCGATGACGGGGCGACGGTCTCGTTGATCTCTGCCACTCTCGCTGATAAGGCAGGACTGCACGGTGAAAGTGTTACTATGCGCGCCCGGAGCGCGTGGGACTCCGCTGAACTCGTATGTCAAACAGAAACTGTTAAATTTAATATTCGTAACGGCGACGGTAAGTGTTTTAACGTAAATGCCCGTAAAATGCGCGAGTTAAATTTACCTAAACAAAAATTAATAAAACCCGAGGACTTAAACGGTAGTGGACAGTTAAGTTCTAGTGATAACAGTTATATATGTGATGTTCAGCCTGAATTGTTAATCGGCCAGGATAACTACGATTTAATCGCTCCAATCAAGTGTATCAAAGGTAAGCAAAGTGACCCTTACTTAACAAAAACCTCATTAGGATGGTGCGTTCACGGCACGGTCTGTACGCTAACTGATGACGTCACGACAGCTGATCGCCTTATCACTCATATCAGGTTATTAGAAAAACAAGCCGGCTACACGCACGATTCTAATTTGAACCTTATTTCGCATGCATCTATGAATCAATTTGCTAATAAGCAGTGTAATGATTTTTCTTATCTCCACACCTCTCCATCCATCGACTCCGATAAGACGTCACTTAGTAACGGTTGTTTTGATATGCAATTAAACGACTTAGTTCGTCAATCTTTCGAGTTAGATTCTATAGGTATTATCTCAAAACCACGTAGCAATCCTGATGACCTACGTGCTGTTGCTATTTTGAATAATACTGCCGAATTAACCGACGGGCAGTGGACTGTCGGCTTGCCCTGGAAGAGTGATGACGTCACCATGCCGGAGTCTTATCCGAATGCCTACAGTAGGCTACGTTCTGTTGAACGAAAAATGTCTTCTGACGCGGAGTATGCGTCACGGTATGCTGAAAGGATACATCATTTATTAAATAATGACTATGCTATGGAAATAGAGGAAAATAAGGATGTATGTACTAGTAATCGTACCTGGTACCTACCTCATTTTGGTGTAGATAACCCTAATAAAAAAAAGTTGCGTTTAGTTTATGACGCGGCCGCAAAATCTAACGGTTTTTCTCTTAATGATTTTTTATTACAGGGACCTGATTTGTTACAGTCTTTGTTCGGTATAATGTTGCGATTTCGTGAACAGCCTGTAGGTATCATGGGTGATATCAAGGACATGTTTTTAAGAATAAAAATACGTGGAGAAGACCGACATGCCTTGCGGTTCCTGTGGAGAGAAAAGAACGAGCCTGTGAAAAGGTATGTGATGACATCATTAATTTTTGGTGCCAATTGTTCTCCTTTTATTGCGCAGTACATAAATCAACAAAAAAACACAGAGCGTTTTCTAGATACTTTACCTGAAGCTGTGAATGCTATTCGTCGAAGTCAGTACATGGACGATTATATTGACAGTTTAGCTGATGATGATCTAACCGTGATGATGATGAAGGATGTCGCCTACATTCACCAGCAGGGAGGTTTCGAAATGCGTAACTGGATGAGTAACAGCCCTTATGTACTAGAAAATGTACCTAAGGAAATGTTAAGTGAGAAAGCAGTCAGATTTAATATGGACTGTTTGGTGGAACGAACGTTAGGACTATTGTGGTACCCAGCTAGCGATATGTTTGCATTTGACTTATCTTTCAAACGTATACCTAAAGATGTGTCTGATTTACGCCGCAAGCCTACGAAACGGGAAATGTTACGTTTAATTATGTCTATTTATGATATACACGGTTTCCTCGCGCCGCTAACTGTAAAAGCTAAAATTTTGATGCAAATAGCATGGAAAACCGATATAGAATGGGATCAAGAAATACCTAATGATTTATACCTATTGTTCTGCGACTGGTTTACACAATTACGATCCGTTTGTGAATTACGCATTCCTAGGTGGTACTTTCGTCAGATAGATCCGTTATCAGGCTTATCAGTGACTAATGCGAAGTCTACACGTGCGACGAGTGAGAACGAGACGTCGCTAGAACTGCATGTTTTCTGCGATGCATCTCCGTGCGCCTATGCAGCTGTAGCGTACTGGCGTAAACAATGCAAGGATAATGTGTGTGTTTCTTTCGTAGCGAGTAAAAATCGAGTAGCTCCGCTAAAACCGGTATCAATAGCTAGATTAGAGTTGCAGGGCGCATTAGTTGCGTGCCGTTTAGCGGAAACTATTAAGAAAGAACACAGAATATTACCTACTAAAACATTTTACTGGACAGATTCTACTACGGTACTGTACTGGATTAAAAACAAACATAAACAGTACAAAACGTTTATTTCGCACCGATTAAGTGAAATAGACAGTTTGAGTAATGTGAATGAATGGTACTACATACCTACAGATATGAACATCGCCGATGTAGCTACAAAGAAAACAAGTTACATTCTAACAAGCGACTGTGATTGGCTTTGTGGTCCTTCCTTTTTGTACAATACTGAACAGTACTGGCCGCATAACCCTGAAATGGAAAAACACGTAGATGAAACAAACCTGGAAAAAATAAATATTATTTGTTTATCTGAAAATGACTTACCTGTACCGGATCCTAGTCGCTTTTCTTCATGGCTCCGCCTGCTTCGTTCCATGGTCCTGGTGCTAGTGTTCATAAACGAGTGCAGAAAAACGCCTTATCAAATTAAATATGAATTGTTTAGTAAGGCGGAGAATTTAATATTACGACGGGCGCAGATGGACTCTTTTGGGGATGATATTAATAAATTAAAAAATGGTAATTGTTTGGACAAGAGCAGCCGGCTGCTGCAGTTGACTCCTTTTATTGATGAACATGGTTTGCTGCGCGTTGGAGGGAGGATAAACGCAGTACAAGGAGTCAGCACCGATGTTAAACAACCAGTTATCCTAGATGGACGTCATCCTGTTGCTCGACTGATAGTGAAACATTATCACATTATGGCTGCTCATGGTCATAACGAAATGGTGGTCAACGAGCTTCGTCAGAAGTATTGGGTGCTGAAACTGAGGCCGACTGTACGAAGTGTCGCTTCTGCATGCTGCTTTTCTCGCATTCGAAAGGCGCAACCACAGCCACCTCGTATGGGCGACTTACCCGGTGCACGACTTCAGCATCACAAAAGAGCTTTCACCAGCTGTGGGATCGATCTGTTCGGGCCTCTGGAAATAACGGTTGGTCGTCGCAGAGCTAAGAGATATGGTGTCCTGTTCACGTGTCTGACCGTACGCGCAGTGCATATCGAGCTCGTATCGTCGCTGACAGCAGACTCCTTAATTATGGCATTGAGGCGGATGGCAGCCCGCAGAGGATGGCCACGAATTATTTATTCAGACAACGGAACAAACCTTCGTGGTGCCGAGGCTGAACTGAAGCGTTCTTTAGAGGAGCTGGATAAGCAGACAATTCAAACTGAGGCCTTAAACAAAGGCGTTGATTGGAATTTTATCAGTCCTGTTAGCCCACACATGGGAGGAGCATGGGAGAGGATGATCCGGAGTGTTAAAACAGCTCTGAAAGTAGTTCTTAATGAGAGAGCTCCGCAGGAGGAGACGCTCATCACTCTTCTAGCAGAAGTCGAGAATATAGTCAACAGCAGGCCGTTGACACATGTCTCTGTAGATCCTCGTTGTGATGAAACTTTGACCCCGAATCATTTTTTGTTAGGTTCGTCTTCTAATTTACCTGTACCTGGTGTCTTTGATGATGGTGAAATTTATTCGCGTCGACAGTGGCGCATTGCACAACGTCTTACTGATTTATTTTGGAGTCGATGGATGAAAGAGGTTTTACCAACGCTTATACCACGTCAAAAGTGGAACGGTGAGGGCGTTTACTTGAAACGGGGCGATTTAGTGGTAATCGTAGACCCGTCCTCACCGCGAAACATATGGCCCAAAGGCATTATAACCGCCACGTACCCAGGGGCAGACGGGCGAGTTAGGGTCGTAGACGTCAGAACTAGAACTGGAGTGATGAAGCGACCAGCTGTACGCGTAGCCCTACTCTCACGAGGTAATGAGTGTTGTACCGACACTGGGGGGGAGGATGTTAACGATGGTCGCTTTGCCATTTTTTAGGGTGCCATATTTTCAAAATAAATATGAAATGGGTTTGGCAGCTGATTGCGCGTGATTTACCTAAACCAAACGTAAGTACTTACCTACCTATGCATCCATGATGCGCCGGAGCCGGCACGCGCCGCCACGCGCCCCTCCAGGTAGTCCGAAAACCACCGTCGCAGCAGGAGCACGCACGCTCACCTGTCAACGCCATTCTACCAAATAATAATCTGTTTTCTCATTTCTCCCACACCAGCGACCGCCATAGCCTACAACCATGTCATCGGCATAGCTCAGGTTATTCACACATACATCATCCACATGGCATCCCACATGCATGCTGCTGAGCCCCTCGATCAACTGGTTCATATATAAATTAAAAAGAGTAGGTGAGGTCAGTCCCCCTTGCCTA
This sequence comes from Agonopterix subpropinquella, assembly GCA_922987775.1. Lineage (NCBI taxonomy): Eukaryota > Metazoa > Arthropoda > Insecta > Lepidoptera > Depressariidae > Agonopterix > Agonopterix subpropinquella. Next base: position 35,679,261 of record OV277694.1, on the reverse strand, counting down.
ATTCCACACTCCAATGTATACTCGTCAGAGAGAGTGTTACCCCACCTGACCACATTTGTTTGGTTCGCATACCAATAAGAGAAAATGTCTACAATATCAGTAGGGACACCCACCTCACGAAGCTTTGGCCACAACTTATTATAAGACACCAAGTCGAACGCTTTTGACAAATCTAAGAAAACTGCGTAAACAGGTGTTTTTCTCTCGACATAATAATTTACCGTGTGCTTAAGTGACAGTATGGCACTATCGGTGGAAAGCCCTCCACGGAAACCGAACTGTGTGTCTTGCAATTGAATGCCACTATTAAGTAGTGTATTGAGCAGCCCGTCAAACACTTTAGCAATTATTGTGGCAAGAGAAATTGGTCTATAGTTACTCTTATCCGCTGCATCTCCAGTATTATTCTTTATCAGCGGTACAACAACAGTCTTCATGAGTTCCGGTGGCAAATATGAATGGCGTACACAGAGGGTAAATAACATGGCCAGAACTCTAGGCAGGTGCACGCCCGCATGCTGCAGGTGCTCGACGCTGAGCCCATCGTGGCCGGGTGACTTACCCCTTTTCATGTTCTTGATAATACTTGTGACATTCTTACCAGAAAAACTAATTGGATTTAACACACTCCGGTGCTCAGCGTCAAGTCCCACAGGCAAGCTGGACTTTGCCCTGAATTGATCTTTAAATATATTAGCTATCCGTTTAGGGTCACTTACACCATCTACACATAAAGGCATGCTAGACCTGCTATTTAAGTTTTTAGTACCCTTCCAAAACTGTTTAAATTTCTTGGCCGCATGTTGAGAAGCTAGAATATCCATTTGGATTTGTTTCTGATGTTTATGGCAGTATTTTAGACGTGATTTAAATATTTTACGACTCAGGTTCATTTTTTCAAAGAGAGGACCACTTTTGGGTCTGCCGTGCGAAACATAGAGTTGAAAATCAAGTCTAGCCTGCCTATGTGCCTCCTTTACATGTTTGTTCCAACCATATACACATTTCCTTTTCGAGGGTCTCTTTTTAAAATTTTTGCGACTTTCAACAGCTGCTACAGACAGAGCATTAACAATGTTGCAATACAGTTTGTCAATTACACTTTTATGTTTCACATTATAACACATGTTATCTGCACATTTTTGGAATTCCTCAGGGAAATCAATAGGGGGAAACCGGGATGCTTGAACAGGTGGGATAGATGAGCCACCTCAATTTTTCGATTGAAAATTTCGTGCTATCGATTCAGTTGACAGGTCATTGCATGCCCACAAACCACATCTACCACCACAAGTGCCATCTAGGTTGCCGGCAGAGTAGTTTGACTTCGAGCTGAGTTTATGTGTTTTTCATAGTAAAAAGTGAAAAAATGTGTTTGGTTTATTTGTTTGTTCTTGCGTTATATTAAAAGGTATGTAGTATATTGATGTATGGTTATATTGTCAAACTAGTGTAGTTTGTTGAATGCAAAGCCTATTTGACCTGTGATTAAGAGTTTTTCGGAAATCTAACCAAAAGTAGGAACGGGTCGATAAGGGATGGTTGAGCCACCCCACAGAGGGATGGTTGACCTTAGTCAATAATAATATTTTTCCTCGATTTTATTTATGTTGGAGATTCAAATGCCGTGCCAATCCAAAACTAAGTAGAATATAGGCTTGAAGCCCCAAAAAACGAAGTCAAAAAGCAGAAATTTGTAGATTCGGACTTCCGAAGCTTCTAAGGGCCATATACCAGCTTTTTGTTTTTTTGCCATGTTTTGGTTTAAAAATTAGTTTCTCTTATTAACGTTTTCTTAGTGGGTTCATTTTATTAAATAATAGAAATAATACTAAATTAGACATTAAAATGTTTTCTTATGTAGTAATTTTCTTCATACTAGTCAAGAAAACCGTAGTCAAAGTGTGCAATGTTGACATGCCGTTATTTTTTGTTCCATTTTCAATCCTAACAAGTTTAGATTATTCCCATACATTTAATATGATATTTTATTATAATTACAATGAATTTTGAACGCTATCTTGTTGTATTTCTTTAAATATAAGGGTATGTTCAACCATCCCTACGGGGGGTAGGGATGGTTGAACATACCCTTATATTTTGAACATACCCATACCCATATGTTCAACCATCCCACCCATTGGGGATGGTTGAGCCAAATCTCATTTTTTGTAAAAAGCTGTCTAGCCCAATAAATATTATACTCACAAACATCTTAGTACATACTATTTGTAGCCAAATAGCTGTGCTATCTAATGCCACTAAAGTGACATCACTGCATCTATGCAATAAAAAGTGGTGCGCGTTTAAGCAAAAGGTGGTTCAACCATCCCGCACTCCCCCTACATTTTAGTTTATTATTACAAATATTGTGATATTCTTTAACCTCTTCATCCTCTCTCTCTCTCCCCAGATAGCATTATTATATTCAACATTTTTGATGACAAGTTTTGATCTAATTATACCTAGGTTACACTTTATTACTAGGGGATAGTGATCAGACCAGTAAACATCACTAAGTACTTCAACACCCACCACCGTAGCCCACGCTGACTCAGTCACAAGGCAGTGGTCAAGCCAGCTCTTGGAGCCATGTGCTTCACTTTGGAAGGTATATGTATCAGAGGCTATGCCAAGTTTAACTATGTCTGCACAGATCCAGTCATTGTCCAGGCAAAAATCTAAAAGCTCATTTCCAAATGGGGCAGAGGGGTGGGCATTAAAGTCCCCCAGCATGAAAACTGATTCTATACTAAATTCTTGTACGATAGCACCTAACTCACCCATGCACTGAGTAAACGTGGGCAGATTTTCTGCCTTGTCCGTAGGCATGTACACACAGATAATAAGAATTTCACGACCTGACCCGATCACTGCTCTCACAGCTACAACGCGCTCACTTGAACACTTTATTTATCACAGTGACATTTCGAAAAACACTTTAAAGGTGGACTTCCGATGCCAGCGGCCGATGCGACTAACGCGCGCGTCTGACGCGAGGTTCTGTCATATTTGACAGAACCTCGCGTCAGACGCGCGCGGCCGATGACAGACCTCACTTCCGAGGTCAGCGACTGACGCGTGCCTATTGTGCAGAGTGTTATCACTTTAGGGTATTTTCCCCGAAATTAAGGGTATGTTCTTATGTTTTGGTGTTTTGTTTAAAAACACAAATAAAAAAAAAATACATATTTTAATAAATAATATTTGATTGATTGATAGATTGATAGGTTTAGAGAAATATATGAATGCATTTTTTTTACAGGATTTTTGATAAAATACATTTTTAAGAGTTATTATAATTAGACAGGGATGCGTTGCGTCCCCTTGGCTTTTTAACCTATATATGGATCGCTGTCTAGCTAATAATTATGTAGGCAAGAGGGATTTTCCGAAAAAAGATAAATTAGTTTCAAATGGATTGATAGATGGTGTTATCGCAACGTGGATGAGCGACCTTGCAGATAATAAAATACAAATAAAAAATAGTGTAAATTAAGCAAATTTTCGGTAAAAACATCGTAATATGTCTGGCGAACATTCTTGTTCTGCATGACGTCAGCGCATAGCCGCGCGCGGCTGCGGCCGATGCGATAGACATCGGCCGCGCGCGTCTGACGCGTGCGTCAGTCGCTGGCATCGGAAGCGGCGCCATACGTTTTCATAGTAACTAGTATGGCCGCATCGGCCGTCGGCCGCGAGCCGCGCGCGTCAGACGCGTCGGCCGCTAGCATCGGAAGTCCACCTTTAAGGTGGACTTCCGATGCCAGCGGCCGATGCGACTAACGCGCGCGTCTGACGCGAGGTTCTGTCATATTTGACAGAACCTCACGTCAGACGCGCGCGGCCGACGACAGACCTCACTTCCGATGTCAGCGACTGACGCGTGCCTATTGTGCAGAGTGTTATCACTTTAGGGTATTTTCCCCGAAATTTAGGGTACGTTTTTATGTTTTGGTGTTTAAACAAAAACATAAAAACACAAACAAAAAAAACCAATACATATTTTAATAAAGAATATTTGATTGATTGATAGATTGATAGGTTTAGAGAATATATGAATGCATTTTTTTTTAACAGGATTTTGATAAAATACATTTTTGGGAGTAATTAGACAGGGGTGCGTTGCGTCCCCATGGCTTTTTAACCTGTACATGTATCGCTGTCTAGCTAATAATTATGTAGGCAAGAGGGATTTTCCGAAAAAAGAAAAAGTAGTTTCAAGTGGCTCGATAGATGGTGTTATCGCTACGTTGAGCGACCTTGTAGATAATAAAATACAAATAAAATGGTAAATATTAAGAAAATTTTCGGTAAAATCTTCGTAATATTTCTGGCAAACATTCTTGTTTTTCGTGACGTCAGAGCATAGCCGCGTGCGGCCGCGGCCGATGCGACAGACATCGGCCGCGCGCGTCTGACGCGCGCGTCAGTCGCTGGCATCGGAAGCGGCGCCATACATTTTCATAGTAACTAGTATGGCCGCATCGGCCGTCGGCCGCGAGCCGCGCGCGTCAGACGCGTCGGCCGCTAGCATCGGAAGTCCACCTTTACGCCACAGGATTTTATATCTTCGTAATTATATTATAAATTGCAAATGTTATTTGATACGCGATAACTACATTTTCGAAACTATTTTTCCATATATACAAAGTTACTTATATTAACACCGTCTACGCGTATTGTGCGTCAAAGTTTTTTATAAAATTGACCCCTCTGCAACCGCCTTAAATGTCAACAGATTCTATATTATTCAGTTGGTTTCAGATTGTCCGCCAGCCATTGCAAAGTTGTCCATTTTGTCTTTCTAAATCATCCCTTTTCACCTTTCTGTAACACTTTTTATTACATGCGCAAGCTAACACCATGTTTTATAACCATCGATATTTCGAACAGATAGTACAATATTTATAGAGTTAATTATTGTTCCTACAGGTATTTCTGAACCATAAAATTCGCCCATTTCACAAACAAAAAACATTTTAAAAATGAAAAGCTACTCTCGTTCTTAATTTTAATGATTACAGCCACCATTTACCGTACATTGAATGCCATTACCAAAAACATTAGCAGAATTAAAAGCGTACTCGTTAAAATGTTATTACTACATTATTTAAGGGATAAATTAACACTGGCCTAATTGAATAAAGTTTTTAAACGTCAAAAGTTTGGTTGTTAGGTCGTTATTACGCTGCGGTGAAAGTAGCCTTAACAGGGCCTTACTATCCTAGTGTAGCCGCCATTTCTGAAAGTATAATGGGAATCTCGGATTAAACGAAAGTTTTAATTAGTTGCAATAGTGAATTGGAAATAGGGTTGCCCATCGTTTGCAGGAAGATAATAACTTGTGATTTATTTAGTAACAAAATTGGTATAAGGAGCCTTCTTAATATTGGTATAACACTGAATAGCTTTCTCTATAAGACCAATGAAGAACCGTACACACATTGAAAAAACGAAACTCTCGAGTCTCAAATAGCGAAAAAAAAAATAGCGAAATAACCCTCCTTCTGGCGCAGTCGGGTAAATAATACAGGGTGTTACAAAACACCCTAGTAATACTTTAGGGGGTGCTTCAGACGATCAAACTGAACAACTTTCACTATGGAGCCAATACCGAGAAAAAAATAAAAAATAGTTTATGGTCTGAAGCACTTCCTTAAATATTTTTTCAGACCGCCTTTCGGCCTCTGACGTGGTTTTTATGTAACGACTTCTACCACTAGAGATATTAGCCGGGACCAACGGCTTAACGTGCCATCCGAAGCACGGAATCACTTTTCTTTTCAGACAATCAGGTGATTCAGCCTGCAATGTCCTAACCAACTGGGAAAAAACGCACAAAGTGACATATCACTAGGTGTCCCCCGTGGGAAACGAACCCACGACCTCCGTATCGAGAGTCAATGCTCTTAACCATTAGACCACGGAGGCAGTTGACCACAATAATACATTAAAAAAGCGGTCAAGTGCGAGTCGGGCTACCCGCGCACCGAGGGTTCCGTACCACACAACCACAGAACATAACATAATTAACTAAGAAAAAAAAGTTTTTTGTCCGGGACCTTTAGCGCAAGACCGACTCACACTTGACCAGTTTTTAGTATTTGTTGTTATTCTGTAGAGTTTGCTCTATAATCACACTGAGTTTGACGCTTGTATGTATTACCGTTTTTACAATAGAGCGCGAAGAAAAAACGTTGATAAAAACTAGTTTCTTGTTGAGAAGTAATGAATGTAGTCAAATACCCAATTCTAGAATGGAGACCGTGAACTATCTGGTGTAGAGTGAGACGTTCTGAGAAAGTAGTGACTGAATCAAGAAGGATGGAGATAGAGCTTTGGGTCGCAGCTTTGTTCAGTAGTGGATGTTGACAGGTTGATGATGATGATGCATAATAAATAATAGTGAATAAATATTTTTGTTCGTATAATAAATAAATCCATTTCTATTTATGGAATGGGATAAATAAGCTGCAATCTTAACGTGAAGTTTAAAAAGATTGACCTAAAATCTGTTCGCTATAGAATACTGGAAAAGGAGTAGATAACCCTAAAAGGAAAGACAGAACTGAGCTGAGGTCAAATTTAAAATTTAAATTAACGTTTTTGTACAGCATTCAAATATGCAATTAACTCTCTTTAAATTCCAGTTAGGTAGTGCATTTTTATGTCCGTTTCAAACTAAACTAGTTTTAAAATAGATGGTAATAGTTATTCTGTCAATTATCGCATTGAAAATGTACTCTTCATTATTAATGCCACCGAGTAGATATTCTACAGGGAAACATCTTCATATACGCTCGCGGTGGGCGGTCGGTACACCACTACATGTACACCAATAATGTTTCGACCAAACTGCCGCACATTCTCGTACGTGGATGTTCACGCACGGCCGCACTCTACACATGTAGGGGTGTGCCGGTCGCTCATAGCTAATATTAAGAAGCTTTTAGGGTTGAATCTCATCTGGCAGCACCGCATCGCCTTTTTCTGTCGCTCTATCCTTTTCTGTCACTCAGGAACGTCATTTGCTAGAGCAAATAAAAATAATAAAATAGACGGAACGCGATTGCGTGCGGCGGTGCTGCGGCGTGCGGTGGCGTTCCTGAGTGGCAGAAAAGGATGGAGCGACAGAAAAAGGCGATGCGGTGCTACCAGATGAGGTTCAACTCTTACTCCATAGATCTCCGATATCCACTTGGTGCTAGCTAGTCCGAACCCAGCAGTCAAATAGGTCGATAGAACAGGGAGTATGGCTCAAAGGGCTACCGGACCATCATTGCACAGTCCGGTAACCATATATGACGCCGGGAGCGTTAAGCAGTTGCTATGGCGGTATACTTAGTACTTACTCCTCAGGTGCAGATGTTGTCTTTGACCATCCAAAGGGGAAATGCCGCTAGTGTCATGGGGACCATAGAGCCGGGGTTGCGTGGGGCTGGACCTTTGAGTGGGCATTAGTCATGTTGACGAAGCGTGTTGCAGATTTAGAATGTATAGGATTAAGATTTTGACAAAGCGTGTTGCTGATTGGCATCTTGTTTATATGGATATTTATGTTTGATGAAGCATGTTGCAGATATTTTGGGGTGGTTGGGGATCTACCTCCTAGCGGTTCACCCCGGGCAACGGCATCACAAGCTACCAAGTTTGTGGTATCGGCTGAACGATCCCCCACAGCGGTGTGGTAGGCTCCGCAAGGAGCCGCCTGGCTCGCGACCACCCTCCTGCCGGAGTCTGGCGCCAAGCAGCTTGCTGCGTTCCGTCAGTGTGCAGGAGTGCCAATGCCATTCTGGGTAAGCTCGCTACATCTTCGACCCCATCTTTGTCCTTTGGACTAGATTAAGGTCAAGAGCAAACCCACCGATAATAAAAAAAAAAGAACATACATTTGGCCATTTTAACGAGGCGTGTTGCAGATTTGAAGTTTGTTCTTTCATAAGCATTGAATAAATTGTTTTTTCTTACTACTTTAGTTGTCATGGTCCAAGTCCTAAATTTTCTGACGGTGACTTGTTGACCAACATAAGGTATCCTACAACAATTCGCATATGAGCTCGCTCCATCCTGATTTGAGAGAGGAGGCCTTTTCCTTGCAGTGGGCTTTTACAGGTTATAACGACAAGAGAGGGTGTTGGAACTGCTGGATTCATGCTGTTACTCGGCGCCACTTGAATCTATCTTCAAGTGCGGGACGAGGTATCTGATGTCAGGGTCAAGGATTCATAATCATCACCCTATTAATACGTCTAACTGCAGGACACATTCCTACTCTCAGAGAGGGTGTATGGACATTAGTCCACCACGCGTGCTCAATTGGTGGACTACGCAGTATACGCATCGGAATGAGGGACATGTATGCTGACACTTTTTTAAGCACCAACATCGAAATCGTGAAAACTCTGCTGTTCCATATAAAACTGCAAACCTACACGAGCCAAATGTATGAGCTAATTTTTATCTCGCGTTTTCGATGTTGCTCCCATAGAGAAAATTCTTCAGTTTGATGGTCTGGTCATGCTATTAAAAAAGTGTTAGCATATTAAGAAGGACCCTGTATTTTATTCTGTTACACTGTCTTCTTCTTCTTTCGTGTCAGCATAAGCTACTATATCATACGACAGTCACTCATGCGTTAGAGTAAAGATTAGCCAGTCAGCAATGCTCGTATCGAAGCTGACTGCCCTAGGTGCGTCAGACAGACTCTGTGACACTGTGACGAACCGGAATGGACGGCCTGCTCGATTTTATATGGATTCCTTCCGTCTATAGATCCTTAAAACCCATGTTTATTCAGTGTATACTTTAAACGTTGCACTAACCATTAATTACATCATAACCATAGTAATTGTGAATATGTGAACATTTTGTGAAGCTGGTCAGTTGCGATAAGCCTTATATAGTCGAAAGCGACCATTAAAAACGGATTCATTTACATAGCCAATTGGAGAAATATAAAACTGAATGGTCGTACAACATAATAAAATATTAATATCGCTTACAATTTACGTACATTTTAAAAGGTAACAAAGTACAATAGGTACGATAAAAAGAAAATTTTCACGATGTTTTATCGAAATCAAATTATAATTTCGAAATACACAGTGTAAACGTGTAAACACTTAAATTATGTACTTTAAACAGTGATTGTACTCATAATACCTACAAATAAATGTTCCCCTAAATTAATCTTAGGGATATTAAAAAAAAACAAATCAACTTTTTATATACAAACGTGCGATCAGCTTGCATTGTAGGTAGTATGGAAAGAACTTTTTTTTCCAATTTTCTACAGTGTGTAACAAAACACCCTAGTAATAAATAAGGAGGTGCTACAGTCAATCAATCTGAACAACTTTCACTATGGAGCCAAAACGTCGAGAAAAAATAAAAAAAATCTGCCGTCCCATACATTTGAGTCGAGACGGTACTGCAGTTTTGTATGAAAGACCGGATTTTCTTTTCTCGATTTCGATGTTGGCTAAATAGTGAAACTTGTTCAGTTTGATGGTCTGCAGCATCCTCTTAAGTATTACTAGGTTGTTTTGTTACACCCTGAATGTTCATATGGGAAAATTGTTCAATATCATGATAATATCTTCCTTCTAAAAAATTGATAATAAAATCGGCAACATGCTCTGTCCAAAATGTAAAGTCAAAAATCCACAACAAGCTTCGTCACAAGAGAATACAAATAAAATCCACAACACGTTTCGTCAGCAAAATATTAAATTAACCTAAACTACACGGAATCGTCATAAATCGTACCTGGCACAAAGGATATCCCATCACACTAGCTGCGTTCCCGCGCTGGATAGCCAACGAAATCCTCTGCACCAGATACGACCCTGAGCGGACATCGCCGCCACTCTCAACCAATCTCCTGCCCAGCTCTCTTACAAACGCCTTACCTTCCACTCCCCACGTTCCAGACGTCCCCCAGAGGTACTGGGACTCCAGTAGTAGTATTATAGTTAGTATACCTAGATAAGGCCAAAAAAATATGTTGTGCTTATTATGACAATTAACGGCCAATACCTTTTATGAAATTATAATTTGGTAATTTCAAATCAAGAAAGTGGTTTTCATTTATCAATCAATCAATCAATTATACTTTATTTCACACCAAAAAGAAAAAAACATAGTATACAGAGAGCAAACAATCAGGAAATACAAAAGGCACAAAAACAGGCGGTCTTATCGCTAAAAAGCGATTTCTTCCAGACAACCTTGGGGTAGAGGAAATAGTAAAAGAAGATTGGTAGGCGGTGTAGATCAGAATAACATAATATAGATAACATACACAAATAAAGTTATACAAATACAAACATACTGTTATTATTGTGGTATTTATATTATGTATGTATTTTATATACATACATAATATAAATACCAATTACGAATACATATTCATACCTACAGACACAAAAGGATCATACATAAAAGAGTTCTAAAACAACAATTACTTGTCAAAGAGAGGAAAACATGAACCAGAGGTGACCATCAAGGATAGATAGTCAGTGCCCAAGGAAATAAGCTTTGACCTTAGACTTAAAAACATTCAAGGAGGGTGCACGTGCATTTATCGATCGCGTTATAGCGAAAGATTAAATTAATTTTGGGACATGAATTCCAGGAAACCATTTTAATTAGCCATTAACTTTAACGCTGTATTCATAATAATGCAGAAGTACCTAAAATATTACGGGTGATTCCTGGAAATAACATCAAAGTGTAAGTTTCGAATCAGAATTTCCAGAAATCTGTACACTGAGAACGGCGACAAAGCATGCATGTCTTTGGATGGGTGTTTCATCTCGAGCACATTATACAGGTAATCAAAATACTGGTATAATATCTAAACTATTATAAAACTGTAACAGAAGTGTGTCTGTACATTGAAGATATTTACAAAAAAAAGATTACGATATGGTTTTTAGGCTTCCCTGATTCCAAATCACAAATTTTTGGACTTTTTGTCTGTCTGTTTGTTTGTTTGTTTGTTCGTTTGTTTGTTTGTTTGTTTGTTTGTTTGTTTGTTTGTTTGTTTGTTTGGATGTTTGTTTGTTCGAGTATCACGCAAAAACTACTGAACCGATTTTGATGAAACTTTTTTTGTTTGATAGCTTATCATCTGACTTAAAATCTGGTATATAATTTATGCGGACGAAGTCGCGGGTAAAAGCTCGTTTTTTATAAATTGTTCTTGTGTGCCCTCTGCTAATTATAGAGACACGTGAGGCCCAACTAAACCCAAACATTTTTATGTATTTTAGGTTAATTCATTCATAATAATGTTTTACCAACTCAAATTTATAGAGCAGTTGATACATTTTTTGTGATTTAGAAGTTTACTTCATAGTGTAGTGAATGTTGTTCAGTTTATTTTATTTTTTAATTTAAATTTTTATTTTTTTAATTTTTTTTTTGTCAAAAATAATATAATTCCGTATTGTAGTTTCAAAAAAACTGCATTTTACACGTTTGAAAATAACACAGCATCCTTATTAACAAACTAAATAAGCGTGTAATTGAAAAACGTTATGCGGTCTTTTCAAATCGAGTTCATATTGGCATCGCCATCGCCATTAAAAATGTGTCTAAGCGTAACTCAAAGAGAAGACAATTACTGTCAATCAGGTGCATGGCGCTGCAGATTCCCTCCCCCCCCCCCCCTCCCCCCCCACCTCCAAACCCCTTCCTCTTTCCCGCAAAGGAGCAGACTACAACGGGCCTAAAATAATAATATTTGCGAAAACGAGACAGGCTTATACGCTAATCACATTGAGTGAGCGAGAGAACATTTTAGTTTTTTTATCCCTTTCTGCTTGAATACGGTATTTTGCTTGATTCAGTTGAAATTGCAAAGAAAATCTGGCAACTGAGTCAAACAAAGGCAAAATTTTTCATAAATTTTTGCCATGTACAGGGTCCTTCTTAATATGCTGACACCTTTTTAAGAGGATGAGCAGACCATCAAACTGAACAACTTTCTCTATAGGACCAACATATAAATCACGAAAAAAATCTGCTGTCCCATACTTTTGGCTCAAGTAGGTTTGCAGTTTTGGATGGACGAGCAGATTTCTTTTACGCGATATCGATGTTGGTGCCATAGAGAAATATTTTCAGTTTGATGGTCTGATCATCATCCTTAAAAAAGTGTCAGCAAATCAAGAAGGACCCTATACAGGTTGTAACAAAACACCCTAGTAATACTTAAGGGGGTGCTTCACACCATCAAACTGAACAACTTTCACTATGGAGCCAACATCGAGAAAAAATAAAAAAATCAGCTGTTCCATACAAAACTTCGTACCGACTCGACTAAAATATATGGGACAGCTGATTTTTTTAATCATTTCTCGATTTCTCCATAGTGATAATTGTTCAGTCTGATGGTCTGAAGCTCCCCCTTAAGTATTACTAGGGTGTTTTGTTACACCCTTTCCGGTATACGCGCTCAGTGTGTCTAGATAATCTACGCTCTTTCTACTCCTCTAGTACCTAACCACCCAGTGTAAAATAGCTTAGTAGTTGAAGAACATAAATAGCTTGTAAATTCAGGCAAATCGACCTATTTACTATCTATCTACTTTACTAGTATACAGGATGAAATTTTAAACATTCGAGAAACTATAAGTGGTGAATCTATTAGGTACTGTAAAGTACTGTTGCAGATAAGTTGGCTGTGGGGAATTTTTGAGCGATTTTTAAAAAATATATCTAAACTATTCTGTGTCTGTTGACGATATTGAACTGACTGACATTGAAGATATTTACAAAAAAAAGATTAGGTACAATATGATTTAAAAATCATATCGTAATCTTTTTTTTGTCGTGTTTTTTTTGTTTGTGTGTTTTTTTTGTGTTCATCTAAAGATGTCCCTGATTCCAAATTACCAATTTTTGGATTTTTTTTCTGTCTGTTTGTTTGTTTGTTTGTTCGTTCGTTTGTTTGGGTGTTTGTTTGTTCGAGTATCACGCAATAACTACTGAACCGATTTTGATGAAACTTTTTTTGTTTGATAGCTTATCATCTGACTTAAAATCTGGTATATAATTTATGCGGACGAAGTCGCGGGTAAAAGCTCGTTTTCTATAAAACAATACAAAACGCCGAATGACAGAGGCCGTGAAGGGTGGACAGGAAGTATACGGAGTGCACAACGCGTGCCATATGCAATTGCTGAATTGTTCATAAAATCGACACTAAGAGAGAGTGATGCATGCAGACGTGTAACAAATAGACATAATTAATTAAAGTTGAAGTCGTGCATTAGACGGGTGTAACCTCGCTAACCCTTCCGCAGACTTCCGTAAGGTCACCAGACCGGCACGGGGTGGTACAAGTGATGAGCTATGTAGTCGTTGAGCAATGAGAGGTGTAGGGCTACTTGCTGTGTAAGGAATTTGTTTCAAAATACGATAAATAAAAATGAAATAAATATCTTGGACAAGTGGGTGCGCTTAGTGGCCGCGTTGCTTGCGCTGAGTGCGGGGGGGCTCGCGCGGTGTGCGGAGGGGTGAGGCACCGGCCGTTGGGGTACAGCGCGTAGGTTAATCGGTACTGGGACCGCGGCCCCCGCCACGCGCACCCTCCGCACGATAGGCCTGTCGCGACCCGAGAGCGCCCTCTCTATTAGTATATTCACTTTGGTAGTAGTGTAAGAAGAGCGATGATAGCCCATACGGAAGAGAGCTAGCGCCTCAATCATGAGGACGCGGTTCGATTCCTGGCCTGTACCACTAAGTTCTTCAAAATTTACGTACGGTTGTATTTATCATTTACTAGCTCGGCGTGAAGGAAAACATCGTGAGGAAACCTGCATTCCCGAGAATGAAAAGAAAATACCATAAGTTCGGAGGTATGCGTAAAATATGGGTGAGCTTGGGGCGAACACAAAAGATCAGCGATGGTCGCAGTGTTATACAGGATGTAACAAAACACCCTAGTAATACTTAAGGGGGTGCTTCAGACCATCAAACTGAACAACTTTCACTATGGAGACAAAGACAACGACAATTTCGATGTGGCTCCATAGTGAAAGTTGTTCAGTTTGATGGTCTGAAGCACCCCTTAAGTATTACTAGGGTGTTTTGTTACACCCTGTATAACGACCCTTGCTTGCAATAGCCCAACCACAAATAATAATAGTAGTGTAGCTATCGTAGCGCGATTGTTTGATACTTTGTGTCTGTGGAGTATTTAATTTAAATGCTAAGTATGTAGCGCAGTTGCTATTAGGTAGACTGCTTTATTTACTTTAGGAGCATCGGTGCGTTGCAGACAGATATGGACAATCAATTACAGAGTCCGGGTTCGAAACAACGTGGACCACATGCCATGTACCAATGAGTTTTTCTAACTTATGTACACACGGCGGCACTACGCACCCTATATACCCATAACTACACTACGTACCAAATACAAAATAGTGCGGTAGACAGCCTGCATAGACGCGGCTGCCGGCGCGGGCGCAGCGCAGCGTGCTGTCAGACGAAACAACAACAACATACCGCACCCTCTCGCACGATTCGCAGCGTTCAACTTCTAATAGTTCAAAGTCCAAACAGGGTAACCTGACCTGTCGCCTTGTGTACGTAATACCGACTGCTCTCCAACGGTGATGGAAAATATCGTGAGGAAACCAGCATACACTGAAGAAGACATTCTGATACGTATGTGAAGTCTACCAATACGAATTGGCCCGCGTGGTGGACTGACGCCCATACACCCTCCTTAAGGGTAGGCCTGGCCCTGCAGTGGAACGTTTATACGCTGATGAAGTTGAGACCACTTTATTGCTGCGCTGGTTTAGCTGGTTAGTGAAATATTTTTTACAGAGTGATTCTTAGTGTAAAGTGATATTACGTATTTTGAGAGTACTTATTGTGCTTATAACTTGTACCGCGCCGTAATGACCTATCGAGGCAACCCCAACAATATTGGTTTAATTGGACCCACTACTGAATTCCAGAGCCCAGTTCAAGGGTTAGGCTATCCGTCGGTTAGTTCTTGTAATTACTTAGGACTAACTGCTAGCATTAATTTAGTTTAAATGCTTATGGTCTTTCGGGTAATCTGGCAACACTATCTGTGTACTATTAAATATTTGGTCACAGCAACACTGTGTTGCTGTGACCAAATATTTAATAGTACACAGATAGTGTTGCCAGATTACCACTATCTGTGTTGCTGTGACCAAATATTTAATAGTAGGTTCATTTTGAAAAAAAGAATAGGTTTAGTAACAAACATATCACAAGTTATGCTCACTAATGTATTATTGTTTTCAGAATGTCCTTATTTCACTGACAGTTCATGGTCTCCATTCTAGAACGCCCACTCCCCATCGATTGTAAGTTCTTCGGCAGACATGAGCAGCCCATTGCCACTTCAGCTTGTAAATTTTCAGAGCTGTCAACCAATTTAATTCTTTGACTTATCGCCTCAATCTTGATCTCTCTGAGATACACCAAACAGGCTGAGCGACTTTTAATTGATCTATGGTCCTTTTTTAGGTGGGGAAATCCTCATGGATACCTGTTGCCTTGGTGAAGACTGTGGGTTATGCTTGACTCCTACCGACTATAACGCCACGGTGTTCTTGTCGTCTCGGAATGGGGTTGCGGGAACGCGTTGGCCCTCTTCCGCAACCCCGACGACACTCCTTTTCAGGGTCCATCCTCTAGAGCCATAGGTGGCTCTGGATATCCGGATCCTGCACTCTACTCTGTGTATATTGAAGTGTGTGTGGAACACCTTGACACACAACACCCATCTTTGAAAATTATTACACCGGGTAACCGACTTCTTCACGCCACGTCAGATACAGCGGCTCCCATTTATTATTATTTTTTTTTTTTTTTTTTTTTTTTTTTTTTTTTTTTATTTATTTATTGAAGAAACAAACAGTCACTTAAAAAACATTAAATTTTGGTTTTAAGATACACTTACAGACATTGAGTTCCCTATATTATACTTAAGTTTAGTAAATTATACTTAAGTTTAGTAATTACCATTTAGGAAGGCAGGTGGCGACCATGCACCAGTCGCCTTCCGTCAACGCTTTCTTTCGGCGGATCGGGTGAGCGAGGGATCTTCCTTTCTCGGCCATTCCGATGCTTCCTTCTGTGTAGAAGGAAGCCGCCTCCTGGTCCTAACCTACCCTAACCTTAGTCCAATCAAAACCATGACATCACTCGTAAAAAATAAAGAAAATTACTGTTGAAGCGTTAGTAAAGTTTACAACTTCAAATTAATAAAAACACATTTAAAACAATGTACAAACATCCCAGACACTTTAAATTTAAACTTTACGCTTTCAAGAAAGCAAAGTTCGAGGCGCCATTGTGTGATTCCACAGTTGTATTGTTAAAGACTAGTTTAAGAAATAACTAGTGTAGGTATGTTATAAGTTAGAGTTCAGAAAAAGTAATAAATAGCGTGTTATGAAGAGAAGTTGGGTTTATTGATTAAATAAGTATTAACTTTTTAGATACAGAATGTAAATTACCTACTGAATAAAATATTTTGTTAAATATACTTAACCGAACTATATACTAGTAACTATCAAACTATGACGAAACATCTGATCAAAATCTGGTTATGAATAGTTAAACAGTTTAGCTATTAACCAGATTTTGATCAGGTAGTCAGGTACCATGTTACATAATAGCTTGATAGTCACTACCTATAGATCGGTTAACTATATTTTTTTAACAAAACATTTGTATCTGTGAGTATACGTTACTATGGTTACGAGATTCAGACCATCAAACTGAACAACTTTTTACTCAGGAGCCAATATCGATATCGCAAAAAATCGCAATAAATTGAGGTCCCAATCTATTACATCTTAATCGTGAGAAGAGGTAAGCATGCATATTATGCTCACAACTATATTCCCCAAGGGAGTAGTCAGATATATTCTGTAACCTCAGAACATCCACGTTTCACTAGTAGTACCGAAACTCCGGCCAGTGTGACGGGGAGTGAGCCCATCGCCACTTGTAATGGGCAATGGGTACAATACATGCCTCGAAATTGAAGCATGCAGGTGTTAAAAATTGTACATAAATTCCGAAAAACTCATTGGTACGAGTCGGCCTGGACGGGGATCGAACCATCGATCGCTTCCTGCAGGGGAGGCAAGGTTACTCGCCACTGGATCACCACGGCTTGCTTGAAAATATATCGAAAAGGTTATTTATTCCGGGATATTGGTCTCATAGTGAAATTTGTTCAACTATGTAATCCATTTAAAAATACACACTAAATAAGCTGATGATTATTTTTTTTTTAATGTCACACAAATTATCTAGTCACATTTAAAGTACCAGAATCTAGCCTGGACTTGTATTATGATGACTAGACAACGATATACAATACATATATAGATACAAACATCCATGACTCGGGTAAAAATATTCATATTCATCATACAAATATTTGTCCCTTATGGGAATCGAACCCGCGACCCTCGGCACAGCAGGCAGGTTCACTACCGACTGTGCTACCGGGCCGTCAATGATGATATCTTACAGATACAATCAAGCACAGCTCTCTCTCTAAGCTATTTCTAAGCCAGTATAAATAGGTCATCTAAACGATATGGATCAATGATCGACAAAATTATACAATACGACAACTGACAAAACAATCACCCCTTATGAAATGAAACAAAGACATCTTTTGTTTTGTATTTTCTAGCTCAAGATATCTAGACATGAGCTGGAGCTGGCTTTGTTTAGTCTAGATACAAAGATTGCCGTTGCCTTTGCTTCTTCATGAAATTAGAAAAATACGGAAACATTTTATATCCGGTGCGGTAAGGAGAAAATGTTTAGTACCTATATAGTTGTAGCTATTTAGTTTTGTTTGACCTGCTTATGTATATTGATGGCTCTTGGAGCTGGTGGACCCCGGGTGGAGAGAAATAAGACGACGTGTGGTTTGGTTCGTATCGTATAATGGAATGCCCATAGATAAGCTACTAGGAATGCCCGAATCTTCACAAGGTTTTGTCCAACCAGAGGGGTCAGTCGATGGGAAAACAAAGCTATCAAGACGGTGGCGACGTCTGCAGATATGCCCCCGTACTAAAGAGGCGACCTCTGCAATACGCCCCCCGAACTACATATATAAGCGATGGCGCTGTCTTTAGACATATATCAATATCTATTTAAAAGATTTCTACCCCAACGAGTTTACCATGATACGTTCATATTTCAGTCAAAATGACATGGTTTATGGTTCTTAAAAATACCAGTTCTTAATAGTTTGTAAACTACAATTAGTTTGATATCAATGTCAGCATAACATTTATAACTGACACTTTTTAAGGGGATGTTCAGGCCATCAAACTGAACAACTTTCTCTATAAGACCACCACCGAAATCGCGAAAAAATAATCAGCTGTCCTATACACAATATATTTGGCTCGAGTCTTAGATCAAAGTAAAATTGATGAATCGCCTCATTTTTCTGGTTTGAAATATTCGCGTAAGGTAGGGTTTATACAGAAGAGACGCGTGGCGGTGGCGGGTAGTCAAAGTAACACCATTATAAAACTTATATTATGTAGCATAGCGTCGTTTTTTGACGTAAAGAAAAATCTCGCCCCCGCCACCAGGCGACGTCGCTTGGAGGCGCGGGCGTAATTCTCCAAACGACTCTATGCTACGTACTATAAGGTTTATATTGCCGCACCCCGCCTGCAAAATGTCCGCGCCACGTCACTTCTATATAAACCCTACCTATTACGCGAACATTTCAAACCAGAAAAATGAGTCAAAACAATTGACAGTTTTACTTCGAATATGTACCGAGATGACAGACCAAGTGCCCTAGTTTGTATTGAAGTGCCCTAGTTGTTGCGTGCTTCATATTAAAGCGCGTTCGGCCTAACCATTAATTTTACTTTGATCTAAGGCTCGAGTAGGTTTGCAGTTTTGTATAGAAGAGTTGATTTTTTTTTCGCGAATTCTATTATGGTGCCATACGGAAAGTTGTTCAGTTTGACGGTCTGATCATCCCTTTAATAAATTGTCAGCATATTAAGAAGGACCCTATATACAGATTGTAACAAAACACCCTAGCAATATCTAAATGGGTGGTTTAGCTTAAACCATCAAACTGAACAACTTTCAATATCTAATGGAGCAAACATCTTTAATATTTAAAGATAGAACTAGGATGTTTTGTTACACCTTGTATAATATTCTGGTGAAATATTATTTTGTCAGTTATTTTACAGAACATCCTGTATAATTCATCGTTCATAAGATTTCACAGACAAATCTTGTAATTAAATTGAAACTGAACAAACTGCCTGAAACAAGACAGTAAAACAATAATTCGTCAAACTTCGTGCTGCAAACAGTCAAATTAATTTTGTATGTAGATTCCTTGATGTGGTTGGATTCGATTAGGGCGTTATGTTTCTTCCTGACTACTGTCACATGAGTAAAATACCCCACGGAAAGAAAACTTCGACGCAATAGCGCTAGTAGACAATCTATTGGATACTACGAATAAGAATAACTATGGAAGAATAACTCTAAACAAAAGCAACATAATTTTTGGCACCCTTTGAAAAATGACATTTTGTATGAGTTTTGGCGGCAAGGTGTAGTTTTTAAGGAACAAATTTCGAACACTGTGTACTTTTTTTGGGGTCACTTTTTGAGCTTGATTAACATTTTTTTTGTATGAGTTTTGGCGGCAAGGTGTAGTTTTTAAGGAACAAATTTCGAACACTGTGTACTTTTTTTATGGTCACTTTTTGAGCTTGATTTACATTTCTGTACATTCTTATTCGTAGATTGGATATGTGCGAAGTGGGTGTTGGGAACTGTCAAGTCGATCGCAGCGCACGCTGTGGCAGAAATGTGTACTACTGACGGCGAAGCTTTGTCAGATTTGCTTGAATCTATGCAAATCCGCACACTCATTCAATACTCAAATATCCAAACCAGCAAATAATTAAACTTACTTAAAATTTGGCAGGGATGTTTTTATTGCCATCTACGTGTTCAGAAAAAAAAAATATTTTTCGCAATTCAACTCCCAAAGGTGTGAAAACGGGGGTGAAAGTTTGTATGAGAATTTTGTAACAGAGAATGGGAATCCCAGCTAGTTAGGTATTATAAAATTTTTAATATCGTCAATATTGCTCATTTATTTAGTTTGTACTTTATTTCAAATTAAATAAACAAACTTTATCACATTTTATGTACAAATAATCCACAGTGCCGTTCTGCGCTAGATGGCGCTAGTGTCGTGCACACAGCCAATAGGAGATATTGGGCGAGCGTCACGTGATCATAGAGACAAAGCTTTTATTTAGTTACAGTAGTAACTTATTATACTCTACCGCAACTAAAGGGTTGCCAGGTTCAAAAATGCTGTGTAAACATAGACTAGAATCACATTTCGGTCGCCTCAGAAATAGGTGCATAATTTTACGGTCGGATCTCGGTCTTTTAGAGGGGTGCTTCAGACCATCAAACTGATCAAGTATGATACTACACCCTGTATTTCAGCCGCTTTAATCCCTTTTTAGGGTTCCGTACCCAAGGGGTGAAAGCGGGACCCTATTACTAAGCCTACGTTGTCCATCTGTCCGTCTGTCCGTCTGTCCATCTGTCCGTCTGTCCGTCTGTCCGTCCGTCCGTCTGTCCTACCTATTTAGGGCTGTAACTTTTGAACCCAAAGAGCTAGATAGTTCACAGAATGTGCGTTGTTACGGCGGGTTTGCTAACAAATAATAAAAATGTCAAAAAGTTAAAAAATTAAGGGGGGTTCTCATCAAGAAACTAGTTTTTATCAACTTTTTTCTTCACGCTCTATCGTAAAAACGGTAATACATACAAGCGTCAAACTGAAGCGAGTGTGATTATAGAGCAAACTCTACAGAATAACAACAAATACTAAAAACCGGTCAAGTGTGAGTCGGTTTTGCGCTAAAGGTCCCGGACAATAAAAGTTTTTTTCTAAGTTAATAATGTTGTGTTCTGTGGTGGTATGGTACGGAACCCTCGGTGCGCAAGTAGCCCGACTCGCACTTGACCGGTTTTTATTAGATTTTTGTATGCTAGCTTCAGTCCCTTATCCTTAAAGCATTTAACTTCCTAAATCATTGCCAGAGACATAATTTTATTTGGAAATATGACGACAACAATTTACCTTACCTTACCTTTTACCTTATTGTGTCTATACAACGTGTTAATGAATTAACGCAAATCTAGAAAGTAGTTTGTTTAGAATCGAGAGCAGAATCGAAAAATCATGGTTTCAACATAGGTAATTTTTTTCAAAATATTAAATAATTTGTTTGTAAAATTTAAAATTTACTGAACCCGATGTCAACCCACGGCACGGGCACACTCACCCTACTTACTAACAAAATAAGATTATTAAAATGTAACCATGAGTACGTTAGCGCTTCATTGCTGAAATGATAACAAATAGTTTTTGCCTCAAAACTTAGAATGCGAATAACTTTAAATTTTAACTATCAAAATAATGATATAATTGTTTCAAACTAATTATTTTGTTATAAATCAGTTGGGATGTATGAGGTTTTGCGCTATTTCATTAACACGTTGTATAGAAGAAACAAAATAATAAAGGGGAGACCCCTTATTACATGAACATTTTCTGAGAAAAACAATGTAAAGAGTTTCCAAGGTAAATGGACGAGAAATATTTTACGCAATTATCGAATTCCGGGATGAAACATTGCTTTGAAACAATAAACGAAATATCATGTTTTATTTCCACCGAAAAACATTCACTACCTACTGAATATTTTCTTGTGTTGTTGGGAACTACAGGATGTTAAAAAAAATAAGCCGAGAATTTTTAAAAAAAAATCTACGATTAAAAATACATAAATACGAGAAGATATTTTTTTCCATGCAGGACATAATGTAGGGGGTGATTTAGACCGTCAATCCATAGTATAAGAAATATCTTTAATAGATAATCTAATCTACTTAAGTCAACCTACGTCAAGCTGAATATATTTAACAATTCGAATTTTTTGCATTTAACATGGTGAAGGACTAACTTGTAGCTGCCTTAAACTGATGTATAAAACAATGGCAAACGATGTTATCTAATCTAAACTATTATAAAACTGTAACAGAAGTGTGTCTGTACATTGAAGATATTTACAAAAAAAAATTACGATATGGTTTTTAGATCTCCCTGATTCCAAATCACAAATTGTTTGTTTTCTTGTCTGTTTGTTTGTTTGTTTGTTCATTTGTTTGTTTGTTTGTGGGTTTGTTTGTTCGAGTATCACGCAAAAACTACTGAACCGATTTTGATGAAACTTTTTTGTTTGATAGCTTATCATCTGACTTAAAATCTGGTATATAATTTATGCGGACGAAGTCGCGGGTAAAAGCTCGTACTATATAATAATAGTGTTTGTAAGTATGACTTGTAACACCTGTTATCAATAAACTATGTCTATGTCTATGTCTATGCCTTATCCCCAAAAGTGGTTATATGTAAGAATAACCATTAAACATGAAAAAATCGTACATTTTCAGTCCCCATTATCAGTAAATCATTAATCAGTTTCCAGCTTGACGCATGTTAGGTCTGACACCAATTAAAACTTCATAGAAATAGGGCAACAAGGGTTCTCACGCAGCCTATTATGTACGTAAGTGAATATTGATTGATTGATTGATTGGTTCAAACAAGGTAACGTAAAGATCGGGTATCGGTGGTTAGAGCAACACCTTACAGAGGTCTGCTAACCATAACTCGTTTGTGCTTATTGGCTAGGTATTGGTCGCATTAGAGGTAAATAAAAATACGTCTTTAAGAGCCTATGCACTGCCTATGCCGGCTTTGCACGGGTGGACGTCTAATCTTTTCTAGCAATAAATATAGCCTATGTTACTCAGGGTGAATGCAGCTTTCTAATGGTGAAAGAATTTTTTAAATCGGCCCAGTACTTTTTGAGCCTATTCATTACAAACATACAAACATACAAAAATAGGTACAAATCTTTCCTCTTTATAATATTAGTGTAGATAAATAAATAAAAGAAAGTCGGGTTTGTTCGAACACTTATAACTCGAGAACGGCTGGACCGATTTTCATGATTTTTGATTTGTTATATTTGTCTCCGTCCCGAATAGCAGAATAACTATTAAAAACATTGGAAAATTGACGAAAAAATAAAATGCCCACGCGTTCGAAGTCGCGGGCAACAGCTAGTAATAAATAAATAATAAATATCTTGGACAATGTCACACAAATTATCTAGTCACACTTAAAGTACCAGAATCTAGCCTGGACTTGTATTATGATGACTAGACAACGATATAGAATACATATATAAATACAAACATCCATGACTCGGGTACAAATATTCATATTCATCATACAAATATTTGCCCCTTACGGGATTCGAACCCGCAACCCTCGACACGGCAGGCAGATTCACTACCGACTGTGCTATCGGGCCGTCATTGGCTAGGTATTGGTCGCATTAGAGGTAAATAAAATTACGTCTTTAAACATTTTAACCGCATGAAAATCTTATAAATGAATTAACAAATTACTACATAGAATTAGGAAACAGAGAAAAGACAGTTGTAACGCCAATTTGTAACGCCAAGTTAGTGTCATTGAACTATTTTAATGAAAGGCTTGGTACAATAAGTACATAAGTATGTACTAAAACCATATGGACATACGAAATTCTTGTTCCAAGCCACAGATATTTGATCCTGGAGTGCGATTTTTGAACATCACACGTTCAAATCAGCGGTAGAAAATATGCATAATCTCCAAAGTAATTTTGACGTTTACTACTGCTGATCACAACGTGTAATGTTCAAAAATGGCGATGGCCTAGTAAGGCAAATTCAAAACAAATTCGTAGCAATCGAAGCAAAGTATTACTTATAGCCCTAATAAATAAAACGTAATTTCGTACAGTCATCAAAAGATGATGAACAGTTTACATAAGGTTTTTATCAACTTTTCTGCTGACCGTACTACGTCGTCGTAGAAACGAAAACAAGGTCTTCTAACTTCGATAACAAGAAACGTTCAACGTTTGAAATTCTATTTCTATAGTCGGTTACGTCACTGCCAAGTTAGATTTTCTAAGAAAAGCATTCTTAAAGTGCACTGTCGTGTATTTAAGAGCATGGCTGTTGCTTTACTGTATAGAGACAATAGTAGGAGAGTAAGTTGTAGCCTGTAGGTAGGATCCCACTGTAGGCAAAAGCCTTTTAGGAATAAGGGCGAGAGGGAGTGAGCCATACTCCACCACACGGGCCCGTGTGAATTGAGGAGGCAACATAAACTAACAAAAAATTTTCTTTTACTAGATTTTGCCCATGAATTGTCCGTACCGACTCGAGATAAAAATATGTACCAGTTGCCAATGCCTTCCTCGTATACCCTGTTCAATGTCCCACTGCTGGGCAAAGGCCTCCCCTTTTACTCTACAATCCTCTGTTTTGTGTGCCACTAAGGGCGAAATCTCCAAGAAGGCATGTCCTCTGTATACTATTGACATCTCGCTTATTCTAATGGATGTTTTTCATAAGTCATAAGTGAATAGAATAGAGAAGTCAAGTAGCGTTTTTATGTCGTTTAACAAAACACCCTAGTATAATAGAAGAGGTGCTTCAGACCATCAAACTAACAAATTTCACTATGGAGCCAACATCGAAATCGCGAAAAAAATCTGCTGTTTCATTCAAAACTGCAGTACCGACTCGACTCAAATGTATGGGAGAGCTATTTTTTAGGGTTCCGTACCCAAAGGGTGAAAACGGGACCCTATTACTAAACCTACGTTGTCCGTTCGTAAGTCCGTCCGTCCGTCCGTCCGTCCGTCCGTCCGTCCGTCCGTCTGTCCGTCTGTCCGTCTGTCCGTCTGTCCGTCTGTCCGTCTGTCCGTCTGTCCGTCTGTCCGTCTGTCCGTCTGTCCGTCTGTTCGTCCGTCCGTCTGTCCTACCTATTTAGGGCTGTCACTTTTGAACCGTAATAGCTAAATAGTTGAAATTTTCTAAGATTATGCTTTATTTCGGCGGATTTGTTAACAAATAATAAAAATGTCAAAAAGTTCAAAACTAAGGTGGGTTCTCAACAAGAAACTAGTTTTTATCAACGTTTTTTCTTTACGCTCTATCGTAAAAACGGGAATACATGCAAGCGTCAAACTTAGTGTGATTATAGAGCAAACTCTACAAAATAACAACAAATACTAAAAACCAGCCAAGTGTGAGTCGGTCTATTGTTTTTCCAAGTTAATAATGTTGTGTTCTGCGGTGGTGTGGTACGGAACCCTCGGTGCGCGAGTAGCCCGACTCGCACTTGCCCGGTTTTATTTTCGGTTACGATGTTGGCTCCGTAGTGAAAGTTGTTCAGTTTGATAGTCTGAAGGATCCCCCTTAAGTATTACCAGGGTGTTTTGTTACACCCTCTATTATTTATTGACCACTATGCTTTATCTTTGAATTTACCCTGTGCAAGTTGCCCACAAAATAATATGAACTAACCAATAGTGAGAGAACCGCGGAACAAGAGGAAATAAGCGGATTTGCGCTACAAAGTTGTCCAATCAGCGCGCTGGCGCTGAAGTGCCCCGGGCTTTTGATCGTAAAACAAAAACTTTTCTTTACGAAAACAGTCAATAAGATCGCTGAAAGTTTTTCAACTAGAAAATCGGTTTCCTTATTTTTTTTTCTTTTTACGTTAACTCCATACCTAAACTGACGATCATCCCTTTAGCGGTGATCAGGAAGTAAGGAGGTACCTTTAGGTAGATACTTAGATAGTCGGATTTTGGATTTAATAAAAAACAAAAATAAAGAAAAAAAGATATTCGATTTATTTTATTAAATTAAGTAGATAAATAAAATACATAGTGACAATATTTTTTAACAAAAAAGTTGGTAAATAAAAAAAAATGGTTGGTTTGTTTGAAAATTTTCTTTAATTAAGTAAAAAAAAAAAAACACAAATACAGAAAACAGAAAATTAAAACCAGCCTCAAAACTAAAAAAATATAGTTTTTTTTATTTATAATTGACAGCCGAACCTTTACATCCCTACCTATAGAACCATAATTTTTAGGGTTCCGTAGTCAACAAGGAACCCTTTAATTCTTTTTATTTGTGTCTCTGTCAAGCCATCACAATTTGTGACTTGGCATAAATTATGGTAAAAGACATCGGGTGTAATATTATTTTGCAACTTTTTGGTCCAAATCGGTCATTTGTAATGCCGAAGTTATCGCGAAACAAACATAAAATGAAAATACATACATACAAATTTTTAGTCTCCACTCTTTTTGAAGTCAATTTAAAATGTCGCCAAATAACTGTATTAAAACCCAAATAAAAGCGGTCAAGTGCGAGTCGGGCTACTCGCGCACCGAGGGTTCCGTACCACACAACCACAGAACACAACATTATTAACTTAGAAAAAAAATTTTTTTGTCCGGGACCTTTAGCGCAAGACTGACTCACACTTGACCGGTTTTTAGTATTTGTTGTTATTCTGTAGAGCTTGCTCTATAATCACACTTAGTTTGACGCTTGTATGTTTTACCGTTTTTACGATAGAGCGTGAAGAAAAAACGTTAATAAAAACTAGTTTCTTGTTGAGAACCCCCCTTAATTTTTAACTTTTTGACATTTTTATTATTTGTTAACAAATCCGCCGTAATAACGCATAATCTGAGAAAATTTCAACCATCTAGCTATTACGGTTCAAAAGTTACAGCCCTAAATAGGATTACAGACGGACGGACAGACGGACGGACAGACGGACAGACGGACAGACGGACAGACGGACGGACAGACGGACGTACGGACGGACGGACGGACAACGTAGGCTTAGTAATAGGGTCCCGTTTTCACCCTTTGGGTACCGAACCCTAAAAACCATAGCATAGCATAGGCAAATAATTTTAAAATCAAGACTCGTCCAAAAAATTAAAATCTTTAATTTGGTTTGAACATAATAGGTAGGTGGTTCTACGTTGAAATTCGGTCCGAATCAAGGCTTCAAATCTGTTTCATATAACTGACTTACCTCATCTCAATTCACGGTATCCAAAAATAGACCAAATCATCCCTCGCCCGACATTTACACTGGCCTCCACTCGAAACGATAGGCAAGTGAATTGTAAATCGTTCAGCGCATCCAACTGTATTCTCTCGATGCTCAAATCGCTACCAATTGAGTAAGCAACTGATACAGCGAGGAGACGATTTGGCTCGAACGTTCTAAGCTATATGATGTTACGTAACTGTACATTTTAGAGTGGCTGCAAGTGTATTTTAGACTGAGGAATATTGGGTTTGATGGTTTTAACGGATTGTTTTTGAGAGTTCTAGTCTGTTAACAGTCAAGATATCGCAAATCTAAAATTGGAATAGTTGATTGTTAACCAAGGGATGAAAGTGACCCATTTCACACGAGATGTTTGGCGCCCCGAACCAAAGGTGAGGGGCGCCCATAGTTCGAGTGTGAAATGGGTACTTTCACCCGAGTTAAACACTCTGCTTTTCATCACGATTACGAGGAAATTAACAAAAACCAGATAATGAAAAATCAATTTCTGAATCGCTATTAGCTCGTTGAATTCATTTTAGGCTGCGTTTCAAAACGTTTGAAAATCGCTCGGGTACCAATACGAAGTAGAAAAAAAACATAGGAAGATACTGGATGCTAGAGTGAGACAAATATACTTCCCTAGTGATTTTTACACGTTTTGAAACGGATCCGCAAAATTTGCAACATGTGCTTTCCCTCCCTTTTTTTGTTTTTCGCGCAAGGCTGCGTTCCGAACCTACGCCCCAGGCGCACCCCGAGTGCAACTTTTCACACTAACGCCGTTCAGGAGTGCGATTTTTGAACATCATACGAGCGACTCGGCAGTAGAAAATGTCATAATTACTATGGAGATTATGCATCTTTTTATTGCCGAATCGCTCGTATGATGTTCAAAAATCGCACTTCAGAGCCTCTGTGAAAAACGTTCTACCATAGAGCAAGTTGAAAAAACAACCGCACCCAAAGTTCGTGAACGCAGCCCAACTTAATAACTTTTTCTTAACTTTTTTTTTAAATTAGGTACTTTTTCTTCACGCAGAAAACAAAATGCGTATAATTTATACGAAAGTATTGAAATGTTACTAATTATTGTTGTATGTCTTACGTTCCGTAATCACGGGCAATTAAGTCCCGGACCTTTGGAAGGCGTGCATGGGGCCGAAGCCAACATGTAGAGGCCCGTTCAAAAGACAAGTTAATCTAAATGTAAGGGATACACAAATGGCGGATACCATCTCCGAGCGTACAACATGATACCCACGGGGATGGTCCCCGCCATTTGTGTAAAGACTATTGGAGTACGGCGCTATGGCCGCGATGGAAAAATAAGGTCTTGGGCTATGGAGGTGAAAGTTGGATGGATGGATACTGGGCTATAGGAGGAGACTAACGGACGCCTGCCATGACAACTAGTCTCAAAATTGTAAATAGGGCAGGCGGTGACTCGCCGACTCGTCGAGTGGGCCCCATAAAACGGCCGCACGCACAAAGTGCGACAATGGGGCAACATCTCATTGAGCGGCTGAAGGTTGTCGAGAGGTGCGGCTCCGGTTTCACCATCGCGGGGTTTACCCCCGTGAGCGGGTTTCCCCGTTATTACGCCATTACGTGCAATACACTTCCAACCTGGAGCATAGGTTCTGCTCTTGCGATTCCACTCTGGACGGCCAATTAAGGCAAGCCAGAGGTAGGGGGGTGTGTTACTGTGTGTGTGGGTGTGGGGGTGTGTGTGTGTGGGTGTGTGTGTGTGGGTGTGTGTGTGTGTGTGTGAGCGCATGTCTGTATGGTCCCCCTGGATAGGGGTCCGCGGTGTCGCCACTCACCGTCAGCTCGCCACAAGCTGCCCCCGCGGGGCTAATTATTGTTATTATTACTAAATTCCAATATTTTTGTTCATTATAATTATTAAAGTTAAGAATTTTAATATAATGTTATCGAAGTGTGGCTGTATAGGTTTCTGCCTTTGCTCAGTATAGTGAGTAGAGGATTGCATGCATAGACGTAGATTTTTTTTTAATACCTTTTCGCCCTAGGGAAGAAATGTATCACTTTCAACCCGCTTCTTAGATAAACAATGACCTACTTTCAGAGTATGAGTGATGAAAAGTATATTGTGCATGTAAGAGCATCGGTGGCGCGTTGCGGAGAGATATGGACACCCAATTATGGAGGTCCGGGTTCGAATCCGCACGGAAAACATGCCATGTACCAATGAGTTTTTCTAACTTATGTACGTAATACCGACTGCTCTCAAACGGTGAAGGAAAACATCGTGAGGAAACTTGCATACACTGAAGAAGAAATTCTGATGTGTATGTGAAGTCTACCAATCCGCATTGGGCACGCGTGGTGGACTAATGCCCATACATCCTCCCTGAGGGTAGGCCTGTGCCCTGCAGTAAGACGTTTATAGGCTGATGATGAAGATGATGATGATTGTGCATGTATCGCAGTAACGATGAATGATCAGCATATAAAATCATTGGTACTACTAGTGAAACGTGGATGTTCTGAAGATTCAGAATATCTCTGACTACCCCCTCGGGGAATATAGTCGTGAGCATATGCATGTAAGATGAATTAAAGAGACTTGTGGATGATAACCTGATGATGATAATGAAGTCCTGTGCTAAATAATAAATCACTATGAAACTCAAGTGCTTATGTGAATTTTCAGGGGTCTTTCAGACCATTAAACTGAACAATTTTTACTATTGAAGCAAATATATATTGCAAAAAAAAATCTGCTGTTCCATACTAAACAATGCCTACTCGATTTAAATTTATGTAATGAAATGTGACAGAAGATTTTTTTTACGAACCGAATACGTTTGTATGAAAAGAAAAGACGTAACAATTTTTTGCTTATCTAAACTATTATAAAACTGTAACAGAAATTTGTACATTGAAGATATTTACAAAAAAAAATTACGATATGGTTTTTAGATGTCCCTGATTCCAAATCACCAATTTTTGGATTTTTTGTCTGTCTGTTTGTTTGTTTGTTTGTTTGTTTGTTCGTTTGTTTGTTTGTTTGTTTGGGTGTTTGTTTGTTCGAGTATCACGCAAAAACTACTGAACCGATTTTGATGAAACTTTTTTTGTTTGATAGCTTATCATCTGACTTAAAATCTGGTATATAATTTACGCGGACGAAGTCGCAGGTAAAAGCTCGTTTAATATAAGTTTCTCAGGGAAAGTTGTTCAGTATCATGGGTACAATCACCCCTTAAAGTAATGCAACTATTTACCCTAACACCCTGTAGTTATCTGAGCTGGTCTTAGACAATTTATATAGGGACTTGCCTTGCGGTAGCATTTCCCCTCTGCTACCGTATAAGAACAATTGATCTTGTGCATTTACACCCAATTTTATACCTTATCACTAAACGAGACAGCCTATAATAGCGAAACATTTCACCCTGTATATTAGACTGCACCTAGTAATTAAAAATTTAATTATAAATGAAAATTAAATAAATACCCATTACATTATTTTTATTGTATGATTCATTCAACACATAAAATACAGATAAAGTACGTTTCGGGAAATGTCTGCAAACCCAAAACCCTTTGAACGTATACAAAAGTCATAAGCAGAAGCGCGACAAATGATCGCGACAAAGGACCTACCACCTATTGTGCTCTCAGTGCGAAAAATAAGATAAGACACTCTTGTTTTAGCTAGAGGAGGCACCTTTCGCAGTGTAAATTTTGACTCCTCTATAATTTTCCTAAACGACCTACATAGTTTCCAAAGACGAGTAGTCAGTATGGGCACTGATTAATAAACAAAACTCTTGTCATTCTTTATCTTTATTCAAATGACTGTATGTTCTGTTTTGGTGTGCAATAAAGTATAATTTATTGAACTGAATTGAAACTGCAACGCTGGCGGAAGATGACTTTATTATGCGTTTGACGTAATTTAAGAGCCGATCAGAGTTGTTTTTAGTTAGTTTCAATACAGAGGCAATGTCCAAAGTGATGTACAAAGCGACTGTATCGTGACTGCATCGTTTGTCACATCTTGTAAAGACAAGCATCCTTTTGGAAAAATAAAGTTACATGTTCACGACACGTCCAACAAATGCTTCAAATACAGCTGCAAGAAGTCTTCGGGTGCTAGGTATGGCACATTCGATCGGCTTATGTGGGCAATTTTTACACTATGTCACAAGCCGAATATAATAGCCATTCGACTAAAATGGAAGTGCTATAGTTTTAAATTTCGTCTTCTGCATGACAAAAATCAACCATAATAAAGATCAGTCGCAGGCGCTTCAAGAACATGTTTCAAATCAATGTCAATAATTTTCAAAACTAGATTAGTGACTTGTCTTCTTTTGAAAATCATCAATCTAAGCAGATCTTCAATTTAAATTCATTGGTGCCAACCATTCAAATTCAGGCCCTGACCAGGAATGTGACTTAACGGTTTGTGATATTTAATGACGAATTTATCAACTGTTAAAATGGTGTGACTTTGCCGTGTGAAGTGATTATGGTTGACAACTATTAGCCGCACGGCATAAAACGACCCGTGGACCCACAAGCTACCTCCAACAAGAGTATAATTGACTCAACGGGACTGCCCGATGGGCGATTTGGTTGACAGCTATTATAAGTCGACCAGAATCTCATGAAATGAAAAAAAGTAAAAAAAATATAGATTTTCACATGGTAGTGTCAAAATGTCATCTGTCTAGTCAAAGTAGGCCCTGTACAGATTGAGCCTTTTTGCAACGATAAACACGTGCATTTGTCCATCGCGTGACTTAATCGCTTGACTAGCAATTAATATGCGTTTGTATCCATTCAAACGAATGATTGTACAATGAGCACACGCGCGTGTACGTTGTGGCAAAGGCTATAGACAAATAACTGATCAAATATTATGAAAATTTTTCATCGTGGCTGTACCGCGATTGTATCTATGCTTTATCGCGTTTGCTGCATCGCAACTCAATCGATGCTTTTTGCGACACTTCTGCGCTGCAAAAAATGGCAGTGTGTAAAGGGCCCTAATCTAATTACCCCAGTGTTGCTTACTCTAAAATTTGATTTCCCTATTTTTCATCAGATTCTGGTCCACCTATAGTCGCACGGCATAAAACGACCCGTGTACCCACAAGCTGCCTCCAACAAGAGTAATTGTTCACTCAACGAGACTGTCCGATGGGCGTGAAGCCTCGGACGGTGGCCGTTGGTCACTCTATTGTCCCCTGAATTTATTGTCCTGCGAGTGAGCCTGCGCTAATCTTTGTTTTCAATACAATTTACGGTTAGTATTCGATTTACGGCTGCTAAATATCCGTAGGGACACACATTTTCCTGATCAGATGTCTGTATGAATTTAGGAGCAATTTGTATTAATTATAGCCGGAGTCGGAGATTTGTACTTAGTTATATTACGGAGACGTATGGAAACTCAATGATGGGATTTGGGTTCGAATCCGCACAGACAACATGCCATGGACCGATGAGTTTTTTAAACTTATGTACATGTAACAAATGCTCGCCAACGGTGAAGGAAAACATCGCGAGGAAACCTGCATAAATAATAAAATAAAATAAATAATAATAACGCTCACAGGCACATACATTGTAATGATCCCAAATTAAGCCTTAGGCTTTTTGTTATGGGAACCATATAACAACGGCACACACATATAACATCCATGACCGAACCGGGATTCGAACCCAGGACCCTGGCTTGGCAGTCCGGCGTGGTAACCATTACACCAACTGGGTCGTCAGATGCTGAAGAAGAAATTCTAATGCGAATGTGAAGTCTACCAATACACATTGGACACGGCGTGCGATGGACTGACGCCCATACACCTTCCCTGAGGGTAGGCCTGTGCCCTGCAGTGGGACGTTTATAAGCTGACGACGATGATGATAAAGTTATAGGCTGTAGGATCCCACTGCAGTGCTAATGCTACCTCTCACGAATAACGGTGAGAGGGATTGGTACATTATAATTTAAATGACTATTAAATGTTTTCTTTTCGCTGATTTTGGAAACCAATATACATAGTATCTTTAACACCCTTTCTGCTTGAGGGGTATTTTGGTAGCACCCTGTATACACGAAGCGTATTTTTTGTGATATGACTTGGATTTTTTACAAAAACGAAAAAGTCCAACCGGTAAAGCTTAAAGTTATAATTTACTAGCTTTTACCCGCGGCTTCGCTCGCATTTAAGCCATTTAAAAAGTATCCTATGTTACTTCTAATACCTCCAAGAATATATGTGTATAAAGTTTCATGATGATCGGTTAAGTAGTTTTCGCGTGAAATCGTAACAAACAAACTTACATTCACATTTATAATATTAGGGATAATTCAAGGTATATTTAGAAACAGAGATAGTGGATACAATACACGCCTCGAAATTGAAGCATTCGGTTTCCTCACGATGCATTGCACTGAAAAGCCAAGTGATAACTCCCGAGCTAAACTATCCCTGGGGTTGGCTTACTAATATGCTTCTCCTATTGCTGTCTCCCGTTTGCAATAGAAGTAATACGGATTTTATTTTATCCTACGCCTTTTTACTGTTCCGTACCAACACTCCATAAGTGTTGGTACGGAACACAGATTACCCCCAATAGATACCGCATAATGAACATTTTGTGCACGCCCGAAGTCACCATTTTTGGCGGTAGGTGCGGGTAGCGGGGCACGAAACGGTGCAACGTGATTGGCCATTTCAAGGTCGCACTACTTCTAGCTCGCTCACTCGTGTTGCTTATATCAGTGAAAAACCATAGATGTGTGGCGAGCGTCGGCGGCCCTGTATGCGGTATCTATTGGGGGTAATCTGTGGTACGGAATCAGCTCGGTGTCTGTCCGTCCGTCCGTCCGTCCGTCTGTCACAGGCATTTTTCTCAGAGACCGTAAGACATTAAGTTGAAACTCGGTACAGATATAGCAATTGCTGGTCCAATATCATAAATGAAGTAAAAAAGCTATTTTTTTATATTGGTGGGAAATTTGGGGAGTAAGAAAGGGTACATAAAAAAATAAAAATTTCTACCCTATGGTGTGGAGTATCAATTGAAAGCTTATGAAAATACGAGTCTAAAAATATACTATTCAATTTTTTTATAAAAACTTCGTTTAACAAAATTTTCAATTAAATCCGAGAAATTGCTGTCCCTACCTCTATTTAAAAAAATATAGCCGTATAAGATCTGAAAAAAATCATGAACATCGGAAATAACGTGTAGATGGCGGGAAAATTATCAGGGTGACTCTAACTTGGATATTTTTTTTTCTGTCCCCAAAAAACCTTAGATCAAAGTAAAATGAATGGATAAGCCCAAAGCGCTTTAAATTGAAGCACGCAAAACTAGGGCACTTCAATACAAATTAGGGTACTTGGTCTGTCATCTCAGTACATTTTCGAAGTAAAACTGTCAATTGTTTTGCCTCATTTTTCTGGTTTGAAATGTTCGCGTAAGGCCAGTCCATTCTTGTTTATTAATGTCATTGCAAAAAACTAACACCAGAGCGACCAGTGTAAAATGATCTTCAGTTACTATATGACCACATACTAAGTAAGTATCAATTTATAGTGGTTTAATCAATGACCCATGTTAAACAACTGGTAGAACGGAACACTAATTGCCCGAGTCCCGACTCGTACTTGGCCGGTTTTTTCTTTGATAAAATCGTTACCTATTAGACTCAAATTATGGGACAGGTGCATTTTTTTCTCGATGTAGGTTTCCACAGTGAATCTTGATGCTTTAACTAAACTACCCCTTTGAATAAGGTTTCACATTTTAATGCAAGACACTAATCGCGAAAGAAAAATAATAACATAGAATTCAATGCATATTATTATTATACAGGGTGTAAGGAATAGTATCATTAACATTTAAAAAACCACATACTCTACCTAATCAAACTGAACAACTTTTAATATGGGAGCAAACCTTAAGAGGCTATGTAAAAAAATAGGATTCTTCAAAGCTCCATATATCATGAAGTACTAACAGTAGGAGTATGATTTGCGGATATGTGTAAATTGAACATATAATTGAAGTTTTGATTAGAGCCAAAACACGATTAAGACAAATTTTCTCGTTAGAAAAACAAGCCAAAGTAGCCTCCGTTTTTGTCTATAAACGCTTGTAACAGCTAAACGGTGAATAATAGAAACATGAGACTTGATTTAAAAAAAAGAAATTGCTATTATCTAAGTTTTGATTAGAGCAGAATTGAACTTACATAAATAGTACAATCACAATTAAATAAAGTTTGTTTTTTCGCTTGATTCGATCCAGGCGCGCGCGCCGCCCCATCTCTTTCTCTCGCATCTGGCAGTAATATAAGCTATCACACGCCCGTTTCGCTTAAATTATTTTTCGACATAGGCCCTTAAATATATTTTGAGTCGTGTAGGCATTGCTTAGTATGGAACAGCAATATTTTATGCTCTGACAGGTTTGCTCCCATAGTAAAAGTTGTTCAGTTTGATAGGTAGAGTATGTGGTTTAAAGGTAGGTGTTGCGGACCAAAGAGTCTGGCTATGACAGACTTGCCGCTTACGACCCACAGTTTGACTTTATGACGAGACTTTTTTGACAGGTAACATTTGAGACGACAGACAATATTGCGGAAGAAAATAAGTATTTTTAGTCGACAAAACACGTTTTCTTTCAGTAGGTAAATTATACTTTTCCTTAGACCCTGTATACAAGGTCCAACTAAGAACCTTTGGTTCTTATGTAATTGTTTTTATATTCGTATGACTCATGTTACATCATAGTGGTCCTGATAAAACTTACACTCCAACTATTGTATAACTTGCCTATTGTACTTTTTACCTGTGATGACAAATAAATATTTCTGATTATTAAGATTTAAAAAAAAAAGGATAGTAGTGTGAGTGTAGTAGTGTGTAGCAAGTGTGTAGCAGTATACAATGTGTTAATGAATTAACGGAAAACAAGAAAGTAGTTTTTTTAGAATCGAGGGCAGAGTCGAATTATCATTGTTTCAACATAGGTAATTTTTTTCAAAATATGAAATAATTTGTTTGCTAAATTTAAAATTTTCTGAACCCGATGTCAACCCACCGCACGGGCACACTCAACCTACTTGCTACCAAAACAAGATTATAAAAATGTATAGCGCTAAATGTTAGCGCTTTCTTTCAGTGCTGAAATGATAAAGAATCATTTTTGCCTCAAAACTTAAAATGCGAATAACTTTAAATGTTAACTATCAAAATAATTAAATTATTGTTTCAATCTAATTATTTTGTTATAAATCAGTTGGGGTGTATGAGGTTTTGCGCTAATTCATTAACACGTTGTATTTGGTCCAGGCCAGTCCCTAGGCTTCACACCTAAGCTGGAAGATCTTCACTTTTAAATGGAATAACCTTCTAGTTAGTTCCTCCACAAATTCTTTGATGGCATTTCTTAAAAAAAAAAGCAACAAATAACACAACATCGCTACCGCACCTGTACAAACTACCCGCTGGGGTATCGTAAGGAGGGTGGATAGAAGAGATAATTAAAGTTGCCCACATCAGGGGTCAAACTGTTGCCTAAATAATTACTGCTCCCAGTTGTATGTTTCCTTATGTAGGCCGGTTTCAGAGGTGCTTTCTAGTACCTACATCCCATCCTGTAATATTATAAATGCGAATGTGAGTTTGTTAGTTTGTTACGCTTTCACGCGTAAACTACTCAACCTATCTACAGGTGTCCTGTAAACCGACGTCAACCCGGTGGATGCTGATGGGTTAGTTCACGCCTAACCAGAATATACTAAAATAAAATAAAAATAAAAAATCAGTCAATCAATCAATCAATCTGTCAAAATTTTACTTTAGGAAATGGTCCTTAGTTTTCGAGATAAGGACAGTTTTGTGAAATTCGTGAAACTCTTTACCTTAGTCACTATTTTGAGTGCCACGGCTACAAATGCTCTATGCAGTATCTTTTTTTTTTTTTTATTAACTATGGGTTTGCTCTTGACCTCAATCCAGTCCTCAGGACGAAGATGGGGTCGTAGATGTAGCAAGCTAACCCAGAAGATGCCTATTCACTCGTACTTTAAAGGAATTCGGGTTGTAAGTACTCGGAAATACTGACGCAGGTAAGGCATTCCACTCCATTCCATCTGTGTTAAAACGGTCAATATCTCGAAAACTAAGCCACTTTTACTAAAGCCAAATTTTGATATTCCGCTTAGTCATGACCTAACCTATCAGCATGTGCCGGGTTGGCGTCCGTCGGTTTACGGGACACCCTGTATATGAAAGTACACAAATATTTTCAAGAGTATACTAAGTAAAGGACATAATATGAAACTTTTTATAAATCTTCAAATATTTCCACATACAATAACATATAATATAGTATACAATTCATTCAGCATCCTAGAATAATATTCTTCTTTGAGCTCATCTAAAAAGTAATTAATTTATCAAACGTTTTCAAACGCGGCAACGCTGCTAGCGTTATGGACACCTTTGCACCTGGATCGATACGAGGCGGGCTATTTGATTAATGTGTTGATTATTAGTTGCATTGTTGTAAATAAATAAATTCTCCCGTTTTCAAAATATAATTAAATTATTTCATTAACTTTTTTATGATTTTTGACCATTACTTTAGGACGTCAACGCGAGCGAGGCCGCGTGTAAAAGCTAGTATATTTTATTTATACAAGGTGTAAACTTAAATGCTTTACATATTTTAGAGGGTTCTTCAGACCATCAAACATAATAATGCAAAGACTTAATTGTGTAATGAGCAGTTTGCCTTCATCACAGGCTAGGGGCGTCAGGAAGGGGGTGCAAGGGGGTGCAGCACTTACACCCCCATGGCTTGGAAGGAAATATACAGAAAAAAGAGGTAAAGACATTTTTATTTTCACATAAATGTATAGATTTCGAAATGAAGTGATACGTCGGAGAACTAATAAAGTGGTTGACATAGCTCAGAAAAGAAGTTTGGCGGAAGGCCATATAATTTGAGACCCAGACATGTAGGTACAGTCGCCAGCAGATATATCGTAGCAAACAAGGTGGTCAAATATTTCTAAGCAGTTCTAATTTTCAATAATTTCTTTACTCATAGTCAATCAAAAATATAGGAACGCCGAGAACATCAAATATATCGACGCAGTCATGGTGGCCATAAACATCTGAACAGTTTCGGATAAAAAACCTTACTCCGTTGTTTTACATGTTAATTTTAAATAACATTGTAAAGAAATTATTGAAAATTAGCTGTTCACATATTTATGACAAAATACACGTTTAGATATAATTGGTAACATTTACTGTAAATAATTTAATGAAAATTAGCACTGCTTAAAAATATTTGACCACCTTGTTTGCTACGATATATCTGCTGGTGACTGTACCACACATGAATGAAACTTAGGAACGTGTAGAGTGAAACAAAACTAACAAAAAAGGAAATTGGTTGTAATCTGCAGAAGTTGGGGGAAAGGTATGTCTCCTTATAATATCTTTTGTATCAAGTGTGTGAAACTCATAATCTTTCTTATTAGATAGTCCACTCAATCTTCTACGCATTCATTGTCTTTGTTTTAATGAAAATTCACGATAACCGTACAATATTATGATAATGGAATCAAACGACACACTCTATCAATCAGTTTAATAAAGCCAAATACGTTCCGTAACGTCCAAAAACTACCTCAGTGATAATATTAGATGAAAATAGCTGTCATGGTTGCGTTTTGCTACTGCTTTTTGGATGATTTGTCTATTTTACTAGTAATTTCTACTTTTGAACCCGGACTTCTAGAGATGAGGAAGTTTTTTGAAAAATGCCTTAATTTTTTCTGTTTATAATAATTATGATCGCCGTCCTGAAGGGCTTTTAGTTTTCGTAAAAATGGCTGGGTCCCAATTCGCCAAAGTTCTTTGCCAGTTGAAGTGGAAATGGGCTGGTCATAATTATCTGCCGAAGAACTGACAACCGATGGGGTGTCAGAGTTCTAGAGTGAGACCGCGAACTGGTAGACGCGCCTTGGGAGAGGTCTATGTTCAGCAGTGGACGATGATAGGCTGATGATGATGATAATGATGTATAGAGTTTAGGACTTCACAACTTCACTTATCTACTCTAACTTTCTCTTTTAGTATCTACTAGAGTTTACCCACAACTTCGTCAGCACAAATTATATACCTACCAGATTTTAAGTCAAAAATCATAACCATATCTATCAAACACAAAAAGATTCATCAAAATTGGTTCTGCAGTTTTTGCGTGATGCTAAAAAAAACAAACAAATACACAAACAGACAGACAACAATTAAAAAAAAAAGTTTATTTGGAGTCAGGGACACATAAAATAAAATAAAATAACTATCGTAATCATGTTCTTGTAAATATCTACAATGTTCAGGTAACACACAATTATTCTGTTACAGTTTTAATAATAAGTAGTTTAGTTAACACATAACCAAGTTGTAGTGTTGAGACTTGTATTGCTTTGCTCGCTTTGCTCGCTTTGCTCCTTTTGCTCGCTTTGCTCGTTTTGCTCGCTTTGCTCGCTCGTTATCTATTGCATTTCCCTATCTGCCTGTGCAATAGCTAAATGTTCTGGCTACAACCGAGAAATTGTAGTACTTAAACATTTTTGTAGATTTCTATTTGGTCCTGTAGTGAAAAATACTCAATTCGGTGGATTTAACTACTCCCTTAAAAATATAAAGCATTTTACCTAATTTTAGGACCTAATAATTACCCTGAGATACCTATACCTACCTGTACCTAGCTAAACAAATTGTACCTATTAAATAAAAGGATCCCTAACTGTAAAAATTATGTAAACTCGTCTAGCATACACTCTGTAATGGGGGTCAAGTACCGCATTAGACCGACGGGTCATGCTAGGCTTCGGGACTAAATTGGCTACCATTTCGAAATAATGATACCTGTTTAAAACAAACGACTGTTAGAAATTGAAATAAAGTGAAACTTTGACCTTTGTACCTGCTCTAAACGAAAAATAACATAACATGATATATTAGGTATAACAATTCACGCCAAAAACATAAATATAGCAACAAAAACAGAATAATACGAACGTGAAGGTACACAAATGGCAGTCTTATCACTAAAAGCGATTTTCTTATAAGAACATCCATACATACAATGGCAAAATACACAAAAATACCTATAAGATAGAATACATGAGGTATACGTTTACCAGGACTGGTAGCATGCACACCCGCGATAGCCGTGATACGGCTTTATCACGTCTTTTATCTCGTTCTTTTGCGCGCGAAAGAACGAGATAAAAGACGTGATAAAGCCGTATTGTAATATTAACAGTGTAACAAAATAGTAATATTAATTTTAAGGTGTCGACTTCAACACAACAAAGTCGCTAAATAGTAGATACCTTGCCAGAATTGGGCAACCGATACTGCACCGGTCGCTAGCGGTCATGAGCTCCTCCTGCGTGCAGGTGTTAGGGCACGCAGGGCACGATGTGAGATGGGCCATCGCTTGTGGAGCTCCGCACAAGCAAGTCACATTTTGCGCATCTAAGAATCCCCACCTGACCATGTCGTCCTTACTGCGACCGACCTCGGTTCGGAGTCGGTTTAAGGACTTCCAGGTCGCCAAGGCAAGTCATGTCCAGGCGGGAGACTCTCAGACGGCGGCACAAATGGAGTTGGGAGGGCCACTTTTTGTCTCCAAAGAGTACACCTCGCTTGCGCGAATTTTAAAATGTGGTTTAGTTAGAGCATCAAACTGAAAAAAAATTCTATGGAGACAGAGTTACTATGGAGAGAAATCTTATACTACATAAAATGTCCCATACATGTTCCACCAATTCTCGCCCTTGTCCGTACTGGCCTTTGCCCAGCAGTGGGATCCTAAATTCCTAACAGGCATAGCTTACTTACTTAAATATCAATTAATTAAATACACAGATAAACAACTATTAAATATCAAATCTCACTAATTAAAAATCAATAAACTTTCTCCCAAGTTTCGAAACAGTTTTGAAGGAGTCTTGAATTTCAATTAATTTACGTCAGAAGTCAGATACTCGCTAAGTTACTCGTACATGCTAGAATACTTAAGTTATGTTGAAGTCTTATCATCACTCAAGCAAGACTTACTTATTCTGATACTTATTTAAGTTTGGCATTCAAGATTCCAATGCGAATGAGATTTCTAGAGGAGCTGTTTGACGGTTCAAGTGATAAGATCATTACTATTACCTACCACAGATTATTACTTCGTAACATATACACCACTTCCATAGAAAACGATAAATTCTCACGCTTAGGTACTGCCAGTCGGTACGCTCAAAAATGTATCTAGTGAAGCTTGCCATAGCGTTGTTATTACTTTGATAAAGCAATACAATTCACTAAGCGCAAACATCGTCACAACCTTAAATTCGTCGTTCAAACATCGGCGAGCTGACAATTCGGTATTCACTATGGTAATGTCATGTGTCAAACTCATATAAAAACTCCGACGGCCTGAAGAAAGGTTACGTATCTGGAGCGAGAGGCAGAAATCAAGCAAGCGCATAGCTTACGATGCGATAAAGTGTTGGTGCTTATCTCTGTACCTACGGCCCAGTGACGGCGGAGGTCTGCTATCAATGACGTTCTACAGATAGACGCGTCATACGCTAACATCACTGCATATAAAATGGCGCGATACAGAGACGTGTAGCTCGTGCACTAGACGACGCATGACTATGTGAAAGCCGGGCAATTACCTTGCTTTTTTGTTGCCACTTTGGAGCGTGGGCAACGCATCTACATATAAAAATATCATAGGTCTGCTATACTATGTTTGTAAGTTTACGAATGTATCATGCAGTTGAGTGTATTCAAAATCACACAAATTAATCAGGGTTCAGGGGACATATTGCACGTTTGGATGCTGAGCAGAAGAAAACTGGAGTGGAGGCCCAGAGAAACCACGTGGGGCAGTACTGCAGTCGCCATCAGACAGATCGGGTAAAGATATTAGGTGTCACACGGTCCCAACTGGATGCAGAGGGCGAGAGACAGAACATGATGGGAAATATCGAGGAGGACGACTGATTGATCAAATGCTGTGATGGATGGATGAATGGACTCAGGATGCGCAACGGTTACAAAAATGTCCTACTTCTATTGGTCGATTGATTTCGTGCTTGACGCTTGACTGACGCGATCGGTCAATGTCGGCACAACAATCAATTTCACAATTTAAAGTAGTAAGAATAAGGTTGATATTTGGTTTTGAGAAGCATCGGGAAATGTTTGTTCCTGTATTCGCAAACGAAGAATGACAATACTCTACTACAGTATGATATGACCAGATTATGGCAAAGTCAAAGCAAAGCGCCAAATTAAATGACTAAATAGAAGCAAAAAGTCTTTTGATATCTCACTTTCAGTCATTCGTGTTCTAAATTCAAGCACAGAGTACCTACTATGATGACTACCGTAAATTCGTATTTTCAGTATAGATTAGTACGACAAATCATTTTTGCTGCGAAACCATAGAATGATAAAGGATACCAATCTTCCTTAAAAACATGGAAACACGAAAATTGGCCATAGCGGTCGGTAATGTTCGACCTTCTTTCGTACGTCTCCGTAGTCGATATTTCCTACATTTTTGTGTCCCTTTCTATCAGAACGTTGGTTTAGAAAGGGAGAAAGTAACGTCGAAAACTACGACGGGAATTTACGAAAGACGAACGATTATTACCGACCACCAAGGAGTATTTATTTATTTTATTTTCGGAAGAGTTACAGCATTACAATTTTGTTGAATATTCTTAGACGCCAATTAAAAATCTTCACATTTAGTATTATCATGTTTCACCTTGTTTCCCTCCAAGGTATAGACTAGGGATGCAACGATTACGAAGCGGTGCATCGTTTTGCATCTGTAATCGTAATAATCACGATTAATAACGATGCAATGCACCGTAGTAAGAATCGTACGATTATTAAATCGAATTGATAACGTCAATCGGATTGCACTTGTTGGCAAATACTAGACCTGAATACTAGATTCCAGAGCAGAAAAACAACTTTAAAAGAATCGGATCTCTAGCTGCCTTTTTAGCTCATTTCGAGCTAAATCTAATTTTTTTTGGTCAGATTTGACTCTCATTTTATTATTTTCTTTTTAATTCTACTGAGGTCTATAATTTAATTTTTGTTTGACGTATTACATACATTCTCGTTCTCGACATATCATCCACATTTTAAATGATTGATCTCCCACGTAAATCGGACGAGCTATCGCTTTATTAACGAGATTGTACAGAATCAAGTTCCAAGTTGTTTTTGCAAAGCAAATTGGCCTCTACGCATCCAAAAAGCTCAAAGTACTTAGTAGAAAAACTGAGGAAAAGTTACAAAATCTTGGAATTTTTTAAAGTTTTTTTGAATGATTTAACTTTCATTGGCATGCAAAGAAACACTATGACAACTCATTCTGAGGATAATCTCAGCTAAATTTGTTTAAATAATCGTAATGCATCGGTTATCGTAATAAATAACGATTAATATCGTAATCGTAATCGAAATGGCCGAATCGTTGCATCCCTAGTATAGACCTATGCCAGCTTCCTGGTCCGTCGTGCACTTGCACGAAGAAGAAAATTTAATACCTGCAGTACAGGGTGTAACAAAACACCCTAGTAATCATTAAGGGGGTGCTTCAGACCATCAATCTGAACAACTTTCACTATGGGGCCAACATCTAGAAAAAATAAAATAAATCTGAGTCGGTACTGCAGTTTTGTATGGGACAGCAGATTTTATTTTATTTTTTATCGATGTTGGCTCCATAGTGAAAGTTGTTCAGTTTGATGGTCTGAAGCAACCCCTTAAGTAGCCATTACTAGGGTGTTTTGTTACACCCTGTATAAACTACTAGTCACCCTAATCCGCTCTTCTCTTATGAACTGTCCAACAAATTAAAATAGACAAACTTCGACGAACGGCGGTAATTTTACATGACGCCGAGGCGACGCCGCCGCCCGTCGAATTCACTTTTATTCCAAGATACTGTTAGAAGTTTTCTATACCCATTTATGTTTAGGCAGTGATACATATTCAAGTGGAGAAGTCATAGTTAACGTTGCCATTCGTAACCTTTTACGTGGTTAAGAGATTTAATTTGCCTTTGAAATATCGACGAGAATTATGGATCATTGCCTAAATATACCAGGTGTAGAAAACTTGCAACGAGATCTTAATCTATTTACTTAGTGGTCATCTTTAATTCACTTTTTAACTCGATAAAAAATTATTTTCTAAAAATTTTCTT
Source organism: Agonopterix subpropinquella (assembly GCA_922987775.1). NCBI lineage: Eukaryota > Metazoa > Arthropoda > Insecta > Lepidoptera > Depressariidae > Agonopterix > Agonopterix subpropinquella. The sequence goes on along the minus strand of OV277694.1, from coordinate 35,634,821 downwards.
AGACATTATGAGTGATGAGGATGCTGTAATTTTGTTAAAAGTTATTCTAGATTTATGATGAGGATGACGCAAGAGATCGTCACGTCATCTTGCTGGTTTTTACTGAGTTTTGAGTTTAAGGGTGCCTGTCCATTGAAGCTGTGCGAGCTGTGCGAGCTGTGTAGCTGTGTTTTTTTAACCAAACAGGAGCTCGGATAATTTTCAAGTCGCACCGTTGTACATGCAAGGGAACATGAACACGAATCATTTATTTCAATCACCAATGATATGCTACATTTTTGAGGAGTTCCATGGTCTATCTCCGAAGCCCTTCACCAGATCTTCACGAAATTAAAATGGGACCACCTCTGAATTATAACCTACCAAACAAAAAAAATAATTATCAAAATCAATTCATAATTGGCGGAGTAATCGCGTAACAAACATCCTCCTCCTTTTTCGTCGGTTAAAAAGTCAAACACGAAGAACATCACGGAAAATGCTAGCAGTTTATAAAAAAAAATGTTTTACATTATCAGGGGGATTCTAACATGAAATTTTTACCAAATAAAAACTTTCAGGAATGTTGTTTTTTATTAAAACTAGTAGCGCCTGTGGGAGTACTAGACAACGAACGTGGAAAATTTTGCTATTATTTAGGTTCAAGAGTTTTGCAAAAATTAAAAAATGTTCGTCCTCGTAGGTAAATTAAAGTTTTAGCTGTAGGACAGAACTGCGACGTAAATTAAAATAATGTACAACATTTTGTTAAAATGAAATGCTAATTAGATCTGTTGTTTTGAGTTGTTATGGTTAGGTTAAATAATAATAACCGCGTAAGTAGGTATCTCTTAAAAACGGTATTTACCTGGTATTTACCAATTAAATTCAAATATCTGTCAAGTAACAGTGGCTCAAAGATTTCCTTACCAATCTTAAATTATTACTAGAATTTAAACTATATGGAAATCTGACAAACCACATACACAGAGATTAGGTTCTAGATTGTGTTTTAAAAATTTACTGAATTGTTAAATATTGAAAATAGGATCAAACTTTTTTTTGCACGCAGCATGCACGGGTGCCCTCGCAGTAATTAAACATTCTCTTATAATCCTTCAAACAAAGTAAGCAAGTAACTACATACCTAGTAATCACTAAAAATAATTATATTAGTATTCAAGCTATCTTAAAAAACCTAAAAAAAATTGTTTTTGTATAAATGGGCTCAGCGTCGAGCACCTGCAGCATGCGGGCGTGCACCTGCCTAGAGTTCTGGCCATGTTATTTACCCTCTGTGTACGCCATTCATATTTGCCACCGGAACTCATGAAGACTGTTGTTGTACCGCTGATAAAGAATAATACTGGAGATGCAGCGGATAAGAGTAACTATAGACCAATTTCTCTTGCCACAATAATTGCTAAAGTGTTTGACGGGCTGCTCAATACACTACTTAATAGTGGCATTCAATTGCAAGACACACAGTTCGGTTTCCGTGGAGGGCTTTCCACCGATAGTGCCATACTGTCACTTAAGCACACGGTAAATTATTATGTCGAGAGAAAAACACCTGTTTACGCAGTTTTCTTAGATTTGTCAAAAGCGTTCGACTTGGTGTCTTATAATAAGTTGTGGCCAAAGCTTCGTGAGGTGGGTGTCCCTACTGATATTGTAGACATTTTCTCTTATTGGTATGCGAACCAAACAAATGTGGTCAGGTGGGGTAACACTCTCTCTGACGAGTATACATTGGAGTGTGGAGTTAGGCAAGGGGGACTGACCTCACCTACTCTTTTTAATTTATGTATCGAACCAGTTGATCGAGGGGCTCAGCAGCATGCATGTGGGATGCCATGTGGATGATGTATGTGTGAATAACCTGAGCTATGCCGATGACATGGTGCTGTTGAGCCCTTCGATTGCTGGGCTTAGGCAACTGCTGAGTGTATGCGAAACATATGCTGCAGAGCATGGGTTAAGGTACAACGTTAAGAAGTCTGAGTTCATGATTTTTTTGGGTAAAAATAAATGCCCCAGTACTATACCACCAGTAACCTTAAACGGTGTACCCTTGACCCGTGTGAAGCAATTTAAATATCTTGGGCATATTGTAACAGAAGATCTGAAGGATGATCTGGATGTAAATAGGGAGCGCAGGGCATTGTCGGTGAGGGGTAATATGCTGGTTCAAAGGTTTGCTGGTTGTACAGCAACAGTCAAACTAACGCTTTTCAAAGCATACTGTCAATCTTTCTACTCAAGCGCCCTTTGGACTGATTTTACCCAAAAAGCCTACAGTGCCTTGCGTATTCAATACAATAACAACTTCAGGGCTCTGTTCGGGCTCCCTCGCTACTGTAGTGCCTCCGGAATGTTTGCTGATGCAAGTACAGATGACTTTTACGCAATTATGCGAAAGAAACTTGCATCAGCGGTACACCGTGTTCGTGCGAGCTCGAACAGAGTGCTGAAAATGATTGCTGACAGAATGGACTCCCCTCTGCTTGGTAGATTTACTGAATTACATGTGTTCGGCATGCGGTAGATCTGCCAGGTAGGGAAGTAAGTAGCCACCTCTGCTTGATGTTTTATTTATTTATTGATGTTATAATCTACTAACATAGTTTATAAGTTCTCCAGTACCTACTAACATTTTTTGTATGGACTATGTTGTCTGAAATAAAAGATTTTTATTTTTATTATTATTTTATTTATAAATGTTGGACCCATAATGAAATAATGATCAAATTAATAGTCTCAATAACAGGTTAAAGTAAAGGCATAACCTTAGGAACACGGTGTATATTGAATAAAGGCAGAGGCTTAAAAACATTGAATTTTGAACTATTATTGTGTCCGAAATGAAAGTTTAGTGTATTTTTATATTAATAACAAAAAATCAATATCACAATAGCATTTTCAGAAAAACCTCCAAATTATGGACTCTGAATAAACCTGTTATATGCCAACGGCCACTGTCAATCGTGTCACTCAATCAGACCTAGGGCTGCCAGCTGACAAAAAGTAAATTAAACTGTCGATCATTTCCTGAAAAATCCCTGAAACCAGTTACGCAACGAATGTGCGGCTTTTGGACCGCAATGTTGTTATCAGTTGGAAGCTTTGTGGTTACGTTTTGGATTTTAAAGGAAGGAAAATATTCGAGGAAGATATGGGTATTCTCTTTTGGGAATTTATTTCGTTTTTACTTCGATGCGATGAACTGTTGCTTTTAGGGGTTTAAATACAGAAATCATTACAAATTCAAGTTAATTAGGTACACAATTAGTAAGCCAAGACGTCGTGAAAACGTGTCATATACAGAGTGGAAACGTAAACGCGTTACATACTCAAGGGGGTGCTTCAGTCACACCACCAAACTGATCAACTTTCACTTAAGAGAAGTTTATTACGAAAGCTCCCGAGCACGCTGCATACAAACGAAGTCCCGTCTTATTTTCTTTATTACCAATTAGCGACCTGCCCCGGCTTCGCACGGGTGCAATGCTGATATAAACCTTCCTCTTGAATCACTCTATCAATTTAAAAAAATCGCATCCAAATCCGTTGCGTAGTTTTAAAGATCTAAGTACACATAGGGACAGACCTTTGGGACAGACAGACAGCGGGAAGCGACTTTCTATGGTGTCTCGTTCAGTGTCCACAAATGTGTTAAAGTCAATGCAATTTTTATACACGATCTAGAAACCAATTTCTGTGCTTTGCATAATTTGCACTATAGTTTCAATGCTAGGATTAATTTAAGATTTATATGGAAAACTTTGACCCACGATAATACTTTAGAACTAAAATATTTAAAAGGAAATCTGACACATGTCAAGCACAGATACAGTACGAAATAATTAATTAAAAAGAAAAGAAAAAAGAGAAAAAGAGAGAAAAAGAGAAAAAAAAAGAGAAAGAAGGTTCGTATTGTAATTATCCTCTTAAAGCCGAATTTTATCTGACTTGATATATCTAACCTTAATATCCACAAATAGCCCATTGACCATCACAATCCATAGTAATTGAATGTTATCTACCATCATACATAACCCGGTCATATGTTACAGCTAACCAGACTATGATTTATCACATAGGTACCTATTATGTTTGCATAATGCGTAATAAATTATTCCTAGATAGTACTAGTACGCTAGTGGATTGTACACACTTGGAAATGAATTATTGTTTAAACGTACTTTTTAGGGTTCCGTACCTCAAAAAGAAAAAAACTGGACCCTTTATAGGATTACTTTGTTGTTCCTTTTCCTCAGGAATGGGTAAAGGTTTCAAGTTGAAATTATAATATACGGGGTGTAAGAGACAGCACTTCGCAGACTGAAACGGTGAACTCAGACCATCAAACTGATCAACTTTTACTATGGAGCCTACCCCAGGAAACGCGAAAAAATCGGATGTTTTATATAAACTTGCTGTACCTACCCAACTCAAATGTTGACAGCAGATTTTTTCGCGTTTCCTGAGGTATATTCATAGTGAATGTTATTCAGTTTGATGGTCTGAGTTCACCATTTCAGTCTCCGGGGGGCTGTCCCTTACACACTGTATATACAGGGTGAAATTGATATCATTGGCATCCTTTTAAACTAAGAGTCTAACCATCAAACTGAACAACTTTTACTATGGGAGCAAACAGATCGGAGCAAAAAAAAAAATCTGCCGTTGCATACATTTGAGTCGAGTTGCCATTGCAGTTTAGTATGGGATAGTTTAAAAGGATGCCAATGATATCAATTTCACCTTGTAGATATATTATTTCATCAAAATAATACACGGAAATCAGTGATTGACAATTTTTTTTTTAATCAAAATTCTTTTTTGAGGTAGCATGTAACACTATGGAGTCCGTATATACGTATGGAGGTCCGTGCAAAAGCGGAACAGCAAAAGGGAGATCTATGATCTTTAGAAGCTGTAAAAAAAGTGCAAGCTTCTAAGTTAACGCAATCAAAAGATACGGCCATTTATGTCAGATATTTTGATACTCGCAAACAAATCCAATGCTATAGGGTACTTCCCGTTGAGCTAGAATAATTAAATTTGGCATGAAGCAAGGTCCCACAGCTAGCAGTTGTAAAGGAATAAATCTGAAAATCGTAAATTTGTCGTTACCTATTATCATATACGTAGGTACTTAAAAATATATTTTTTCCAAAACATTTTTGGGACAAAAAGGACAAACTTATTGTACTTCAAAATAAAGTTGATACAGAACCCTCAGAGCGCGAGTCCGACTCGCACTAGGCCAAATATTATTTTATACATGACACTATCAGGTGATTTGGTATCAAACTGATCTCAATTATTCTCGATGTTACTGGGAATCCCGTAATAATATAGCTATGGTAATGAATCTATGAATAAAAAAAAGTGTAATGAATAAAAAAAGATTAAATAAACATTTAAAACTTTCAACGGCTCTGTGTAAAGATTTAGCGAGAAAAAAAGTGAAAATCTTTTGTCCGGAGAAGTTAAATTAATTTCCCTAGACAAGTTCAAAAGCCCCTTTATGCACTTTCTTTGGTATAGTTTTAACTTTTTTTCTTTTTGACGGACCTTTGTCTTTTGTCCGACGTATCACAGCGCCTCTAACGGTGAAAATGCGTACTAAATATGGTTGAAAGAAAAAGAACACTGATTGTTAACTGCCTCACAGAGTGAAATTTGAGTGGGGTTGGTTTTTACCGACTTACTTCTTTATTACTATAGATATAAATGTAAACAACCCTGTTTACCGGACAGCCCTCGAACTGAAATGGTGAACTCAAACCATCAAACTGAACAACTTTAACTATGGAGCCTACCTCAGGAAACGCGAAGAAAAATCAGCTGTCCCATACAAAACTGCCGTACCTACCCGACTCAAATGACAGCTGATTTTTATTCGCGTTTCCTGACGTAGGCTCCATAGTGAAAGTTGTTTAGTTTGATGGTCTGAGTTCACCGTTCGAGGAGAGAAAAAGGAGGAGAAAATCCATCATCATCATCAACCTACTACAGAACATAAATGCCTGTCCCAAGGCACGTCACAAAACTTTATCCTCGAACTTCCACATCCAGTCCTTCCCCGCCAACTTTTTCAGGTCGTCGGTACAGCGAAGGGCGTCCCATACTACGCCTGCCAGTTCCTGGTCTTAATTATCGAACTTCTTAAGGGAGTCGGGTATTGGGGTTCAGTTTCAATAATTAATGATTAGCCAATCGCCACTTCAGCTTGCAAATCTTTAGAACGTATCAACTATTTCAGTTCTTGGATGTATGTATCACTCATGACGTGAATCCTGAAAAACTGAAAGAAATCTTTTAAAAGACTCTCAAAGTTCACAGCTTAATAATAAATAAAACTTCCGTTACAAAAATCGATCCTCAATCCAATTTATCTGCGCTTTGATACAATAAAAAACCAGCGATAAAACCGTGACACCGATTAGATTATGAAGATGCCAAAATAAAAAGGAATGTCAAAGGGGGATTCTTCGAAGCCCCCTTTTGCGAATAAATGAGGCAGAATTTTTGCGTCTGACAAGAAAAGTAGAATTTAGGATAATTTTCTGAAGGTATTTTGCGAGCTTTGCTTCATACCCTATCGGGTAACGATATGATCTTTTGTAGTAAAACTTTGAAGGGAAATGTTATTAAATGTTCACAATTCCTTGTTTGAGGTAGCGTTATTAAACAGTTGGTCCCAGATAGTTAAATGTCAGATGACAGTAGTGTAGGTAATAACTATTTTGCTAACAAGCCTTTGCCCGTGACTTCATCTGGGTGGAATACCCCTTCAAGATTAGATTTTCGAAAAATCCTTATTTAGTGCAACCCTACAGCCTCCGTAGAATATTTATTCCAAATATCATGTTTCTATCTTTAGAGGTTTAGCAGTCAGTCATTCAATCAGTCACAGAACTGTCGAAAATTTTATTCACCTTTTAGGCTGCCTGTCCACTGATGCGAGCTGGCTGGGCGAGCTGTGTAGCTGTGTAAATATTAACCAATCAGGAACTCGGCCGAGATCGGCCCAATCCGGTCTCAGTCCGGTATCAGTCTCCAAAACCGGGAGACCTTAGGCTTCTTCCCCTCAATGGTATTGCCTTCTTCATTGACCATGTATTTGAAGGGTGAAGTAAGCAAAAAGTATTGGGGCTATCACAAAAGATCCCACTGGGTCGAAGTTTGGCTGGCTTGCCAGCCCCCACAACAAAATAAGATAAGATAAGAGATCGGCCGGACTCCTGATTGTTCCCAGCCAGATTGGGCCCAGCCAGCTCGCATCAGTGGACAGGCAGCCTTAGGGTTGACCACCCACCACCAACTTAATTTTCCATTTTCTCACCTCCGAATAAAATTTTAATGGTCTCAAGAAAATATCCTTTTTTAGAAATGTTCTAGAAGCTCAAATAAAGAGCTCCATTCACCATTCCAAACGACTACGTCTCCCGAGTGGTCTTAAAGAGAGCACTTAGAAAATAATTACCTACCAATTATATTACTCTCAAATGAATGTTATAGCTTCTTGAAATTCTTTCTTACGTCCAGGAATCTTGTCGTAATTGCTTTTAACGAGCTTTGAAGATTTAATAAAATTAAAGAGAAACGTTATACGAAGTTGACGCGTTACGGAAGAATGAGAATTAGTAATGCCGAAATAGATTTTGTTATTTACAAGAGCATCGGTGACGCCTGGCGAAGAGGTATGTACAATAAATCATCACGAGTTTGAATCCACACCAATTGGTTTTTAGGGTTCCATACCCAAAGGGTAAAAACGGGAACCTATTACTAAACCTACGTTGTCCGTCCGTCCGTCCGTCCGTCCGTCTGTCCTACCTATTTAGGGCTGTAACTTTTGAACCGTAATAGCTAGATAGTTGAAATTTTCTCATATTATGCGTTATTACGGCGGATCTGATAGCAAATAATAAAAATTTCAAAAAGTTAAAAATTTAGGGGGGTTTTCAACAAGAAACTAGTTTTTATCAACGTTTTTTCTTTACGCTCTACCGTAAAATCGGTAAAACATACAAGCGTCAAACTTAGTGTGATTATAGAGTAAACTCTACAAAATAACAACAAATACTAAAAAACCGGCCAAGTGTGAGTCGGTCTGGCGCTAAAGGACCCGAACAAAAAAGTTTTTTTTTCTATGTTAATAATGTTGTGTTCTGTGGTGGTGTGGTACGGAACCCTCGGTGCGCGAGCAGCCCGACTCGCACTTGACCGGTTTCATTCTAACTTATGTACGTAAACCGACTGCTCTCAAACGGTGAAGGAAAACATCGTGAGGAAACCTGCATACGCTGAAGAAGAAAGAAGTCTACTAATGCACATAGGGCACGTGTGGTGGACGAACGCCTATACCCCTTTAGCGGACTAACGGAGCCTCTTCAAGGGTAGGCCTGAGCCCTGCAGTGGGACGTATATAGGCTGATGATGATGATTGGTTTGGATCCTGCGAATATACGACTCTGTAAATCTCGCGATTACCTATGATTTCTCGAACGGTAACAACTTTTTGAGCGGATGAAATGAATGAAAAGAAGATTTGCAGATTTGGACCTAGCCATTTTTTACGAAAACTAAAAGCTCTTCAGGACGGCGGTCATAATTATTATATACAGAAAAAATTAAGGAATTTTAAAAAATACTTCCACATCTCCAGAAGTCCGGATTAAAAAGTAGAAATTACTAGTAAAATAGACAAATCATACAAAAGGCAGTAGCAGAACACAACCATGACAGCTATTTTCATCGAATATTATCACTGAGATATTTTTTGGTCGTTACCGAATGTGGTTGAATTGATAGTTCGTGATTTCGTTTTCTTCCATTATCATAATATTATACGGTTATCGTGAATTTTCATTAAAATAAACACAATGAATCCGTAGGAGATTGAATGGACTATCTAATAAGAAAGATTATGACTTTCACACAATTGCTAAAAAAGGTATCATAAGGAGAAATACCTTTCCCCCAACTTCTATAGGTTACAACCAATTTACTTTTTTGTTAGTTTTGTTTCACTCTACACGTATTACTAAGTTTCATTCATGTACGGGACCTCTAAGTCTTGGTCGCAAATTACATTGCCGTCCGCCAAACTTCTTTTAAACGACTTTAAAAAAAATAAAAAAATAAACTTTAAATAAACTTTGTAATATTTTTAGGCGAGCTTATTCGGTACAGCGAGCGGCTGCATAGAAATTGTCGGTAAATATTCATTTTTCGACTGCAGGACGCCACAGGTGCTTCGAAACGTGGAATTGCAAGGTTTTTGTAACAAATGTCCTTAACTTGCTTTTGGTTTATTGAAGTAGGGTACTAGAAGTGAATTATTGGTTGGAGTTGATTAATAATTTAAGAGAGTTCTTCTTATCGTGTGGGCAGAGCCCTGGTGTTAGAGTTTTTTCACACCGCCTTACGACGTGGTTTTTATGTAACGAATACTACCACCAGAGGTGTTAGCCGGGACCAACGGCTTAACGTGCCATCCGAAGCACGGAATTATCTTTCTTTACAGAAAATCAGGTGATTCAGCCTGCAATGTCCTAACCAATTGGGGAAAAACGAAAAAAGTTACATATCACTAGGTGTCGTGGGAATTGAACCCACGACCTCCGTGTCAGGAGCCCAATGCTATTAACCATTAGACCACTGAGGCAGTTTAAACCACCACAATAAACATACAATAATCATTGAAAGCTTAAGGTCAAACGGGTCCACGTAGACTAGTAGTCTGATATCTAAACACAGAAATAAATTATAAATAGTGGTCTCCACAATTTACATGGTTTCGGGCAACGTTTCTTGCGAAGTAGGTAGTGTATAAGTCGTTTTTCGTTGAAAGTTAGAGTGAGAATTTGTGTCACTGGAGATTTGATGTCGTCACAAAAATTGAGAAAGGTAGGTATGCTTCGTTGGTTTGGTTGGTCTGGAGAGAATGAATAACAGTAGATATACGAAACCTTTACGAAACAGATAAACTGTTATTGTGCGAATTTGAATGGAATACTGTCGGTAGAGTTGTGACCTCTACGCTCTGTTTTTGACTTTGACCGCATATATCTCGAGACACAAGCATTATAACGACTTAATTTGTATGGGTATTTTATTCCACGTTACAAGAGCTATCTATCGACATTATTCTCACTCAATTGAGTAGAAAAGTTTTTTTTCCAACCCCCTTTTCGATGGCGGAAACAGCATAAGAAATACGTAATCTAGTCTCTGTCTACACTACTTGGAAAGAGGCGTGGCGTTATACAGGGTGTTAGGGTAAACAGTTGCATTACTTTAAGGGGTGATTGTACCCATAATGAACAACTTTCCCAAAGAAACGTATAGGAAATTCGCAAAAAAAAAACGACTTTCCATACTAAATGCAACCACCCAATCGAACGTTTGTTTGAAAAGTCGTTTGTTTTTTTGCAAATTTGCTATAGGTTTTTTATGGAAAGTTGTTCAGTATCATGGGTCGAATCACCCATTAAAGTAATATAACTGTTTACTCTAACACCCTGTAGATAGAAAGGAAATTCAGGTTGACGTAAGGGATCGCTATATTTGGAGCCTAAACCGCGGAAGCCCCAAGCGACCATGGCCCAATATTTGACCTAAACCCAACCTTATTTGCTTGTGTGCTGGCACAGGCCTCAAATTTGTCTCTTTACTAAAGTTTGTTAGGTTGTAGGGCTGCCAACTTTTTTTCTGGTTTATAAGGGACTATGATAAAGAAGCAAAAACAAAAAAATATGTTTTTTACAGAATAAGAGCCCTGTTTATATTTTTTCCTCGGGACCTTAGACAATTTATATAGGGACTAGTTACGCGTATCATTCTACGAAGAAACATTTCTGCCACTTTTTGCGGGGGGCGAGGTAACATGAAATCCGCAACCTTGGATTTTATTCCCCATAACTTTAGATTCTAATTTTGAATGTTAAAAATCATGAAAAGTAGTCTCTTGTGAACCCCAAAAGTTCTAAGTTCAAAATTATTGTTTCGCTATTATAGTTTGTCTCGTTTAGTGATAAGGTATAAAATTGGGTGTAAATGCACAAGATCAATTGTTCTTATACCGTGGCAGAGGGGAAATGCTACCGCAAGGCGAGTCCCTATATAAATTGTCTAAGCCCACAACCTCCCCAGCGTATTACTTACTTAATTATTTTATTTGTCTCGGGAAAACTAGACTAAGGCTGGCTTGCACCAAAAAGTATTTAAGCTTAAACATGTTTAAATATTATGATGCTGTCACTGTCATTAGTATGAGCAGTGTGGGAGACAGAGCGGTCACTAAATACGGAACGTCCCGGGAAATACGAGACGGTTGGCAACCCTATTAGGTTGGTCTAGCTTGTAGGATTGTAGGCTTGGTGTTTGTTGTTTAGTCGAGATTTTGAATGAACTTGGTTTAGCTATGATTAAAGTTATCCTTATTGGTTGATTGTTATTGCCTTATAGCAATATCAAGTATCAAAATACCTATGTATTGAGTTTTGGGAATGTTTTGGCATTTTAATTATAATAGGTACAATCGGCCCACATCAACCCACTGCTGGGCAAAGGCCTCTCTTTTATTGCGCCACTCCTCACGGTCCAGTGCAAATCTGATACAATGTGAACCCGTCACCCTCACAATGTCATCAGACCAACGTGCTGGTCTGCCTACTGACCTCCGTACCTCTATTGGCCACCACTCTGATATTGCTTTGGTCCACCGGCAGTCTTCCCGTCCAGCCAAGGGTCTTGCTCTTGCCTATCTCCATTTCAACTCTGTGATCCACTTACCCCCCCACAAACACATGCCACAATACCTCAAGACGAGAGTGTACAACCAGTGTATCCTCCCGGTACTGACTTACGGCATGGAGACTACTACACTGACGGAAAAGTCCGCCGAAAAACTCCGAGTCGCGCAACGAGCAATGGAGAGAGCAATGCTCGGCATCACGTTGCTAGACCGTAAGCGCAATGAGTGGATTCGGCGAAATACAAAGGTCGTGGATGTGGTAGCCACTATAGAATGCCGGAAGTGGAGATGGGCAGGCCACGTTGCTCGTATGGCTTCTGAGCGTTGGACCAGAAGAACACTGGAGTGGAGGCCCAGAGAAACCACGCGAGGTAGAGGCCGCCCACCAGAAAGATGGGTCAATGACATTAGGAAGCACGCGGGTCCGAACTGGATGCAGAGGGCAAGGGACAGAACGTCATGGAGAAATATGGAGGAGGCCTATGTCCGAAGACGGACTGAACAAGGGCTGTGATGGATGGATGGATGGATCCACTTACCCACGTCTCCGACCGTGGTTCTTCGTTGAATTTTTCGACATTAGGTAATCGGTCCACTAGTGATAAGCTTGCTTAGCATAGTACCTATAATATCTACTAAATAATAAAAACCGGTCAAGTGCGAGTCGGACTACTCGAGGGTTCCGTACCACACCACCACAGAACACAACATTATTAACTAAGAAAAAAAAAATTGTTTTTGTCCGGGACCTTTAGCGCGAGACCGACTCACACTTGGCCGGTTTTTTGTATTTGTTGTTATTCTGTAGAGTTTGCTCTATAATCACACTAAGTTTGACGCTTGTATGTATTACCGTTTTTACGATAGAGCGTGAAAAAACCCGTTGATAAAAACTAGTTTCTTGTTGAGAACCCCCTTACCAAATTTTTAATTTTTGACATTTTTATTATTTGTTAAAAAATCCGCCGTAATAACGCATAATCTGAGAAAATTTCAACTATCTAGCTATTACGGTTCAAAAGTTACAGCCCTAAATAGGTAGGACAGAGGGACGGACGGACAGACGAACAGACGGACAGACGGACAGACGGACAGACGGACAGACGGACAGACGGACAGACGGACAGACGGACAGACGGACAGACGGACAGACGGACAGACGGACAGACGGACAGACGGACAGACGGACAGACGGACAGACGGACAGACGGACAGACGGACAGACGGACAGACGGACAGACGGACAGACGGACAGACGGACAGACGGACGGACGGACGGACGGACGGAAGGACGGACGGACAACGTAGGCTTAATAATAGGGTCCCGTTTTCACCCTTTGGGTACGGAACCCTAAAAAGTAAATATATTCGCTACACCGTCACATAAATCATTGTACCAATATAAGTACATCCATTACACCCGCTACAAGTTACGGTAAAATCTGAATACAACACTCCCATTTTCGGTATCAAAAGAGGGATTCATATGCTATCCCCGGCAATAACACAAGTGCATACAAAAATGCACCCTCACGCAACATTAGCCGTTTCCCATTTAGAGTATTATCATCCCCACACATCCTTCGGGCGCCATTAAAGTTGAAATTTGAATGTACGGGTCGATATTTCTACCGTGCACGCAAAAGCTAGAAAATATTATAGACCGCTCTTTCGATTCGACCGAACTTTGATTTATCAAAGAGTATCAATACAAGAAATAATTTTACTATTAGTCCTTATTCCGAAATAAGTTCATTTGTTTTCTACTCTCCCACACTAAACCCAGACTAAAGTTTTTCTCGAATGAATATAATGAACGAATCTATAATCCACCTTAAGAAAGAGGTCGCTGTATTGATACTTATTGTAATCTGAGGTTATACATTTTTAATTTGTTAGGTTTATACGTCACTTGTGGTTTTAAAATCAAATCCACACAAGTGAAATTGACATTTCATTAGTCACAGTAAAAGCTTTACGCCAGCTTTACGCCGTCAAAATTGGCCGTGTAAAATTAACTTTCGCATCTGTTTCGCATCAATCAACTTATTCATTGATTAGTGGTTGGTAAAACGCAAAATCATACTCTCTCACTTTCTCTCAGTCACTTTGTCATTATGTTAATTATTATAGAGTATTGAAAGAGATAGCGCAGTGATTTAGGGCTTGTCCGCACAGTGATTTTTATTCGCGCGATTTAAATTCGCGTTAAATTTTCCAGAGCCAGAAAGTAGCCGCTATCCGGATTTTTTCCGTATACTTTCTACTTTCTATTGTGTCCATAATAGGTTAAAGAATTGCGAAAAAAAATCCTTCGACTAAACATTGCTTTGCAAATAAGTCAACTGAGAGAGGTTCGGCTATTCGTGACTTACAGTGTGATCTACAGGGTGAAATTGATATCATTAGCATCCGTTTAAACTAAGAGTCTACCCATCAAACTAAACAACTTTTACTACGGGAGAAAACCAATCGGAGAAAAAAAAAATCAGATGTTGCATACATTAGAGTCGAGTAGGCATTGCAGTTTAGTATGGAACAGCTGATTATTTTTTTGCTCTGATCGGTTTGCTCCCATAGTAAAAGTTGCTCAGTTTGATGGGTAGAATCTTAGTTTAAAAGGATGCTAATGATATCAATTTCACCCTGTATATAAATAGCACAATGGGTGAGGAAGGTCGAGGGCCCACTAAAAAGTTTTTTCCAAGAGGGGGTCCTCAAACAGTTGATCGATCGAATCGATTTCGATTTCTATCTTTACGAACGTTGCTTCTACATATCGACAAAAAAAAAAACCTAAAGCGCAATAAGACTCCGTATGTTCCGCACAGGGGAAGGAAATCGTTTATAAATAAACACATTAGTGTGAAAGCCGGATTCGAGGGCGCCCACCGTAGTTATGTGAATCATCGGCTTGTTATTAAGGATTATTGCTGTTGTGTTACTACTGCTACTTGTATCAAAGGTATTAGGCCTTCTTAGTGATGAAGAGGATACTAGTTCATAAATACTGGATGAATTTATTTTTTTACCGTTCCGAATCTTTCAGGGTTGGTTTAGACCATCAAACTGAACAACTAGTACTTTAGAAGCAAAACCGAATTCGCAAAAAAAATTGCTGTCTCACACATTGAGTCGAGTAGGCATTGCATTCTAGTATGGAACAGCATATTTTTTTTGAAGCTGGTGTTTGCATTCATAGTAAAAGTTGTTCAGTTTTTTAATCCTTATAAAAGACAGAATCGATCGGCATTAAAAAAAGTGTTTTTACGTATTGTTCATTGCTGACAATTTTTTTTTTAAATCTGTGATTGCAGAACTAAATGTCTCAAAAAGTCAAGGAGTACTTCTGGAAACGTTTTTCTGTAGCTATAACGGTTAACAAGCACGTATCCAGACTTTGGTTTCCGGGGGATATTCAATTTCGGGGGGGGGATATTCACTGAAAAACTATGAAAAAGAAAGCGCTGTAATCACTTTTCTATACAAACATTCCGATTTCGGGAGGGGGGGGGGGGATAAATCCCGGTAATACGGTTAAGGTTACCCTACTGCCCTGTCCAAACAATAGGTACCACCTTTATATCTCGGCCCCGATATTACTTAGCTATATTATGATTATGAGTAAGTTAGTTTCCTTTAATATCTTCATCTTAATTTCACAACTTTCATCAGTGACCGCGAAAACAAAAAAGACGTCAACTTTTTCCATACCCTTTGTAGATTTTGACATATAAGTCCACCAATCAATTTTGGGCACGCGTGGTAGACTAACGTTCTCGTAACGCATGTTGCCCGAGGGTTCTTGTGTACATAAACAAACGAATATTCCATTTTCACAAAGTATTTTTTGGGAGACAGGTAAAGATGAAACGTGTCAGATATATTGAAAACAAACATATTGGGAAAATTTTATTAAGGCGTGCACATGTGCGAAATGTTTAGCTGTTGACAGCTTGACAAAATACATATTTTCTCGAATTGCTTTATATGGAAATGGAAAGGTATTGTAATATAATCGATGACATTGTCAGAGCACACGTGTTCAAAATTGAAGTAATCATTTTTGGGTTCAGTAATCAAACAAAAACCCGTTACAGTTTTGTTCAATTGTGTCTTGTCTCGTCTCTGTCATAATTTCAATCACTCTTTTATTTTGCAAAAAATTTGGCGTGACGACAGATAACAATAACCCGAAATCAGAAAAGTAATAAGTGTGATGAAAAAACTAAAAAACCTCGTCTGAAGAAACGGTGTTAGTGAAATTTACTTTTATTTAAATGGATAGCATCATGGGCCGTATTTCATGTAAATGTTTCAAACAGCGTCTGTTTGGATAAGACACGATGTTCGTGGCTGTATAAGCCAATACAGGAGCAACAATGCCTGCCACATTTGCGGCACTTGCGCTGTGTGTCGGTTGGTGCAGGAGCCTGTTGGTCCCTGTGTCTTTTGGCTCGCTTTACGGCCAGTGATTCGAACCAGACTTCAACGTGGGCTGTTCTACCGTCAGCTAGTACCTTCCTCCGCTCATCCCTATCACTTGCAAGGCATTCCCACTTCGAAAGGTCCATTTTAAAGGACACCATTTATCTCGCTTCGCACAGTCCTTAAAATGTAACATAGATCTTCCGACATTTCGTTTAGCGAAGGCTACTTGGCTCAGCATGACTCTCATGGGCAAACGATTTGCGTTTATATGCACATGTCCCAGCCAACGCACTTAAATGGACAAATGCAAAAATCGTTAAATATCATTATAAAATGGCTACGGAACCATAACATGTAAGTACCTACAAATCCGACACGATGTTGGCCGAGGGTTCGAGATTTATGAATACCTTAAGTTTATAGGCAGATTCGAAAAGGTTATTTGAAATGTTTTGATGCCAGGCAATGTAATAGGGGGTTAAATTATATTTTTTCAGAGTTCCGTACCCAAAGGGTGCCAACGGGACTATTCATAAGCGGACAGCGTTGTCCGTCCATCCGTAAGTAACTACTAGTCATTAAGTTTTTACAGAATATATTTTATTATATTGCTAAGAAAAATAAAAAAAAATAACGAGGTTTGTGGTTAAAAATTATAAAGCTTTAATTAAATACATTAATTTATTATCCCATAAAAATTGTTAACAACGTAATTTCCACTAAAATTTAACATTACGTAACTTCCTTTCAACAGAACTAATAAAAACTTATCACGGCTATTAAGAATCCATAAAAAATTTACTAATATGAAATTCAATAATAGACAAAAATTAATTAAAATTTCATCAGTTTTGATCAAAATTTCGATAAAAATTTACCTTCCTGTTCACCTATACGAAATTTTTCATAGAACTATGGCACGGTTTACACTTTTTCTGACAATATTACTAACCGTTTTTCTAAATTTCGTTTTCGGCAGAGATTTTTATGTAGGAATGTTCAGAAAGAACGATTTGTTGGTGGCACAGGACACTTTGTATAAAGAAAGGGTGCCTTACAGAGCTCAATATGCTAAGTATGGAAGATCCTTCAAATGTCCGGTAAGATAACTACACAAACTCAAAACCACATGCACACACTGAAATTAAGCGATACGACCGGCTGCATATTTTGCAAGGAGGAGATGGAAACTCCTCTGCACCTTCTATGTGACTGTTGCCCCCTGATGTACAAACGCAGTACCACGATGACTAGGTATAAGATACAAACAATCCCGATCAAAAACCTACTACAACTTCTAGCCGCAGGTGCAGTAGAGATAAGTAGGGAACTGTAAAAAGGGCGTTCACAAAGCACCAGGTTCCTTGTGCCCGAACACCTGCATGAGAAATGACTTCAATACAGTCACTCCGGACGCGGTCAGGCCCGCTGAATACCTGGCCGGAAAAATTGACCGCACCGGATGAAATCGGGGTCGGGCTCCAGACCATCAAACACACTACACCACACCACATCCACTATAGAGAAATCGCGAAAAAAAATTAGCTCTTCCTCCATAGGAAATGTCAATAGCTTCTCTACAAAAATATAAATATGAAACAACTGTTTTTTTTCGCGTTTTCAAAGTTGGTCCCAAAGTAAAAGTTGTGCAGTTTCTCCTCATACACTTCACTTGCAGTAAGTAGGTAGGCTAGGTACCTATCCAAACTCTGTCAAGTGCGAAAGTTAGTGAAACGTGTAATTTTGTCGGTTTCCTCACGATGTTTACCTTCAAAAACAAGCTGCCTAGTAAATCATGTGTAAATTCCTAAAATCTCATTGGCAGGAGTCTATTTATATCCAGAATCAA
The DNA here is from genome assembly GCA_922987775.1 of Agonopterix subpropinquella. Classification (NCBI taxonomy): domain Eukaryota; kingdom Metazoa; phylum Arthropoda; class Insecta; order Lepidoptera; family Depressariidae; genus Agonopterix; species Agonopterix subpropinquella. The sequence goes on along the minus strand of OV277694.1, from coordinate 35,616,786 downwards.
ACCTCCTTATCCCTTTACGGAAGGCGAGGCTACAAGGCTCCTTAAAGATTCTTCTCAAACGTAAAACACCTCAAATCTAAAATTTTCAGATAACATACTTCAGAGTAACAGACCGCCTAGGAGTAGACAAAGGGCCAAGAGTGGAAGTTATTCGAGGTGGTCTCCGCAAGAATTACATCGTCCTTCGCCTCACGTCAGTTTATAACCAGCCAATATCTGTGAACATCTACGTTGGGTGTGAAAATAAGATGACTACCACAAAAAGAACGACAACAACTACTAAGAAAGTTGATAAGAAAGATGATAAAGATAAAGATAAGACGACAGTCAGTGATAAAAGTGAAAAGCCCACTAGTGCACCAGAAGAAGGCGAGGCTACAGGTGAGTCTATTAATTTTGTCAGAGCTATTTGTGTCTCTACACAACATGCTATGTATTTTGTTATATAAACTAGCTATAATAAGGCAAACCTTATCTTTATAATAAGGCAAATAAAGAATTATATCCCATTCCATTCGGTTCTCTCATCAGGAAAAGGTGTAGCAGGTTCAAAATCTAACGGAATATCCACAGTAAAATGACGAGTTTTTTTTATTTCTTTTTAAAAACTGTTTGATATCGTAAATACTACAGTAGTAGGTAAATGAAATGTTTGAGTATCTTTAAAAATAACCGAAATAAAGGTATTTAAAATTTACAAGAGCAGTGAGGCAGATATAATAGCAGTGACGTCATACCTCTACATATTTTTTTACAAATAACGACGTAACATACAAACATCTGTTTTGCATGAAAGAGATTTCAATATGTTATAAATTACTTTTTTGTTTTCTATTAGATTCTAATTTCGTTTGAACATTACATATCAAACAGGGTGCTTCAGACCATCAAACTGACCAACTTTCACAACGGAGCTAACATCGAAATCAAGAATAAAAATCTGTTTTTCCATAAAAAAAAGTCAAAAGCGACTTAGAAACAGTGGAATTTTTAATCATGATTTCAATGTTGGTTCCATAGTCACAGTTGTTGGTGGTCTTAAGCTCTTTAAGCATAATAACTCATTAAATTGTACACTATTTTTACAGGGTGTAAACTTAAACGTGTTACATACTTAAGATTGTAATGTAACACATTTAAGTTTCCACCTGAATCTGTAGAGATACATAAACTGTTCTTTTATTCCACGTTCTCCAGAAGGTGATGAGAAACCGACAGACGCTGAAGAACCAGCAGACGGTGAGAAAACAGAAGACGCTGAGAAGCCAGAAGGTGGAGAGGATGCAGCAGATGGTACCACGGCTGGTGGCGAAGAAGCGCCTGCAGAAGATGGCGCACCAGCTGATGCCGAAACACCTGCCGATGCTGATGCTGAAGCACCTGCCGAGTAAACATTTGATAAAATTGAACTTTATTTGGGGCCAATAAAATTAAAACTGACTGCATCTTTCATTTGAAAGCCTAAAATTTAGAAACTTTAAATTCCCTTTAAGATCTTAGGACCGGAACGAAATAGGAAGTAATCCCTAAATTCCTGAACGTTTTCACATATTCAGAAACAACCGTTTAGCTGGCAAGAGGGAGGAGGAGGGGGGGGGGGGGGGTGAGGAAGGCACTTGACTTTAACAATTTTTTTTAAATATTTTAACTTTTTATTATCTGTTTGGGAAGTAAATGAGGTGGATAAAGTTATTCCAAAAAATCATAATGGAAAAGGTACTTGCGGCAAGATTTTTCTAGGCAACTTGGCGGCGTTGAATTAGCCCCTGTGTAAACATACACTAGAATCACATTTGAACGAAATATGCCCAAGATATAGGTGCATAATTTCACGGTCGATTGCGGCTTTATTCTGAACGTAGTACGATAACACCAGTTTTACATGGAAGATATTGAAGATGATAATAAACATTTTTTCAATAGCTTATAATTTTTGTTGTTTTCTATTCTATTATAATTTCGTTCGAACATTTTGCTATTAAATTAAGCCTATTTCTGTAATTTTGTGACGAATTACAGAATATTTATGGATTTCCAGGATCAGTCATCATCCATATTCGCTATGTTACCTGTCGTCTGTATGGTGTCGGCTAAGAATAGCACCATCACATTTCCTACCGTGGGTGTCGTAAAAGGCGACTAAGGGATGGGCAGCAGCATCCTCTAAGTACACACATTTAATCCAACTGTGATCGCCAACCCGCCTGCCAAGCGTGGCGATTATGGCAAATCCCCCCATTATGGGGGAGGCCTATGTCCAGCAGTGGACGTCTATCGTCTGCTATGATGATGATTTTACCTGTAGAAATGCTAAGAGTATTAGAAATCTATTAATGTTCTTATAAATGTACAAACACCTAAACTCTCTCCCAAGAAACTTTTTCATTACACGGCTCATCACTAGAAGCCCAAGTTGCTCAAAATCCGCACTCGTGTTTACGAGTTAGTCAACTTTAACTCCTTCTGTATTTAGGTCGGATTTTAGCGCTTCTATCGCTTTAAGTCGTTGGTACTTTTCTTGTACTTTTCTCCGAAAAATTATAATACCGAGACAGCTTGGAAAATAATGAAATAGTGAATTCAGACCATCAAAAAAATCTCAACCTTAGAAAAGGCGAAAAATTCTGTTCTTTCATACATTTGAGTCGGATCGGATAAGTACAGTTTTGTATGGAACAGCAGATTTTTTTCGTGTTTCCTAAGGTTGAGTCCATAGCGAAAGTTGTTCAATTTAGTGGTCTGAATTCACCGTTTCATTATTTGCCAGGCTATCTCTTACACCTTGTATAACGTAAATAATGCGGTGTTTTAAATTATTTGTTTAATTTTCGGTGATTATAATTTAATAGGTCCTCAGAAATCCACGTTTCAGTAGTTACACCGAAACTAAAATGTGTTAAATGGGACGGTTAATAGGTATTTAAAAAATTAAGATCGATTAAGAGTATTACGACGACCTAGTGAAGGCGGCGGGAACCCGTTGGATGAGGGCAGCGCAGGACCGGTCGTTATGGCGATCCTTGGGGGAGGTCTATGTCCAGCAGTGGACATCCATCGATGGTGATGAAGATTATAAAAAATATAAATATATTTATGCATTATGCAAATAAAAAATCAAAAAACAAACCGTAGACAACCACCCTTTTTTTAACCTTCAAATCTAACATCAAATTGGCAGGGTTTTTTGTCTCTACTAAAGCTTTTTTTTATTTTTACTTCCCTTGGAATCGCCTCATTGCAGTGTAGATTATACATTGTCTTGTTTCATGTTTAAATGTTTATCGTCAGCGTTCTGCCTTTTGTTTCTTAAAGCGCTATTCTGCTTGCGAGACAAAACAAAAGTGTTAACGACTCATTGGCAGAAGCAAAATGAAAGACTTATTTCTTTTATTTTACACTTGCACCGAACTTCGGCTGTCTTTTTAATTAACTTTAAAATAATGAGAAAATAAAAGCTTCCATTTATAAAGTCATACTACAGGATGTAATTAAAATGAGATGTTGCTAAATTATAGCACATTTCCACCTCATACCGAAATCGAGGCGTTCTATGTATGAAATAAAAGATGATTGTCCTACAACACAACACGATTTTTAAGATGATGTCAAAATTGAGTTGATTTGTGTATGAAACAAAAGCTATCTAAATTGATCGGGTCTGACCCGGACACATTTGTGACAGCCCCCCACCCAGACGCCCTTCAAACTATACAAAATCCGGGGAAACCCGGACGGGTTTAACTCTATGATCATACCAAGTTTCGCGCTTGGTACTGTATTACTGTTTTAGGATACAGCGAGAAGAAAAACGTTGATAGAAACTAGTTTCTTGTATGCGGACCTCCCTCATTTTTACTATTCAAATGACAGACAGACAGAGACGGACGGACAAACGGACGACGGGCAACGTAGGCTTATGAATTATAGGGCCTCGTTTTGACCCTTTGGGTAGGGAACCCTAAAAAGTGGTGCGGAATAGTGTAAACGCAAGACAATAGTGAATGCGTCATGATCATTTAATAAATATTACACTAATCCATATTTTATTAATACACCAACGCGTAGAAATTTTTAATAGAAATGACACAATATTTTATATTATCATTCTTTATAGCATTGTAAATTGGAAGCAAACATTACGAACTGCTATTACAAATCACTCTATTGAATAACATTATTATGATTATGACTTAGTTTCAAACAAACCAACAATAGACATTCAAAATACGCAACGATATTGCAAAGGAGGAACCCACATTTGCTCGAATACCTTTGACCAGTGAACATCAAAATGTTTATAGTAAAATTATTAATTATGATATCAATATTAACAACAACATCTATTAACGGATCAAGAGTATGGGACACTGAACTATTTCTAGCAGAAAATTTTAAAATGGATTATACATTGGATGAAGAATATACTGCACCACTATCTTTTAAAGAAGCTCATAGAGTGAAAGCTATGTTACGATCTATAGAATCTGTAGACCAATCACAAAATAGACCAGTTAATGATGCTAGCGCCTATTGCAGATCCTTCAATAAATGTGATGAATGTATCACATCAATGTGGTATCCTTGCGGCTGGTGTCACAACTACGGATGCACTCACAAACCGGAACTTTTATGTCCGCAAATCAACAAACACGCACGGAAACTGAATGCTAGAGAGATAGCAGTGTGCCCAAGTATAAGTCATCAAGGTCCATTGCTGATCCAAATTGGGAAAATAAATATACAAGTAAATATTTACGGAACTGACTCCATTATATTTGAGAAAGAAATAATTTGTATGGTTAAACTGAAGGAGAAAGTTATTGTAGTAAAAGGAGTAATTTTTAATGACATGGTACATTGCTTTCCTTTCCACTTAGATCAGTTGTACAATAAAGAGCAGGGTACTTTTAGATTGATATGGGGTGGTGTGATAAGGTTTTCGAATGAAATTCCTGTTGTGGTATACAGTTGTGAGTCTTTAGCACATACTTGCGAAGGATGCAGAACAGTGTCTATAGACTACGATAAGTGCAGTTGGTGCGATGAGACGCAGTTATGCGTGAGCAGTGATAAATGTAAAGATTTTGTTAAGTGGTCTTTGAGTAAGGTGACATGTGATAATGTGGAGAAAAAATTGTTTTACGTTTGAGAGAAATAATTATCGATCACTCAGGGGCATACACCCTCCATGAGGGTAGGCATGTGCCCTGCATTGGGATGTATATGTAATGATGATAAGGTATTTGGGCGCAATTCTAGTCAACTTACATGAGACTGACGCGACGCCTGAGAAGTGAAAAGAGCAATTCGCTCGCTCTAGGTATTGGATCATATTATACGTATGTTTTCAAAGTGAAGTAAATTCTCGAGCTTGCTGTGCTCGTTCTAGATTTCCTGTCATAAAAAACTCGAGCTCGCGTCGCTCGCTCCAGGTTTTATTGCAACGACTTAACCTGGGCTTGGCCTAAAAAGCTGGCTACGCGACATTATACTAGTACGTTATTTTAATTACCCTACGTGTCGCCAGTATGCTTATGTAGGGTTCGTATAGCTTAATGTATAGCCGTGTGCTATTTTATGTGCTCCTCATCACATGATAATAATTATCATGTATAGAAATTGTTTCTTTAGTTGTAACACAGCGTAATTTTTTTTTATAAACAATTAATATACTTTGTCTTCTTTTTAAATTTATTTTTTGTTTTGTTTCGTTTACTGCGGAATTTAATTATGTATTTATATACTATTATGATGTTTATTTTTTATTTTATTTTTTATTATTCATTGTATGTGACCTACTTATTTATTATTTACATTATTGTTTCTTCAATTTATATTATAATGGTAGGTTAGGTAAATATGTTATAAAGGTTGTGCATTATATAATATATAAAATACGTCTAATGTGTAAATACTGAATGTTTGTATATTTATAGTTATTAAGTATTATATTATTATTTATGTTCTATTTGGTTTAAGGGAGGGACAGAATAGCAGTGGCAGACGGCAACCCCGACTGTTAAACTGAGTCCTTAACCTTTTTGTCTCCATGTTTTTTTTTTAAACCATGCTTTATTGTATTATGTAACTGTTTAATAAGAGACAAATAAATAATTTTTAATTTAATTTAATTTAATTTAAATACCTTAAAGTGGGTGCGCTTAGTGGCCGCGTTGGGTCTATGCCCGCGTGGTGTGCAGGGTATGGCGGGGGACGGGCGTACCCTAACTCAATTCGATGTTACGGTACGCGCGCAGGCAGCGTGGGCCGGGATGCACTCCTCCCGGCCCCCGCACTCCCCGCACGATTGGCCTGCCGCGACCGCTGAGCTTCACCACTATTAGTTCTTTACACTATGGTTGTAATAAATACCTAAAATCCAATTTTCGTTTTCTTTGGCGTTTCATACATTTTTATTTTAGGCATTCTTTAACAGCACTAACTTACGCAAATATACATATTATATAAATAAAAGGTTTATTGATTTATTTAGTAAAACAGTTATAAAGCAAACGAACATAATATCCTAAAACTTAAATATAACATTGGATCAGATTAGCACAGGACCGTGAAGAATGGCTCAATGAGAGGGAGGCCTATGCCCAGCAGTGGGTTCATGTGGGTTGATTTGATTGATTGATTGAACTCAATCAAAGTAACAATCAAAGTACAAAATAAACAAAAAAATAAGGAATAAATTAAATTATTCTAAAAGGTTGCTTCTGGCCGTACCTAGACCAAGCTAATTATAATTCTAGAGCATTATGAACCTGTTGCTCTCTCTCTCTGTAAAGTAAAAATAAGGGAATGCGACATTTCACCATGAGGACAGCTCGGGCTCTTTCCAGTGCATGCATCACCGTGATGCCAGCTGCCAGCTCCACCCCACACCGCAATGCAAGAGCAGGAAATTGATTCACACAGGGCAGAGTATACAAAAGGAGCTCATGCCTTTCTGCAGAGCCAGGCAGAAGCGGCATGATATGGATTAGTCTCCTTACTCTTTGAGTCAGGCAATCTATGTGTTGTTTGTAAGAAAGATTTTAGTCTACTTCGACTCCGAGATATCTGATCGAAGCCACACGAGAAATTTCCATATAGCAGCATGAGAATAGGTAGGAAAAAGAGTGAATTCTTATAGGTCTACCAGAATCTCATAGCATAAAAAAAGTAAAAAAAAAATATAGATTTTCACATGATAGTGTCAAACTGTCATCTGTCTAGTCACATTAGTTCTTTACAAACTGAGACTTTTTGCAGGTATAAAACGCGTTTTTGTCAATCACGTGACTGCATCTCTACACAAGCACTTAACAGAGGCGTATATCGATTCAAACGTACGTTTGTACCGATGCAGACGCGCGTGTGAATTACGGCAAAGTCTGTTGACGAATGACTGACCAAATATTACGAAAATTTTGCGTGGGGGCTGTATCGCGTTTGCATCTATGCTGTATTGCATTTGCATCGCTACTTAATCGGTACAGAAGTCGCACAGTCGCAGTGTGTAAAGGGCCCTAATTCAATTACCCCAGTGTTGCTTACTCTAAAATTATATCGTCTTATTTGCCATATCAGATTCTGGTAGACCTATAGTCTCGTAGGCAATTTCAGTTCCGAGTTATGTGGATATTTTTTTTTGAGGTTAAGAGTAAGGAGGTTTTTGTCAAGCCATTTTTTATGTTCCTCATACCTGTCTTAGCTTCACAAAGTACGCCCAAGTCCCGCCATAAAACAGTAGCACAGTATCACCTGCATAACAGAAAACCCTGGCGGAGGGCGATGCGGCCTCAAAGATGCCATTCATATACACTAGGTGAACAGTGTAGGGCCAAGGACACTACCCTGAGGCACTGCGAACCGGACAAGTCGGTCCTCACTTATGTATTCTTCTACCTTGACACATTGTAATCGGGCAGAGCTATTGTTCATAGCGCTTTAAGTTTTAGATGCAAGTGAGTCTTCTGTTCTGTTGTGTGAGTATTGTCTTCTTGTGTTGTGCTTTCAGCAGGTGATCAGTACAATACTTTGTCCAAAATTTGCGAAGTAATCATTGGCGTAGTTTACGGATTCTCTGGCTGTCACTTTTCCTTTAATCAGTTGGGTTGAGGTATTGCTGTTGGACGAGATTGTTTTGTGTTAATAATTGTAAATGTTTTATTTTGTCTCCTATGCCAGATTTTCAGCGAAAGTCCGACACAGCCCTATTCGCCCTGGTGTCGAGGGTTTCGTTGGGGTGTTTCCTCACACCCATATGGAGCTTATCTCGGTTTTTCGTACACCTAACTAGACCCGTCATGGTAATCTACGCTTTGGTATGCGTTTGGAGTTACAGACGCGGTGTTCTTAGGTATTTTTATAAATTGCTGCTTGTTTTAACTAGGCGCACAGGATATTTTATATTATCATTCTTTAGAGCATTGTTGAATTGGAAGCAAACATTACAAACTACTATTATAAATCACCCTATTGAACCTTTATTATAATAACATTATTATGACTCAATTTCAAACAAAATTACAATGGGCATTCCAAATACGCAACCTTATTATAAAGGAGGAAACATTTTCCACATTTGCTCGAAAACCTTTGACCGGTGGATATCAAAATGATTATATTAATAACAACATTAATTATGACATCAATATTAACCACCAAATGTATAAAAATGTCAAGAGCACGAGATAGTGAACCATTTCTAGCGGAAGATTTTAAAATGAATTTTACATCGGATGACGAATTAACTGCATCTCTGACTCCTCAAGAAACTTATAGACTGAAAGTTATGTTACGATCTATAGCAACCATAGACCAATCAGAAAATAGACTAGTTACTGATGCTAGCGCCTATTGCAAATCCCTCAACAAATGTGATGAATGCATCAGAGCAATGTGGTATCCTTGTGGCTGGTGTCACAACTACGGATGCACTCACATACCGGAACTTTTATGCCCTCAAATCAACAAACACGCTGGAAAGCAGAACGCTGGAGAGATAGCAGTGTGCCCAAGCATAAGCCATGAAGGTCCATTGCTGATCCAAATTGGGAAAGTAAATATACAAGTAAATATTTACGGAACTGACTCCATTATATTTGAGAAAGAAATAATTTGTATGGTAAAACTGAAGCAGAAAGTTATTCTAGTAAAAGGAGTAATTTTTAATGACGTAGTACATTGCTTTCCTTTCCACGTAGATCAGTTGTATAATAAAGAGCAGGGTACTTTTAGATTAATATGGGGTGGTGTTATAAAGTTTTCGAATGAAATTCCTGTTGTGGTATACAGTTGCGAGTCTTTAGCACATACTTGCGATGGATGCAGGATAGTGTCTATAGAATATAATATGTGCAGTTGGTGCGATGGGACGCAGTTATGCGTGACCAGTGATAAATGTAAAGATTTTGTTAAGTGGTCTTTGAGTAGGGTGACATGTGATACTGAGGAGAAAAAATTGTTTTACGTTTAAATAATTGTCTTGCACTCATAGGCATTTGGGCGCAAGTCAAGTCAAATAACATGAGACTTATGCCTGAGAAGTGAAAAATACCAACATCTCCAGATGATTTTACAACGAAAAATTGTGGGAAGACGAATGCCTGGTAGGACTTCCTGGCTTAAGAACTTGTGTGGATGGTTCGATATGAATTCTACCTCACTGTTCATGGCTTCAGTTTCCAGGCTCCGAATAACCCTGAGGATAGACGACCTCCGATAAAAAATGGCACCACAAGAAGTTCTAGACGCCTTTATACACAGAATTCTACTTAGGAACATTATAAGTGCGTTAGTCTAATGCAACTTGGCTCTACTGACACCCAAATGCCTCTAAGTGAAAAATATTTGGTAATCCTATTATATTCAAAGAAGTCGGGGGGAAAGACCGGGATAAGGATGATTAATCGAAAGTGAGAGAAATATTCAGTGTATCTTATCATTAAGACGAGATACTTTTAGATTTAGATTTTGTACTATTTTTTTAATGCAGTATGAAATGAAACCAGAATCACAGAGATACCAAACGGGAATTTGGGATTTCGGGATCCACCCAACGAGAAAGCGGCTGAAAAATTGTGAAGATGATTGTTTCATACTCAAAATTGATTGTTGTAAGATACTGAAGTATTAAGTTCATGAAGGGCAAGATAAAAATTAGCTAGGTACCGTTATACATTTTAGTATTGTATTCAGAATTATATTTTATACTAGCTGAGCTAAATGACGTTGTCCTGTTTAAAAGCCTTACCCGGACCATTATACATCATGGCATGGTTATTGAGCGCTCGAACTAGTGTATGTGTCTTATACATAAGGGTTAGCGCAATCAAGGCAACCCCCCAAGATCTGTGGCGCGACGTTTTTTAAGGGTAATGTGTCAATGATAATAATAAAAAAAAAAGCTTTTTAGCTCGTCGGTGAACGTTCACGCACACACCGTTGCTCCTTGTAGTGTACACAAGGTCAAGCTATACAAAACCAAAATAAGCTGGCTGCGTGACGTTATATCTTGTTCACCCTATGCGTGGCCAGCTTATGTTGGTTTTGTGTAGCTTAATGTGTCGCCTTATGTACCTATCATTGCGCGATTGTATGAAACAGTCATTATCTCTGGTATATTTACTTAATACCATAGAGGTACAAACTTTTGTAAATTATAGAAAAATTCTTAGTACAGCAGTTAGTACAGGGAAGAGGTTAAAATTTTTTTATGATTTTTGCAATGTAAGTAAAGTTAAAATACATTATACCTTTTTTTTGTGTGCAATAACAAAATAAATGATTAATAAAAGTCTCAGAATAGAATTTGCATTTACTCTACAGGGTAAACAGTTGCATCACTAGGGGTGATTGTAACCATGATACTGAACAACGTTCCCTGACAAACCTATAAGAAATTCGAAAAAAGAAATGAAGACTTTTCATAACCTTCGATCATGTACCAGCAGCGCAATGACCAACTTAGAATAAAGAGATCCTTCCTCTGAGTGACCAACTTAGAAAATGACCTACTCAGAAAATGTTTTGACAAGAAAAAGACAACATTCTAAAATGACATGCACCTATTATAATAGCTTCGCCGAAATGGCATTTAGTATGGGAAGGTCAGATTTTTTTTAAATTTCCAATGGGTTTCTTAGGGAAAGTTATTCAATATCATTGGTTGTTTACCCTAAAACCCTGCATCTTATTAACCTAGAATCCCCAATTCCCCAAATGAGGGTCATTAGAAGATCCTTAAACGCTTACTGAACCGAAGACCGTCACACAGCAGAGCATAGGTACTAAAAACCGGCTAAGAGCGAGTCAGATTCGCGCACAGAGGGTTCCGGAGTCCAAAAAATTACTCCAAACCCAATCGCAAATCGTACCGGCTTGACAGCGACTTCGCGATAGAACAAATTAATGTTCTTATAGATGCGAACGAAAAGTCATAGGCTGCAATATGATTTTTGACTTTTTTAGTTTTTTTGGAGGCGGTTTTAATTTTTTTCTTAATTTTAGCACTGTGCTGCTTAGGGGAGCCGATTAAGAAGCACACACAGCAGGCGCGACTGCATCTTGTGTAAGCAATATAATATTTAGTCAAGCATCGGAAGCCGTTCTATAGTGCTGGGGACATGACAACATGTACACACGGCGACACATCAGGTTAGGCACCCTATATACCCATAATTACACTACGTAGAAAACACAAAATAGTGCAGTAGAGAGCCTGCATAGACGCGGCTGCCGGCGCGGGCGCAGCGTGCTCTGAGACGAAACAACAACAACATACCGCACCCTCTCGCACGATTCGCAGCGTTCAACTTTGAATAGTTTAAAGTCCAAACAGGGTAAACTGACCTGTCGCCGTGTGTACAATACGACCAGGATAATAATTCCGCTCGTCAATCTTCGTTTGCGCAGAGCAGGAACGAGCGAAAATGGCGGGAAAACGAGTAGCTAATAGCGTAAACGGATTGAAGGGGGCACATCCTGATTGGTCAATATAATGTCGCGCGCTATTAAAATTTATCAACTGCGCAGGTACTTAGGTAGTTGGAAACTCAAGGATTGTGAAACTGTATTAAAACCTTAACCTTAACTGTAACCTTTAATTTGACATTATAATCGTCACAATCATCAAATTACATCATTAGTGTTCCGTATACCAAAATTCGGTGGCGCGTTGCGGAGAGGTATGGACTCCCAATTATGGGGTTCCGGGTTCGAATCCGCACGGACAACATGCCATGTACCAATGAGTTTTTCTAACTTATGTACGTAAAACCGACTACTCTCAAACGGTGAAGGAAAACATCGTGAGGAAACCTGTATACACTGAAGAAGAAATTCTGATGTGTATGTGAAGTCTACCAACCCGCATTGGGCACGCGTGGTGGACTAATGCCCATACATCCTCCTTGAGGGTAGGCCTGTGCCCTGCAGTGGGACGTTTATAGGCTGATAATGATGATGATGATACAAAAATTGGCAAAACGCAACACTTATGCAATCAGCTCGGTATATTCGTGCGTCCGAGACCATAAGACATAGAAAGCTGAAACTTGGCATACTACTTGTATGATATGAAGTAAAAAAAACTTTTATACAGTGTGAAATTGATCAATCAATATTTATTGATATCACTAGCATCATCCTTTTAAACTAAGAGCATATACAGGGTCATTCTTAAATAAATAATAAAAATAAAAATCATTTATTTCAGGAAACCAGGTCCCATACAAAGAGCATTACATAGGTAGTTTGTCAGAGAATCAAGTTATTATAGATTAAAATTAAATTACACATTACATTACATTATTACATTTATATTATAAGTCAAATTGAGGTACATACACAATGTCAATTCAAATTTGCACATAATTATCTCGTGTGAGCAAGATCACTCCACCAGTATCGCAGTCCAGTGCCTCATGATTGGACACTCGCACTTATCACCTATCACCTTCAGGATGCTGTTCGAACATCCACGCACTCTGTTTATTAGGGAGGCAATTTTTTTTCTCATGATAGCATGAAAGCCATCGGCGCGAACCTCTGCAAACATGCCTGAAGCGCTACAGAAACGTGGCAGTCCCAACACCATCCTGAAAGCGTTATTATACTGGACACGTAGGGCGTTGTAGGCCTTCTGCGTATATCGAACCCACAGGCTGCTCGTGTAAAAAGATTGACAGAACGCTTTGAATAATGTAATCTTTACTTGTTCTGTACAATGAGCAAACCTGCGGACCAACATATTGCTTCTGACCGCTAACGCCCTACGCTCCCGTTCAATGTCGAGGTCATCCTTCATGTCATGTGTTACAATATGACCCAGGTACCTAAACTGTTGTACTCTTTTTAAAACATTTCCATTTAGGCTAACTGGTGGTACGTATTCTGGCGCACCCCTGTTCGCAGCGAAGACCATCAGCTCACTTTTCTTGGTGTTATATTTCAAACCATGTTTAAACGCATAGGCCTCACATACGGACAGCAGTCGCCGGAGCGCGCTGATCGAAGGACTCAACAGCACCATGTCATCCGCATAGCTGATGTTGTTGACATTGATGCCATCTATCGAACATCCTGCATGCATGCTGCTGAGTTCAACAATCAATCAAATCTTAATATCTGCTGTTTCATACAAAACTTTGTGAAACTTACCTCAAATGCTCCAGCAGATTTTTTTAGTTGTCTCTACTATAGTGAAAGTTGATGGTCTTACAGACTTTACGAAAATATACTAGATCATCGTATTACACGTAAACTAAAAAGAAATTATAATAAAAAACATAATTATTATACCTACGTGAAACGTGGATTTGATTTCTGAAGTTACAGAATATCTCTGACTACCCCCTCACACCCCTCAAAACCCTGTATGGCTACGAAACCCAATAACGAATGTACTAGCCAAAAAATTATGTCCTTTGTCGTTTTGTCTATCATTCAAATCTACTAGAGTGACGTACACCACAAACATGATCTCAATATCATTAAAACTCGCGTTAGTATGACTTCATATCTTGTAAATTCAATAGTAATTGAATATAAACATTAGCATTGTCGAAATTTATTTAAGTAGTACAATCATAGTACGGTTTCATGCAATTTGTTTAAAACCATTAGGTAGTGAAGAACAAGTTTAGTTTAGTGGGTAGTTCGGGTAAGGTTTTTAATTCTTTTAAATTAAGTTTATAGTATTTTTTATTCGGTAAACCAACAGTAGGGTTAGGCCTCCCCCAATGATTTCCAAAACGACCGGTCCTAAGCTGCTCCTCATCCAAAGGGTTTGGTCTCAATCACTTTTTCTGTGATACATAACTGCAGATAATTTGCTAAGTCCTTAAGGCAATATAATTCGGAGCGCGCTGCATACAAACAAAATCTGGTGAAATTTTCAAGACTAACCAATGAATTTTTACAGGAACATTCTAGAAACTGGTCTCTATGTTTGTATGAAGTCAGATTTTAAAGTTACCAATGCCTCAAAGATTTCTAAACAAATATTAAAAATCCTAGACTTATTCGACTTCATACAAACATAGAGTTTAATTGTATATTATTGAAAATATCACCAGACTTCGATTGTATGCAGCGCGCATTTACGCTCTCGGAATAAGCTTCTCTTAATATTCCGAGAGATAAGTATACTTTTTGCAACCATCAGCAGCAAGGCTGATTCAGTGTTTATGGGGTGTACAGCTTCTCTGTGATGAGGATGGACCAGGTCTGCCTGCATAACTCCAGTCGGTTTAGGAGTTACTGATGTTTAAAGGTCTGTAAAAAATTAACGATCAGCTGCAAGGCTGATCGTATGTTATTGTTGTAGTATGCACTGTAGCTATGTGAACAGCACAAAAATTTACATGGTTCATCAGTCAGTTTTGGAGATACAGCCGTTCAAAGGTCGGAACTTTGACTGACTGTATCTCCTAAACCGACTGACAGAACTTGACAGTTTTTGTACTGTTCACATAGCTACAGTGCATACTACAACAATATTATACGATCAGCCGTGCTGCTGATCGTAAATTTTTTACAGACCTTTAATCATCAGTAACTCTTAAACCGACTGGAGTTATGCAGGCAGACCTGGTCCATCCCCATCACAGAGATGCTCTACACCCCATAAACACTGAATCAGCCTTGCTGCTGATGTTTGCAAAAAGTACACTTATCTCTTATACTATAATGTTGACTATACTATACAGAAATACGGTTAGAAGCTTTGCTATAACTAGTCATATTTTTGTTGTTATTAGTTTAATCGCATTCTAATAGAAATTTAAGTAAAGCTTGCTAATAGATAGTTTCATATAACTACCTACTAGATAATTTTCTCCGTGAACCTTGTACTAAAGTCACCTCGTACAGTCAACGTCAAAAGTAAATGATGACGAAAGAATCATTCAAAGTCATATTTAGTAGTAATTATTATTGTCATCTCAAGATGAAGTTCATTTAATGCATTTCATAACCATTCTCTCACTTTAGAAAATATTAGAGTTTACCCGCGACTTCGTCAGCATAAATTATAAACCAGATTATGAGTCAAATCATAAGCTACAAACACAAAAAGTTTCATCAAAATCGGATCAGTAGTTTTTGCGAGATGCTGTTATAAACAAACAAACAAAAAAACATTCTAAAAATGGTTGATTTTTGGAGTCAGGGATACCTAAAAACCATATCGTAATCTTTTTCTTGTAAATATCTTCAATGTACAGACACACTTCTGTTATAGTTTTATAATAGTATACAGGGTGTACAAAACACCCTAGTAATACTTAAGGGGGTGCTTCAGACATCAAACTGAACAACTTTCACTATGCAGCCAACTCCGAAATCGCGAAATAAAAATCTTCTGTTTCATACAAAACTGCAATACCGGCTCGACTTAAATGTATGTGGGACAGCAGTTTTTTTAATTTTTTTTATGTTGGCTCCATAGTAAAAGTTGTTCAGTTTGATGGTCTGAAGCACCTCCTTAAGTATTACTAGGGTGTTTTGTTACAACCTGTATATTAATTTGTTTAGGATTATTTCAATTAGAATTTCGCTAAAGTTCATTGACTTTTTCTGTTGACTGCACGGTTTAAGTGATACCCATTTCATTTCCATTGTATGTTGTCTAAGATATTTAATACTAAATATTTTAAGCTGCTAATAACCCAAAAAAACCACGTCTTGCCTGGTTCGTTAGACATTTTTCGTAGGAAAGCTAGTGCATCCAATATCCAGAGTTCCTTGTTGTAAACTGCAGTTACTTAAGAAAATCTTCTCATAGAGCATGAGCATCCCCGGTTATGAGACTTCAGAGTCACAAGTTGTAGAGCCAATCTTGTTTGCATATTATGCTATCTCGACCCCGTTATCTTATCATTTATCCAGCTTGGCTTTAAGTTATATTATAATAAAATAAATAAATAATAAATAACGCTCACAGGCACATACATTGTAATGATCCCAAGTAAAGCACTATAGGCTTTTTAATATGGTCACCATACAACAACGGCACGAACATATAACATCCATGACCGAACCGGGATTCGAACCCAGGACCCTGGTTTGGCAGTCCGGCGTGGTAACCATTACACCAACCGGGTCGTCAAAATATAATATATCCTTAAAAGAACTAAGAGCAATGCTTCGAATAAGCAGCGTTCTATATATTGCTATTCCATAATTGTAATTCATTATAATATCATATACAGTATGAAATTGATATTATTCGCATCATTTTACACCAAGAGTCTACCCATCAAACTGAACAACTTTTGCTATGGTAGCAAAAACAAATCAGCTATTCCATACTAAACTGCAATTTTAACTCTATGAAATGGCATATTTCTTTTTTGCTACCATCGGTTTGCTCCCATAAAAGTTGTTTAGTTTGATGGGTCGACTCTTAGTTTAAAAGGATGCCAATGATATAAATTTCACAGTGTATAAAATTCCGAGTAGAAAGCTCATTGATTCTAAAAACAATCTCGGTTTGTCTTTAAAACTTGGTAGGATCACGTACGTAGGACTTGAAGATTGAGTAACATAGAGTCCTAATATACTTACTAGTAGAGTGAGTGATTGGTCATCTGATATTATGTACTTAGTCTTCAAATGCAACGTCATCTATTGTCACATGAAACGAAACCTAGTTCTAGAAAAAAATACATACTATCTTTTTTATTATTATACAGGGTGTACAATAAAATGGGACAGCTACTTAAAAGGGTGCTTCAGACCATCAAACTGAACAACTTTCTCTATGGGACCAATATCGAAATCGCGAAAAAAAATCTGCTTTCCCATACATTTCAGACGAGTTATGTTTGCAGTTTTGTATGGGAGAGCGGATTTTTTTTTCGCGATTTCGATATTGGTCCCATAGAGAAAGTTGTTCAGTTTGATGGTCTGAAGCACCCCTTTGAGTAGCTGTCCCATTTTATTGTACACCCTGTATTTGCCCATTGTCTTTGTTTCAGAATCATAGAGCCATGAGCGAAAGAAAAAAAAATCACAATCTGCAGTACCCAATGTTATACTACATAACAATCCTGGCATTAGCCCAACAATCACAACCCAAAAGAATCGAAGAACGACAAACTATCCAGAAATACTGTCGTTCATTAAAAACCTGTCACGATTGCAAAATGGCTGACTTTGAATGCGAATGGTGCCACGACACAGGATGTACAAATGAAGCAAAATTTCACTGCCCCAAGAAAGTTTTCCTCGACAATTTCTGGAAGAGGGGGCTCCAAGACCGATACTGCACAGAAATAATCACAAAGAACCCAATTTTTGTCCCAGCAAACTTTAGGAGTTTCATTAAAATGGAACTTCGGATTGATGATTTGACTTTGCACTATAGAAGTATTAGTTGCGAAATATATATTGCATGGAAGGTGATACGAGTAGGCGGATCTCTCGACAAAGATATGGTCTACTGCGATATGACGGTGTTAAGAAGCCACTTGCCTGTAACGATCGGGTATTTAAGATTGTACTGGGGAGGTGCTGAGCCTTATTCGAACACTATGCTGATGATTGTCTACTCATGCCGAGAAATGGCGAGAAGCTGCAAGGATTGTCAGGAGTTGAATAGAGATTTTAAATGCGGATGGTGTCAGGAGACATATTCTTGTTCTTTAGTACAGGAATGCCCTAGGCAAACAGGTTATTGGGTCAGTAAGAAACTAACTTGCGAAAAGAATCTCATATCTCAGCATATGCCTTAGGGTTTACTTGTGCCTAATGGGTCAATTTGATAAATGTGTTTGGATCCCCAGAGTGTCGTGAGGTGGAAATAAAATGTAGGCTTTTAGTTAATTTTTGGAGATGACCATTGGTGTTGAGTGAGTTGGATATTGTTCACTATTAATAGGTTTTACCCACAGCGCAGCGTTCAGATATAGCACGGGTCACCTTAAATATCAAGTGATTGTGGTTTTGTTTGAGCTTCTAAAGCTCTTTTTTTCATATGACATTCGGTTAGCACTTCTTTTTATATTTAAAATATAATTCCAATATTACTTACTTCGTGTCATAAAATATTACAAACTACATACTCGTCTTAGGTAACGTTATACAATTTAATATAGTGGTAGGTATACTTATTCTATTTTAGCTTCTTATTGTTATTTTAGCCTACCTTTTGATAGGTAGCTATCATTGTATACAAGCTTTGCAAGCACTTTTCATTTAATTTTTAATTAACATTAGCGTTTAGCGGATTCCTGTAATTGTTCTTTTCTATGTTCATAGATTGTAACCATTTGTCTGTTGGTTTCCCGAATAAAAATTTATAAAATTTATTTATTTATTTATAGTTAAACCGTAATACATAGTGATTATTTAATTTCTACGTGGCTGAATAATTCTAGGTAGGTGGGCACCGTAACAGTGGGTCTACCCGCACATTCGAACTTCGTAATTGCGTGAATGTTTTCGTTCCAATGTCAACTCTATTACAATGAAGTGCGGACCGAAACAGGGGCGATCATCGAAACATCGAAAGTCCGGGTACAGGGCCTGGCTGTGTCGTCTTCAGGTTGATCAGAAGTGCTTTTTTTGAATCGTGAGATTCAAAATCATGATCTAATGATGCATAATCTCCATTAGTTCTAAAATTGTCTACTGATGACTTAGCGATACTCTTAAACTCTCGTTTAACATTCGTTATCTGGAGTGCGATTTTTTAATCTCATTCGCTGAGTTCAGCAGTTGATTTGACTTTCAAAAATCACACTTCAGGAGTGCGATTTTGGAAAGTCAAATCAGCAGTAGAAAGATGCGTGTCTCCACAGTAATTTTGACATTTTCAACTGCTGCACTCAGCGAATGAGATTCATGTTTGCATTTTAGATTTGTATAGAATCACAATTCAAGATTGGCTTTGTAACGAACTTGTTCTTCTTTTGTTTCGTCATTATACCAGTTACTAAAGTTTACAAGCCGCTTTATTATTTCACCTTGTTTCCCCAATAAAATATCACACACACAGCCTTAAAAAACTCTGTACTTAAGAAATCCCGTTATTCCTTAGTCGTCTCTTACGATACCCACACAAAGAAGGTAACTTAAGGCTGAACCACACAGTGAGGTCCAACTAGCAACTAACAAAGCGTTTTATAACTTGGAGTCCAAATCTCAACTAACAAAGCTTTTTCCCACACGGCGGGGTCCAACTTTAAACTAACAAATCTTTTTTGTATAGGGTCCTTCTTAATATGCTGACGGCTTTTTAAGATGATGAATAGACCATCAAATTGAACAACTTTCTACAAGGGACCAAGGTCGAAACAGTGAAAAAAAAAGTTGCGATTTGGATAATTTGCTGATTTGATCCCATAGAGAAAGTTGTTCAGTTTGATAGTATGATCGACCTCTTAAAAAATCGTTAGCATATTAATTTGCACCCCGTATAAAAATCGGACGGGGACAGGCTTTAATTCGGCCGCGAATGCAATATGTCTTCCCGAACTTTCCAATTTACACAATCCCGCCGTAAATCTGTGAGCTTTGTCTGAAAATTTAAAATATTGCCCGTGTACACTGAAGGAAAATCGTTTCAAGATACCAACCCCCGGATTATTTTAAGGGTTGAATGATTTATTTTGTTTAAAACTTTTTGCGTAACAGGAATTTTGGAGTTTTGATACAATTTGTAAAGTTGGTAATTTAGTCATTCGTGTACATCCCTTTAAAGATTGCCAAGGAAATGGAATTATGAATATCCAGGAATAAGCAAATCATGGAGGATAAGCACAGGGACTTCAATCGTGTAATATTCAGGGTGCAAACATGCCTGCCTCCGTGGTCTAATGGTTTAGAGCATTGGCTCTCGACACGGAGGTCGTGGGTTCGATTCCCACGGGGGACACCTAGTGATATGTCACTTTGTGCGTTTTTTCCCCAGTTGTTTAGGACATTGCAGGCTGAATCACCTGGTTGTCCGAAAAGAAAAATGATTCCGTTCTTCGGATGGCACGTTAAGCCGTTGGTCCCGTCTACTATCTCTGGTGTTAGTAGTCGTTACATAAAAAAAACCACGTCAGAGGCCGTAAGGCGGTCTGAAAAAACTCTGACACCAGGGCTCTGCCCACACGATAAGAAGAAGGAGGTACAAACATAAATGAGTTTAAATGAGTTTAGGTAAAATTAAATACGTTACATATCTTTGGGGGTGTTTCAGACCATCAAACTGAAAAACTTTCAATATGTAGCCAACATCGAAATTGCAAAAAAAAAGGTGCTGTTCCATAGAAAAAACTGCTGATTATTTTTATTCGTTCCATAGTGAAAGTTTTTAATGGTCTGAAGCGCAACCCGTTAGAAAAATTATTTCCTAAAAAAAAAATGATGTAAGTACGAGGTACTTAAGTCATACATCCCACCAAACGCACATCGTCATCATAGGTCTAATAAAAAATGGAACAAAATACAACGTGTTAATGAATTAACGCAAAACTAGAAATTAGTTGTTTGTTTAGAATCGAGAGCAGAATCGAATTATCATGGTTTCAACATAGGTAATTTTTTCGAAATATTTAATAATTTGTTTGCAAAATTTTAAATTTACTGAACCCGATGTCAATCCACCGCACGGGCACACTCACCCTACTAACTACCAAAACAAGATTGTTAAAATATATCCATGAGTACTTTAGCGCTTTCTTTCAGTGCTGAAATAATAACAAATCATTTTTGCCTCAAAACTTAAAATGTGAATAACTTTAAATTTTAACTATCAAAATAATGAAATTATTGTTTCAATCTAATTATTTTGTTATAAATCAGTTGGGGTGTATGAGGTTTTGCGCTAATTTATTAACACGTTGTATATCTGACTCTTTTGAATGCTTTGATATGGAAATATTTACGTTCAAAATAAAACATTTGGCATAACGTCAGATTATCATCCACATCATTAATTCCTTCCTAAAGATATCCAAGAACTAATGAATTACTTATATAACTAACTAATTTACCAACTCTTGTTAGACAAAACTTAGTTCTGAAGGTATTTTCTTCCAACAAAGTTGGCAGAGAATTTTTTCTCTGAATCCGAAACGAAATGTTTCTATAGTTGGTAGATATCGAGCCTTATTGAGCAGACGGTACCGATTTCAGTACCTTTGCCCAGTAACAGTACTTTGGCAAACGATTCACTTGGAAGTGAGAAGATTTTGATGGTAATATTGATAAGGTATCACAGATTAGAAGATACGAAGAATTTTTTCGCTTACGCTGGTAGACGGAATTTCGGTGTAACCGGGTATGAGATAGCGATACTCATGAAATCCTATACAATTTATATGAAGTGACAGTTTTGAGTCAGGTGGCGGTAGTACAGCGGTAGTACAAAAAATTGGTTACGCCGATAAGGACAGCAATAAGGTAGCGATCTCCTTTTTTAACTAGACCGAATTTCATATGTGCATCTCTTATTGAGTGAATATGACAAGACATGTGCTTCCTCCTAGTACCTTCTCTTTCTACGGGTAGTAGTATATTCAAAAAATGTAGTATATACAAAAAATGAAATTAACACTCCTTGGTCCTTATTAACTTCACCCAGATTCTATCTGAACCTCTCACACTTTAGAGATACGAGCAAGAATATTGAATAAAAATGTCCTATCTGTCTGTATGTACATTCGATGAAAATGAATAACGAATAAGGGAAATAAGTGAGAGAAAAATAAAATTCTTCACTGTACTACAATGTCTACGAAACTCTGTCATTAACTAAAAAGCCAACCAACCCTGTCATCGACCGTCTTTGTCACATAAAAAAAAGTAGTATATTACTTTTTCTCTCTCTCAAAGGTTTGCTGGAAACAAACTCTTTTCTCTTCAGGGGCGAAGTACAAAGGTACATCACGATTTATTGTAATTTTTCATAATTATTTTGTTTTGTGTACAATATAAACGGGACTGGTTAAACTATCACAGTCCAGTAGCGCCCTCATCACATTTAAAAAGATTTCTCAATAAAGAAAGCCTAAATTAAAAAAGTGCTCAAAATCAAAACTACAAAAGCCTTCAAGCTATTTTCATAGAATACTTTTATAGGTTTTTTTAAAGGTCTAAACATACAAATTTTGAAAAAAGAAAAAAAAACGGCCGCTTTTGTTTTTATTTGAAATTGTGTAAAAGTGGAATTTTTAGAACCTATAAAAGTATTGTATAAAAATGGCTTGAAGTCTTTTGTAGTTTTGATATTGAGCACTTTTTTAATTTAGGCTTTCTTTATTGAGAAATCTTTTTTAATGTGATGAGGGCGCCACTGGACTGTGATAGCCCTCTTAAGCCCAATCAATGTGCATAAATTATACATACATTTTGTTTTGTTATTACCTAATTATGTAATTCTTAGCAATGTTGCAAATATATATTTGTTATTTTTTTCATAGAATCTAGAGAATCCAATAAACGAAACAGCTTTAAAAAAAATTGTTTACGAAAACCTAGAATGTTATAGTTAAAAATTATCTTAAAAAATATGCCATATCCTCACTTCTGAAGCTTTACAATCTTTCAACTCTTCCAAGCCGGGCCTGCCCGGACATTGATTTTCACAAATTGGTTCTGTGAGTGTATTGCGCTGTAAAAATCCTTCACGTTAAGTGGATGAGTGTAGTTAGTGGCAAAGTGCTTACTAAACTAGTTATAATAATAATATTTATTCAAATTCAGATTACAAATGATCCATTTGTTAGTAACAGGGTTTGACTTAAGAGCTATGTTAGTAGATACACAAAAAATAAAAAATAAAAATACAACATAAAACAGTAAGGTAGGGATTATATCATTACTTGCACACAGTGTGTGATGATGGGGCAGTCAAACCTGCCAGCAATCATCTCCAGAATGCTGTTGTGGCTTGCACGCAATCGGCTGACGAGCGAGGCGGCTTTTTTCCGCATTATGGCATGGTATCCGTCCGTTCTCGCCTCTGCGAACATGGCGGACGCGCTACAATAGCGTGGTAGCCCCAACAGCATCCTGAAGATGTTATTGTATTGGACGCGCAGGGCATTGAGCGAGCTGAGTGTGCAATTGACCCACAGGCTGCAAGAGTAAAATGACTGACAGTATGCCTTGAACAGTGTCACTTTTACT
The DNA here is from genome assembly GCA_922987775.1 of Agonopterix subpropinquella. NCBI lineage: Eukaryota > Metazoa > Arthropoda > Insecta > Lepidoptera > Depressariidae > Agonopterix > Agonopterix subpropinquella. The sequence continues at coordinate 35,593,167 of OV277694.1, read as the reverse complement.
GACCTTGTACAGCCATTGAACCTGCGGACCAGCATGTTGCCCCTGACTGCCAACGCCCTGCGCTCCCTTTCTACGTCGAGGTCGTCCTTATGGTCCTCAGAGACAATGTGGCCGAGGTATTTAAATTGAGGAACTCTCTTTAACGCTACACCATTCAGTTTGACTGGCGGCACATCTCTGCACTTACCTGCTGCTCTGAAAACCATAAACTCGCTCTTCTTGACGTTATTGAACAATCCATGACTGCTAGCAAAATCCTCACACACCAATAGCAAATGTCTGATACTATTGACTGACGGGCCCAGCAGTACCATGTCGTCCGCGTAGCTTATGTTGTTGACGCATATATTGTCAATATGACAACCGACACGTGTACTACTGAGCCTATCAATCAATTCGTTCACGTAGAGGTTAAACAGCTTGGGAGACGAAAGCCCCCCCTGCCTCACCCCGCTTTTCAACCTGTACGCATCCGATAAAGCATCAGCCCATCTGACATGGTTCGATTGATTTGCGTACCAATATTCAAAAACAAAACGCAGCTCAGAAGGGAAACTAGTTTTCTTAAGTTTGCTCCATAAAACATCATACGACACCAAATCAAAGGCCCTGGAAAGATCTAAGAAACAGGCATACACAGGTGTATGTCTGTCCGTATAGTAGCGCACGGTGTGCTTCATGCTCAGGATTGCTGTTTCAGTTCAGTTATAGACGCACTAATATGTTGGAAAAATCTCTTGGTAATGTCACATTACTGAAACTAAAGATTTTTTTTTGGTCTTCGCTTCAAGCTAGACAAAAAATAATAATTTTGCCTGTAATTAAAGTTTAGGTACCTATGATGTATCGTTAACCGATTTGTATAGGTATACAGGGTGGTCGAGTTAAGGTGGTCCAAATGAAAATCTGGGGTATCATTATATCAACCATTTGGTTCTATATACAAAATGATAAATTTTATGGTTTCAAATTTTTTTTATTTTTCACCGATATGTTACCTTGCCCCACTAAACTGGTTACTGGGTTCAAACTGTTCACTATTTTGACCTGAAATTCAATTACGTGTCTATTGCACGACATAATGAAAAAAATGAAAATAAAAAAAATTATGTCAATAGCTCAACAAGAATTAAATTAATTTAAAAAAAGTTCTACTCTTCTGTGGAAAAATTTAAACTTTGGAAGGCCCGTTGTCCTTAGTGTAATTATATCCGGACCGGCCTTGCGGTAGCATTTCCCCTCTGCCACAGTATAAGAGCAATGATCATGTACATTCAACATTCAATTTTATAACTTATCACTAAACTAGACAGCCTATTATTGCGAAACAATAATTTCGAACTTAGAACGTTTGGGGTTTACACGAGACTACTTTTCATGATTTTGAACATTCAAAATTAGAATCTAAAGTAGGGAATAAAATCCAAAGTTGAGGATAACATGTTACCTCGCCCCCCGCAAAAAGTGGCAGAAAGTTTGTTAGTAGAATGACACGTGGTTACGCGTCCCGATATAATTAGTCTAAGCCGTTGTCTTAAAAACTAGGCTCGGTCTATGGTATTTATATGCGGAAAAAACGAAAATCGCCCACTGTTAAAACATTTTAAAAATCGACATAGGGTACCTAGTTCATGAAAAAATTAAATGAAATCATTTAATAATTTTAGTGTCAGAAATTACCTAAAGTTTGTTGTGTATGGTGAACAAAATAAAAAAGTTGTAACTAAAGAATTATTTATAGAATTTTTTTAAATGTCAACCCTACACCGAAAAAAAAACGTACACCTTATTACAAAAATCAATTTTGAACGGAGGAATGAGTGTCGGTTTTCCTTTATTTAATTTACCACCTGTGTCTTTTTTATTATGACGCCATTTTTCCTCATTGTTTTACTCTCAAGCATTACACAAAATAAAAACAACACAATGATCTTTACCAAAGACAAGAAACAGCAAAAATTGCGTAAATCAAAAATACAGGTGTAAACCTAATCCAAGGGGAGACTTTGAGTAAAATACGTTACCGACTAAATCCCGGGTAAAAGAATATAATCCGTTTCAATCCAGTTTCGCTCCTTTATCCATTACATCCGCAAGTCCGTCGTAAAATCCGCTGTAGACGTGAATAAGCTGTATAAGTCCGCGAGAAATTGTGCCCTTGTTGCATGTTGCAACAGGGAATTGAAATTATGAGACTTGTTTGTTTTAATAATGTTAATAAACGGTCAGAGGTGATGAGTTAGGCGTGACATACGGTGCCTGACTTAACAAGAACCGGCCAAGTGCGTGTTGGACTCGCGCACGGAGGGCTCCGTACCACCAAAACAAATTTATTTTCTCCGGGTTGGGATCGTTTTCTTAGCGCGAGCACGACACACACTTGACCGGTTTTTATTATTTGCTGTTTTACTTTAGAGTATGTGCTATATTTACACCAAGTTTGATTCTTGTATATATTACTGTTTTTAGTGTAGAGCAAAAAAAAAAAACTTTGAAAAATTACATTTGTTTAGTATTGTTAGAAAATAGGCCATTACAACGCATATTTTGTGAAAATTTTAACTGTCTAGCTATTATAGTTCAGAAGATACAGCTCTTTATATTTAGGACAGACGGATGGACGAACAGCGTAGGCTTATGTATAGGGAGCCTACGTAGGAACCCTTTGGTTACGGAAACAGTATCATAACGAGACGATTTTTACCGTCTCACAACGTGACAAAGAAAGACGGCATCCCGATCTTTTTCTCGTTTTCTTGGAATCCGTGTGCTAGAACAGCGATATACCTGTAATGCTAGCGTGGTAGTGCGATATAGCAATGTCACGCCATCTCTCTTTCATCAACGCATTAAAGTTCTAGAGGAAAACGTAATAAAGAACGTAATAACGTAAGATTAATTCTTTAACCTCTCGTATGCCGGAAATACAGACACAATAGAAATCAATTGCAGAATTGCTTCGTCGCGTGGATCCGTGTTCCGGCATACCAAAGGTTAACTAATAGGGTGTTTTGTTACAACCTGTATAAAATAACAACGTAAACCTGTATAAGTAGGTACACACGGCGACAGATCAACCTACCCATAGTTCGACCTTATGTCCATGAACATAGAGAACCTACCCATAGTTGAACTCTATGTTCATGGACATAAGGTCGAACTATGGGTAGGTTGATCTGTCGCCGTGTGTACATATATTTTTATTCCCATTTAAGGGCCGGTTGTTTGTGTGTAGCGCGGCAATTCTGATAATGTCAAGTACCTAGTTTAGTGGTTTAATCTCAAGTACAAAACAAACGAACAAACAACAAAACAAACAACAAACATTCAAACAAACAAACAACCCCCGTCAGCAAAAATCGTAGTTGTTCATGACCATAGAATAATTTCTATGGTCAAGAACAAATTAACGCGTAATAAAATAAAATGGCGGAGCCACGTGCAAGCCCGAGACAAGAAGATCGCGACAGCCCACCGTCAGACTCGCAGCGTGACTCAACCTGTATATTGCCTGTGTATTGTGTAAACGTATTGACCTCAAACAAAATTATTGATCTGAATAATAATCCCTGCAAATGTTTTTTTAGCTCTATGGGAATGGGGGTTTTAAAATAAAATAAAGTATCTACTATTTTATATAATTTTTTTTAAATGAATGAATGCTTTCGTTTTTATAACCAATCTATTTTTCTAAGTTCGGATTAAGTTTTTTACTATTTTCCTAATGCCGGCTCTTCATTCTCGCCGAGAACGGGCGAGACAGGCCAAGAACGAGAGTGTGGATGCCCTTCATTGTTCTCGTGGCGTCGTACGTAAGCCATAGTAGTTTTCCTTGAAAGTTCTCGCTGAGAGTTCTCGGCGAGAATTCTCGGCGAGAGTGAAGTGCGGGCATAAGATCCAGTGTTTAGGTGACAATTCAATAGAATTTTGGGTATGAATATTTGCCCGCCGCCATGTGTGGTAGAATAATATTTCTTGCTTCATGATATATAAATAAGACCTCAGTGTACCATATTCTGGCAAATATTAAAATATATTTTATTCTATTCCGAAAAATAAAATATTCTGATTAAGGTTTTAAAGGGTGAATTGAACATATCACTTCTTGTTTCGCGAAAACATGTTCGATTATTTACTGTTCGGCACGCGTCGCGTGGTTTGTACAATCTGCATTGTTTATTACGCCAGTGACGTGCTTGATGTGAAGACGAAAATAGATTTTAATTGAATCTACACAGTGCTTAGATCAACGTAAAACCTTTAAACTTCACACGAAACTATTTTTTTCGGGCGAGACCGTCGCGTATTGTGCTGCCCATCGTATTTTTTTCAAAAAATAAGAAAGTCACATTGTAGTCCAGATTGGCTTTTAATTTATCGAAATATTACGGATTATTATGTTTCATGCTTGTGGTTATTATCGTTAAAACTGCCAAAAGTAGCCACTTATGACAGTTTTAAAGATTAACAACTGGCTAGGCAGTTCGCCCAAAAACACACTCATAGATCACCCGTGATTAAAATAAAGAGTAGTACAGCTTCACAGAATAAATAAAAAATCACCATCAATAATATTATTAATATTTGGCCTGCTCCCTGCCTTTTAAGAGCAATATCAATCTTCTATCAGTATAAAAAACCCTTTAAAATTTGTCAAAATCCGACCTCGTATAACAGATTAGATTTAGCTTCAAGAGTGACAGAGATCGCCTATGCTCCAAATATCGGCAATGAAAGCGACAGGTGCAGCCAAGTGCCCAAAAACGCGGATGTATAAATTTTATCACCACCAAAGAATTACGATCAATTTTGACCTTTCGTACGTTTTACGAATTATTTAGTAAAAATTTTCAGTAGATAGGTAAAACACGTGGATTAGCGACCACAAAGTGTCTTTCGATTAGCGTTAACGACAGTAGAAACGATAAAAAATGTATGGGACTGTAGAAAAGAACGAAAACGAATAGAAACGGCTAAGACAACATGCAGTTTTTGAAAGTTGCTGTCGACAATGAGCGTTTCGTTTTGAACGCCGTTTGAACGCTTCCTGGCGATCGACCGACCAAACCTTGTAGATAACGAATTTGATAGCAATCTCAATTCTTTTTTTGAAAATCGAACACGATTTAGCATATAAAAAAGAAAAAAGAGTGAATGATTGAGTGAACTGAACGCTAACCATAGAGCAGATTCAGCTTTTATCGATTGTCAATAATTTGTGACATTGTCTAGCATTCTGTCGTTTTTCTATCGTCGATAACGCTGCGGCGTTTTCATTTGTAGAATGAGAAGCATATGCACTTTGTCTAGGGGCACTGGCCAGTTATGGAAAAGCTACCTAATAAAGAAGAAATAAAATAAGCCCGGGAAAATAAGAACAGCTTGAACATGAACCAGGTTGTCCAAAATAATGAGCGTAGACGACGTAATTAGACGTTTCTAACTAAGATATGTAACTTCGTATTTTCTTGACCGATTTGGATAATAATATTTTGTTCTAAAGAAATTACCTTCGAGCTAATCCCATTTTAATTTGGCAAAGACCTGATGAAGGGCATAGGAGATAGACAATTTAACTAACTCCTCGAAAGTTGGCAGCAAAACATCGCAGGACCTTTTTTGTTGGAAATTAAGATAAATACAAATAAATACAAATACAAATATCTTTATTAACAAAATAGAAATTCAGTACACATGATACAATGGACCCCGCATGCGGCAAGCCAGAATCTCGGGAATCCTCTACGATTTATCAGGAAAAATTACAAATTTTAGGACAGAGTGAGCGAAGTTAATAATTATGAGATTTAACATTTGAAACAATTTAAGGGTACAAACAATTTATATAGAATCACTTTTTGGTATGAAGAGTTCTGAGATAAGAGGAAATTTGAAGCCAGACTTATTTAAATTTTACGTTAAATTCATACAGAATTTGTTTTTGTTTAATTAAAATTATTATGAACACTTAAAAGCTAAATTGAAAAGCTTATGAGATTTTCAATTTTGCTTGATTCGATTAAAATATTATTAAATCAGAAACATGAAATGTGTTATTAATTATTAAGTTTAATAAGTATCCATGTCAACAAGATTAAAATTGTTTGAAGATAAGATATTACAAACTTAAAGAGCTCACTCAGTCAATACACTTGCTTGCAGAATAAGATACCAACCTTTACCATATTATAATTATTATGAATTCATAATAATGAGTAAAATTTTGTCTTAGCTCCAATGTTTTTTTTTGTTCATAAAACAATCTTTGAGGTTATTATGACAAAATAGATTTTATATTGGCAAAAATCAAGTAGCTGTGTCTACCTGTGGCTTATCATAGACCGAGATCCGACCGTAAAATTTTGCACCTATTTCTTAGGTGAACCAAATGTGATTCTAGTGTATGTTTATATAGGGGTAAATTCTACGCCGCCAAGTTGCCTAGAAAAATCTTGCCACAAGTACCTTTTCCATTATGATTTTTGGTATAACTTTTTCACCTGTCTGTTTGGGAAGTAAATGAGGTGCCATTGGAAGGAGACTGGTCTAAAGTACTGGAAAAACTAGGGTTGCCAGTTGCCACCTCTCAGTCTGCCGTAACTATAGGGTTGCCAGTTTCAAAAATGACTTCTTTGCATTTTGATAACGTTCGACAAAGCGTCCCATGCTTTTTTATTTTTAATTCAGACTAGATTGTGTAAAAAATAAATTTTCCTGTCAACAAGTAGAAGAAAATTTCCAAACGAAGCAAAATGGCAAAACATTTAGATCCCAATTTCGTAAATTATCTGTGTGATGTAAATTAATTTCTAATTCAGAATTATTGGGCGTGCTGAGGCATAAATCTAACTTTCTCATTCATGGGATGAATAAGAAAGTTGTTATTAAAAACTGTCTGGATCTAATAATAAATAAGTATTACTGACATTTAAAAATTATACACTTGTTAACAAATTATTGCAACAATACGTGAATCACGTATTGTTATAAATCTGAAAGTAAACTATAAATATAGGATAAAATTGATTTTATTCGTCAAATTTTTAGGGATCGATTTAATAATCAGTATGGATAAACATAATGATTAAGTTAAGTTAAATAAAAAGATGCATTCTAGTGTGTAGTGTGTTGCAATTTGCAACAAAAGCACACCCCGCATACTATATCTAATACAAAAGGCTCATACTGACTAGAAAAGGTAAGCACGTGCGATAAGAGTGAGAGTTAGATAAAACTTCACCACTGTTTACTTTTGACTACCTCCCGGACCAAGTGTTTACTATAGCATAGCATATGCTCACGACTATGTTCCCCGAGGGGGTAGTCAGAGATATTCTAAAACCTCAGAACATCCACGTTTCACTAGTAGTACCGATACTCTGTCCAGTGTGACAGGTAGTGAGCCCGTCGCCACTTGTAATGGACAGTAGGTACAATACATGCCTCGAAATTTAAGCATGCAGGTTTCCTCACGATGTTTTCCTTCACCGAAAAGCCAATGGTGTTACAAATCGTACATAAATTCCGAAAAACTCATTGGTACGAGTCGACCTGGACGGGGATCGAACCATCGCCTCCTGCACGGTAGGCAAGGTTACTCGCCACTGGACCACCACGGCTTCCGGTGTTTACTATATCTATGTAAAAAATACTCATTCTTATCCTGTTGCCATATGCGCAGCTTAGTTTGCATGGAAAACGAAAAATACATGCAAAAATCTTTTGACATACGGTAATAATCATCTACAGTACCTAGCAGTAGAACTACCCTTATAAGTTAGTAGATTTTATTCAAATTCATATACCATCTATAAAACTTTTTTGTTATAGTATATACTTTCACTGCAAGCAAATGTACAAGCTAATCTCAAGTACAGGATGTTATATTGCAGTAGAGAGCAATTATTATTTTATTAATATTTCAAGAGCTGCCAGTCAGCCCGTTTCGAGTGTTACGTAATATGCGAAGAATTGTTTGGCCTGTGGGACCGCTTAACAGCCACTTTCACTAGACAAGTTTTAATAAAATTTCAGTATTTTAATTATGATCATCTTGAATGATCATAATGAACATTCTGGCAAGAAACAAATGGAATTGTTCACTCTGATGGCAAGGAGCTCGACGAATTAACGCTCATTCTTTGACACTAGTGGAAGTCTGGGATAAAATCTGCGTTAATACCCTAACCAGAGTAGAGATAGGAAAACAGTAGGAGAACTAGGCTTTGTATATTAATGCCTACTCTAAGTCGGAGCGTTTAGTTGCCACTGACGGATTTTAAGATCGATACGGTACGTATTACCTAAACTATCAAGCTACAATCTAAAGTCAAACTGAGTTTTTCGGAATTAATGTACGATTAACACCACTGGCTTTTCGGTGAAGGAAAACATCGTGAGGAAACCTGCATGCTTAAATTTCGAGGCATGTATTGTACCTACTGTCCATTACAAGTGGCGACAGGCTCACTCCCCGTCACACTGGACAGAGTGTCGGTACTACTAGTGAAACGTGGACGTTCTGATGTTTCAGAATATCTCTGACTCCTCGGGGAATATAGTCGTGAGCATATGCTTATGCTTATAGTCAAACTATCGATATTATGGCAGGCATTCATAACAGAGCTCTTGTGCACACGAGGTGACCACATTGGCAAAGAGTGTGTCGGGCAAGGAAAACTATATTTTTCGAAACCCTCCTCCAGAAAGGAAGCGTTATAAAGAAAAGTTTGGCAACCTCTGACCTAGATAGAATAACTTTACTATGGTAACAGTCATAATATACTACTAGCTATATTATAGTAGTATGATAGCGAAAACGATTCAAGACAGAAGGTAGTAATGTGTAGAAACGGCCTGTTTCATTAAGACAATGGGTTTAAATTGCAGCGGTTAGACGGACCGACGGAAAAACAGTTTGGCTTATGTTGTAAGATGTTAGCGGAAGAAAAATTTGAGTTTTAGTGGGTACTCTGGGTGGGTACTCGCAGGCTGTTATAAGGCGATTAAAGACAACCACTTCAAGAAATCGGACAAAAGAAATTGACAAAACTTTATTTTTCTCAGGAAACTATTAAGTATAATTTCAAGATCCCGCTACAAGTTGGCTGTTAAAGGATTGCAACAAGCTTCAGGGTATTAAGTGGTAACCATACAGTACCCCAAGAAATTTATCTGCAATGCGACAAGTCGTGTCTCAAAGTTCATACTGAACAACAGCAGGAGCAAGGCTCGTGCCATCGTCGGAGCCCTCACTGGTCACTACGCCACAGGCACGATGATGCACAAGATGAAACTCACCCTGGATCCCAGCTGCCAAGCGTGCGGAGAGGATGAGGAGACCATGGAGCACATTCTCTGTAACTGTGATGTCTTGGCGGCAAAACGCATGTGCCTCCTCGGTGGTGGATATCCAAAACCGGGAGATCTTAGGCTTCTTCCCCTCAATGGTATCGCCTCCTTCATTGATCATGTGTTTGAAGGGTGAAGAAAGTAAAAAGTACTGGGGCTAACACAAAAGATCCCACTGGGTCGAAGTGTTGCTGGCACCCCACTTAAGTATTACTAGGGTGTTTTGTAACACCTTGTAGATTGGCACATTGGCGCCATCTAGCGATCAAGGATCGCAAAGAAAAACGCTCATTTAAAATCGCTTCATCCGTTCTCTTTACACCACAATCCCTTAGACAGACGAGCAAAACAGAGGCATAGTTAATTCCTGAGCTAGGAAATAACGTGCATTAGTCAACTGCACCCGGGTACAGAGGTAATGGACCCCATATCTGTGTCGCTTCTATTATTTTGATAGTGCTAGCAATTTACATTTTCTTTGTGTAGTTTAATCACTTGCGAAGCTTGTATAGGAAGATAAACTGTTTATAGAGAACAGAGTTTCTGCTATCATTTTGTCTACTGCGATAGCTAGTGCCCATTTTTCTATGGCGATAACACGTTCGTGGTAGCTTAAAAAAAGATTTGACGCTAAATAAGTGGGCTTAAATAGGGGATCGGACAGTCCGGGATAATTAGTCAAATTAGCAACTTTTAATCGAACGTCAAAACGCGCGCGATGTATGAAAAATTGTACTAAATACCCACAAGAGTCACGTTGCAGGGACTGACCCGAGCACACGTCTCGCGTGGTTTCGCGCTTCGCGTTTTTACCTGCCACGAGGCCCGCAATCATCAGTTTCTTCTTGTTCTTGTCCAAAAACAATCCCTGAGATTCGGATAGATTCTCCCATAAAATACTTGACACTGGCGGAAATGCAGTGCTAACGCACAAGCAAGAGTCCATTTAATTATAAATAAAAAATATGCTATAGTATGCTGTTTCATACATTTGAGTCGAGTTGGCATTGCAGTTTACAATGATGAATTGAAAATGAATTTATTTTGCGATTTCATGGTCTGCGTCACCCCTGATGGAAATTGTTTAAAAAATTGCCCAATATAACGTCTGCAACACACATACGGAATTCCGATCCGGAATTAGAGTTCCAATTTCGTAGAGATCTTCCCACTTCAGAATTCCGTACGGAATTCGGGATCAAAATAATCCTATACAAAATCACAATTCTGATTCGGAATTCCATAATGTGTGTGAGAGGCGCAAATTGAATTCTGGTAGACCTAACTGAAGTTGCCCAAAAATGATTGTTAAATCTACCTACCACAAACTGGTAGACTTACAACAAAATGTTCTAGTGAATTCTGCTAATATAAAATACGAGCATTTACCCGCGACTTCGTCCGCATAAATTATATACCAGATTTTAAGTCAGATCATAAGCTATCAAACAAAAAAAGATTCATCAAAATCGGTTCAGTAGTTTTTGCGTGATACTCGAACAAACAAACACCCAAACAAACAAACAAACAAACAAAAAAACAGACAGACAAAAAATCCAAAAATTGGTGATTTGGAATCAGGGATATCTAAAAACCATATCGTAATCTTTTTTTTGTAAATATCTTCAATGTATGGACACACTTCTGTTACAGTTTTATAATAGTTTAGATAGATAGTTGTCGCATTTACTACTAAATATTTTTCTTCGTGTACAAAATGACTCGTTGGCAACACGTTACGATATTGTTGTAATTATGTAGGTTAACTCTGGCTCTTTTCTCGTGAATTTTTTATAGACCTGCCGCCGCGCCGTCTATTTCTACGTACGCTAATGTAACCTAACCTACCTAACCATTACATAATTATTGCCGGCTTTTCTGAATACGTATAGTAGCTAGCACAGCTGTCGTCGAAATTAAATATTCTGGGAATAAAATATTTTAAACTCTAGGTACACACGGCAACACATCAAGCTATAAAATCAACCAGCTTATTTTGGTTTTTTATAGCTTGATGTGTCGCCGTGCTTACATAATAATTCGGATTGTGTGTTTTTGTTTATCGAACTTGGTGTTCAGGCAGGTAGGTAGGTGCCACCGCTTCCCTTTTTCCCGTTACTTTTGGGTGAGGAAAGTGCTGAGGTGCTCTTCAATGAAGTATGTTGATTTATGGGTATAGATATAACTTTAATTATGATTGTTACAGAAACACTTATAGATTTAGTATTTTTTGACAATATGTATGCGCTAAGGATCGTAGCCGAGAGAGAAGTGACGGGGCGGTGTGGAGCCCCCCGCCGCAGTCTTCTCCCCGCCGTCGCCTGCGCCGCCGAGGCCCGATGCTCCACGCTAGATGGCGCTGCTTAGTCTCATGAACATGCCCCCGGCCTTGGGAGCACCAGGTTCCAATGGAGCAGGTAGTGATCTCGACGCAGGGAGGCTGGATACAGGAGACATCTTCTTCATTGTTCTTTAGTGTGTAGTAGCGGTCATATTTTAGGGAATGACCGCTGTAGGTATATTGTCGGTCGCAGGTTTTGATGACTGCGACTCGTGGCGTCTCAATTGCCAATGGAAGTTTACAGCATCTGAAGTTTGCAGCAGAATGATTACTGCCACTTCGATCTTGTTTGTAGCTTCAAGATATATTCCTTGGACCACCGCTGCCAGCAAGTGTTGTCTCGCCTGCTCGATGCGATCGTAATGGTGCGGAAGAGACGGCCTTGTGCCGTCATGGTAAGGTCGTCAGGTCATCACAGAGAGGCGCAGTCAGCGGTCGGCCAGTCAGGAATTGAGCGGAGCTTAGTAGTATGTTATTAGGGTCTGTGGACATAGGTGACATAGGACGGGAGCTGGGGACGGCTTTAACTTGTGCTAATACCGTGCTCAGCTCTCGTACGTTAAATTTGCGAATACCTAGATAGGTATGGTAAAGGTATACCACGCGAAGTTAATGAAAGTTGCAAGACTTGAGTCCTGGCTCCCACAATAAACCAAAATGAGGCATACAAGGTGAAATAGAATTGAATTTAGTATGATTATTTGACGAAAAATAGCTTTAATTATTTTGTGAAATAGTGAAAATTCTTGTGAAATGCCCACAGAATGCATTCCGTGATCGGAAAAGATTTCAGTAGGGTTTCCCGTCGTGAGATAAACCTTTTTTAATGCCAATAAGTATGCTTAGTTGTGATATTTGTTACCAACTCTAAATGTATTGCCTGTGTAGCAGATACACGAATAGAACAAAGTAAATAGGTATTTAACATTTTCTAATTTCGCGCCTCTTCCTTGCGGTAAGAATGAACAAGGACCCGGCATAGTAAACATTGTGTTGATAGGTACTTAAATTGAAGCCGAATCATATGTTTAGCGCATAATAATACAGGATGTTATTTTCCATATGAAAATAATAAACAAATTGAGGATAGATATGTCATAGGGAAACTTTTTAGTATAGACCGATTATTTAAGAAAAGCATCATATAGTTGCTTGGTTTAATTCATCAACTGAAAGCGGACCCGTTTGACGCTTTGTTTTCAATTTAGAAATCTAATAGTAAATGCGACCGAATGTCGTATTCGTATTCTATTAAATAGAAGAAAACCGTTCAACCGGAACTCGGTCCGAATTCAATCGATAAACAATTTACGTATTGTGTTCGATTTTAGTTTAGGTAAATTCGTCATATTTTCAAATCACAAATATTTTTCATCTGATTCGCGTAAATGTGATCACCATGTAGTGTAGGTAAGGATTGCAGCGCATCTATGTGTGCACCGATCGCTTGACAACAGACCGGTCAGGTTTGTTTACCTGTGCAACATGTAACTATGTCGAATCATTATCGCGAATCGACAAGATATTAACGAATTAAAGATTTTATTTATGATGTTAACGAATTAACGTTTAAAGAGATTTGCGTTAACGACTAAATGAAGTTTAACGAATACACGAATAAAATATAAATGTTCGAATTCACCGAAACGACTTAGTGAATGAACTGTTATCAATGTGACGCGCTATATGCATAGCTGCGCAGGTACATAAACGTAGGCACCGTTATTGGGATGCGTCAGAATATAGGTATACGACCTTCTATATGCTGCGCATTATCCCGTTTGATGTGACGTAAACGTGATATTCGTATAATTACGACCGTGATCCCTTTCGGGGTGGTCAGAAACATTGCTACAACCTTGCTACAACTAACAGCTGTCTTGGAGTTGCAATTGTAACTAGGTTCGCTTTTAACATAGTTATTTAAGATTATAAAATGAAGTGACGTTTACAGTGGCGATAGGTGGCTTGGCTATCCTATTCGCCCACAAATACACTGCATAAGAAACCCTTATCCCTTAGTCGCCTCGTACGACACCCACGGGAAGACATGGGGTGGTCCATTCTAAGCCGGAACCACACGGCTACGAATGTGTCGCCTAATATGTGTGATTATTTAAGAGGGATGCGCACGGAAATCCGACCTGTATCATTGCATAAAGTAATGGTTTTAAAGAGGCTTTCACGTGCGCTTTTATCTTTTGTGAAATTATTTTACTTTTTGGAATCTCTTCGAGCTCCCGACGTTTTGACTGTGTGTCTATAGTTTGTGTGAAATTACACTGAACTTTATTAATGTGCAAGTTCTTTTTGAATGATGGCCCCGATATGACCCAACCCAATTTTGTGTTTTGTAAGTAAGGGCCATACGGTATACGAATTAAACCATCATTCAAAAGCTCCCAGAATTTATTCGCACCGATTAATAAATCGATTTCACCAGCGGAATAAAATTCAGGATCGGCAAGCTTAATATTGTCTGGAATTTGTATATTGTGTGCACTTCCTAATGAAGGTAATTGTGCAGTGATGCGCGTCAACACTAAACAATTAAAGCGTGTATTATAGGTACTAGTTATTGACCGCAAATTGATTTCGCATAGCTGTGTAGACTGTGTTACCGAATCGCCTACACCAGTGATTTGAACAGTGGACTGTATCATTGGAATGTTGAGTTTTTTACATAAAGACTCAGAAATAAAACAATGTTGACTTCCGTTATCTAGAAGTACTCTGGTTGTGTGATATTTATTATTATTGTCTGCTACCTCTACTAATGCAGTTGATAGCAGCACTGACTCTAATAATGAATGAGTATTGTGATCGTTATTGTTATAAAGCGTGTGAGTAGTGAGAGATGTGGTTTGTAGTGGTGCCGTGGGTGCATGGTCTGTATTAGAGCCGTCCTGATGCGGCGGCGGCTTCGGCGAGGTAGGTACGAGCGCCGAGGGTATTAATGCACCAGACTGCCCACAAAACTCGTTGTGAATTAAACTGTGGTGTTTATTGTTGCATTGTTTGCACGGTCCGTACCAACAACTTGCGACTACGTGACCGGTGCGTAAGCAATTAGTGCAAAGATTTTTTTCTATTGCGTATTTTAATTTATCGTGACTAGACAAATTAATAAATTGTTCGCACGAGTAAAGCGGATGGATAGCGTTGCACATTATGCATGCACGCTTGGAATTAAAAGAATTTGACTTGTTATTGTTTTGTGTAACAACGTAACTGTGTGATTTTAAAATAGGTTGACTCAACGGCTGTTTTTTAGTGTTTGTGTCATTTGTGTTCTTGTGAGATACTTTAATCGTTTCTAGTACATCGGCTCTGTCTTTAAGAAATTTCATTAAATCATTTAAAGATAATTTTGTTTCTGTTTTTGAGGAATTAGAGAGGGTGCCTTTATACAGTTCCCACTCGCGCTCCGTAGACGAATCTAGTTTTGAGACCATGATGTAGATGATTAAAGTATCCCACGAGTCTGTAGGTTCGCCTAACGTTTTGAGAGCTCGAATGTTTCTCATTATCGTGTCAATAAGTTTGCGAATTTGTGACGCGGATTCTTTACTAACCGACTGTGCAGAAAACAAAGCCTTCACGTGATTATGAATGAGCAAACGATTATTACTGTATCTATTTTGTAAAAGATCCCAAGCTGTGATATAGTTTTCGGATGAGAATTCTAACGACTTTATAACCTGTAAAGCGTTACCGGTTAAAGCCGAACGTAAATAATGGAATTTTTGAATATTGTCGATGCCTTTAGAATCATGAATTAGAGATAAATAAGTATCACGAAACTCGAGCCATTGGTCATAGGTACCGTCGAAAGATGGCAAGGAAATCGTAGGTAATTTGATATTACTTTTCGAAAAAGATTGATTCTGAGATTCTACTGATTTTTCCAGAATACATTTACATTTGGCAACAATTCCATAATACTGGTTTTCAAAGGTTTCCCTCTCGTTTATTTCACTTACGAGCTGAGATGAGGAAACCTTAAGTTCAAGATCATCTTGAACTTCTGTGAATTGTTCTAACAATGATTCTAATTTATCAAAACGTATTTGTAATTCTGCTTTTTTAAGATCAGACAATGATTCAAGGTCTCCCAAAGTACCTACATATTTATGAAATAGCGTGAATTTGCCCTTTATCACACCCCTTTGTTTATGCAAAGCTTTAATAACTTCCTCAACATCGAGTTCAGGGTTAGATTGCCTCCTTCTGGTCATTTTGGAAGAAAGAAATCAAGTACTCACTCAGAAATATCGTTCTGGAACCACGCGGCACCACCGTGAAGAGGGTAGGTAGACACGCGACCACTGGAATTTACCACGAAATACGATATTAGCACAAATGAATACAAGGATAGGATTGGAAGGATGACTGTCCTGACCGTTTTGGTGCTGATCTGATGCTCCGGTTCTGAAGGTCCAATGTTCAGGCAGGTAGGTAGGTGCCACCGCTTCCCTTTTTCCCGTTACTTTTGGGTGAGGAAAGTGCTGAGGTGCTCTTCAATGAAGTATGTTGATTTATGGGTATAGATATAACTTTAATTATGATTGTTACAGAAACACTTATAGATTTAGTATTTTTTGACAATATGTATGCGCTAAGGATCGTAGCCGAGAGAGAAGTGACGGGGCGGTGTGGAGCCCCCCGCCGCAGTCTTCTCCCCGCCGTCGCCTGCGCCGCCGAGGCCCGATGCTCCACGCTAGATGGCGCTGCTTAGTCTCATGAACACTTGGCATTATAATTTTCAAAGTTTTCTATAAGATATGGTGTAAAAAATGCGTTACATATTAAAGGAGGTGCTTTAGACCATCATACTGTACAATTTTCACTATAGAACAAACAACGAAATCGAGAAAAAGTCAGCTGTTCCATACATTTGGGTCGAATATTAGTCATTGACGTTTTCTATGGGAAAACAAAAAACTTTTTTACAATTTTGATGATAAATAAATAAAATAAATAAATAGCGCTCACAGGCACATACATTGTAATGATTCCAAATGAAGCCTTAGGCTTTTTGTTATGGGAACCATATACAACAACGGCACACACATATAATAACATCCATGACCGAACCGGGATTCGAACCCAGGACCCTGGCTTGGCAGTCCGGCGTGGTAACCAATGGTGGTGGTGATGATGGTTTCATAGTGAAAGTTGCTCAGTTTGATTGACTGAAGCACCCCCTAAGTTATTTAACGTATTAAATTTTACACCCTGTATAGTCAGGAAAAATAGCACAGGGACACATATCTCGTTCAGAAAATAATATAACCTCCTAAACAGTTTCACGAATCCAATACAGGAATTACTTTAAAAGACGTTTACGTCAAATATAAAACGCAATATCCATGCAGTTTTCATATTGGAAGGGTAGTTGGAAGGTAAGTCCAAGCCTTCAGCTATAACCACAGTATACGAAAGAGTATCTTGCTAAAACACAGTATAAGAAATAGGGATCAGGTCAGTTACGTCCTTTTCCCCGAACGTCCATCGCCCGAATTCCTTGTACGACCTTTTCCCCGATCGGACATTTCCCATAGTACTTATCTATCTATCTATACTTTTATATCTACACGGTGAAATTGATATCATTGGCATCCTTTTAAACTAAGAGTCTACCCATTAAACTGAACAACTTTTATTATGGGAGCAAACCGATCGGAACAAAAAAAAATCTGCTGTTGTATACATTTGAGTCTAGTACGCACTGCAGTTTAGTATGGGACAGAGCAGATTTTTTTGTTGCTCCTATCGGATTGCTCCCATAGTAAATGTTGTTCAGTTTAATGGGTAGACTCTTAGTTTAAAAGGATGCTAATGATGTCTATTTCACCCTGTATAGCTGCTGTATACGAAAGAGTACGGATTTTCAGTAGCCTAGATACGTACGAAGAACATTAAAAGAGGGGTTAGAAATGCAAAGTAGCGCTTGTCTTCCCGCTCACTCTGCTACAACTACTAATGCCCTCTCGCTTGCACCCCCACGCGCTTTATGGTGTTATGCAAATCATTGCATAACCTGTGGCGATGTGTTCCTCGCCTACTTTGCATTTCTAACCCCTCTATGTTTTGTGCGTACGACATAGTCCAAAGAATTCCTAAACTTAAGTGGCAATGAACGGGGCACATTGCTACAGAACCAATAGCCTATGAGACCGAAAGGTTTTCGAGCAGCGACCGCGTACCGGAAAGCGCAGCGTGGGTAGGCCCCTCACGAGGTGGACCGACGACCTGGTGAAGGCAGCGGGAGCCCGTTGGATGAGGGCAGCGCAGGACCGGTCGTTGTGGCGATCCTTGGGGGAGGCCTATGTCTAGCAGTGGACGTCTATCGGCTCATATGCTGATGATGACGTATATCAAGTACGAAAGCTCTATGCCCCGCCAATGTTGACCTCACCCCCTCTCGATGGTACGGGAGGTGGAAAACAAAGCAGCAATGCAATTCACTAAGCGCAAACATCATCACAACCTTAAATTCGTCTTTGAAACATCGGCGAGCTGACAATTCGGTATTTAATGTTTATGTCATGTGTTAAACTCATACAAAACCTTCGACTATCTGTAGGATGCAAGAAGGATGTTACATTTGTGAGCTCGTCGATGTTTTTGACAGCGATGTGACGCTTAGAGAATTGCAGTCCAGACATGTAGCCCTATCTCACACACTCACCTCAGCATATACAGGGTGAAATTGATATCATTGGCATCCTTTTAAACTAAGAGCCTACCCATCAAACTGAACAACTTTTACTATGGGAGCAAACCGATCGGAGAAAAAAGAAATCTGCTGTTGCATACATTTGAGTCGAGTAGGCATTGCAGTTTAGTATGGGACAGCTGATTTTTTTGTTGCTCCAATCGGTTTACTCCCATAGTAAAAGTTGTTCAGTTTGTAGTTTAAAAGGATGCTAATGATATCAATTTCACTATGTATATACAGAGGGTGTAACAAAACACCCTAGTAGCATTTAAAGGGGTGGCTTAGACTATCAAACTGAACAACTTTCACTATGGAGCGTACACGAAACAGTAGATTTTTTATTTTTATTCGATGTTGGCTCCATAGTGAAAGTTGTTCAGTTTAATGGTTTGGGTATTTACTTTCAATATTTACCTGCACGGAGAAAAATATCTAGCATAATGTGACAACTATTCATTTTAGCAGTTGTTATAAGCCGATTTAAGATAAATCTACTAGAACAAGATTTATACAACGTGTTAATAAATTAGCGCAAAACCTCATACACCCCAACTGATTTATAACAAAAGAATTAGATTGAAACAAAAATTTCATTATTTTGATAGTTAACATTTAAAGTTATTCGCATTTTAAGTTTTGAGGCAAAAATGATTTGTTATCATTTCATCAATGAATAAAAGCACTAACGTACTCATAGATACATTTTAATAATCTCGTTTTGGTAGTAAGTAGGGTGAGTGTGCCCGTATTGTGGGTTGACATCGGGTTCAGTAAATTTTAAAGAGCAACCTGCCTTAGTGGCATACCTACTGTCCGCCATTTTGAAAAAATCTCGATTTTGCGGCCACTGATGAAACATATGCCAATCGACAGGGAAAATTATTACAAACAGAAAATATACTTGGGTGAAATGACCTAAGTGGTATACTTTCGGAGATATAGGGGTTTGAAAATAATAAAAAATTAAAACATTTTTTTCCGCCCAAATTGGCTTTTTTGATCAGGAATAGATCGGCAAAGCTCAGGATCGATCAGGATTTAATATAATTATATAATATTATTCTTATAAATAAGTTTTATTCATTTACTAAGATAAATAAAATACCTATCTACTTGTAAGAGAGCTATGAGCAAGACGGTTGTAGTAGCAGTGTTGGTAACCATTCCGAGAGGGATTTATATGTATTTACCTATGTATTAAATACTTGATCATCATCGTCATCATCATCATCATCACCATCTCAGCCGATGGACGTCCACTGCTGGACATAGGCCTCCCCAAGGATCGTCACAACGATCGGTCCTGCGCTGCCCTTATCCAACGTGTTCCCGCCGCCTTCACCAGGTCGTCGGTCCACTTTTTGCGGGGGGCTACCCACGCTGCGCTTTCCAGTACGCGATCGCCACTCAAGAGCTCTTCGGCCTCATCGGCCATATCGGTTCTTCGAGCAATGTGCCCCGGCCATTTCCACTTTAGTTTAGCTATTCTTTGGGCTATGTCAGCTGCTCTGGTTCTTCAGCGGATTCTGCTGCGCTGATCTCTCTTCATTTCCGATTCGATCTCGCAGGGAAACTCCGAACATAGTTACATAGCCCTCTCCATTGCCTTTTGGGTAAAACACTGCGGTATTTGGGACGTCAAGACTGAAGAGACTACGTAGCTTTCCAACGCTGCCTTGCCGAGTCGGATTCGACAGGTTGACCTTTTTCTCGAAATTGTACCTACCTAATTGAATAGTTTTGTACCAGGTAAACATTATCGTCAACAACTTCAAGCGTAGAGAGGGTACACCATAGACATTTTACATGATCGTCCATGTTCATTATCATTTTATCCGTAGGCTAAGAATAGCATCATCCCATTTCTTCCTCTGAATGTAGTATAAGGCGATTATGGTATCCACCAAAAGATGGGTAGCAGCATCCTCTGAGTACACACATGTAATCCAACTGCGATCGCCAACCCGCCTGCCAAGCGTGGCCAGGGCCATCACAATCAAAACCAGGTTCCCATTCCCTGCCGGCCCTGCTATTCCTGGCTACAGTAGCGGCCAAGGTTACGGCGAGGCAGGGTGCGCGAAGAATCTCCGGCAGAGATCCAGCTTCCACAAGATCACAATCGACAACAGCTGCACCTGGTAATAAACATATAACACTCGTTCACAGCAGACCGACGAGTCGCGCGCTGAACTCGAGGAAAAACTGAGCAGGATACGTTGGGATATCGTTGGATTATCTGAAGTCCGAAGAGAGGGAAAGGACTTGATAATCCTGATATCCTGCCTGCTTTATTTCCGAGAGGGCGACCTAAAGTCCTGGGCCCCGGCACGATGTCGGGCATATGGTCCACAAAATCTCTTGTGAATAACTTGGAGGGGATCGTAAACGTGTCGAATAAGGTGGTGTATCTTACACTCAAAATAACCAAACGGTCCGACTATTCGTTAAAGGCTATACAGGTATTCCTGCCCCCGACATTAGATCAGAAATTAATACGATGATGAAGTAGGGATTATGTATGAGGATATCTCTAGGGTCATGTATATTTCCAAAACACACTTCACATTAAAGTTGTCATGTGAGACTTCAACGCAAAACTGGGCAAATGACGGTGAAGAGCTGCAAGTGGGACAATTATTTTGATGTTGGACGACGGAATTAACGGGGCCAACTAATGGACGGCTTCATGGAGGAGGAATTCGATGTAATGAAAACTCCTTCTTTATGAAGCGGGAGCACAGCAAATGAACCTGGATGAGCCCAAACCGAACAAGAAATGAGATAGACTTCATCATGTCGACGAAGAGGTAAATATTCAATAATGTTTCTGTGTTAAACGCTTTTAAAGTCGGAAGCTAGGCAGAACAATAAGCAGATTTCGAAATCCGTGACTTGTGATCACCGAGCCTATATTATTAGGGAGGCTATAGAGTGGAACAAAAGCTCCAAAATCTACGCAATCCGTCTATTGGCCAAAGCCAGCTAGCAAAATTTAAGACCGAAGATGGCAGGATCAGTATCGTCCAAGCGTAAGCTTCTGAGAAAGGTTGAGAAATTCTATGGACAGTATACACTAGAACACGGAGACCCGCTAAAAATCTACATAACGAACATAGATCTAGACTGACCCGGCACTATACCAAAGATATCCCGCACGTCGGCCTGTACGAGATTAATATGGCTCCCAAACAGCAAATGAGCAACAAGGCTGTAATACAATGTAATACATTTGTTAAATAAATAAATAAATAAGGCGCTGGGTGACG
The DNA here is from genome assembly GCA_922987775.1 of Agonopterix subpropinquella. Classification (NCBI taxonomy): domain Eukaryota; kingdom Metazoa; phylum Arthropoda; class Insecta; order Lepidoptera; family Depressariidae; genus Agonopterix; species Agonopterix subpropinquella. The sequence continues at coordinate 35,571,485 of OV277694.1, read as the reverse complement.
GTGGACGGAAGGTGGGTGGAAGACTGATCTTTTAGAAGTATTTCGTTTAGGTACGTCATACTCGAGGGAGAAACGCCGCAGGCATGGAACAGAAGTCTAGAGGTGCCCTTTCTCAAAAAGAGCGATAAGTAATGTCCTGCTGAAGACCTAAAGGCTCATTTCGCTTCTTAATCTGCATGTCTACAAGTATAAGCTGTTTCGAGAGTCGTTACAAACCGTCTCGGACGCAAGTTCAATGACTTTCAGTGAAGTGTGTTTGGAACTATACATGGCTCTAGAGACATCCTCCCCATACATAGTCCCTACCTCGTCATCATATTTCTGATCCGATGTCGGGGCCCAGGTATACCTGTAAAACCTTTAACGAATACTGTACGAGTTTTGTGCAACATAAACTCGGCACTCTAGGGCCCGAGAGTTTTGGTCGCCCTCTCGAAAATAAAGTAGGCTACCGGATTCGAGGATTATCGAGTCTCTCCCTCTCTTCGGACTTCAGATAATCCAACGATATCACAACGTATCCAGGGGGTCTACTCCGGGATTCGAACTGCGCAATTGCGAGTACATTTTCGCTCCAATATCAACTCTATTCCAATGAAGTGCGGACCGAAACAGTGGCGATATAGCGAACATCGAAAGTGCGGGTACAGGGCCTGCTCAGTTTTTCCTCGAGTTCAGCGCTCGACTCGTTGGTCCGCTGTGAACGAGTGTTATATCTGCCGGAGATGCCACCCTGCCTCGCCGTTACCTTGGCCGCGACCGTAGCCAGGAATAGCAGGGCCGCCAGGGAATGGGAACCTGGTTTTGGTTTTGTTGGCCGTGGCCACACTTGGCAGGCGGGTTGGCGATCGCAGTTGGATTGAATGTATGTACTCAGAGGATGCTACTACCCATATTTTGGTGGATCCCATAGTCGCCTTATACGACACTCAGAGGAAGAAATGGGATGATAGTATTCTTAGCCTACGGACAAAATGACAATGAACATGGACATCATGTAAAATGTCTATGGTTTACCCTCTCTGCGCTCGAAGTTAATGACGATTATGTTTACCTGGGACGAAACTATCCAATTAGACAGGTACAATTTCGAGAAAGAGGTCAACCTGTCGAATCCGACTCGGCAAGGCAGCGTTGCAAAAGCTACGTAGTCTCTTCACGTCCCAAATACCGCAGTGTCTCAAGACGAAAGTCTTTGAGCAGTGTGTATCGCCAGTGATGAAATACGGAACTGAGACGACGTCTCGCTCACTCAAGGCCTCATAAAAAGGATAAAAGTCACCCAAAAGACAATGGAGAGGGCTATGTTCGGAGTTTCCCTGCGAGATCGAATCAGAAATGAAGAGATCCGCAGAAGAATCAGAGCAGCCGACATAGCCCAAAGAATTGCGAAACTAAAGTGACAATGAGCTGGGCACATTGCTCGCAGAACCGATATGGTAGATGGAGCCAAAGAGTTTTTGAGTTGCGATCGCGTACCGGAAAGCGCGGTGTGGGTAGCCTCCCGCAAAAGGTGGACCGACGACCTGGTGAAGGCGGCGGGAACCCGTTGGATAAGGGCAGCGCAGGACCGATCGTTGTGACTATGGAGGTGCTACTGGGAATGTTCCTCCATTGAAAAGGGAAGTACTTCCGCCAGGCTAGGTGTGATGCCTGGGGACCGGCTGTGGTCTAACAGTTCTTAGTTGGGCCTTGTAGGTATATATATCGAATCTCTGTGATTATTTCTCTTGCGCGATTTATGTCTCGCATTCGATTGTGAACCTTATGTGTAGTAGGTTACGAGTTACGTATTTACGCTGAACGTTGTCTTTATATGGGCCATATTTCCGAGAGCGACGGTATCGCCAACTGTATCCGATACGCATCTTTGCTATAACTTGTGGGTGCTGACATCTTTAGAGTAGCAAGTCCCCACAGGACTCCCCCCTCAGACCGGTGGTCGTTGAGTTGTTCGAAGTGTGCAGTCTGTATTCATGTAGGTAGGTGCAGGGCTCCAGTCAAGTGAGTCTGACGAGCGATGTGCGGCGTGTGTGTGCATCTGTCAGGGAGATCAGTCCTGATGTGATGCGGGCGAGTGACAGGCGTGGAGAAGGCGAGCAGAACTGCCACGTGGAGGTGAGCTCAGACACGTGGGCTGTGGGAGATTCTTCTATGCAGACGCTGACTGTCGTTGAGCAAGCTGCAGGCCCAGGAAGCGGTGTGAAGACAGCTGCAATGGACCTGGTGCGGCTTCGGGTTGATGGCGTGACTGCTGCTTGCTTGACCTGGTCGAGGGGGTGAAGGGTTGGTTGAAGCTGGTTGCTGCTCTGTGTTGGTGCTGCTGCTCTGCGGTGTTCAGGTTGCGATGTTCTTTGTCGAGGGTCACCAATATGGAGGTGCTACTGGGAATGTTCCTCCATTAACCCTTCGTTTGTGTAGGTCACGGATCTGTGACTAAGACAATAACAAATCTTTTGTGTCTGGAATCTCCACAGAAGAGAGGTTAAAAAGGGAAGTACTGCCGCCAGGCTAGGTGTGATGCCTGGGGACCGGCCGTGGTCCACTGGTCCAACAGTTCTTAGTTGAACCTTGTATATAATTATATTGAATCTCTGTGATTATTTCTCTTGCGCGATTTATGTCTCGCATTCGAATGTGAACCTTATGTGTAGTTACGAGTTACTTATTTACGATGAACGTTGTCTTTGTATGGGCCATATTTCCGAGAGCGACGGTATCGCCATCTGTTGGCATCTTTGCTATAACTTGTGGGTGCTGACATCTGTAGCAATTCCCCATATGACGATTCTTGGGGAGGCCTTTGTCCAGTAGTGGACGTCCATCGGCTGAGATGATGATGATGATGATCAAGTACTTAATTCATAGGTAAATACATATAAATCCCTCTCGGAATGGTTAGCAACACTGCTACAACAACCATCTTGCTCGTAGCTGTCTTGTCTATGTACATTAACATTATAAAATTATAAATATATATATAAAATTATAACATTATAAAATATAATTATATAATATTATTATTATAAATAAGTTTTATTCATTTACTAAGATAAATGAAATACCTACCGTATTTCATTTATCTTAGTAAATGAATAAAACTTATTTATAATAATAATATTATATAATTATATTAAGTCCTGATCGATCCTGAGCTTCGCCGATCTATTCCTGGTCAAAAAAGTCAATTTGGGCGGAAAAAAATGTTTTTATTTTTTTTAATTTTCAAACCCCTATATCTCCGAAAGTATACCACTTAGGTCATTTTACCCAAGTATATTTTCTGTTTGTAATCATTTTCCCTGTCGATTGGCATATGTTTCATGACTGGCCGCAAAATCGTGATTTTTTCAAAATGGCGGAAAGTAGGTATGCCACCTTCCATACTGAAATGTTCGAAGCTCTTTCAAAAAAATATATTTAAAATTTTGAACAAAATTACCTATGTTGAAACCGTGATAATTCGATTCTGTTCTCGATTCTAAACAAACTACTTTCTAGTTTTGCGTTAATTCATTAACACGTTGTATAACAACAAATTTTCGAGTAATGTTTGCTAAAATACATAGTTGTTACATACATGGTGTAAGGAAAATTATCGTTAACCTTTAAACTAAATACTCTACCCATCAAGCTGAACAACTTTTACTATGGGAGAAAAAGGTTAATTATATTTTTCCTTACACCCTGTATATACCCTGTATGTGGTAGCCCCTTCTTGTCAGTGTGAGCTCGTTCGTATGAGGGCTTCGCGTAGCCTTTATACGTCGATAACGTCAAACATATTGCGCATATGAGCGTATATCCATTTAGAACGGTACAGTGCCATTCTACAGAATTGGGACCCATCTAATGGCTCTATACTGTATTGTTTAATACTAGGTCAGGTCGGTTGCTTGACTTATTGCTGTGCGTAGTACGGTATAAGATCGCTCTATCGTAAAAATGGTAATACATACAAGCGTCAAACGGTGTGATTATAGAGCAAACTCTACAGTATAACAACAAATAATAAAATCTGGCCAAGTGTGAGTCGGTCTCGCGCTATAGGTCCAGAAGAAAACAACACTTTTTTTAAGTTAATATTTTGCTGTGTGGTGTGGTACGGAACTCTCGATGCGAGTGGCTCGACTCGCACTTGACCGTTTTTATAAAGCAAGGTGTGATCAAGAAAGCTAGTGCGTGGTGACACCTGATCGCCATCCAAACGGACAAGGTGGCTAGCATTCTTGCCATCTTCCCCCAATTCCATTGACAAAGACAATACCAAGGCATCGATCGAGGATCGAGTCGATGTAACAAAAGATCTAGACCGCCTTATTTTGTGCCTCTTGTATTTATTTTCTCTTTATTTTACTGTTTATGTTTTGGTGTAAAATAAAGTTTATTTGATTTGATTTGATTTTGATCTAGGCCAGCGCATACACACACAAAACAGCATATCACACGGTTGAGAACTACTCAGAAAAAGAATCACCAACGTGTCATAGCGCCTCTCGTGTAATAAGTTAATAAGATGACACAGCACAATATAATGAATATTAACCAATCATATGGCGAAACGAGAGAGCATCTCGGTGGCACGTTTTGAATAGGTTAGGTTAGGTTAGCAAGAGATTTAAGGCCAGGGGTTAACCAGGCCAGACACCCTTACACTCAGTTGCAGAAACGCTTATTAAAGTTAATCCTCTATTAAATCTCCTTCTAGCTTTTACTATGTCAAGAAGACAAAAAGAGACAGCAAGAGATTTAATGGAGGATTAAAAGACATTGCCCAATCCCATTTTGAATTTTATAAGAAATCCCACTGCAGATAAGGATAATTTCCGTTTCATTGGGAAGCACGATATTCCTTCTATCCTGTGTATAATTTCAGCTATCATATACGATTTTTATTTTTTCTTTAATCATATTATACACATTCGCCAGCTGCGAAACGACCGAAACGAAGTGAGGCCGGGCTATTCTGACACAAAAAATCAAAGCTAAAAGTTTAAACCTCATTATTTCCCTGTTATAAAGTTACAGCAAAGTTGACTAATGCATATTAAAGGGAATTTTATCTGTTATGATTTCCCCTTAATTTTTGTGTTAAAAACGCATATTTACACTGGCAAAAGATGCGAAATTCTCGAAAAAATACCATGTGGCCATAATTACCCCGCAGCGGGGTAATTCCGGCAGTCGCCAATATCTCCGCCATCTATGGAGCTACGACGTTGAAACTCAAAGCAATACAATATTGACGATACGACGTATGCAAGAATGAACTTTATGACAAGCTGGGACGCTATTCTGTCAGCTCTCCATACATGCTAGGGCTGGGACACGTGAAAGTCGATAAGCGGAACCTAGCAAAAATTACTTAAAAATTGGATGAGAGTGATTAAAGTAACTATAATTAGTACTTAATTAAATAAAACAAGTTTTGAGTACGAGTAATTAAAAGTTTATGATAAAACAACGTCGCATTAAAATTGATTTCCTATAGAATCTTCTAAATTTCTAATAAAGGTTAGTGTAGGTATTTATTGTAGTTCTGGGTATCTATCCTGCATATCTGTGCCGCTCAATGCAGTTATTTTTCACGCCTTCAACAGCATTTCGAAGTTTGATTTCTGACTAAATACGCTTTTTCTTATAATCTTTAAATTTCACATCATAATAATAATACAAGATATATTCTCGTATGATAATCTAATTATATAAAATAGGAAAAAACATGTTTTGTCTTGATTTGATTTAAAAATATACATGAGAGATCTGAGGATTAAAAGTACTGAAATTAATATCGATGTTTATGCCGATACTGTGGACATCACTAGCATTTTGCAACTTCATACAAAAACAGTGGGGCTATTACGCCAGTGTTTTCTGCCGGAATTGCCCCTCCATCATAGTTTTGGGGGGTTATTATGTCAGACTCAATAACACAGTAATAAATAAGCGTAGGGCAAAACAAATAAGCTGAAAAGAATCTACAGTTCTTATTCATATAACTTAACTTGAATAATCTTCGAATAAAACACAAAAACCACTAAAAAAATAAATAAATTTGCGGAGCGTTTTTGTCACCGCAAGTGTTAAAAATGGTGTCCCATGATACTGGCTTCCCAATCAAACAATTCACGCGTTAGCCGCCCCATCTATATTTTATCGAAGAAATATGCTTTTTCTCTATCTGTACCAGGTGTAGCGACTAACCAAAAGCTTATAGAACAAAAGTTATAGCCAAATGCCGGAATAGCCCCGCTGCCGGAATAGCCCCGCTTCACTTACACTATGTCACGTGGGCAACTGCAACTGAGTGTAAGGGTGTCTCGCCTGGTTAACCCCTGGCTAGAAAATTTCAACCTGCTACCTGACTCAAACTTCATACTTGCCCATCATTCCTACCTGTGTTGAGAGCATGTGATGGGAAACTTTCGGCTTTTATAAAATAACGAAGGTCTAAGCGTCACGGGCTCTTGTTCTTTTGCATTATCCTCCAAAAGTCTTTACGCAAAAAATTTTATTACTTAGAACGTCATCCTCAATATCAAAGTTTTGTTCAAAATCCTTAAAAGTTATTCTTTTAAAAGAAAACTTTAGAAAATCTCTTTAAACCCATCACAAACCCTAACTGCGTCAATTTACGATTTTTATCCTGAGGAAAATATCGGTGGTTCGGTAATTTACGATTTTTGTTGGCATTCGGGGTTATATAGACGACAAACTTATACGTTTTATGACTCAGAGGGTACGACGGAGGGTAAAAATTATTTTCAGACCGTTCATCTCAAACCTGCCTTCAATAGTATATCATCATCATCACCAACCTATACAAGGTGTTGCAGAAAAGTATGGTCATATCAGGATTAATGAAACAACATAGTATTGCAATCATTTGAAAATGTTTATTAAGTACAATCTAGTATGGATTTAATTCTATATTTACATCATTTTAAACTTTTTTTAATACAAGATTTTTCTGTTAACTTTTTATCTATATCTAGTGGTCCTGTAGAAATAATGCACAATATTAAAGGGATGATTTTGGATTATAAAACTCCATAGCGTTCTAGAATAGAGTAGAGTTAGTCCAGTAGAGTCTATACTCTATAGGGTCCTTCTTAATATGCTGACACGTTTTTATGCGGATGATCAGACCGTTAAACTGAAAAACTTTGTCTACGGCACCGACATCGAAATCGCGAAAAAAAATCTGTTCATCCATACAAAACTGAAAACCTACTCGAGCCAAATGTAAGGGACAGCTGATTTTTTTTGCGATTTCGATCTTGGTCCCATAAAGAAAGTTGTTCAGTTTGATGGTCTGATCATCCCCTTAAAAAAGTGTCAGCATAATTAAGATAGACCATGTATACGGGATATAGAAGTAACAAAAAATAAGCTGTCCCACACATTTGGGTCGAGTACCTACGAATAATTAATTGCAGTGTATGGAACTGCTGACCTTTTCTTCACGAAACTAGAAAAGATAAAGTTATAAAATATTGTGTACTATTGCAGAAGGACCCTGTAGTTAGACATAACTATACGCACGAAGTAAATTTTTAGAAAAGTATTACAAATATGTTTAGCTTCATTACCTATTCACTAGCTAGACAAATAAGAAAACTTATGTACTTTCAAAAAGCTAAACAATTAGAACAATTTCATGACTGTAATGATCATGAATTATGTTTTATCCTATTTTATCTTAACATTTTCTGTAAAGAAACGTGATGAGCATATAAATTATTATCGAATCTACTCATCTTATTTCTACTGTCTTATATATCCATAAACAATTTCTTATTACACGGAGAAAAAATATTTAAATGGGTAACATGATTTAAGTAATTTCTGCAAGATTTCGGTAATTTAACAGAATTATTTTAGTAATTTTCTAGCAAGTTCTATCATAATAAATAGGTATAGTACCTATACTTCAAATGTCTAGTAAAACGACTAGATTTTTCCCTTCGTGTACAATTTAAATAAATAGCAGTTTAATAAATCACAAATAATGTTCTAGATTGTTTTTAACCTTCTACAAGTCAGATATATCCACAGATTTTCAAAGTAACTTATTTAATCTTTTGGAACAACTAATAAATTTCGAATGAAATACAGGCAGAGATCTGCAACACGCATCGTCATTTTGAATACTTACGTAATACTGTTCTAATAAATGTAAGAAAATAATCGTTATAATTATTTTCTGAAAGTTTACTTCTATAGCAAAGATTTGTGAAAGAATACAAATCTTTGAATAAAAAGAAACGACAAGTAACAAAGTCTACTTATTTGATAGTAATTAAATGAAATTTAATAGTACGTCTATGTATAAATCTATAGATATCTATGTATCTATAGATTTTTATTACAATAATACCATTCCATAGCTTATATACTTAATTCTTCAAATCTTGCAAAGAAAACCAAGAAACTATTCAGAAGAACAAATCTGCGTTAAAACACCCTTCTCAATACTGTACGTACTGAAAAACCTTTTTGGGTCAAACGTCATTTCTCACTTTCTGTAGAACTAGGTTAAAGACATAATTTCCGACATCCCTACAGTTTGACGACCACATTCCTCTAAGGCGTTCGTAGACTAGCGGTTCTTCGATGTTTGAATCTTTGAACAAGAATCCATCTCTGGTTAGGTGACCGCCTTAAAAAAACAACGGGTTGCACTCCGGGAGTGCCGGCAGAAGTGAAAACTAAGAGATCTTACGTCCAAAAAATTCAAGCTAAGCTGTTCGTCTTGGTGGATAAGTGGATTTTATTTTTTAATATACAGGGTGTCCCGTAAACCGACGTCAACCCGGCGCATGCTGATAGGTTAGGTCATGACTAAGCAGAATATCAAAATTTGGTTTTAGTAAAAGTGGCTTAGTTTTCGAGATATTGACAGTTTTAACACAGATACTGCATAGAGCATTTGTAGCGGTGGCATTCAAAATAGTGACAAGAGTTTCACGAATTTCATAATACTGTCCTTATCTCGAAAACTAAGGACCATTTCCTAAAGTAAAATGTTGACAGATTGATTGATTGATTGATTGACTGATTTTTATTTTATTTTAGTATATTCTGGTTAGACATGAACTAGCCTATCAGCATCCACCGGGTTGACGTCGGTTTACGGGACACCCTGTAGACTTAGCGTCCATCGCTGTAACTTATATTGATAAGGATCAACAGCGGTGTTTAAAACATTAGACAATGAAGTCCAGTGAATCTTTTGTGGAACACGTAACGAATTTTAACAACGCAGATCACAGGAGATGAAGGAAGAAATATAATACCTCTTATATTTGATTTGTCCTTTGAAACGGGTTGAAAAACTCTGAATATTTTGCTCTTTTCCCCCGACTGCGCTAGAAGGAGGGTTATGTTTTTTCACTTTGAAACATATAATATAATGCTACTTGACTGTGGAATTTGACCCGCTTCCTCTCATTCTTATCTTGATTTTAATCTTGAGCCTTAATTATGAATTATGACCTGTTTTACAACTAATCACAAACTGCAAAGAGGATAGACTATGTGGCTGGCCTTTACTTTGATTAATGGGAGAAAAAAAAACGAAAATTTATTTAAATATGTTGAGCAAACATTTAAGAATCAAGCAAAATTAAGAAATCATTTGTGAAACATGAGTATACGTAAGGGCTGAGAAATAAATGTATGGTACCTATTTTACATATTATTAATAAGGTACTCTATAAACATTGGAGATGACAGACATTGAACATGAATGTAGTTACTCGTACAATACACATTTCAGGTCGCATTGACTCTTGTTAAATCTGATAAATACAATTATTTAGTTTAATGTCAATAGCACAAAAGGACATTGTCTACAAAAAATCTGTAAATGGACACTAATTCTGAATATTATAATATTTCATAACTATATCTACAATACTTTTTCACTGGTAGTATAAAGTCACTAATAGCTAAATAACTATAAATATCTTACCCAGTCTTTTGGCTTACAATATAATTTTTAACGTATATTATATTTTCACAATTTCTAAAGATTAATTAAAACTAAAAGTCTAAAAAAGAATAATTATTTTAGCTGCTCTTTATAAATTTATGAATTACAAATCTTACGTCTTTAGAGTGATGTTTTGTCGTATTAATATTTTTGAAAACGAATTTTATACAAAAAAACACCTCATTTTATGAAAAAACCAAATTATGTTGAGAGAATGAATTTTTTTATAAAAAATCTCAGAGAAAAAATAAAAATTAATAAAAGTTGTATTACTACATGGTTGGGATAATTTAGATTCTTAGTTTTATATTTTTAATTTTGTTAACTTTTTCAGGAGATAAATTATTCAAAGACGTAAATGTATTCGGAATGCAAACATGCTTATAACGTTTAACTATTACAATTATAACCGCCAAGGGTAAATTCTCCAATACAATTCATATTCGGAGGTCCTTTAGGTGTCCCCTAATGGTTATCATTGATGTTAATCAATTAAAATTGACACCGCTACTACTACTACCATAGCTACTGTAAACAGTGGCGTTTAAAAATTAAAAAGTCGTTAAAATATAATAATACAAATCGATATTTAATTTTATAAAGCACAAAACAATTGAAAACATACCATTAATAAAGGAACTATTGATCAACGCAAACAAATTGCGAGAACTTAAACATAAAAGAGATATCTTAAATTAACACTGTTCCTTTGTGGAATTAATAAACCACTTTCGTTCAGATTTCGATCCTATTCACAACATTATTTTTATAAAATCTCAAAAGCCTCAGCAGAATGATCACCACTTTTTAAAAGTTTATACAAACACTACACAAGATTGTTTCTCACCTCTAAGGTCGTACGACTAAAATGCACAAAAGAAACACTGACATATCTGTTGTTACCTTAACACTAGAACTTTGACCCCAAAATCCTTCAACTTTTGACGATAGCATTAACGAATCTTCGCTGTTTTGCGTTAATTCGCTCGGGCACGGCAATGCCTCAGCTGGCATATCAACTATCGATACTTGGTTTTCAATAGGTTGTACTGTAGCTTCTTTAATGAAATTCGCATCAGTATATTCATCGTTTTGTGATTCGTCATTGGCTACTATTTCCAATATAGGCTTTTCTTTATTGACATCATTTGTTTCTTCTAAAATGCAAGTGACGTCATCAAGTGCTAATCGTAATGGTTCACTCTTCGTTTCATTTCGCAGCATCTGTATCCAAGATAATCGGCAGTCACAACGGAATTTGTTACCTGAAATATGAAAAAACACCTTTAATCAAAGTTGAAGAATTCTTTGTGAAAAAATAATGTTTAATGAAACTTCTTTGGGACATATGGAAATCTTTCGCAGAAATATTTCTTTGTATATCAAATGAAACGACTTATTTGTGCTTGATTATTTTAGTCTTTGGACCTTTTTGTTAATTTATGTCAAAGGTACCAAGCGGGATGGATGGAAATATTATTCAGCATATTATTATGTATAAGTAAACCATGTACTTTAGATTCGTTTCAAGAAATTAATTACCACTTAGAAAGACTGCGGAAAAGAAAGCAAAAAAAAATATTGCTCCGAGGTTTGCAGTGAAGGCCTTTTATTTGGATTTTACTAGGGGGTAAAACAAAGTACATTAATATCGTTAGGGTAAAATTTATTTAATAACTCAACATGCCTTTAGTGATCAATCTTCAAATCATAAAGATAATTACTGAATGGTTACAATTACGTCTATTCAGGTTCTTTTGAATAAATTCTATCTACGCAATGAAATTAAAACAGTCTTACAAAAACAGATACAGAAAATAAATCAAGTCCCAGTCTGAAAAAATGTTCAACACATTTATCAATAAGTTTTTAGCAAAGAAAACTATGTTATCTCTACAGTTCCCGAATTCACATTTAATACTATTTATGGGCCATAAATTCAATATAGTTACGACACAAACCAAAACTAAAGTCATTTGGGATTTCTCTAATCCGATACACGCGACGTTATATCGGAAAAATAAATAAAATTATCATGACAGAGAATATGTTTAGTGATTTTTAATATCCTTTTATCCCATGGGAGTTTGACGAGAAGCTCTGAGCGCTAAGGGTCTTCTTAATATGCTGACACTTTTTTAAGGGGGTGATCAGACTATTCAACTAAGTAACGCGTCAAAATTTCGAAAAAATTCATCACTGTCCCATGGCTGTCTCTTTGTGGCTGAAGTAGGTTTGCAGTAGGTATGGCTGACTTTTTTTCGCGATTTAATTGTTGGTCCCGTAGTAAAAATTGTCCAGTTTGATGTTCTAAAATACCCCCTTGAATATGTGAATAATCACTAATGTTTAATATAAAAAATCTGTCGTTCCATATAAAACTGCAAACTTACTCGACCAATTGGTACACATTTCTTTTTCACGATTTCGATGTTGGTTCCATATAGAAAGTTGTTTAGTTTGAAGGTCTCAGACGTTTCAGAATATGATTTGTAGTTGTAGAAAGATTGCTGACGTCGCCTGTCGCGTAGTTATGTAATTATTTTTAATTATCAATCAAACAAATATACCTACTTAAACACCACCACCTTACTACAATCATCTAATTAGATTTAGAAAATTTGTATTTTTCCGTGAATCTAAAAGGAGGTCGCGACTTTTAGGCATTTGATCCATTATATTTTCCCGTTCCATTATATAGGTACAGTAAAACCCGTTTTAAAAAATATTTTCATATTTAACTTTATTTTTTATTTTTAAAATATAAAGATAATCAATAAAATACGCAGTATCGTTAATTACTTAATGCCTCTTAAATATCTTTTCATGATTTTGTTTCGTAGAGCTATAATATAATTATGTCACAGCTATATTTATAAATCAAACAACCGTAAGTTTGTGTATGTATGTTATATGAAATAAAACACATTCTATTGTACTCAAATCGAGTTATTATGCTATTGTTGACTTACTAAAGGGAGCTGTTACAGTCATTAATTGTCTTTAATGCAGGAGGGTGGCGTTTGTAGGGGATTACAACCCCATATTGTTAGTATACTCGTAGTACAGTCAGCGTAGAAAGTTTGTAAAATATATTAAAAGTCTGTTAGTTGAATTGAATAATACCTAGATGATGATGATGATGGACTAGCACAGTACAGGTAAATGTTGGTGGTTTTTTAGGCGATGACCAGAAATCAAACTGTACAACTATTTTTATAGGACCAACGACTTTGCGAAAGAAAAAAATCTGCAGTTTCATACGCTTACTGCCGGGCTACTTGACCCAAATATATGGGACAGCAGATATTTTCCCGCGATTTCGATTTTGGTCTTTTTATACAGGGTGTAACAAAACACCCTAGTAATACTTAAGGGGGTACTTCAGACCATCAAACTGAACAACTTTCACTCTGGAGCCAACATCAAAATCGTGAAATAAAAATTCCGCTCTTTCATACAAAAGTGCTATACCGTTTCGACTCAAATGTATGGGATGACAGATTTTTTTTATTTTTTCACGACGTTGGCTCCATAGTGAAAGTTGTTCAGATTGATGGTCTGAAGCACCCCCTTAAGTATCACTAGGGTGTTTTGTTACACCCTGTAGATCATTCATCATCATTCAGTTATTTTAGTTCTTTTTTAGTTTTGAAGTCGCTTTTAATTTTTATTTTTATTTTATTATCCTCAGCATTTTTAGAAGGACCCTGTAAAGCAACATGTTGACTTTCTTTTTTTAACTGACTTCAAAAAAGGAGGAGGTTTCTCAATTCGGATCATATTCTATCTGCCTGCGTGCCAAATTACATCCAAATCCGATCAGCCGATGTGTGATTGAGTGACAAACATCCAAACTTTGACATTTATAATATTAGTGAGATTTTCCAGTTGAATATTAGTGAGATTACGACCGTAATAAAACTGAAAGAAGTTACCATAATATAAATCAATATATTTAGTAGGCAGTTGATATAGTCTAAATTCACATGACAATTTGATTTCTCTCTTTCTCTCTTGTAAAGGGTCAACACAAACGTAATTAAATAGTGAAGTTAATGTTCGTCATTTCGTTAATAAGGACGTAAAATTGCATACTTCAAACGGCACTGAATCCAGTCACTGTATCACTCTAAACTTGCCAAATTCATTATTCAACGAGTACAGAACTGACGATAAGAAATGCTGTGGTCCAATCAATACCAGAACCACAAATGGAAATTGTAATTGCAAAAAGACTAAACATATAACTTCGTATGTGTTTCGTAAATACCCTTTCTGTGTAACGAGCGTAGCTTGCATTTTCGTGCAGAAATATTATCTTTGAGTAAACTACAAGTTTGCCTTTGTTAATGTTTGAAATTTAATGAAACAGAAGCGTATGTGAGTACTTTGTATTTTGGTAGCTGTACTCTATATTAAACTTGTATTTTCGTCGTACCATAATGGCAAAAGAGAAATCTTTTTTGTTAAACTTAGTTGCCTATCCTGTCTGTTAGTGTAAATGATGTTCATCTGTTTATCACAACATCACCTAAAGCTATCAACTTTAAATTAGTCATATACAGGGTGTAAAATTAAATACGTTACTAATCTTACATCAGACCAGACTTTCAACATGGAGCAAAAAATGAAATCGTGAAAAAAACTGCTATTCCATACATTGGGGTCGAGTAATAGTTATCGTTGTCTATTGAAAAGCTGAATTTGTTCAGTTTGATGATCTGTTATACCCCTAAGAGATGTAAAGTTATTTATAACCTCCATACCTACCAAATATTATAACATAATTCCAAACGGTGTCAAAAATGGGGAGATTTTAAAGGTAACAAAGCGTAAACGCCTGGTATTTTGTTATTTTTTTAGTTCCATATAAATTTTTGTCGCTGACTGTACAGCATAGTCCGCAAAATATAGTTATTTATCTTCCCATGAGTACGTCCTTAACGTGTGTTATTTAGTTAATAACATGTTCCATTCAAATACCGAACACTAAAATGGAATAAAAATACCTTTTTAATGGTTCAGTAATGTTAATTTTAAATTATGATGACGGATAATTAAACCTTATCTTTTTTTTGTAATTATGCTCTATTGGAAATGACGTTCATTTTTAAATGTTGTTTCGAAGTCCTATTAGTATTTCGATCTACACTTCGATATTATCAATAGCATCCGTGTCATTTATTTGATTTCCTTATTTTCAGACTCGATTTACGATTATCTAGGTCAACGATTTTGTTCAGTCTTTTTTATGAATATAAAATGAATATACCTTAAAAACACCGATATCATTTTTGTTAAAATTTGGGAACGTACCGGGACGTACAGGGTATAAATTTTAATGCCTCACAAGGTTTAATGATTGCTGAGATCATTTTTAATCATGGCTAGATCGAAAAGCGTCAAACTTAAATGGGAGTGGTCCAGTCATATCGGTCGGATGCATCCTGAGAGATGGACAAAAATCATCATGTCCTGGATGCCCGAAATCGGTCGACGGCATCCAGGTCGACCCAGGAAATGGTGGCGGGATGACCTGGATAAATTTGACGACCAGTGGCCAGAGGTTGCCCAAAACAGGAACGAGTGGAAGAGCAAGGGAGAGGCCTTTGCCCAGCAGTGGGATGAATTAGACTAATAAAAAAATGAAAAAGATAGTTTTTGGCTATTTAAAATTAAATGAAACTAAAGATAGGTACTTATTTGAATGGGAAATAACAATACATTTTTAGAACTTACCACTCAAGAACAGCACAGAAGTCTTCATCTTCAAATTCTCGAGAATCGGCTTAACAGTTTCATACGTAAATATTTCCAGTTCATTATTCCTCAAATCCAAAAGCTCCAAACCTCTCACGCCTTCCAAAAGGCCCTCATTAATCGACTTCAATTTGTTACCAGTCATCGACAATTTCTGTAATAAAGCCAATCCGTCGAATGCTCTCTCAGACAAATACTTCAATTCATTGTTATCCAAAAGTAGCTCATTCAGATTCCAAAGTTCCGTAAAAGTCAAATCTCCAATCATTGACAACTTGTTAGACCTCAGATCCAATCTTGTCAAATTAGTCAATCCCCTAAAAGTGTCTCTAGTCAGTACAGTAATTGAATTTGCCTCCAAAATGAGATCTGTGAGCACGGTCAAATGTTCAAAACATCCGTCATGGGCTAAATTAATGCTGTTAAATGACAAATCGAGGTATTTGAGAGACGGTAAATCGACGAATACATCCCTCTGTATCTCGGTGAGTTTATTCTCTTTAACCGTCAAGTTTACGAGCGATGGGAGGTTGGTGAACGCAGAGAAGTCCAACTCTGCTATTTTATTGTTCATTAACGTAATATCCCTCAGTGTTGTTATGTTGTAAAACGTTTTCTTCTCTATTTTCGTTAATGTTGCGTAGTGTATGTATAGTTTCTGTATCCTCTTCAAGCGATGTATCACGTGGAGCGGTATAAATGTGAGTGCTCCGTCCGATCTTACGTTGAAAGTCAACCTTTCTAAGTACGGTTGGGAATTAAAAGTCGCCCAAATGGGATCTGATTCGTCAATGCCTCCGTTGAAGACCCAGCAGTCGGCTCGTGTAGCTGTTTTAATATCAGTACTTTCACAGTAGCAATGAACTTTTGATTCTCGGTTTGTTATTTCGCATATGTTGTCTTTATTTGCGATGTGATGCCTTCGCTCGGTTTTATCCCTCCGTTTCTCATTTAGACGGCTTTCAGTGTGCGATATTTGCACTGAGGTCAGAGCAAGAGCTAGAAGTAAATATTGGACGACGGTCTCCATCCCTTTGCCTTTTCAGTCTGAAACAAAAAAAAATGTTTTAGAAATTGCTTCTAGATAAAATTGAAATAATTTAACAGACGCAATAAAATTAAACGAATTTTAAAAAGAATTCCCTTTTTAGATTAATTATGTATGAAAACACCGGCTGTCTAGACTGAGTGGAATTTTTACGTGTGATTGAAATTTACCTTTAGCTCATACTATCGATCGAGCTAGTTAAGACATACACAAATATTTGGAAACTTCAATTTTATTAACTGAAAATATTGGACTGAAATAGACTTCAACATTTTTCTTGCCCTTTACTGATTAGAGCTATGAGTGAAAAGTCGATTACGCATCACACATATAAACAATTAGATATTTTTAAGTTTTTTTCGTGTTAGGGTGGTCAGAAACATTGCTACAACTACCAAGTACCAATCCAAACGTGTAAGACTACTATAAAAAACTAAACTAAAAATCTTTTATTTTATTTATTTATATTATTGGCACATTCATGGTTTCAAGATGGAGAAACTTAAAACTTAGAACAAGATTGAAATCGGGAAAAATATCAACTGCTCCATAGAAAACGACAATGGCGTCTCGACTTAAGTCAGGAATTGTACAAATCGCGAAATTCTACCGATGGCGATGCTGTCCTCAAATGTATAGCAGATTTAGTTTTTCTCCTTTTTAATATTGGTTAACAGTGAAAATTGTTCAGTGTGATGGTCTGAAACACCCTCTTCAGTATGTCGTCATCATCATCAGCTTTCATACATCCCACTGCAGGGCACAGGCCTATCCTCTGGGAGGGTGTATGCGGATAGGTAGACTTCATATACACAACAGAATTTGTACATCAGTGTATGCAGGTTTCCTCACGATGTTTTCCTTCACAGTCAGTATTACGTAAATAAGTTAAAAAAACTCATTAGTAGACACCAAGCTACGCAAAACCAAAATAAGCTGGACGCGCGTAGGTATAGAGTATTTCATAACGTCGCGCGGCCAGCTTAATATGTTTTGCGTCGTGGCAAGGCAGAGGGCATATCGTCCGAGTGGATTCTCCGTTTGGCGTTCAGTAAGTATGTAAGTACTTATCTCATTTCATTTTACACCCCGCATAACTCTTTATTTCCTAGAGCAACACCCACGGGAAGCGAAAAGTCTATTCTAAACCTATTTCAATGACAGATAATAATTTCCCTTCCCTAGATTCAATGGCTAAACTAGATAAACGACATTTTAGCTATTACATTATACCAAACATATGAAGGGCTCTGCGAGACCTCTTATGGCCACAGCATAAGTGCCAAAATAGCTTGATTCGCGAACCTTCATAGGTGGAACTGAATGCAGCTGTTTACTATTCCGACTAAAACCAGCTGTCTATTACAGAAAACAAATTGTAATTTAACACATTGACGAACGGCATGTCGGGGACTGCACTAGAACTCTAATTTGTGGTACGTAGGGTCCTCAATTATGTAGCAAATTTATAATCCCGTTGTTTACGGGATTCAGGATGCATAGTTCCGCGTGATATCGCGAGCTCTCGCATAGTGGTTTGCGAAATATTTTAGTTGGTGCAAAGAATTTGCACAGTATAGAAGGCGCTTGGAATAAAGAATAAACTAGTAACCGCGAACGCGTTCTAAATTCAAACTATGTAAATTGAAATTTAATATTTTATTCCGTTACATTATTGTTTCTTTCGTCGTGACTACCTATAAAAAGCGCTAAATGTTGCGACCTGCAACAATCAAGAGAGTTGGAAGTGTGTGAGGTACGGGGATCACTCATAGTTTTGTGGAAACAACTAAAATCAAATAAGTATACTTTATTTTCAGTGATCGGAATAGGTAGTGCAATTCAAGGTAAAGTTGCGAATATTTGTGTGAGGAATATTAATATTTGTATTCGATTCATGGGTGTTTGTATCTACAGGGTGTACATTAAAATGGGACAGCTACTTAAAGGGGTGCTTCAGACCATCAAACTGAACAACTTTCTCTATGGGACCAATATCGAAATCGCAAAAAAAAAATCTGCTGTCCCATACATTTCAGTCGAGTTATGTTTGCAGTTTTGTATGGGAGAGCGGATTTTTTTTTCGCGATTTCGATATTGGTGCCATAGAGAAAGTTGTTCAGTTTGATGGTCTGAAGCACCCCTTTGAGTAGCTGTCCCATTTTATTGTACACCCTGTATACAGGAGTGCGATTTTTGAATCTCATTCGATGAGTTTAGCAGTTGAAAATGTCAAAATTACTGTGGAGATATGCATCTTTCTACTGCTGATTTGACTTTCAAAAATCGCACTCGTGGACTATGACTTTTGAGAGTCAAATCAGCAGTAGAAAGATGCATATCTCCATAGTGATTTTAACATTTTCAACTGCTGAACTCAGCGAATGAGTTTCAAAAATCGCACTCCTGTATAGATACATACACGTAGATGTAGATATAAACACCAATGAATCGAATACAAATATTAATATTCATCACACAATTATCTCAACTTTACCCTAAATGGCACTACCTGTTCCGATCACTGTTTATTTTACAACAAAACATAAACAGTAAAATACAGAGAAAAAAAATACAAGAGGCACAAAATAAGGCGGACTCAATGTGCGGAATACAATTTTATTATGCATGTACGTTTCTTCTGGCTTGTTCTCTATATACTATTACCTATTCTGTGCTAAAGGGATGGGCTGGATGCAAGCATAGTGCCGAATGAGATGGCATGTGGACAAATCTTTCCTATCATCTTGTTTTAGGCCACTGGTGGACAACTAACCATTGTTTTTTGTTGCGACAGGTTCACTATCTATCATGCTGGATAGAGTTTAGGTATTGCTCTTAAACTATCGAATACTCTCTGGCTACCTCCTCGGAAATATAGTCGCAAGGGTCACAGGGTCTCTTTATATTTGTGTTTTTTTATTTTTTATTTATAATTAATGGACTCTTGCTTGTGCATTATAACTGCATTTTCGCCAGTGTCAAGTAGTTCGTGGAAGTATGTATTGCAATCTAGGGGATTTTTTTTAATCAAGAACAAGAAGAAATTGCGGATTGCAGAGCCTCGTGACAAGCAAAAACGCGAACCGCGCGAATACCACGCGAGACAGGTGCTCGTATCAAAACTTGCAACTTGACACTATATTTGTGTTGTAGGAATATTATAGGCTAAACTAATTTATATGTTTAAACCTATAGTTTAAACTGATAAATTTTGATGCTGTCACTGTCATTCGTATGAGCAGTGTGAGCGACTGAGCGACGATTAAGCCTTATTACTTTTAAAATGGGATTAAGACACCAGTATCCTCTTCCCGCGGAACTTAATTGGGATCTCAGTTTTCCGGTATTGCAAACCCTAGTAGCATGTTACACCCACGTTTCCACACACGAGATCCCGCGAAATAAACTTTGAAACTTAAAACGACTAGCTATGTGTTTTGTCTCGTAACTTCTTTTATTGGAATGAATTGTAGGGGTAATAATTATTACGTGATTACACCTCATTCATAGTTTATGAAACATTGTGGTTTGAAAATGTATAATAGGGGATCGGACAGTCCGGGACAATTAGTCAAATTAGAAACTTTTAATCGAACGTCAAAACGCGCGCGATGTATATGAAAAATTGTACAGAAAATTCCCACAAGTGACGTCATCAACATTTAATTACTTTTTAATAGTTCATCATGTTATTAAAAATAGTATTCTAGCTTATCGTTGTCTAGTCATCATAATACAAGTCCAGGCTAGATTCTGGTACTTTAAATGTGACTAGATAATTTGTGTGACATTGTCCAAGATATTTATTTATTATTATTTATTATAAAAGCTAAAAATGGGAGTAAAGCGTTATTTTCAAATGTTTTTTTTTTACTAAGAAGATAAAACTAAAATATATTTTGTGCAGTCCGCTCCCCTATTGTGTTATCTATTATCGTTTTATGGAAGGTGTACTGGGTGATTTTTTAAACCATTTAAGGTTTTCAACAAACGATCTTTAATTGTAGAAAAAATAGGCGTAAGAAAATAACCCGCAATGAAAGACTAAATATAATAAGCGAAAATTCAATAAAAGTCCTTTTCACGTTTCTGGGACGAACGTGATAGGTAACGTACCTATAACCTTTAGCTTTCGAAACTTCAAGTATGAAAAAATTATACAGGGTCCAATTTAATATGCTGTTGGTTTTTAAGAGGATGATCAGACCATGAAACTGAACAACTTTCTCTATGGGACCAAAGTCGGAATTCCGAAGAAAAACAGCTTCGGTTGAGCAGAATTGCAGTTTTGTTTGAAACAGCTGCTGATTTTATTCTATGAATTTCGATATTAGTTACATAGAGAAAGTTGTTCAGTATAATGGTCTGCTTGGATGGTACCCTTTAAAAACCGTCAGCATATTAAGAAAGGCCCGTAGGTAGACATAGACCCATAGACCTATAGATGTCGTAGTCCGATCGTAGAATTAGACAGATCATGTTCTGCATGGGCATTTCATGACACGCCACCATTTCATGATGGTCTCGTCGATCCGCCCGATATTCTATTAGGCACATTGTGATATGGTTGATCATAATCATCATGAAAAGGTGGCGCTGCGTATCATTAAATTCCCAGGCAGATCACGATCTGGCTAATTCTACGATCGGACTACGACATAAATACAGGATTGTTTGATCCCATGTCAGCATCACCATATTTGTAATAATAATTGTACTCATATTTTATTTTTGTTTGAAAGACGTGTGCTGTAGAGTTTCTGCCCGCATCTTCTCTACAACGGAACACCTTGCAACGCGGTGGTAGAGTCAAAAAATGTCGTCAGAAAAGGATTTTATTTTGACTACAAAAAAAATTGAGTTCACTTCTTATTTACTTCAATCGTGTTTGTACATACTTACTCAATATTATCAAATGTACCTCATATCTTTTTTTTCGGAAGGATCAATAAGCTGATAAATGTCAACGATACAAAATGATAATTACAGTACCTACCTACTATGTACTATGCTACTCTATTTCTTCTCATAGGTGTCGTGCGAGGCGACTAAGGAATAAGGGTTTATTAAACAGTGTATTTGTGCGCGAAAGAAAAACCAGTCACCACTTTTAACAATCCCAATTTTCAGGATGGGAATATGAAACGCATTTATGTTTACACCCTGTGTATTGAGAACCATCGACAATCTTCCACATAGGTACCTACCATCCCTAAAGTAAATATCGTAAATTTGCAGTACCTCATTTATTTATCTTCACAACAGAGATAACTTTATCTTTTCAAGTAGGTACCTATCCCTAAAAGGAGATAAACTCAGAGAGAGCTTCTTAAAAGCTAATCCCAAGGGATGGTGATCCATTGAACTTTTTTGTTTTACTTTGTCTTTTGGGTACCTCTTTTGGTTAAAGGAAAAAATTACGCATCAGACCTTCGTGAGTCGTCAGCATTCTTAATTAAAAAGATGGGTGCAAAGAGGTCACCAATCAACGGGACAAAAGAGAACATTTCTTTTTTGTTTCTTTCTAACGATTATTAGGGGATTCGATATTTGGCCAGTATCCTTTTTTTTCTTTTAATTAAAAAATAAATTGTTAGCTACATTGGCGTGACCAGCATTTTTTGCTAGAAGCTTTTGTTATGAAAAATTTTCTGTCGTTTTTGTTTTAAAAAGTTTTGTCGCTCATTGTTATTCTTTTGTTTTTTTTCCGCACTGTTCTACGGATGTTTTAGCGCTGTCAATTCTGTTGGCCAGTTTATTTATTGACATGGCCGTATTCCTTTATTAAACTTCAGTTTCAGCATGATTTACCAATTTAGGATTTGAGAATGGGACAAAACCTAGGACAAAACAGGTTAAAAACATTGTTTTAAATATTATTTTTTATTATTACAGTCACGTTGTTGCGCTAATTTTTCAAAGAAATTTTGAAAAAACGCCGTTGATGGCACCCTACATGGCACCACGTCTCAGAGGCTATATTTTTGAAACATTTTTGGGCTTCTGACGTAATGGCTCGGTAGCTAAATTGAACAAAAGCACAGTCCCGGTTTGACAGATTGTGGGTTCAAGTCCAGTCCTAGTTAAATTTTTCAATGTATGTTATTTAAAAAAAAAATCTTTTCCAAATCGTACTGGATCAGTGTGTCCCCGAATCTTCTCCTCAGAAAAAAGGAGACGATTATCAATTTTGGTGTAGTTACTTATGTATCTAGCCCCCAACACACACACTTAGCTTTAAGTTAGGATTTATTATTATTCGTAGTTAGGATATGAATCTTATTCATGTACACTTTATTGCTGTGCGGGGCTAGTCGACACACATTACATTGGATCCGATCATTTTCCGATAGAATAATGAGGCTATCCTTATTGTTTTATTCACTTTTTCTACGCAACACGGTACCTCATTATATTTCATAAGAAATCACAAAAAATTTAAAGAGTTCCAAACTATTTTCTAAAGAGTATCATCAAAAACCCGAACGCGTTGATTTCAATACCTTATCAAAAAACAGTGATTAATTATCAAATAACTTATTGATTCAGACTAAAATAGCTTCTCTGGTCTACCTAGATACTGTGTAGTATATCTAGATCTATACAGTGCAAGTCATAGAATATTCTAGTCGTTGAAATTGCGGTTGGTGTTTCTAGCTTCAGATTGGGAAGTGATTGGGAACATTATTGAAAATTTGTTTCAGGTAGGAGAGGCAGAAGAAAATATGGATGAATTGCGTGAAATATGACATGTTTAAGAAAGGAGTGATTCCTGAATTAACAGCCAAGACATAAATAAATACGACATATATCGCGCCGACCCCAAATAATGGGATTAGGATAAGAGAATGATGATGATTGACAATTCGTTTAAAAACCCCCAAAATTAACATTCAAAAAGGGGATCGAAAAACTCAATGGTCATTTCATAGCGATCCCCTACGCATTAATTGACCTAAAATATCTTAAAGAGAGTTAAAAAGTAGAATATATACATTTTGCTTACATCAAAAATAATAGGTGACCGAATCTTCTTCTCTGCCGAGAGAGTGTTTTTGGCGTTGGAAGTTTTTAAATTTGTAATTTAATGTTATTTCGTAATTTTTTAAGTTACCGATTTTCATGAAACAAAGCTGAGAAAGCAAATAGACAGACAGAAAGACAGATAGACAGAGAGACAGACCGAATCAAACTTATAACATCCTTCCGCATCCATCTTTTTGCGTCGGGGGTTAAAGACGTGTGGTTCCAGACCACCCCGTTTCTTTACATGGGTGTCGTACAATGCAACAAATGAATGTTCTTTTTTGGTGTGCAATAAAGTATAATTGAATTGAATTGAACTAAGAGATCAGTGTAGATATATCTTTTGTCCAGGAACTCTGTTAGAAAATATTTTGCTCTCCTTTTAATTGCATGCAGAAAAAATTGTTAATCGAAATAACAGGTAAACACTTGTTATTACAAACGAGTGTTTTAATTAACACGACGTTATTTGTAGCAAAAACAAAGCAGTTGCAGAATTAACTATGCCTTTTGTTTCTCTACTTTTATTAAAACTGTCTATTCAAAATTACAATTGTGATTACTAATCATAGCTAATATGATTTTGGAAATAACTAAAGTAAAGTGAAACTTACACTATTTATGCAAGAATTACTTTATTATGTAATATTTTACTTTACTAAAACTAGTTTGTAGGGATTGCATTTTAATAATACTAAACTATTGTAAAAAACTGCTTGTGCCAGTAATGACAGCAGAACTTTAGTATTCATAACTATAAATTAGTTTTTACGCCAGTAACAAAACAGTTTTTTAATTTCTGGATAAGTTTTTCTCTCAGTGCATATCCGCATGACCAATCCCCAGTTTTCTCTCAAGTTCTTTGCTCTAAATATTCGTAAATAATAATAAAATATAAATATATAAATTCAGAGCAAAGTAATAAAACCTCTTTCTGCGTAATCCGTAGTCCTTTGGGTTTTTTGTTGTAATAAAATTCGTATATTTGTCGATCCCAACGGCACGATCGTAACTCCGACAAATCCTAAGTTACTTCTGAATAATATTCTAAATGATTTGGATTTGAAACTTAAATAATAATTCTTGGAAAATGATCTTTGCTTAATCTTTGAAGGAAGAACCCAATTTCGAACAACACTGCCTACGCTGAAAGATTAATGATAAATTTTGTGATTAGAGATTACCGACTTGATCAGAGTACCTACGTCTTACGGGGGCATCGATTTCGAACGTTTGTATGGAATTGCCCTTTGTTCCTTTTGAGAAAGTTGTTCAGTATCATGAATACAATCACCCAGTAACGTAATGCAACTGCCTGCACTAATACCTCGTAGAGGTAAGACCACCTTATTTTGCCTCTAGGTACCGCCTTAGACACCGCTCAAGCATAAAATAAAGTGCAATATCTGATTTTATAAAAGCTATTGGTAGCATATTATTATGACTATGCTAAGCAGCTTTTAAGTCATATTTTGTTTCTCTGATCAATTGATCATCAATTATCAATTGTCTAAAATCATTTACCATAAGTGTATAAAGAAGCCGAAAAACACAATTTTGATTTGAAACCGAATGAATCGGTTAGTTACATAATAAGACCCTAGATCGTCAACGAAAGCTTGTTCATAAAAAATGTTTTACGTTATAAACGCTTTTATCAAACTGCTGAGAATGGATATCTAACAAAGGAGGTAAGAGTGTGATATGATATGATTATCATAAAGAAGACATCTGCGTAGCTCGTGGGACAAGTAATAAAGCGGTATCTTTTTTATTACTATGTCTATTTTGGGAATCCACATCAATTTTGAATACAATAATAATGAAAGATCTACAATATTTCAGCATTAATATCTAAGACTCAAAGGAAATATTAGGTAGGTACTGTTGTGTTTCTTTCTATCTTTTTGGTGTGCATAATAAAAATAAGGCGAAAATTCCATACTACGATACTGCAAGGTGATTTTTTTTTGAATTTTTTAGGCGTGGTTCAGAACATCAATCTGAACAACTTTTAGTATTGGAGCAAACCTGAAACCGCAAAAAATTCCTTGAAGTATTTTATATATTTGAAGATTTTTTTGCGATTTCAGGTTCGCTCCAATAGTAAAACTTATTCAATATGATGCTCTTCGAACCACGTGTGAAAATAATCTTTATTGCTCTTATACGTGGTTTTACAAGGTTTTAACATTAAATAATTTTACACAAGAACCCTGTTAGGGCACTGCAACATTATTCTATAGGAAAGTGATTAAAAATCACCCAGTACCTACCTAATATCGGTAGTAGGTAATTATAGTACTCTGTGCTAATACTAACAAAAAAATAGCATATGCTCACGACTATATTCCCCGAGGGGGTAGTCAGAGATATTCTGAAACTTCAGAACATCCACGTTTCACTAGTAGTACCGAAACTCTGTCCAGTGTGAAGGGGAGTGAGCCCGTCGCCACTTGTAATGGACAGTAGGTACGATACATGCCTCGAAATTGAAGCATTCAGGTTTCCTCACGATGTTTTCCTTCACCGAAAAGCCAGTGGTGTTACAAATCGTACATAAATTTCGAAAAACTCATTGGTACGAGTCGGCCTGGACGGGGATCGAACCTTCGCCTCCTGCACGGCAGGCAAGGTTACTCGCCACTGGACCACCACGGCTTTTTATTTATTTTAACAAAAAAATATATTTTAAAAAATAAAAAAACCGGGATCCATAACACGAGCCCGGGAATTCGTTGTTTTCCTTTAAAATTTGCACTATCACACCAAGTTTACTGAAGTTTATCGTTATTTGCGATTATTCAGTACTGCCTTCAGTACTTACTTTTTGAACATCTGTTTCGTCCGTATTTGTAGTTATTATGATTCCGAATTCACGATGATCCAAATTAAAACGTAGATATAAACCAAAGGTTTCAATAAAGTCAAACTCCATTACGAACCTTACAATATTATGATAATAAAGCAATCCTAATATTTTATTCATGTCTCTACTCCAATGCAAATTTTGTACCTAAATTCAGCAACAAAATTGACCTTGTTTGCATTAACAATTTACTATATTTCTCGAGCTTGAATCAACCATAGATTTCATTTTATATTTCTTGATAAAAGTATCTTGACATTTTGACTTTTACCTCAGTTTTAGGGTTCCGTTGTGAAACAATGAGCTTACCACATTTTTTTCATTACGTGAAAAAATTTAAGGGTGTTTCCTAAATAAAATTCAAAATTTAGACAGACGGGCACAAAATCTTTTTACGTAGATAAATTGAGACATATCATACTCGACAGACATATCAAAATTACTTTCCCTAAGGAACATGGATCGAAAAACGAAAAATGTTGGTTCTTCCATACAAAAGTGCGAATCAGCCGATCGTATTTCTACGGAAGGTCCAAACAGATTTCTCGATTTTCAACCCATGTTCCTTAGGAAAAGATGTTTAATTTCATTATCTGAAAACACCCTTAACATTTTTCGAGTTATTAAAAAGATATAGGTGTATTTTTGAGCAAATCAAACTGCCTGTCTTTTCATTATACATTCTTGATGGTCTTGATATTTCGACACCCACCAGGAATATCACCATAACTCACTTTTTAGCCTTATTGAGCTACCGCTACCTCCATGTTCAGTTTATTTTTCTCTACATTTATATTTGTTATAACTTTAATATTAAGTGGAAACTAAGTTATGACGAAGATTAATAGAGCAAGATCTAATTGTCAAGTGAAAGTGCCCCAAGATTAGTGTGAATAATGAATTATTTGGAAAGCTCTACATAAGGGCTCCGGAGTTAAAGTATCTAATTAAATCATTATACTGCCTAATCAATTAACACCTACAAAAAGCCGTGTGGTTCCAGCCTTGATAATACAACTATGTTATTTTTTCTCGTGAGTTTCATTCGAGGCGACTAATGGATAGGATTTCTTATTCCGTAGTCATCTAATGACTCAACCCGGGACCAGCTGCTAAATTCTACCTTCTGAAGCACGGAGGCGCTCCAGATGAAATACGAGTACCTTTAGAGGTAATGATAAGACTAAATATAAAACATAAGACTATGGTCTCCTTGTATAACTTGTTGTCAGCATCTGACTATCAATTTGTCTTTGTGAAACCAAACTGTTATTTAGCAGTAAGTTCTCCAAAAAGGAAATAAATAAAAAATAAAAAAATAACTACCGGCGACCGCAACTTCGTACGAACTGCGCGTACGAAGTTGCGGTCGCCGCTAGTTATTTATTTATTATCTTTTTATATTTATTTATTATTTTATTTAGGCGCAGGCACATGACATGACATGCGCATGACTTTAAATACGTATTACTTTTGATTTCATAAACCGATTGCATTGCATTTATTTTTTCTACTTAAAACTCGATGTTGGCTCCATAGTGAAAGTTGATCTGTTGATCTGACTGCAAAATTTTTGAGATTGTAACGCCAGCCATTCAGCAAGTATCATAGAACTATTTTTTTTAAAGAGAATGCCCCATTGCATTGTTTCTAAACAAACTTTCTAATTTAAATTCAAACCGGCTTTTGAGCCGAAACGTTTGAACATTCGTCCATCTCAACTAAATTTTTTATTATACCCTAAGTTAGGAATCCTAAAGTAACTTAGATTGAGTAGCTTAGAACTAAAAGAAATAATAAATGAACCAAGAGTATTACGAGGCCTTTTAAAGTTAGTTATTAAAACAGAGGCGCCGTCCAAAAAGAAACTTTGTAGGCTTCAAAATTAATGCTAGTTTCAAATGAGTTTAAAATAAATATCAGGTCGTATAATGTAGGAGCCTTATGAGAAATTTGCTTGCAACAATATTTGCCACAAAATTAATACATAACTAGATGCTACTTTTAATTTAAAAAAACATCGGTACCTAAGATGCTTTAAGGAAGGCATTTTAAATATAATATTTTTTTTAACTGCCTCCGTGGTCTAATGGTTAAGAGCATTGGGGCTCTCGACACGGATGTCGTGGGTTCGATTCCCACGGGGACACCTAGTGATATATCCCTTTGTGCATTTTTTCCCAGTTGGTTAGGACATTGCAGGCTAAATCACCTGATTGTCGGAAAAGAAAAATGATTCCGTAGCTTCGGATGGCACGTTAAACCGTTGGTCCCGGCTACTATCTCTGGTGGTAGTAGTCGTTACATGAAAACCACGTCAGAGGCCGTAAGGCGGTCTGAAAAAATTCTGACACCACGGCTCTGCCCACACGATAAGAAAGAAAGAAAGAAAGAATGAATATTATATTTTTATTTAGATCCTATTTTCAATACTAACCAATTGAAGTCAATAAAATTTTTCAAACACAATCTAAGTCTTAGATCTAAGTAGATAAACATAATCTCTGTGCCTAACTTGGTATGTCAGATTTCCGTTAAAATAATGCAGTTTCAACCGTAGAAAGAGAGCGAAAAATTCTTCGTCTATGGTTTCAACCAAGAAGGTTGAAATTTTTTCCCGTTTCAACGCTAGGAATAACTTAAGATTTGTATGGACAATGTTTGAGTCAACTTTGAAACTATACACGATAACGAAAATTTTACAAACCACAACAGGCACAGAGATTAGTTTATAGATTGTGTTTAAAAATTGTAATATTTGCGAATAACATAAATAAAAAAAATTAAAAAAAATTTTAATTGACTTTGAATTGAACAATATCCAATATAATTAAACTTCGTTTGTATAGAGCGCGCCAACGATATTACTTTGTTTTGCAATTCACCCCAAGTGATCAATTGTAAATTGCAACTTGACAAATTCCAGAAAATTTACAATAAACTGTACAAAACAGTCAAAAGACTTACAATTTCGCAGCCAAAAACCCTAATTTCAAACAATCGAACTCAAAAATGTACAAAAAGAAGTATTTTTTCCGAATTGAAAGGTCGGTAATTCCACAGCGCAAATTATTGCCTTTTCACTACCTGTTACTCACATTACCTGTTAGTCCCTTGACGGTCCTTCAAGGGATTTTAAGGGTTTTAGGGTTCCGCGAGGTAAAAAAAGGTCTACTAAAAACAGAAAAAAATCTAAAGGATATTTGTCTATACCGAGAACATTTGAAATGGGTTTTCAAATATTATTGATCGGACGGGATGTAAACCCGCAATCATCGCCAAGATGGCGCGACGTCCCTTCTGAAGGGTTGGTTGCAGAATTTCGTTCTTTGAACCTCAGTTTGGCGATTTGCGAGTTCAAATCTCGTTCAAAACTTAAGAGTTTTCCAATCTTTAATTTGACTTGAGGAATTTTCTCAGTCGAGTAAGAGTAGAGGAAAGAAATGCCAAATTCATGTTTGTTCAGGACTTGCTTTAAAGTCGCCTCGAGATATGTAAACGTCGTCGTTGAAGCATATTTTTTTCGGAAAGAGGACGTATTTGTCTTTGCTATTTTAAACATTGTAAAAAAAAGGAACAAAGGTTCTAAAATTCCACCATTAATAATTATTGATTTTTTTTTAAATCACTGGAAGAACCTCGAGATTTTGACTGAGAATACAGATTTTGAGGATGGCTGAGGAAAACCTTAAGGCATCCTTGAGTGAGGTTGAGTCGAGGAAGCTTTTAAGGAAGTGATATAGAAAATTTCAAATGAAAATGGTGCAAATCTTTAATTTGATTTGAGGGATTTTTCAGACTATCCGGTACGTTAGGTCCAGTTACCATTTAGTCTAGTCTGTCCGTTACGTTCTATTCCCAAATAGTTAAAGTCAAAGATAGTGCTATTAAATCAGATTTATTTAACTGAATAAGGAACCCTTTCGCTCAGTTGACTCACACTTGCCCAAAGACTTTTTTTTAGCAAATACCTCGAATGCTCTTAGATCACGTTTTGTTACCTGCGTATTGTATAGCTTTGGATTTTACCTGGATTCCTACGACAATGGTGTTTTGTAAGTGTTTTTCTGTTTGTAAAATTACTTTTGACTGTTAACAAAATTCTTACGTATCGTGTTTAAGATAATTAAAAGTTAGTATTTTAGGTATAACAATAAGTTTGTAAAAATAAATTCAACGTCAACTTTGAAATAGTAGACCTCGCCGATTTTCAATAGAAATTGGAATTTAAAATGTGACATAAAAACCGTTTTACTGTTAAAAATATCATCTACTAACGATGTTAATTTGGGCTGCGCATAGCCAAAAAATATTTAATGATATATTTTTTCAAGATTTCGATATTTCTTGAAAGATGATGATGATGAGACTTTTAGCCTTTAGTCCTGGCCGTTAGGCTATGCGCAGCCCAAATTAACACCGTTAGTAGAGGATATTTTGAACAGTAAAACGGTTTTTATGTCACATTTTAAATTCCAATTTCTATTGAAAATCGACGAGGTCCATTTCAAAGTTGACGTTGAATTTATTCCATTCCATAATCCATTCATTCCATACGAAATAGCTGTTTTTTTTCGTGATTTCTATATTGTCTCCATAGTGAAAGTTGTTTAGTTTGACGGTCTGAAGCACCCCATTTGATATGTAACGCAATTAATTTTACACCCTGTATTATGAATTTTTTAATCATCATAAAGCTTAGAAATATTTTGTCATTTACGGAATTAATGTAAACTCACTTTATCTTTCAACTGGAGTTTCTAAAGTTAGTTGTGAGACTTTTTAGTAGAGATGTTAGGCGTACGAGATTTCGGATATTGATATATTTATGATCCGGTGTGTTTAGGTATATGTATAGTAGGTATAGTAACCGTCACACATATCATGGATCTTAAATCATTTACAATTGGATTAAATTAAAGTGCAGAAAATGTCACGTCTATTTTTGAAACATACATTATTGCTAGTATTAAACGTTTATTTTAGCACGTTTACACTCCGTTGCAGAAACGCTCATTAAAGTTAATCCTCCATTGAATCTCTTGCTGTCACTTTTTGTTTCGTTGACGTAGAAAAAGCTAGCAAAAGATTTAATGAAGGATTCACTTTAATGAGCGTTTCTGCAACTGAGTGTAAGTCTGGCATTCTTGATTTTTTTCTATGAGGCGCAGGCCAGACAGAAGGGACGTGGATTATTTCATATAAAATGTGTAAGTGCGAGATCGCTCTAATAAATTTAGTATGTATCTGTGCCCCGTTCTCGTCTTACTTACCACGCCTTATGCAAGTCTGTAAGTGTTTAATTCATGATCCTTCCAAATTCATTACGTTACGTTGTATTCTCAGAATTTAGTTCTTATTCAGTAGTTTAGGCTGAAACCAGTCACCGCCGTTAATTACTTGTTGTCGATTATCCATGTCGTATCGACAAACATATTGGATTATTAAGTGTTTGTAATTTTTAACAGTTTTAGATAAAATAGTTCTTTATAATTATTATACACACTAATAACTACCCATTGAATATTAATAGGTAGAATTATATAGAAATAGGATAAACTCTTTTACTACTTCCGTTAAGATAAATTTGCTGTACCCTAGCAGGGTTTTATGATGTTCTACCACGCTTAAGTTAAGATCATTTTGTCACAGGGAAAGCAAATGAATAATTGACTAAAATGACATTGATTCTCTGACTCAGTATCATCTTTACAGTTTAGTTTTTACATAGATTTTTTGTATCCGATACTATTTCGAATATCCGATACTTCGGTTATAGATTGCACCCCTATTCGTAAGTTAAGGGAAGTGCTTGCTTGAGTTTTCACTTAAAGCAATTAGTTGGATATCTGTGTAGATAAGATTTGATTTTGATTGATACGATGTGTTTATAAATTTCAGTTCAAGTTTTGCATTTGGAAGCGGTATACGGGAAGTTAGGGTGACTTTGTGAATAGCGCTGTCTTTGAATTGATAGTGATTTATCATTTAAGTTTACTGGGGAGATGTTACAAGATGTTTGTGATTGGTTTAAATGATAAAGTATCAGGTTCTGTTCTGAACTATTTTTATTCAATTATACAGGTGAATTTGATATCATTGGCATCCTTTTAAACTAAGAGTCTACCCATCAAACTAAACAACATTTACTATGGGAGCAAACCGATCGGAGCACAAAAAAATCAACTGTTGCATACATTTGAGTCGAGTAGGCGTTGCAGTTTAGTATGGAACAGCTGATTTTTTTTGCTCCGATCGGTTTGCTCCCATAGTAAAAGTTGATCGGTTTGATGGGTAGACTCTTAGTTTAAAAGGATGCTAATGATATAAATTTCACCCTGTATTATAGGTTGTAAAATTAAATGAGTAAAATATCAAATAGAGTGCTCCCAGATCAACAAACTGAACAACTTTTACTATGGGACCAACATTAAAATCGCGATAAAAAATGACCTGTTTCATATATTTTGATCGAGTCACCATTAGCGATTTTTATCCATAAAACAACAGACGATGTTTTTTTCCCGATTTCAATTTTTGGCTCCATTGTGAAAGTTGTGCTGTTCCATAGTCTTGAAGGTCCTTGATGTTGTTAATTCATTTAATTTTACACCCTGTATAATCAAGCTCTCTCTAAAGCTAAGAGCAAAGCTTCACAACCTACATACATAAGCTCACGCCATTGTCCCATGGGGCTAGGCAGAGAGTACTGCCCGCCACGCTCTACGATTCTAACGCACCTCTGTCTAGTTGTTATTTGAAAAAGACCTAGCCTAGATATTTAACTATAACTCACTCGACGGGATGTTTAATATTTTAGTTCTCCACCCATTTCGTTGTATGGATCAACAAAGTTTCCTACATATTCCTCATTCTGGATTGTTTTATTTTGAATTGAATTGAATTGTTGTTGTCTTGGACATTGCATACAGACATGTTGAACGACATGTTTTAATCTTAATTTTTAACTCCCGCATTGCCTTAAGACCAGGGTATACAATCAATGTGTCTTGCCTATACCCACTTACAGTGCCGAAACATGGACGCTAACAGGACAAAACGTACAAAAAATAATAGTAGCACAGAGGGCCATGGAGCGTACCATGCCAGGCTTATCACTAGTGAACCGAGTACCTACCTAACGTCACAGGTCCGGCACTCAATAGAAAATTTTTGAATTTCAAAATGGCGTCTGCACATGCGCACTTTGTGCAAACTGTCCATGACATTGCGTGTAGGGTTGAAAGCCGCGCTTTGCGTTTAACGTCATACACATTTCGATACTTTTCATTTTTCTTTCTATTATTAATTAAAAATAGTATTTGAGCTAAAGGATTACTGAAAATGTGAATTTAGTGTCATTTTTCAACGTTTTTTATGCACTGAAAAGACACAATTTTATGTACGTCAAATTCAACGGGTGCGCGCGCCTGTCTGAATTCCCTTGCTCGGCTCCCCTCAGGTTACCACATAAAGTGTGATGGGAGGTGGGGTATCTGAAGTCAGAGGGGGGCGGGTAGTGGCCGTTCTGTATGTAGAACTATATACCTATTCTGTGCTAACGTTCAAATTCGACGAAGAACCAAAGTCGAAGACGTGAGTAAGGGTATCACAAAGTTAAAGTGAAGGTGGGCAGGACACTGGCTAGACGGGAAGACGGCCGGTGGACCAAGGCAATATCAGAGGTCAGTAGGCAGACCACTAGCATGTTGGTCCGATGACATTATGAGAGTGACGGGTTCGCATTGGATCAGACTAGCACAGGACTGTGAAGAATGGCAAACTAATAAATAAATAAAATAAATAACGCTCACAGGCACAAACAAGGTGAAATTGATATCATTGGCATCCTTTTAAACTAAGAGTCTACCCATCAAACTGAACAACTTTTACTATGGGAGCAAACCGATCGGAGCAAAAAAAAAACAGCTGTTGCATACATTTGAGTCGAATAGACATTGCAGTTTAGTATGGGACAGCAGATTTTTTAGTTGCTCCGATCGGTTTGCTCCCATAGAAAAAGTTGTTGAGTTTGATGGGTAGACTCTTAGTTTAAAAGGACGCTAATGATATCAATTTCACCCTGTATATACCTACATTGTAATGATCCCAAATTAAGCCTTAGGCTTTTTGTTATGGGAACCATATACAACAACGGCACACACATAACATTCACGACCGAACCGGGATTCGAACCAAGGACCCTGGCTTGGCAGTCCGGCGTGGTAACCATTACACCAACCGGGTCGTCAAAGGGAGGCCTATGCCCAGCAGTGGGTTAATTTGATTGATGATTGATTGATGTTGAGCGAAATTATAAGCTTCTTGTTTGACTTTAGGAAGCAACGTGCATAAAATGAAATTATAAAGATTTAATTAAATAATGACAAACAAGAAATGAAACGGTGCTATAACAAGATAATATAAGTACAGGAAAAGAAAAGTAGGTTTTATACTAAAACATCTCACAGAAACAAACTTCTGTAAGACGAAGTAAAATCTTAGAAAATGTGCTAAGGAAGGTTCGTTTCATTATTTTTAATGGACGGTCCTTCGTCTCTGATATTATTACTCAGTTTGCTTTAGAAAGAAAGAATAAATAGAGGGAAAACTATCTTGGGATGAAATTTCTTTCTGTTTTCAAGCTACTTTAAAATAACTAGTTCTAACAAGAGGTATGTAAGGATCGTAGTAAGTGGCGCGCCCTTGTCTCTGCCTACCCCACTGGGGTTGAGGCGTGACGTTATAGATAGATAAATAGTTCTAACAATTTTTTTTTTATAATTCCTTCTATACAGAGTTTAACAAAACACCCTAGTAATACTTACGGGGGTGCTTCAGACCATCAAACTGAACAACTTTCACTATGGAGCCAACATCAAGAAATAATTTAAAAAAATCAGCTGTCCCATACATTTTAGTCGAGTCGGTACGAAGTTTTGTATGGGACAGCTGATTTTTTTATTTTTTCTCGATGTTGGCTCCATAGTGAAAGTTGTTCAGTTTTTGCTTCTGAAGCACCCCCTTAAGTATTACTAGGGTGTTTTGTTACACCTTGTATTTTATTAAAACGAAAAGTACAAAGTGCGTATCCACGACAGGCTTCGTCAAAGGCAATAGGTACAACAATCACTAGTTCTAATAATTTACTAGTGATATTTAGCATGTTCGGCCTATTGAGGCGGCTTGAGAATACTCTCACAGCGAGTTGGAGTGGTGTATGTCTGTGTAGGGAATTAAAGCCTCCTTTCACGTTTATTCATCAGAGGAGGCATATGCCTTGAAATGCGACGTTACGGGGTGTAACAAAACTACCTATTAATATATTTTAAAGGAGAAATCTAGACATCAGGTGAGATTGGGATCAAATGTTTACCTATCGAACATAAAAAAAAAAAAAAAAAAAAAAATCAAACCGAGCCAATTTCCCTATGAAGCAAAGTTCGAATTAAATTTTCAAAATCTGCCGTTCCATAAGGTACACACGGCGACACGTCAGGTTACCCTGTTTGGACTTTGAACTATTAGAAGTTGAACGCTGCGAATCGTGCGAGATTGTACGGTATGTTGTTGTTGTTTCGTCTCACAGCACGCTGCGCCCGCGCCGCCAGCCGCGTCTATGCAGGCTCTCTACCGCACTATTTTTTGTGTTTTGTACGTAGTGTAGCTATGGGTATATAGGGTGCGTAACCTGATGTGTCGCCGTGTGTCCATTCGAGTCGGGTACTTCAGTTTTGTATGAAACAGCAGACTTTTTCATTATTACCTAAACTATAACCTAGTTTCTTTCCAGTCATATGGCAAAAAGATCCATGCAATAAGGGATGAGCATAATATACGGCATAATTATCATCTACATCAGCCTAAAACGTTTTACTGAAGAGCACGAGAGCATGAGAGGTAGCGGGCCAGACGCGTCAGGAGTGCAATTCTCTGCGTCACATCTTTGTCAAAAGCATCGACGAGCTCGCATCCTTCAGATCGTCGGAAGTTTTATATGAGTTTGACATATGAAATTGAAGCTCACCGTTGTTACAACGACGAATTTAAGCTTGTGACGATGTTTGCGCTTAGTGAATTGCACTGCTGTGTGGATAGATGGAAATACTTAACGAATACAGTCTATCTGAGGATAAATGATGAAAGAACTCTAAAAATGTCCCATCAAATCAAACGGTTAATTTAAAAAAATCAATAGCAACGCATCAATTTACCGAACAAGCGAGCACGGGCGAAGTTATAACAAGTTAACGATAACTTTGTTGGAATCGAAGTTATCCCCGAGCAATAATAGCTAACTTTTATAAAATTATTAGCCGAAGTTCCTTAATGTACCTTCCTAAGAAATATTTAAATGATGGTAGAATATTACTCATAGCGATAGGGTTAGAACTTTAAAATATGTTAGAAAAAGGCTTTACAAGAATAGACTGTCAGGTTTTTTTTAAATGGCAAATACTCAGGAAGTAGCTACTGTATACTACTACGAACAATTGTTGGGACCACGAAGGGTCAACCGAGGCAGTGAAAAACATAACACGTTACCTAAACTAACTTAAACAAAACATATTTTTTTACTACAACTTTGTTTTTAAAACAAGGCGCTTTGTGTTAAAATATCATTTTACAAAACTTAACAGTATTGCGTTCCTTTCTACGAAGTTTAGTTTAGAAACACGATATTTTTAATTTTGAACAATGTAGCTTTTTAAGGGATCGCTGATATTATTATTATTATTCAGGAAGTAGCTACTGCTTACTACTACGAACAGGGACCACGAAGGGTCAACCGAGGCAGTGAAAAACATAACACGTTATCTGTCCAGGTGTTCCCAATGATGGGTCACGCAAGTGGTTGCCAGTGTGACAGGCAGTAAGTCGCGATTGCCAGGAGTCCATTTCACAAGTCCGGGCCTCTACACTAGGATCTCGTCGAGTGATGTATATTCCTTGGAAAATAAATATAAATATGGTATCATATCAGTATTCTTATAAATCTTGGCTGATCTTTGTACAATCTGGGGTCAAGTAAATTTACGTTGATAAGTCCGCGGTCCCAAACTGGAAGCACACTTGGACGTGTCACATTGTCAGATCATTTTGTATGGGGACAGTGGACGTGTTTCCCAGGGCACTCCGAATGGGTAGATACTACGCACCTCGGTATTGAGAGATGCTGGGATATATGAGGCGGATTGGGTAACGCGAATCGGTGAGATTTTGTCAGGAAAGTATGTATTCGTTTTACGATAAAAACCGATTTCAAGAAGTTAAAATAATACTACAACTTCCTCCTCATTCTTTTTTTAGTCTTGAATCTGGTTTTTTGTTGTTAATTTTCAATTTAAAGTGGTGAAATAAATTAGTTCAACCCTGAAACACAAGCAATAGAATATATTGATCCCAAGTAATTGTTTCAAATCGCCGATAATTTGATGCCAGCTTTTGAGGAGTTTTATTGAGTAGCTCCGAAGCGCGTTAAACAGATCTTTGCCAACTTATTAGTTTGTATCATCCGTCTATAAAGATAATGACCACACCTTTAGAGGCGTTAACTACAACGTGTTAATGAATTAACGCAAAACTAGAAAGTAGCTTGTTTAGAATCGAGAGCAGAATCGAATTATCATGGTTTCAACATAGGTAATTTTTTTCAAAATATAAAATAATTTGTTTGTAAAATTAAGTCAAGTATCCTTATCTGTATGAGTACGTTAGCGCTTTTATTCATCGCTGAAATTATAACAAATCATTTTTGCCTCAAAACTTATAATGCGAATAACTTTAAATTTTAACTATCAAAATAATGAAATTATTGTTTCAATCTAATTATTTTGTTATAAATCAGTTGGGGTGTATGAAGTTTTGCGCTTATTCATTAACACGTTGTACACTCATTGGACACTAGGTGTCATTTCATACCAGGAAGCGGCATAGGTATTGTCTATAACTGGAGAACAAACTGTCTTACAAGCGGTGAAACATGAAAATAGGCCACGGCGGCGGTGGCGCGGCGGTCGGTAATGTTCGTCCTTCTTTCATAAATTTCCGTCCATGTTTAACGTGCTAACTTTTTCCTTTTCTATCATGCATTAAACCCAAAAAGAAGGAAATTGCGTCGTTGAATAGAAAGGGACAAAGAAAACACGGTGGAAACATCGACGGAAACGTATACGACAGAAAGACGATCATTACCAACCGCCATGGTCAATTTTCGTGTTTCGATGTTTGTAAAGAGGATTGGCATCCATTGGTTTATATCCATGTTTGGATGGAAAAAATGGAAAAAAGTTACTAGCAGAGATAAACATTTGCGATACTGAGCTTTTGCGAGCGAGACAGGAATACGTATTGCGGTTTAGTCCTTTTTTCGCCGGATTCAATAGGACTCCAGCGTAAGCGAAAAAAATTGTTTGGTCAATTAAATCAAATCAAATGATTTATTTCAGACAAGATCATAAAACGATGATAGTACTAGATACTTATTCATACAACGTGTTAATGAATTAACGCAAAACTAGAAAGTAGTTTGTTTAGAATCGAGAGCAGAATTGAATTATCATGGTTTCAACATAGGTAATTTTTTTCAAAATTTTTAATAATTTGTTTGTAAAATTTAAAATTTACTGAAACCGATGTCAACCCATCCTACGGGCACACTCACCCTACTTACTACCAAAACAAGATTATTAAAATGTATCCATGAGTACGTTAGCGCTTTCATTCATTGCTGAAATTATAACAAATCATTTTTGCCTCAAAACTTAAAATGCGAATAACTTTAAATTTTAAGTATCAAAATAATGAAATTATTTATGCAATCTAATTATTTTGTTATAAATCAGTTGGGGTGTATGAGGTTTTGCGCTAATTCATTAACACGTTGTATATACGGGCCAGGGCCGGGCCGGGCCTCTGACAGGGGCCTGCTACCTACACTACATGACCGGATGTAGCCGGCTGGGCCCTGTACTACGCTAATGAAAACAAAACCTTCCGACTCTTTTGTAATTGAAAACCAAGGTGCATTTATTTGGCAAAGGACGCCAGATATTGAATCTTCAGCCACATTATCAACAAGTAACCTTGGTTGCTTATGGTTACACAAGTAGGTCAGATCTGGGATCGCAGTTAGTTCAATAGCAAAAACTGTTTAAAAATAAAAAGGGAAGAAAAAACGGCTCTGCCTTACGATTGGCTCCGTTTATGTGGTACAAGTGTTAAAAGAATAGCGAGTATTACCCGAAGCCTATTTCTAAATTGAACATAAAGTTTCAAAAGTTGTACTAGGTTTTGAGGAAGGACTGCTTCAAAAAGCTTCTTCTTTGGAGCGTTGGTGGCGCGTTGAAAGCTATGGAAACTCAATCTCGAGGCCCAGGTTATAATCCACACTGATGACATACCAATGAGTTTTTCTAACTTAAGTACGTAATACGTCCAATCCGAATTGAGCACGCGTGGTGCACTAACGCCCATAAACCTTTCCTGAGGGAAGTAGGCCTGTACCCTGCTGTGTGACGTATATAAATCAAAATCAAAATTTGTTATTCAAAATAATATCATATAAATTGCTTTATGACGTCATTTTTTGACTCTACCACCGCGTCGGAAGGTGTTCCGTTGAGAGAAGATGCGGTCAGAAACTCTAAAACACACATCTTTTAAACGAAACAAAATGTACAAAGTACAATTAAAGTACAATATTGCATTACATAGTGTAAAATTGTCAAGACCAGACATTTTGGTCATGCAAATAATCATCGAGTTTATAGTAACCTTTTTTACAGAGGACTATAGGCTGTGATGATGATGATCCTATTCCTGCCTGTACCACAGCCTTATTTCTACCCGCTACATCTTTTCTTTTAACCCACCCCAGTGGGTGGGCCACCCCACTTCCGCCAACTAATAAAGAACTGACACTAATTGGTGTTGAGCTCCACTGCTTGGCAGAGACCACTTACAATGAAATTCTTAAAAATCTCTTGAAAAAACTCTAATAATTCTTCCCCCATTTTAATGTCGGAGAGAAAATTTTAGGCTTATTTTTTTACAGTAGTGTAACACGAGGGTTGAGGAAGGAGCGGGGCGAAGGGGGTATGCCACTCAAAAAGTTTAACTAGCACACATTCTTGAGATCGGGATAGAGAGTTGCACGTATATTGTGTTGTATTAAATTAAGTATGTTTTAGTCAATATATGAAAGATAAAGAGTGTTAACTGACTTTTAATTGATATGACCTCAGAGCGACTTTATATATCAGAAGTGGGATAATTGCGGAAATAATGAAACGAACTTCATATTCCGCATCAATCACGTCCACAAAAGCTGAATATTGATCAAGGTTAGTTCAACTGATGTTAATAAAGATTACAATTATGTGAATGAAAGCTCACACTTTTTTTAAATGTTTATAATTTCTTTTGAGCAAAGAAGATTATAGAATTAAAGATTTTGATTATTTTGTCAGTGAGTAAATGGTTTACACTCGAACCTTATTACTCAATGAAGTCTTTTATGTGTTTAATGGCATAACTACTACATAAACTAACATAATTACCTTTTTGGTCTTATGATTAAGAGCATTGGGCTCTTAAAACGGGGTCATGGGTTCGATTCCCTGGTCTAATGGTTAAGAGCATTGGGCTCTTGACACGGAGGTCGTGGGTTCGATTCCCACGGGGGACACCTAGTGATACGTCACTTTGTGCGTTTTTCCTGTTGGTTAGGACATTGCAGGCTGAATCACCGGATTGTCTGAAAGAAAGATGATTCCGTGCTTCGGATGGCATGTTAAGCCATTGGTCCCGGCTACAGAGACCGTAAGACGGTCGGAAAAAAAAACAGAAACTCGGAACGGAAAAAGAATGCATAATGCAATGATGAACTAGGTACTTACACACTTAATTATTTTGGTGGATCAATGACTAAAATATTAATCTTTTTGTCTCCGGCATAATGATGGGTTTCTAGGTTTGAACCCCAGTATAGGCGGATTGATAATAATGATGATGGATAATATTTCAAAGTAATGAAAAGAATATCAAATACTATTTTACTAGATGTAAATTTATGTACAGGATCAAATCTATTGGCGCACTTTAAAAAATGTCTGTACTCATTTTTGTTACTAAAACGAAAGTACCAAATTACAATGTTTTCTTGTTGGCTAGTAGGTACCTCAATCATTTGACTAATAATATTGGCATCAAAACTTTTATTTTAAACTTAAAGCGGCCTTTGTTGGGTCGTATGGATGTTTACGTTACTACCACCGTCACCCAAGCCCCTGCGAGCGAGATAAGGAGTTGGGTACTCAAGTGTTTTAGCGAAATGAATATTGTACGCGGCACGCGTCTTGTCCTAGCAGCCAGACGAAAATAGTACGTGGTGCCTTGTTCGCAAGTTCATCGAAACTTCAAATCGGGTTCAAGTTACGTGCTATACGACGTTAAACCCAAATTGTTAAACCATACTAAAGTAGTTACTGTGACTGAATTAACGTAGGTTCAATATGGATAGTATTCCTAATTATAATGGCATTACTAGGTCTCGACTAGGGTGGAGGCTAGGGGCCAAAGATGTGTTAAGAAAGAAGAATGGCAGATGCGCCATTTCTTATTTATTGGGGTTTCAGTGTTAAGGTGAAAGTAAAAAAAAAAGCTATTTAATTATTGTGATCTATTAGAGTTGGAGAACGGGTCTTTCTACTAATGATGCCTTTTAATCAGGTTTATGAATCTCTTAATCTTTCTCATTGGGTAGT
Source organism: Agonopterix subpropinquella (assembly GCA_922987775.1). Lineage (NCBI taxonomy): Eukaryota > Metazoa > Arthropoda > Insecta > Lepidoptera > Depressariidae > Agonopterix > Agonopterix subpropinquella. The sequence goes on along the minus strand of OV277694.1, from coordinate 35,529,012 downwards.
CCACTCAATCTTCTATGCTTCATTGTTTTTGTGACAGAAACCAAAGCGAGTGACACTATCGGTTCAACCAAGCCAACGACCGGTTTTCGACGACCCGGTTGGTGTAATGGTTACCACGCCGGACTGCCAAACCAGGGTCCTGGGTTCGAATCCCGGTTCGGTCATGGATTTTTATATGTTTGTGCCGTTGTTGTATGGTTTCCATAATAAACAGCCTATAAATAGTGCTTTCTTGGGATCATTACAATGTATGTGCCTGTAAGCGTGATACAAAAAAAAAAAAAAAAAATACGTTGCGTAACGACAAAAATACTGGGTCCAAATTTCAATACTGTCCTTTAAATAATCGATAGAAAGAAAAAAATATTAAGATTAGCAAACTAGGTATTGATCAATGTGGTCTAACATAATGACTGGCTTGAATTTGGAATCATGATTTTAATTTGATATAAAGACACTGTTATGACAAGTTTCAGATAATGCGATGGAATGGGGCAATGATAGATCGTCCCAGCAAATAAATACCAATGGAACGGGACGGAGACAATGACAAGATATAATAGAAGACGGGGTAAGGTACGAGACCCTAAGGTGAACTGGCGACTGAATGTTCACAGTTAAAGTCGTAGCTACAAACATAGTCAGCCCTGGAGAGATAGAGAAGAAGATCGGGAATTGGAAAAGCTATGATTTATAGTGATCTGCATGTCAGCTACAGCAGAAACGTGATCAACAACGCAGAGGTTTGCAATCCCCGGATAAATATTAATAGATAATTTTCTTATGAAAGCTATCTCAGATATGATTCAACATCAAATTTAGCGGAAATGAATGCATTTAGAGAGATATATAATAATGAACGTGATAGATTTCCTAACTTGAACAATGTTATGCCAGAATTTGATTCGCTATCAAATGAATAAAAAAAAAATGTTATGGGGTTGAATAAAGTAGACGAATGTTCAGATATATAAATGGAGTGACAGGCAGACCGTTCATTAGGCATTACCTAAGCTCGTCGGTCATGCTAAAATAAGGTATCAAAGGCTACTTTCTATTAAAGCACTCATGGTAGGATAGGAGTGGAAAGAAATATTACTATGATCATTTCCGGCAACCATTGATGTCCTATAATGCTGGCAACAGAAAATTATGCTGAACTACTGACTGATATGCTTAATAAAGGGGTTCGCTTTGGTGAATCGTTAGAGTTATATTACTTTACAAAAATGAATTAACTTAACTAGTGTAAAGTTTCGATATAAAAGCAATTGAGTTGGGGCACAATCCGCCAAATTTGAGAATCCAGAAGATATTTAGATTTAAAAAAAAAAACAGTGAGACGTTTAGTATCAACTACATGAATTAAACATTTTAACGGGTTCTTAGCGCGTTTTGAACATAATAACTCTAAACAAAAGCACCGAACACTGTGTACTTTTTTTGGGGTCACTTTTTGAGCTTGATTTACATTTCTATACATTCTTATTCGTAGATAACAACTACATGAAGCTCCTGTCAATTGATGAGTTTCACGTAAGACACGCTCCACGGTCAAAAGAAACAAAACAGCACTTGATATCATCTGCTAATTAAAATTATAATATGAAAGGTCATATTATATGCTCTAAACCTATCATCAAAATAATTGTTCTAAATACAATCCTATAGAAATAGAACATACTTCTTCTGAGTGTACAAAAAAAAAAAAACTGAAGGAAAAGTATTTTGAAAGTATCTGAGGGAGTAGCCGATAGGTGCAAAGGTAATTTTAATAATTAAAGTATAAACATAAATTATATTCCGGTGTAATCGAAGATAATACAAATAGTCAATATAAATGGAAAGCACATTCATTAATTAGTATTTCGTTATAGCCATAGATTATTAAACAGAGTTGAAAAATGAATATTAAAACTAGAGTGTACTTAATACAGAATAAATGATTGATGTTGATCAGCCTGGTGGATGTAGAAGAGTTCTAATGCCACAATGAATCGGGCACGATTGGTACAAGGAAGTACCGCCCGAAGAATGGTTACCCAACAAGCAAATTGCTCATGAAAATAGCAGCTTATAGAGCTATAAGTCTTATACAAGTCACAGGACAGTCATGAATAATATATGCCACTTGTAAATGCACTGCTAAATGATAAATTAATGCCAAGAGTAATTAATCTGCTAAAATAAGTTACGAAAGCACATTAGAGATTAACATATTGTGATATTATTCAAGTACTAGTCCTATACTAGCAAGATATGGGACTATGACTCTACGCTAAACATTTTACTATCAATAAAGCTTTAACCAAGTAGAATAATACTTCTCTATGGAAATGCGTTACTAGGATGCATACAAGACTAGTAGTCTTGGGAACGCTATTTATTGTGCAAGCTATGTTAAAAAACCTTTACAAGAAAGATTCTTAGAAATGAAAAATTCACCTTAGCACATACAACTGGTAGTAACTAGTCACAATTACAATAAAAAGTCACAATTGTGACATGATCGCGTGATGGCCGCTTTGTTTTTTATTTATGTCACTTATTAAGTGTTTAATTTAAATCCACAAACACTCCGAAATTAATTTTGTAACTGGCTGTTAATCTCATAATGATTCTAAGTTAGCAGCGTACAGGATTTGTAGCACAAATAGTGTGTGTTGAAGGTCAGAATTAGAGCTATTAGCATTTTTCATGACATACGAAACAAATTCAAGATCATATGAATTTTGTGCCCAAAACGGGTTTTGTATACAACACTACAAGACCATTCTAAGACTATTTCAAAATGTATTAAGTCTTACTAAAATGCATTAGTGGCTTATTCAAAACCTTATTTTGCTAGTTGGGTATTGAGACAAGTGAATTGTATGTGTTACCAAAAGGGCAGGATTGGTACAAAGAAGTACCGCCCAAGGATTGGTTCTAGATAAAACATGGTTTGTCCTTTTCACCATAGGGCAGGATTGGTACAAGGAGGCATTAGCGTAGCTAGAGATTTTTCCTGAAGGGGTAACCCACCACCTAGCTCACACCTACTGCCCTAGTGGCAAGACTCACATTTCTCGTGGCAGGGTTGGATCCAAAAGATAATTTTCCTAAGGCTCACATGTAATCAGAATTTGGCTTGGGATTTTTAAGGAGGTTGTAGATTACGTTTTAAAGGTGCATACGATTATTTTATAAATAATAACAGTTTTGGTATAAGTGCGTTAGCCCATTATACATCTGTAGCGAACGAAGCGAACTTGAAATTTTGCAGTACTGCCTCTGAGTTTTGGCTAAAATGTTATAAGATGATGTTGAATTGAAACAGTATCATTATGAGTATTATTATTTTCTATCCTTACATTAAATTTTTCTAAAGGGGGCAACGGGATTTCTGAGGTGGGTGTTTCCCACCTCTACCCCTCTAGCTACGCCACTGCAAGGAAGTACCGCCCAGGAGTGGTGAATTGGATTGAATTGGATGGATGTGGAAGAGGCAACTCATATCTTACTGTTTTTGTCAAATTCAAAATTTGTTATGTTAAAAGTTACCTTAGATTAAAAACTTTTCGCTTACGCTGAAAGATGGAGCCAAGAAATGAGAGGGCCGGATAGCCAGTTATAAAAACTTATGTAAACAAAAAAGACAGAAATATTATTTCTTGTTTCGGTCACCGTGGCCGGTTTTTTTTTTGTTTGGCAAGATGTCAAACCATTGTCAAACCTATGGAATGTTGATGACATCTTGCCAAACAAACCGACTTTTTGTATGCAAAAGTCACACTATTGCTGTTTCATGTGCGGCCACGGTATGGTTTCGTCTAGTTACTATATCTATGAAAGTTACTCACTTCTTCAATTAAACGTGAGTGGTCAAACATCTTAAAGTTTATCTCATTGTGTAACAAATAATAGCTACATCCATTAAAAAAAAACGAGGGACTCGTTTCCTAAAAGATGGCCGAAAAGTTATAATAAAATTGTAATGTAGAATGTTCAATTTTACAAGCTTTTATGTCATTTAAATTGTGTAATGTAACAAATGAATTGGTTTGATTTAGTTTGGGGTTTCTTTTCTTGTTTCTGGAGCATTTGAATTTTTTACTACCTATCACTTATTTCTAATATTTTAAAATTAGCACAGAATGAATGTTATCTTTATCTGTCTGCCTGCCCACGTCGGCGTTGGATAAAAAGAAATAATTTTAAAATCTAGAATTGGTATATTTTATTGTGCTGATGACTGAAAATAATTCTGTTATTAAAAGTTAAAATTTAAGGGGAAGTAAATATAAAAAAATGAAATGTTTTTTTTTTATTACAATAAACCTGTAACTTGTTATGTAATTAACGATGTTGTATTGTTGTTAAAGAGAACTTTGCCTACTGTTACGCTTAAGATTGTATTCTAGGATTGATTGCATACTATCTTAAATGTAAATAAAATGTTGAAAGAATGTTTAAGAATTTATACTTATGGTACTTACTTATAATTGAATTGATGTTAAAGAACGATGAACGATGTTATCTCTGACTACCCCCTCGGGGAATATAGTCGTGAGCATATGCTATGCTTTTGCTTATGTTGTTAAAGAAAAGAGTATAATTATTTCGATTGTATTTATGGATATATTAATGTTATTTATATTTTTCTTGATTTTACCAGTACCTACACTAAGCTTTGTTCGTTCGTATGATGTTAAATATAGATGTAGTTCGTATGATGTAGGTATCTCGAATGAATGTTGATGTTACCGTTCAATAAAATATATGTTAATGATATTTTGAGATTAAATTCGATGTTTAGAGTGTCTATAGGTACTGCATACTGCATATTATGTCTATAATGCACTAACTGCATTTAATGGATTCACTGAAATTTTGTTATATTACTGTTCTTAACTAATATTTTAAAATTGGTTTTATATTAAATTATTCACTTAGATTTTCTTTAACGAAGAGACTCGTTAATAAAGGATGGCCGACTGTAACACGAGGGTTGAGGAAGGAGCGGGGCGAAGGGGGTATGCCACTCAAAAAGTTTAACTAGCACACATTCTTGAGATCGGGATAGAGAGTTGCACGTATATTGTGTTGTATTAAATTAAGTATGTTTTAGTCAATATATGAAAGATAAAGAGTGTTAACTGACTTTTAATTGATATGACCTCAGAGCGACTTTATAGTAGGCAGTCGTGTTTAACAAGGAATTTGAGTTTAATTTATTTTAAGTATAAGTTTATAATGTAATTTAATTAGGTTTTAATTGTATTGTAGCGCGATATTATTTGAAATACATTGTTACAGATTCGTTATGTTGTAATTTCATGTTCATTTCATTCCCTTAGTAAAAGTTGTTCAGTTTGAAAGTTTGAACAACAGAGAAATGACAAGCAGGTCTGAACCACCCCTGAATAAGCCTATGCCTAAAAATGGCGCCTTTTTTCTTTTTTTAGCGCGGCCATCAATCAAACTTGAATATTATAGTTCAGAATAAAGTTAAAAACAACACTTGTTATTACAAATATCTCGGAAATCAGTCCGAACTGAGATATAAAGGCTTGAAGTGCACGTAATGGTAATATTTTCAACTTCAAGCCTTTATATCTCCGTCCGGACTGAGTTTAGGGATTTACATGTTAATAAGTCTTGTTTGTTACTTTATTCTGATAAAAAATATTCAAGTTTGGTTGCTGTCCCCGCCAAAAACAACGGCGAAAAATAAGGCGCCAACCTTACATACAAAACCCGCATTGTCTTTTGGAAAGGGTTTACAAAATCACCAAACACACATAAACAAAAACACATACTTACACAAAAGACATTGGGTATACATAAATAAACGGACCAAAGAATATATTGTGAAAAAACATCATAACAATTAAATAATGTTTGATTAAATTAGAATGATCGTAGGCGGTTCTATTCAAATGATCCTTTCATAACAAAAATTATTCAGTTCATAAGTTCAAAGAAATAAACAGTGATAGAATTGGTTTATGATTTTTGCACACCTACATTAAAAGTTATTTAATGTTTAGGTAAGATAGGAGGTGTTTAAACAATTATTGTAATTTTTAGGGTTCCGAAGTCAAAAAGGAACACTTATAGTTTCGCCATGTCCGTCCGTCTGTCTGTCCGTCTGTCCGCGGCTTAGCTCGAAGACGCTTAATAATAGAAAGCTGTAATTTGGCATATGTATACATATTTATCACGCCAACAAAGTGGTAAAATAAAATATTGAAAAATATTTTTTTTAGGGTACCTACAGTACCTACCCTACACGTGAAGTGGGGATGATTTTTTTTTTCTCGTCTATCCCAAGTTGTTGGGTATCGTTGGATAGGTCTTTTAAAAATATTGTGGGTTTGTGAAAACCATTTTTGATTTAGGGATCCGTTAGCGAAATATTAAGCTTTAAAGCGAAAATTTTGGTTAGAGTCAAGTGTCTCCCTCCTCTCCCAGCTAAACGCTTGTAGTTGGAGATATGAAAAAATTCACGGCAATAGCATATAACGAATTTAAAAGGAAAACTATCACCGCTAAGTAGGCTTTACAAGTTTAAGAGTAATAGTCGACCAAATAATAAAATGTACTTTTTAGAGTTTATTGGCCGTTAAACCGTAGTATAAAACAAAAAGCCTTCTGAGTCTCTTCTACGTCCATATTATATTGTAACGGGCAACTACGGAACCCTAACCTGCGCGTGGTCCGACACGCACTTGGCCAGTTATTTTTTATTTCATAACTATGTTTTTGTGTAAAATAAAGAATCTATGAATCTATGAATAATTACTTTAAAAAGAGTCCGATATTATAATAAGATACCTACCGGAGGATATTCTAAACTTTTCTGATAAAAAATGTTATTTTGTAATGTACTTCGTATGATTTTGTTTTTGTTGTAGAGTTTCTGGCCACACCTTCTCCGCAATGGTCTCATCCGACGCAGCGGTAGGTATTAAAGTTTAAAATAAAAACATTAATAAATATAGTTTTTCATTTTAAATTATAATTACAATATCATTATGAATAAACTCAATACGATCATCTCTTTAGGGGTGATTAGAAATTATAGGTAGGTACTACAATTAGGTAAGTACCATTTATGTAAAAAAAAAAACAAAAAAATTAATACCGACTTCAGAAGTAAAAAAGTACAAAATAATATTTCAGCCTATGAATTTTACGTTCGAATCTATAAGAAAATTAATTTGTTTTGTCGAAGTCGCTGTCAAGCCGGTAGGTACGATTCGCGACTGGGCTTGCAGTAATTTTTTGGCTTGGCTTGACACCGACTCCAACAAAACAAATTAATTTTCTTATATATTCGAACGAAAAATTCATAGGCTGAAATATTATTTTGTACTTTTTTACTTCTGAAGCCGGTTTTTATTTTTTTGGAAAAAAAAATTTATTTCATAATTTTTATTGATTAAATATGTTATTTCGACTCAGATATCAGTTATACATGCAAAGGGTACATTGAAAAGAAGCAAATGGTTCAATCGCAGACGATTTGCTGTCAACTTTTGAGGAGTTATATCATGTAGCTCCGAAGTGCGTCATCAGATCATCACAATATTAAAATGGAACCACTTCGGGAGTATACCCTCTCAAACAAAAAAATAATTTTTAAAATTGGTTCACAATTGACGAAAATATCGGTGAACATACATAAAAAAAAATACATACAGCCGAACATAGAACCTCCTCCTTTTTTTGAAGTCGGTTAAAAAGACTCACTTCGCCGCGACGACGTAGGTATAATAAGTCGCTTAGTGGCTATAATACAGCACAGAATTAGGTATCTAGTGGTAATAGTTGGCTAGCCTATCACCCATAAAAACACTGTATAAATAACCTTTACTCCTTGGATATGGCGCGTGGTCTTTCAGAAGCCGAAAATGCAGTAGGTACCTAGTCAATTGGCCAAAACTGCGAAGCAGTCAAAATGAGAAATTTAATGGTCCATTTGTAGTCAAAACGAGAATTTAAATTACATAGATAGAGAACAATTTAATAGAGTAACTGAATTCTAGTAAAATATCAAATAAAGTGAATAATAAAAATAAAATAATTAAGAAAAAAAAATAACAATAACCTAAAATATGGTGCAGTTTGGACAGCGCGGGAGGGTAGCCAAGATGCTGACAGCGTTTCCTCTCTGAACGGTTAAACATGGGTTAAACTGATCCGCTGAGCGAGGAAAGCTCCAGCCCTTGGATCCTCGGTAGAGTCTACAAGACTCTAGCTATATAACTAGTTTATTTTATCAGAATAAAGACAAACAGTGACTGACAAAGGTAGAAAATAAAGGAGGCAGGTAATTGGCTATTTGCAAATTAGACACCTATATTCTTGATCAAGAATATGCCACCTTTTTTTTCAACCCTCTTAGAAACTTTATCGTAGGCAGAAGAAAATTACTGTGAGCATTAAACAACGCTTTCCTAATAAAAAAAATGGAATGGCAACCTACGTAATGTCAAAATGTCTTTGACAACATGGAAAATGGTTTAGAATGTAAACAAAATAGAAAACCTTTTCGCAAACGTGGGAAGCGCTTACGACAGGTAACCGAATATTCAACCTCTGAATATTAATGTGTCGATAAACTTGAATAATAAATCCACAAAAAAAATGTTGATACTCTAACCTATTTTTATTAGTCTTTTATTTTCCATATAGTCTCATTTTGGAAAAGCGTTTGCCTCTCATGAAAATCTTTTTGCCGCCACCACTTTGTACGTTATTCAATATTGGTAATGCCAAAGAAATATATTTTTTTAAATATATTGGACAATGTCACACAAATTATCTAGTCACATTTAAAGTACCAGAATCTAGCCTGGACTTGTATTATGATGACTAGACAACGATATAGATTACATATATAAATACAAACATCCATGACTCGGGTACAAATATTCATATTCATCATATAAATATTTGTCCCTTACGGGATTCGAACCCGCGACCCTCGGCACAGCAGGCAGGTTCACTACCGACTGTGCTACCGGGCTGTCAATTATTGATATAAGTATATGTATTAATACACCTTTTCTTTTAATTAGCTTATGCTAATTAAATGAAAAGGTGTACATATAAGGTTAATATATATATATACATTTTAAGGTTGTTTTCAGATAACGTAACTTAACAACTTTCCCTAGAGGAGCATGTACACACGGCGACACATCAAGCTATACAAAACCAACATAAGCTGGCCGCGCGTAGGTCGAGTAACGTAGGTATAACGTCGCGCGGCCAGCTAATGTTGATTTTGTATAGCTTGATGTGTCGCCGTGCGTGCATACAAATTGTTGGACCTTCTATACAAAACTGCGGATCAGCAAATCGATTTTCTATGCGAGGTCCAACAATTTTCTCGTTTTTCGACCCATGGCAATTAGGGAAAGGTTTAGTTTCATTACCTGAATACACCCTTAAAATTTTTATGGTAATTAAAAAATAGGAGTGCCTATAAAACTCACTATTATTTTGTTGACTTCCAGTAATTATTACTGTTTAAAATGTATCAAAAAATGTTGATATTGTTATAACAATCCGTTAGATCTAAAAAAACTAAAACAAAAGAAAGTAACAATGAATAAAAAACAAAATTAAACAACGAATAAAATACTTACAAATAATATTCCCGAACAATCTCCACTGCAGACTGTAGCACAATAACAAATAACCACAAAACGAGCGAACTTTTCCGCAAACTTTGAAGAATGCGAAACGAAAACTCGCGAGCGAACGGCGAGCGAATGGACACGTACTTCGCACGAATGCCGAGTGTCAACTGAACGAAATGAAATGACGTAGCCAGGGGGCGTGGATTCCACAAATTGGTGGGGTGTAGATTTGGGAATGAAACAGTTTTGGGCTTTTGGGGTGAAAGAAAAGTTAATAATAATATTGCAGAGATTGCATTGTCTTTTCGAGCTGTGTTGATTGATTTTATACCACCAGAGGCTATACGGCGATCTGAAAAACTCCCACAGGATAAGAAGATACCTCCACTACAGTATAATAGTCTTATACCTATATTTTTAGGTAAATCGAAGAATCACATCGCGAGGAAACCTGCATGCTTCAATTTCGAGGCAATGTATTGTACCCACTTTTTTTTTAAATTAAGGATGGGTTTGCTCTTGACCTCAATCCAGTCCTCAGGACGAAGATGTACGTACCCACTGTCAATTACAAGTGGCGATGGGCTCACTCCCCGTCACACTGGACAGAGTTTCGGCACGTTTCGGTACTACTGGTGAAACGTGGATGTTCTGAGGTTTCAGAATATCTCTGACTACCCCCTCGGGGAATATAGTCGTGAGCATATGCATGCATGCAAATCGAAGAATTCATGGAAGAAAGTTTATTTACTAAATACAACATATTAAACAAAATGAACGAATTATTTAGAAAATAATAATTTTTGACGACCCGGTTGGTGTAATGGTTACCACGCCGGGCTGCCAAACCAGGGTCCTGGGTTCGAATACCGGTTCGGTCATGGATGTTTATATGTTTGTGCCGTTGTTGTATGGTTTCCATAATAAACAGCCTATAAATAGTGCTTTCTTGGGATCATTACAATGTATGTGCCTGTGAGCGTTATTTATTTATTTATTAAGAGAAACTAAAGAAAAAAATATGGAATTTTTCGCAAATTCTATGTTGGTCCCATTAAAACTTGTTAAATTTGATGGTCTGATCATCCTCTTTAAAACCGCCAGCATATTATTAAGTAGACGCTACAGAATTAGCTAAAATGTTTACTTTGTCAACAAACAAGCAACGCCACGGACAAAAGCTTGCCAAGAAACTTAATCAAAGATAAAAGCCTGTTCATACAAAGTTGATTGTTTAATAACATTAGTGGCAGGTGGTGTGAGTCATCATATTATAGGGGAGGGAGAACAATGGGGATTTTGATAAAATTTAATACTCATTTGTCTGGTTTACCTCAGAGGGCGTTTCGGGAAAATTGATTTTGATTAACATGAGTTCGATTTTTTTTACACCTGCATCACTTATCCGAAGTTCGAAATGAAACTTCAAGAAAAATTACAAATTTTTTAGACTCTTATAAACTATACTTATAAATCAAACAGTTCTGTGACTGACTGACTGACATACAACACACCGCTGAAGGTCTGAGCGCTGAAGATAGAATCTTGAAAGGATTATAAGATGTATAACTTCTTCAAAAGTAGGGGTGCACTAAGAAAGGATTTTTCGAAAATAGGCACCTACGAGGTTTTGACGGATGTCGAACTCCTTGTGAACGAAGTCGCGGTCAAAAGCTAGTACCTCGGTAAAGCATAAATACATAGATTTAAATATTACGCTAGTAATATATAAGTCTTTGCATAAATACCTTTTTACTGACACACTTTGTTCAAAAGGTTTTTTAGACACTGGTTGCGTTATTTTGATGACATTTTTTTTAACTCTAAAACCGCATCGGAAGTAATTCAGTTGTAGAGAAGATGTGGCCAGAAACTCTACAGTAAACATACAAAGTACAGCCACAGAGTACCTACTAATAGGCCGCGCTCCGCGTAGGAGCGAAGCTCACCTGGAACCTGTGGTGGGCCTGGATTCCCGGGTCAATCTGCCCGCCTAGCGAGCCGAGGGCCGAGCGCGTTCAACTACAAAATGAATACAACTGTGAATTACATAACATAACATAGTCAAGACCGACGGCAGATTTTCAAACTTTGCTGGGATATCGATGGTAATTGATACATTCCCACTTTCATACTCCTAAAGTTCGTCACTCGGAGAGGCTCTTTTCTTACATCCTAAAGGCCTAAAGAGAATGTTAAAGTATAAAGCTTTAGTATCTTAATTTTTTGATGTACCTAATCTACATCAAAAGTATCGCTGTTATCAACTTATCACAACAAATTATTTCACAATCCAATAAGACATGTCTGTCTTGAACGGTGTCTCGTTTTATGTCTAATTCTAAAAATTCCTAACGTACTTTTCCACGAAACTAAAAAAAAATCGCTATCAATGGAGTACCTGTAACCTAAAATCCGTCCCATAAAAGTACCTACCTGTTCCAACGAAATAATGTTTAACACTTAAACGCATTGTTCCATCAGTTTATGACTTTTCTTTCAAAAACTAGATTTTAATACAATACAATTACTTAACCTTCTTTTTTTTCAATCCGGTAGGTACCTACTTGAGTTACTGGAGAAGTTTTATTATTGTTTAGAAGTGGTGTTAAAATATTTGAGTGTTATTGTTTCATAATCATTGTAATGTAAGTGATACTTAGAAATAGTTTAAAGTACCTATTGTGCTTTAACTTTTTAGTGCAACGGCTTTGCTCTTTAATCCCTTTTGTTATTTCGAAAGCTGGTGGTTGCATTCTGTGTTAGAAATACATACTTACATATCTATACATCCACAGGGTGAAATCAATATCATTAGCACCCTTCTTGACCTTAGTTACCTATAGAAGAGTTAGTAAGAGTCTACCGGTTTAGTAAAATGATCAACTTTCAGTACCTATAGGAGCAAACCGATCGGAGTAAAAAAAAATCTGCTGTTCCATACATTTCAGTCGAGTAGGCATTGAAGTTTAGTATGGAATAGCTGATTTTGTTTTTACTCCGATCGATTGTTTGCTCCCAGTGAAATTTGTTCTGTTTGATGAGTAGACTCTTAGTTTAAAAGGATGCTAATGATATCAGTTTCACCCTGTATATCTATCTAAACCAGGGTTTTCCAACCTTTTTTGCGTCACGCCTCCCCTGGAATAATAAGTAATATTTGCATGCCCCCCCCCCACTATCGAAATTTTAACGACAAGACCGTCTGGAAAGTTGCTATCTGAGACCTGCTGAACCTGAACATGTCAGTAACAACAAACGAATGGGTGAATTAGTAATGTGAATGAATGGGTTAATTAATAAAATGAATTTATAAGTTGAATTTACGTCGTTAACTGGATTTTTCTTTTCAAAATGCAAAAGCTTTGTGCCCCCCCCTACGATATCACTACGCCCCCCAAGGGGGGCGCGCCCCACTGGTTGGGAAGTCCTGATCTAAACTATTATAAAACTGTAACATTACAGAAGTGTGTCTGTACATTGAAGATATTTACAAAAAAAAGTTACGGTATGGTTTTTAGGTGTCTCTAATTCCATATCACCAATTTTTGGATTTTTTGCCTGTCTGTTTGTTTGTTCGTTTGTTTGTTTGTTTGTTTATTTGTTTGTTTGTTTGGGTGTTTGTTTGTTCGAGTATCACGCAAAAACTACTGAACCGATTTTAATGAAACTTTTTTTGTTTGATAGCTTATTATCTGACTTAAAATCTGGTATATAATTTATGCGGACGAAGTCGCGGGTAAAAGCTCGTACATTAATAAAATTGTAAACTTGGCATTAAGATATCCACTCCCACTGATATGTGCGCTATGACTATGGCATAATCTGTTCATACATTTCGTTTTCAAAAGGTCACAAGTCATTAGGGTCATTTTACGAAGATTCAGTCATATGACTTTATGAAGATAAGGTTGAATTTTAATTTGATTCGTTTTTTTTGTCACACATTTTCTCCAACTAAATAATCCTCATGCAATTTCTACTGAATCTCTTTTTGAAGGTGTTCACATGCCAGTCATTCTTCTACTATGCCTTAGTCTCCCAAGAATGGTTACCATTATTTTGTGTAAATTAATCATAATAATAGCCTTATAGTTCCCATAGGCTATTAACAAAATACAACGTGTTAATGAATTAACGCAAAACCTCATACACCCCAACTGATTTATATCAAAATAATTAGATTGAAATAATAATTTCATTATTTTTGTTGTTAAAATTTAAAGTTATTCGCATTTTAAGTTTAGAGGCAAAAATGATTTTTCATAATTTCAGCAATGAATGAAAGCGCTAACGTACTCATGGATACATTTTAATAATCTAGTTTTGGTAGTAAGTAGGGTGGGTGTGCCCGTGGGGTGGGTTGACATCGGGTTCAGTAAATTTAAAATTTTACAAAAAAAAATTAATATTTTGAAAAAAATTACCCATGTTGAAACCATGATAATTCGATTCGGCTCTCGATTCTAAACAAACTACTTTCTAGTTTTGCGTTAATTCATTAACACGTTGTATAAGTCTACATTTTCAATGGTCTATCATAAGTAGGGAATAAAGCAAAATATTTGCCACCCTTATAATTATAATAACGGTCTACTAGTAATAAATAAAAATCACCGAAGCGTGTTTTATCCTATAAATTAATGCGAAATACGAACCTTATTCGAAAAAGCCTGTCAAAAACCAAAATATGTAATATTAGAAATCTGCACCCTTCGTTATGAAATTATGATAATGTGATCATATTTTTATTCTCATATATTTTCTTCTTATGTCAAGCTATCAAAGCTCAATTTTGTTTGATTCTTTTTTATGTTTACAGAGGGTCATGGTTCTTTTCATAAAGCGATTATTATGTTTTTTTTTTCTCCCATGGACTTCCATTGTCGGCGATGTTTGTACTAGTTATATTGGAAGCTTATGTTTGGGGTAGGTTTTAATAAAAAGATGAATGACTGCTTACACAATGGAGTTATGAAAAGAAGACATCAAATTATGGGTTTGGATCATAATTATGATTGTGAAGAGACTGGTTCGTTTATTCAAGTATTTCTTTCGAGGGAAATAAGACAATTAAAAATATAAGTGTCCTTTATAAGTACTGATACGCAGTTTTTATTGACGTTGTATTTAGCGGTAGAGAAAGTTGAGGTTGATTTAATTAGATTTTTATTCATACCACTTTGTTATGTATTTATGTAAGTATCTATGATTTATAACAGTATACTGTCTCTTCAGTTATGGAAAATATCACGGCGATTTCGATGTTAGTCCTATAGAGAAAATTGTTTAGTCTCATAGTCCCCTTAAGAAACCAGTAAGTACAGGGTGTAACAAAACACCCTAGTAATACTTAAGGGGGTGTTGCATACCATTAGGGCTTGCAAATATTCGATAATTTTTAATATTCGAATTATTCTTTTTTTTTTAGGTACTATTCGAATTATTCGAATAATATTCGAATATTGACAAAGTTTTAACCGGTTTAAGTAATAATGTTGTTAATTGCCAATATCTGACTTACATAGTCTAATTTCTCCAAATGAAAACGAAATCTTATGACTTGACGAAGCAGCCCCATTGAAGAAGGCACACTGCTTCCCCCACTCAGCGCTAAATACTTATATTTGGAAGTTTTAACTACGCCCCTTTTCGACAGCATCTTCACTCGTGGTAGAAAGCAAACATCAAAGTCAACATGAACAAAAATCACATACCAAATTACCAATTCGGAAGATGCTGACGTTTGGCGCATGAAACGTGCGCTGCGCACCCTCCTTGTCCCCAAAGGAAACATCTGCCCGGAACCAAAGTCTACCATAGTAGCTTTGGTGTCGACATCGTTGCTCTCAGTGAGACACACCAGGCTGACGACAGACGGACAGACGGACAGACGGACAGACGGACAGACGGACAGACGGACAGAAGGACAGACGGACAGACGGACAGACGGACAGACGGGCAGACGGACAGACGGGCAGACGGACAGACGGACAGACGGACAGACGGACAGACGGACAGACGGACAGACGGACAGACGGACAGACGGACAGACGGACAGACGGACAGACGGACAGACGGACAGACGGACAGACGGACAGACGGACAGACGGACAGACCGACAGTCCGACAGACCGACAGATGGACAGACGGACAGACGGACAGACGGACAGACGGACAGACGGACAGACGGACAGACGGACAGACGGACAGAAGGACAGGCGGACAGACGGACAGACGGACAGACGGACAGACGGACAGAACCCTAAACACCGTTAACATATATTTTGTTGGACCCTGTTCCTACCTACCTATTTTATATCGTATTCCCAATCACCCACTTACAAGGACTTTAGCTCTGAAATTGTATTCCAAAAATTAATTAATTGAAAAACCTGAAACCCAGATCATAAACAATCACGAGCATTCGACTCCGAGCAGTCCGAGTACAATTCGAGTGACGATCGTAAATCCAGTGCGATGTACTAATACCCATAAATCGATATAACCTATCGCTGAATCGAGCTCCATTGCGATACCGCATATTTACTTGTGAGTTGTGGCTTGATTTACTGCCCTTGTCTGTGAATGGGGCTTAAATGATTATGATTTGGGGTTTTGGAACGCTGTTTAGGTTACCGAAATGACGTGTGGTGGCCATAGCTTCGAATAGAACGAACCCAGTGGTAGAGGTGACTATTTCGTCACTTATACGACTATTTCGTCACCTTCGTCACCTACACGCTGCCGCGAAGTGGCGAACCTCAAATGAGAAACGGAGTCAATTTCTCCAGCTCTATGGGAAATAGGCCACCAAAAATGTTTGCGTATAGTTGGCGTATAGTTATGTAACTCATGTCGATTTGTTTCTCATAATCTCTAAATTATAGTGGTAATTAAACGGAGTGTCGCGCAATCGCAGCTGGCGCACATCTTGTCTTGGTAAAATATGTAAAAAAAAAATTTTTTTTTAATTTGACGTTTTAACAGAAAAAAAAATCCGGCTTTTTTTATGTGAAACATCTACGCGCCTTTTAGCAGTAAAGGCAAATTATTTGCCGTGACGAAAAATTATAATAATGATGATAGTGACGATGAGACACTAAATAATTATAATACATAGATTCATAGATTCTTTATTGTCACAAAAACATAGTTATGAAAAAAAATTCAATAAGTCATGAATAAATATTTTTATGTTCTTCTTTCAGCGCTATTTCTCCAGCGCTATATAAATAATATACATTTGGAAATGGTAATGAAGGCGTTGAACGTCTGCCGAAATAAACCTTCTAATACATAAATTACATAAACTCACGACCGTCCCTTCCGGGGTGGTTAGGAACATTGCTACAACTACCAAATTTTTGTTTAAAAATGTAGTTATATCATTAGCATTTTAAGTTTCAGGATGGAATGACGTGTCAAGTAGTGAAAGGTGCCTAGCCTTTCGCCCACATAAACACTGCATAGGAAACCTTCAATCCCTAGACGCCTGGAAGAATTGGAAATGGTCTATTTTAAGCCGGAATCAAATGGCTTCACCCTTCTAATTCTAACAGTCATCATTACAAGTCAGTACCGTCGGGAACTCTACTTATCTTTACGAACATGACTGTTATTCTGCTCTAATAGATTATCAAAGCAAATCAAATCAAAATTTTCAGACAACTTTTATGTTCCATTTGTTAGTAGCACAATTAAAAGACAATGCGGGTTTTGTATGTGAGGTTGGCGCCTTATCTTTCGCCGTTATTTTTGGCGCGGCCAGCAACCAAAAGGACTACCGCCGCTCTCCCTTGAAAAAATACCTTAAAATGTATAGAAGTTTTGACTGAAGTCAAATGTGTAATAAATTATGGGGTTTTTTAAAAACGACTCAGATAGTATCATTTATTTTTATTTAACGAGTTATTTAGTCAATTATTATTAATAAATTATAAATAAGCAGCAACCCCAAAATAGCTGTCAATGTTGTTTAGTAGGAGGTGATGCCAGCACAATGTTTTTTTTATATAAAAATGATAAAAACTAATAAATCATTATAAAATAAACTGATGCCTGCAGTTAGTTTCTAGTGTTCCATAGTCCATAATTAAAATAGAAGTACGGTTATACATTTTTTGGTATTATGTGCCGGATATCCTTTGAATATTTTATTTTAGAATAAAGTAACAAACAAAACTTATTAACATGTATATCCCTAAACTCAGTCCGGACGGAGATATAAAGGCTTGAATTTGAAAATATTACCATTACGTGCACTTCAGGCCTTTATATCTCAGTTCGGATTCTGATTATCGCCTCGAATGGCCTATTCTGTTCACAATGTGACTAACAAAGAAATTTTGAGGCCACTATTCATCATTTACATCCCGTGTTATCTATTTGCTGTTAAAATATTGAAGAGTATTCACAAACCTGACAGAGTTCACTCAGCCAGAGTAATGGAGGGGGTCGATGATCGGATGGTACATGCGTTTTCATTTTCCATTTTATTCTGTTTCAGCTATCAGATGTGTGGGTCGGATCGTGAAATTCGTAGCGGTCAGTTTTCAAATATTTTATTTGATACGTTTTCGGTTTAAATTTATGAAGATGCAGTTTTATGAGCAGCAAAGGGAAATAGAATTCTATGCATTTCGGTTGTAAATTCAGAATGTTTAGATAAACTCACAACTTTATTCTTTTTTGAGGTGGTCACAAACTTTTGTATAAACACTAAACATAGTAGTTCAACCCAAGGTAGAAAATCTTCGTAGGTACAAAATGACGTAAGTACCTACTTCTATGTTGACCCAAAAAACTCGCGTCACTGATGTCAACTAGCTATCGGGGTCTTAATTATTATATTAGCCTTAGGTTTCCTTCTAGTTTACATATTGCCTACAAGCTTTCCCTAACAGGCCTTTTAAAGTTATGCTTATGACATGACCTACTTTTAAAAATTATTTACATTCAAAAGTATTCAAAATTAGGACAAATTAAAAAAAAAAATCGCGTAGGTAAGTATTAGAATTTATTAAATGTACAAAAGTTTTGTAATTACGACATTGATTTGGATAAAGTTTAAAATTTTCTGTCTGTAACTTTTATACCTGACCGAACAATGTTAAGGGTAACCACAATGTCAAAAGATTTATCCCAGGAATGGTATTGTGAGCTGTTAAATGCCATTGGCAAACAAAATGTATAAATAAAGCGAATGTAAGGGTGTGTTTCCACGAAACAAAGCCGAGCCATAATAGTAGGCAGATGCCTTAGTAGTAGGAAAGATGATTCCGTGCTTCGGATGGCACGTTAAGCCGTTGGTCCCGGCTACTATCTCTGGTGGTAGTAGTCGTCACATAAAAACCACGTCAGAGGCCATAAGGCGGTCTGAAAAAACTCTGACACCAGGGCTTGCCCACACGTTAAAAAGAATAGTAGGCAGACAAAAACTTCAATTTCGTAGTATCAAGAAAATGCAATGTAAAAATGACATTTTAAACTGTTAAAAACGTCTCTCAACATGAACTTATAAAACATAATGATCATTATTTTCTCTCTCAAAAATTTCTTCTTCTTCGTTCAATATTGTTAGGTTAAAAGCACCGAAATTGCCCGCCGCTGTTATGCTCGCTGCTCCTTCAATCTGAATTGACCCAGCTTCAAAGCGATAAGATCATCCCACTAGCCCTAACTGGAACCCCAGTCTTACCAATAATAGCCCAAAGAAATACCCGCCAAATCCAATACGTACAAAAGTAATACAATTGTATCTAGATGTAATCTGACCCTCTCGTATCAATGGCCGTGAATGGGACAGAATGACGCCGGCGCAGATGTTGAAAGATTATTTTAAATTACGATTCTACTATTGTTTGCTGATATTCGTTGGGTAGTGGAGACTTGAGATATGTAACTCCCGTTTTGTTATTTCGTAGGTGTCGTAGGAATCGACTACGGAATAAGGTGTCTTATTTGTACTAAGCTGGTTATGTTTTCGAAAGGTTAATAACCACCTACAGCCACTTGATTTGGGAAAGTTTATACCCGTAATAGATTACGGTGTCGTGAGTTTTATTAACCGACTTCAAAAAAGGAGGAGGTTTCTCAGTTCGACCGTATATATATATTTTTTTTATGTGTGTTCGCGGATAACTTCGTCGTTTATGAACCGATTTTGATGATTCTTTTTTTGTTGGAAAGGAGATGTTCCGAGGGTGGTCCCATGATAAGGAAACCAGAATCTGATGATGGATCCCAGAGAAATCGAGGGGAACCTTCGAAAATCGTAGTGCCGACTAGAGCGTTTGTTAATTTAAAGCACTCCTATTAAATCGAACTAATCAATTCACCACTAAAAATTGTGAAATAAACAAAATTTTAACAAAAAATTAAAACCGCCTTAAAAAAAACTAAAAAGTTAAAAAATAATATTGCAGCCTATGACTTTTTCGTTCGCATCATAAGAACATTAATTTGTTTTATAGAAGTCGGTGTCAAGCCAAGCCAAAAAATGCGAGCTCTGTCGCGAATCGTACCGGCTTGACAGCGACTTCAATAAAACAAATTAATGTTCTTATGATGCGAACGAAAAAGTCATAGGCTGCAATATTATTTTTTAACTTTTTAGTTTTTTTGAAGGCGGTTTTAATTTTTTGTTAAAATTTTTCTTGTTGCTCTCGCAATGTAGAAACATAATAAAATCAATTGACGTTATTGCTATCACCAATATGTAACTTATAACTACCGGATATATCTTATCACAAACGATTCTCGCTTTTGTCCTATACTTACTCCAATAACACTTGGTTATACCAATAACTTCGAGATTCGACGTCGAACTAAGGTTTGGGACGTCGGAGATAGAATTGCTGGATTAAAGTGGTAGTGTGCGGGACACGTGGCTAAACTAACAGATGACAGACGAAGCAAAGCTTTGACCGAGATCAGGTATG
Source organism: Agonopterix subpropinquella (assembly GCA_922987775.1). Taxonomy (NCBI): domain Eukaryota; kingdom Metazoa; phylum Arthropoda; class Insecta; order Lepidoptera; family Depressariidae; genus Agonopterix; species Agonopterix subpropinquella. The sequence continues at coordinate 35,508,434 of OV277694.1, read as the reverse complement.
AGAGGACTGGGCCGTCCTGGGCTGATGTTAATAGTAAAGCTCACTGGATGTGACCAGGAAGGGATACGGAAGAATGGTATAATGGGCGTGGCGTGCGTTTTTATTTACCGAAAAAAAGGTACAAACAACTGGCCAAGTGGGAGTCGGAGTCACGCACGGAGGGTTCCATACCATCGATCGTATACAATATTACCACATCATTATTTTTTCTCTGGGATACATAGTGCAAGCCCGACACACACTTGACCGGTTTTTATTATTCGTCGTTAAACTTTAGAGTACGCACTATACCGTCCTTACAATAGAGCAAACACAAAAAAACTATGGAAAAAAGTTTCTTGTATCTTGACCTCACGATCACGACACTGTTACACAGACCTTTATAGGTAGAACAGAAATACAGACGGACGGACGAATAGACGGACGGACGGATGGATGGATGCACAGACAGAAGGATAGACAGCATAGGCTTATGAATAGGGTCCCTTTGGCACCCTTTGGGTTCAGATTCCCATTCGCTTGACAGATAGACGCTCTATGGAAATCTGGCACTGAATGAAGTTTGGGTGCATGCTACGGATGCATGCCTTCAAAATATGTATACCTATCTTCTATCGAGTTGTCGCATTCATACATCTTATTAATCTCCTATTTTAAATCTGCTCTTAAATTTTTGTCATAAGAATGTTCTCAGAGGTTTAGGATTTTAGTTGTGCCACAATTATTACATTAATTAAATTAAAGCTTTCTTAAATTTAATTAAGAACACAACATTGAAAACCCTAGCTCCTAATCTAGATGCCTGAACCCTAGGAGGTAGTGCCGAAAACTATAAAAAGAATCTGTACTTTACACCCACGCTGCAGCTTCTAATTTGACGAAACATTAACAGGATAGACGAGTATCGTTTTTTCCATACAAACGTATTCCCCTGTTTCCTCCCTGGATAATGACACTAGAGCCAAAAAAAAATAATTCCATACAATCTATGTTACCTCTGCTATATCCCTATGTTTTGCTTTTTTACATTAATTAATTACTGTAAGAATCAGGGACCTTCGAAAATGACAAATTTTACCGCCTGTTTTCAGACATCCAGTAAACAAATTTTGTCGAATATAAATAAAATAAAACATGTACATAAACATACGAACAATATAAAAAAACATACGAACATAGCCAAAGTCTGTCTCATATTAGTTTTGAAAAAATTGTTATCGGTTTAGTTTTGGAGGTCTTGATTTCGTCGATTTTATGTAGGTATACAGGGTGTAACAAAACACCCTAGTTATACTTTAGGCGGTGCTTCAGACCATCAAACTGAAAAACTTTCACTATGGAGCCAACATCGAAATCGCGAAAAAAAAACCGCTCTTTCATACAAAGAGTACAGCAGTAGGTACCATCTCGACTCAAATGTATGGGACGGCAGATTTATTTTTATTTTTTCTCGTCGTTGACTCCATAGTGACAGTTGTTCAGATTGATGGTCTGAAGCACCCCCTTAAGTATTACTAGGGTGTTTTGTTACACCCTGTATGAAATCGGTCCGAGCTGCAGTTGTCTCTTTCACACTCTAGTCGGCGCGGTGGGATGTATGGGTGGGGCGAATCTGACAAATACGTATACAGTCGGAAAAGTGACCTATTCTCTAAATTGGCCTTTCAGCCCGCCTATCCTCTTAAAGATGGAAGCTTCTTAGCAGCCAAGTAATTCTTGGAAAATTCAACGCGCTTATTATTATCCGCGAATTTCTCACAATATTTATCATCGTTCCTTATCTAAATAAAGCAGCAAGCAATACGGTAAAATGTTAATAGCAAGTTTAAAATCACCTTAAAGCAAACCCCCTTAGAGAAATATTTACAGAACAACAACGTTATTACCGCTCTGTTGCTCTCAAAAGGCTATCGTACAAAAATAACACAATTAATCGTTGAGAATTCCAGTATTATTATAAGTTTAAAATGGGACGGCCATATTGAAGTTCACAAAGGAATCTCTTCTTCCGAATGAATGAATTTTGTGTAACGGCTTTGGTGTGATTCATGAGCGGTAGCAGGTATGAAACACTAGTTGGTCCGCTATTTTGTAAGCGGTCACGTGGCATTTTATTTTCATTCAGTGGCGGAAGTTTTGTTGCAGAAGTAGTGAGACTTTTCGATCAAATTTATCTGCCAAAAAAATATCGTATGAAAAAAATAAAATAGACTTAAAAACTAAAAAGGAGAAAATAACCTCCAACGTCCTTGAATTCGCACCTATAAGATCATAAATTTTCTACTGAAATCGGTGTCAAGCCAAGCCCAACAAATTACTCCAAGCCCAGTCTTGTATCGTACCGGCTTGATAGTGACTCCGATAAAACAAATTAATGTTCTTATAACAAGGAATGCGAATTTAAAAGACGTTGGTTGTATTTTGTATTCTGTTTTTTTCATTCCAATTTCTGTTTTAATTTCTTGTTATTTCAGTTTTGCTCCCATCGTAAAAGTTCATATTGATGGTCTGAAAAAATCGTGAAAAATTTGAAATTGTTTAAAAAAAAAAAAAAATCTTTATTTCAGATAATATTACATCCATATTGTTGTTAGTAACACACTTAAATAACTATGTTAGTACAAACACTTAAGTGCAGACCGACCCAGTGCTTAATAAAGCTACTGTCGTATCTACTGGCGACCATCTTCAGAATACTGTTGGTGCTGGCGCGAACCCTTTGCAGTGCGGCGGCACAGCGTTTGCGGAGCGTGGTGGGAAACCCATCGATATGAGCGTCCGCGAACATGCCTGACGCACTGCAGAAGCGCGGCAGCCCCAGCAGCATCCTGAAGGCGTTATTATATTGGGTGCGCAGGGCCCTTAGAGATGCCTGGCGATATGCAGTCCACAAAAAAAAAGGTTAAAAATCACCCAGTATTTTTCACAGAGTATAATTTACATCATTTATATCAATCGCTCGTCGCATGTAACTTGACAATATCATTGTAAGGGCGTGTAACAATGCATCCCTGTTTCGCACGTGAGTTGATTCATAGTATCGATCAAAATGATTTATTAGAATAGAATGAGCGTCAATTCCTTTGTGAATAACACAATTCATACTTACAGGTTTTTGGGGAAAGATGAGATGTTGAGATATTGTTGGCTTTTTAATTTCTCCCAGTGCATAATTTTTCATATTATAATCAAGTTTCATTCGCTAAATTTACAGGGTCCAACCTAATATGCTGACAGTTTTTTAAGAGGATAATCAGACCATCATACTGAACAACTTTCTACATGGAACCAACATCGAAATCGCGAAAAAAAATCAGCTGTCCCATACATTTAGCTCGATAGGGTTTGCAGTTTTGTATGGTAAAGCTATTTTTTTACACGATTTCGATGTTGGTGCCATACAAAAATTCTGCATATTAAGAAGGACCCTGGTTAAACAACACATATAATTAGACTCTAATTATACAGGGTGTAAAACTTAAATGCGTTACAAACTTATAGGGGTGCGCCTGCGCCTCAAGTCAGAACATCAAACGGAACAACTTTTATTATGAGACTAACATTGAAATCGCGATAAAAAACAGTTTTTCCATAGAATGTATGAAACCCGCGTTCTCTGTTCTGTGTATGAAAAAGTAGATTTTTTTTCGAAATTTCAATGTTGGTCTAATAATAAAAGTTGTTCAGTTTGATGGCCAGAAGTGCAATTTTTGAAAATCATACGAGCGAATTGGCAGTAGAAAGATGCATAATCTCCATAGTAATTTTGACATTTTCTACTGCCAAGTCGCTCGTATGATTTTCAAAAATCGCACTTCTGACCCTTTAACACATTTGCGGACACTGAACAAGACACAATAGAACTTTTATTGTTATCACTGCTATAGCCGGTCAGTGTCCGCGAAAGAGTTAAGTAGGTATTGTATTGCATTTAGGTTACACCCTATAAACATAATATATATTCACGACCATAATACGAGGATTACGAGGTGGTTAGAAACCTTGCTACAACTACCATTCATATCTTAGCACATTGGTAATGACGTCACAGATTAATGACGTGTCAAATAGAGATAGGTGGCTAACCTTACCTACGAAAGTACTACATAATACCTACATATTAAAAATCTTTGTCCCTCAAACACCTTATACGCTGAAACCACAAGGGGACTCTAAAAATATAATAAATGGCAAAGACACCTTTTTATGCTTGAAGTTTTAGCGAGGTCACTATTCGCATATTCAATCAAGGTCTAGCATGGAGTAACATAAAGATGAGTCTCCACTTCGCGCGACTGAGGCAGTTTTGACCGCAGCAAACCTGTTAATTTGCGCGTATCACTTTTATACTGCGCGGCAATCCCGCGCGGCAGACGATCCAGCTACGATTACGTTCAAATCAGCAGTAGAAAATGTCTGATGTTTTTCGGAATTAATGCACCTACCTACGATTTGTAACACCACTGGCTTTTCGGTGAAGGAAAACATCGTGAGGAATCCTGCATGCGTCAATTTCGAGGCATGTATTGTACCCACTGTCCATTACGAGTGGCGCTGGGCTCACTCCTCGTCACACTGGACACAGTTTCCGTACTACTAGTGAAACGTGGACGTTCAGAGTTTTCAGAATATCTCTGGCTACCCCCTCGGGGAATATAGCTATGAGCATAATTTCACGAATGTGAGCACGAGAGATTCAAAAATTGCACTTTAGTTCTCTGAGGTAAACCCTGAACTCTTCGCGTCATCTTGTCGCGCGGATGAACTCACACTAGGTACTCAATATTATACGTTTTCTGGCCGCTATTATAGTAAACATACTCTTTCTTATTATGTGGTAAAATATGTTAAACATACCGCGATAAATGACTTTGAGAACATCGAGATGTGTGATTATCATCATCTTTGTTAGTTTACGGATGCCAAAAGAAACGTATGACGGCTTTTTTGTTTTGTCGCTTTGTCGCGCGTGGCATACAAGTCTTTCTGTAGGCCTCGCATGCCACCCCCGAAACGACAAAAATCGAGACGTACCTCCATCTTTATTTTTTTACGTAGGCCAAAAAGAGCGCGCATGACGGTTTTCTCGTTTAAACGCTTTGACGTGGGTGGCATGCTAGCCGTGCACCAGCAGCACCATAGAGACCACTCTATGGTGTGTGGATGCCCTGAACAATATTCCAGGGTTTTCCGCGCGTAATGGAGACGCAAGTTTACAGTTTCAAAAGTAAACAGTAATTTAACATTTGTCTACAGTTTTCTACGTTAACCCTAAATGTTTGTATGTGGTTTTGTTCGTGTATTTACTACGACTCTGTATGTACTTAGACTTCAACTTTTGTAGTCGTTTCAGACAACGACCTACAGTCGTATATCCATTTTATTATGACATTCGCATGTGTTAGATTTCGGTGGCTATAACTAGTGTAGAAGCGACAAATAGGTAAAATACTACAAGATTTTTTTTGGAACTGTGACGAAAGCTGAAGTAGCAATGAGTTTATGAGTTGGTTATTATCTACCATAGAACTGGTAACCGATGGAGAGTCCGAACTAGAGCTAGAATGGAGACTGGTAGACTTAGAGTGGGACGACCTCCGGCACTGGACCGACGACCTGCGGTAGGTGACTGGAGAAAGAAGGACGAGGATAGAGTTAAGTGGGGTGCCTTAAAAGAGGCCAATTTTTTGCAATGTACGATGACCAGCTTATGACGTTGAAAGGAAAAATTATAGGATACTAAGAGAATTGCTTTAAGACTTTATTCGATGGAAAAGTTGACGGGAATAGAGGTAGAGGAAGGCCTATAGATAGTTGTTTAGGCACGTGAAGGAAAAGTTTCGTATCGTGTTGTATCAAAAACTCAAAGCAATTTCAAAAAGTAATACGATAGTAGAATAGTTGCGATATTATTAAAGATCAGGTTCAATAATACTCCTTATCTTATCTTATCTTGTTGTGGGGGCTGGCGAGCCAGAAATACTTCGACCCAGTGGAATCTTCAGGAAGGAGGCAATTCAGGCAATGCCATTGAGGGGAACGAACCTAAGATCTCCCGGTTTTGGATAGCCATGTCCTAGGAGGCATATGCGTTTTGACGCCAAGACATCACAGTCACAAGTCTCCTCCTCTCCGCACGCTCGGCAGTTGGGATCTAGGGTGAGATTCATCTTGTGCATCATCGTGCCTGTGGCATAGTAGTAGCTACTTTGGGAGAGTAACAATTTTGGAAGTGGAAGCAATGATTATATTGTTAGTACCTCAAATACTTCATCATGTCATAATAATGTAATAATTCACTGTGATATTTCAGAACAATATAAAGTCAAAAAGTATTTGTTTCCCAATGCTTCTTAAGATAAAGGTTAAATTATTTAGATGTCTAGACATGTGAAGGGTCAAGAGACGATTTGGACTAAATCGAGTCCCAAAGGATCTCTATAAATTTCCCTGCGACAGTTCCTTCCACACAGACAGGTCTCCTTACAGACTAGGTATACTTGTCTTTCATTTATATGGGTGTGCAGATCCCGGTTTATGTGATGCCGACAAACCTATTACAAATCCAAATACAATCATTGAGTCAAGGGGTAAGTAACTCAAGATCATTGTCAGGCCTTTTTAAATTTAAGTACATTTTTTATTTATTTACTTATTTATCAAATACATAAACAAACATCTTATGAACTAAAATCATCTTATGAATTATGGTTCAGCATCTGTTTTGATTAGACATTGACGTCTATGACCGTATAAGCTGATTTAGAAGTGGCAAAACGTCATATTATATTGGCATGAAAGGAATAATTTCATCATCATCATCATCAGCCTAGATTCCCGTACGGGACATACTTCCGCTGGTCGCTTAACGCTTGGTCGGAAGAACTACTGACTTCTTTAATGCCGATCGAAAGAATCATAGATCGCTTAACGGTTTTTCGAAAGAACTATGGATTTTTCTTGCACATATATGTATTACTAAGTCCCACTGAAGGGCATAGGCTTTGCCTCAGCAAGGGCGTTATTCCACCACGCGTGCCCAATGTGGATTACCTAGTAGACTTCACATACGCATCAGAATTTCATCTCCAACGTATGCAGGTTTCCTCACGATATTTTCCTTCACCGTTTGAGAGCAATCGGTATTACGTACATAAGTTAGAAAAACTCATTGGCACATGGCATACCTTCCGTGTGAATTCGAACCCAGCCCCTCGCGATTGAGTGTCCACCTCTCCACAACGCGCCACCGACTTTCTAGGAATCACTAAAACACAGTCACACACAAATCACATTTTTTTTTTTTATAAAAACTTTTTATTTTTTATTTTTTTTTAATGTGAATATGTAAAAACTGTCGAATCTTCCTACCCATACTTACTCTACATCACACATGTGCGTGATAGAGGGGCATAAAGAACAAGCGTGAACATTTAGCCAATGTAACACGATAATAATTCACCGGTAGAATTTACTGGATAGATGCGTGAACCTTGATAAATGCGATGCTATGCGTAAAAATAGAAAAATATTATTCCTCATATTGTTGGTACAATCTTTAGCTTCGTGGCCCAGTTTGTGGGTTTCCGTAGTACCTATTGAACAAACGGTATAGCTGGAAACACGGTGAAATTGAAAAGTTTAGAGGGTTCCGTACCCGAAGGGTGCCAACGGGACCTTAAGCCTACGCTGTCCGTCCGTCCGTCTGTCCTACCTATAAAGGACTGTATCTTTTAAACCATAATAGCTAGACGGTTGAAATTTTTATAGACTCGATAGCAAATAAAAAAAAACAACGGGTTGCACTCTGGGATTGCCGGCAGAAGTGAAAACCTAAGAGATCTTACGTGTTACGAATGTCACGTCACGTCACGGTCCTGACGAGAATTTAACATTTTTTACACATTTACACACCTTACGTCATCGTCTTACCAATTTTGTCTTATGAATTTTCGATCAGGGTCCTGAGTTTAACATTTTTTACCCATCCCAAAAAGCGCACAACGCCGCTAAACAAAAATTTCACTTTAAAAAAAAGGAGGAAACGTGTTATTATCAAGGTTTTTTGTGTATGCTCTATCGTATAGACTGTAATACACACACAAGCATCAAACTTGTTGTCATTAGGTATAGTGTTTGTATACTTTAGGGTAAAACAACAAATAATCAAAATCGGTCAAGTTTTGGTCGGGTTTACGCTAAGGAACCCGAAGAAAACAAAATTTTTTGGTAATATTTTATGATGGTACGGAACCCACTGTGCGCGCTTCCAACTTGCGCTTGGCTAGTTTTTTTTTAGATATTGGTATTGGTGGCTAGCTTTGAATGTTACGTTTTGACATTCTCAGAGAAGTTGAAATTGGTAAAAAATGTGGTAGGTACGAGTTTACTTTTGTATGGACTTTGCTTTGAATCCAAATTTGTTACAAAAGACAATGAAATAAGAACATTTTATGTTGATCTTGCGTTGGTATGTTCCGCAACAAACTATGCAACATTATTAATTTGTTTTCGATCATTGTTTTTATTATTAGACGATTCTGTTAATGGATCTTTATTTTCATTCAATTAATTATACTTGTAAATATTATTTGCCCTGTTTCAGATTGTAGATATGGCGAGGAAATTAGGTGTTTTTTCATTGTTTTAATACTATTACCTATTCTGTGGTTTTGATACAATATTCATCAATTTCATCATTCAATCATTATCTTGAGGGTTTAACACGAAATTCGATTTTCAAAATTGCGTGTACGTTTACGTTCCAATGTCAACTACATTCCAATTATGTTGAAGTTCGGACAGAAACGGTCACGATATATCGAAAATTGAAAGTCCAAGTATAGGGCCTGGCTGGGCAGCCTCCATACAACAGATTATAATAGTTGTCCATATAGTGCGGTAAAGACAATCCAAAAACCAGTAGAATCTACTAGTGACTAGTGTACAACTGAGTAGATGATCCTATACTAAATTATATTGTGTCAAAATAAATATTTTAATTGAGAACCACCTTGCAAGAAAATCGATACAAATACTTTGATTAAATTTAAATAGTGGAAGATAGGTGGCGTTCTTGCATCTGATTTTCATGCACTTCTTCTTCTTATCGTGTGGGCAGAGCCCTGGAGCCCTGGCTTCGTGGATGCACTTACGAGTGAAAAGTAATGCTTGGGGTTTGTTTTTTTCTTTTTGAATGATTTCTACAACGAGTTTTAAGCACGCATAGGCACTGAGGTACCTTTAAGCCACCTAAAATAAAAAAAAGTGTCAAGTGTAAATCACGCAATGCCGCTCTAAGTAAATTAGGCAACCGGGGCTCAATTTATGCGGTCCATGCGCTATAGGGTAGTCACTTACCTTGTTTTTTTTTTAATCAAAGTACTTTTCTATTCCGTTTCTCCCATTTTTAAACAGAACAAAAGATAATAAAAACATGATGTTCCTTTTAAAGTCACAATATTCTTTCCAATTTAAAAAATGTCACAACGGCTCAATAGTATTGGAAAACATTAGTCTGTAGGAGACTGTAATAAAAAGCATTATAATATAAAGTGGCTTGCGATGTGAGACTTGCACTTACATGTTATTATTTATTGATGATCACCACTTTAACTTTGGTCCCTAATCTATCTGTACAGGGTGTTAGGGTTGTGGAAACTTGCTACAGAAGTCTGCACCCACAAGTTATAGCAAAGATGCCAACAGATGGCGATACCGTCGCTCTCGGAAATATGCTCCATACAAAGACAACGTTCATCGTAAATACGTAACTCGTAACCACAAACACATAAGGTTCACAATCGAATGCGAGACATAAATCGCGCAAGAGAAATAATAATGAACTGTTGGACCACGGCCGGTCCCCAGGCTTCACACATAGCCTGGTGGAAGATCTTCCCTTTTCAATGGAGGAACATTCCCAGTAGCACCTCCATAGGGTAAACAGTTGCAATACTTTAAGAGGTGATTGTACCCATGATACTGAACAACTTTCCCTATGAAACCTATTGGTAATTCATAAAAAAATGTTTGAACTTCTTATACTAAATGAAATCAGCTGATCGACTTTTGTATAAAAAGTTGAAAAAAAAAATTTTATTTCCGAATTTCCTATGATATGAGTTTCTATCAATTAATCGAGTTTCTTAGGGAATGTTGTTCAGTATCATGGGTACAATCACCCCTTAAAGTTATGCAACTGTTTAACCTAACACCCTGTACTTATACTAGGTGATTTTGTAAGAAACACTTTCCAAATTATCAGGGGTGGTTCAGACTATCAAATTGAACAACTTACACTACGGAAGCAAACATGAAATAACAAGAAAAAAATCTGCTCTTCAGTTTTCATCATAACGGTCGAAAAATTAGAGAAATGTTTGGACCTCCCGTAGAAAATCGACAGGCAGATCCGCACTTTTTTATAAGAGGTCCATAATTGTTATTTCAACCCATGTTCCTCAGGGAAAGCAATTTAATTTCATCTAAATACAACTTTAAAATTTTTCTCGTAATAAAAAAATTTTGTTGTAGGTATGTACAGGGTGTAACAAAACACCCTAGTAATACTTAAGGGGGTGCTTCAGACCATCAAACTGAACAACTTTCACTATGGAGCCAACATCGAAATCGCGAAAAAATAATCCACTCTTTCATACAAAAATGCAATATCGTCTCCACTCAAATGTATGGCAGATTTTTTTTATTTTTTCTCGACGTTGCCGCCGTAGTAAAAGTTGTTCAGATTGATGGTCTGAAGCACCCCCTTAAGTATTACTAGGGTGTTTTGTTACAACCTGTATAATGCCCCACTGCAGAACTAAGGCCACCTCTAACGAATAAAGTGAGAGAGAGCGGGCAAGTCACTCCACCATTTCTCAAAAACTGTTCGTTAAGTTTAAAAGTCTGAAACTATTTATTTGTCAACTCCATAGTTTTTGTAATGATTCTAGTTTTCTCTGAACATTTTACGACGAGCATCCTACGGATACTATGTTCCTATTGTAAGAAAAAGTACAGCCTTTTGACACTAGTATTAGATACCTTAAAGTCCTGTGACTAAAGTTCATTTTCAGTTGAAAAATATTGACATTTAACTAGTCAATATTATTGAAAAGTATACCTTGTTTAAAGTAGTTAAGGTATTTAATACTCTGAAATTCTTCTTTACTTCCCTGAAACAAGCAAAGGTTGAAAAACGATGTTGAGCTAGAGTTAAGGAAAATAACACTGTGATAGTTTCTTTGTATTTTACAAAGATGACGTTTACTTTGTGGTATTTACTTTGTACTGGAATTTACTTGGTAAAAGGATATTGTTAGAGATTTGTGACGTGAACGATATGAGCTAAGTATAAAATTGTTGTTCATATTTGTTTTCTTTGAAATGATTTTGTAACATTCTTTGATTTTGTTACAGTATTTGATTCGCTTTACAGTTGACATTGTATTGTTTTCTGTTAAATAAAATTTTTGACGGTGTTTAGAGCCAAGCATGGGAAGAAGCCTATGTGATGCAATGGTGAATGACAAGACGAAAGTGATCGGCAAAACCATAGATTCGGACATAAATCCATAAACTACAAAAAATGATATAAGTAATAGGTACTCTAGGCCTGCCTTTAGTTAACACACTGTACTGTAGTAAATTAATATAATGGCTTTCCTCCCTGATCACAGAATCAAAATATTACTAACTTAGTCAGTAAAAAATAAAACTGGTCAAGTGCGAGTCTGACTACTACTTGAGCAATCTTTATTTAATGTGATGAGGGAGCCACTGGACTCCGATAGCCCTCTTAAGCCTCTGTTTTAAATAATTTTTAAGACATCTACTCTCGTATATTTTAATCATCTAAGTCCTAGTATATCTTATTTATTTAAGCATCAAGACTGTTTCCAGCTTTGTGTTTAATCTATGTATTACAACGTCAAAATCTTTCTACGTAACGTAATTATCGGAGCTGAATTAAGCCGATCACTCAGGGCACATCTTCACGCTAAGCACACTGGGGTGAGTAGGGGCCATAGATCTATAGATGGGACTGGATGACACATATTGTAACAGAATTGAAATTTTCTGGTTTTGTTGCATAAAGAAAATAAAAAATAAAAAGATTCTTTTTACTTATTTTGTTAAAACTGGTCTTCAGAGTGCAGCCAAAAAAAAACAAAGTGTTGCTTTTTTTTTAATTTGCAAACCAAAAACATAAAAAAATAACAATATTACTCAACAACAAAAGCAAACAATAACTGGCCAAGTGCGTGTCGGGCCACGCGCAGGGTAGGGTTCCGTAGTTGCCCGTCACAATATACGGATTTAGAAGGGGGATTTTTGTTTTAAACTACGGTTTAGCGGCAAATAAGGTCTAAAAAGTTATTTTTTTTCAGTTGATCGACTAAAACTCTACAACTTGTAAAGCCTACTTAGCCGTGATAGACAGACAGACGGACAGACAGACGGACGTACATGGCGAAACTATAAGGGTTCCTTGTTGACTTCGGAACCCTAAAAAGGGCAACTAATATCAGAATTTGTAGTCCTAGAAACATTTTTTATGACGACATGTCGTCCTGTGTGACTGTCTGTATAGGCTAGTTCACAAACTAATACTGGAGGAATGTTGATATGGTACGTTCACTAATGTGAAAACCGTGAAAACCCAATCATTGTCCGAGTTGACCAAGTTGACCAAGATCGAGTTGCCCACGTTGTTCATGTTGTTTATGTTGTCCGAGTTGACCAAGTTCGAGTTGCCCACGTTGTTTGAGTTGTTCATGTTGTTCGAGTTGTTTATGTAGGTAATTAATATTGTGTAGAATCGCGAGTAGGAAGAAACGCGTAATCGTGTCAAATTGAAGACTGCGTGGAATAGAGAATGTGTTCAATGGCATTTGTGCGGAATCCATATATTGTGTAGAATCTCGAATAGGCGGAAAAGCGTTTGTCCAGAACTCAGATCAATCCATCAACCCAACCCAACCCAATCTAGATAGACTAAATCAAATTAAAGATTAAAGATAAAAAAGCCGTGGTGGTCCAGTGGCGAGTAACCTTGCCTGCCGTGCAGGAGGCGATGGATCGATCCCCGTCCAGGAGTGCGATTTTTGAATCTCATTCGCTGACTTTAGCAGTTGTAAATGTCAAAATTACTATGGAGATACGTATCTTTCTACTGCTGATTAAACATTCAAAAATCATACTTCAGGAGTGCGTTTTTGAAAGTCAAATCAGCAGTAGAAAGATGCATATCTCACAGTAATTTTGACATTTTCAACTGCTGAACACAGTGAACTCAGCGAATGAGATTCAAAAATCGCCCTCCAGGTCGACTCGTACCAATGAGTTTTTCGGAATTTATGTACGATTTGTAATACCACTGGCTTTTCGGTGAAGGAAAACATCGTGAGGAAACCTGCAAGCTTCAATTTCGAGGCATGTATTGTACAGTCGCCATCAGATATATCGTAGCATACAAGGTGTCCAAATATTTCCGAACAGTGCTAATTTTCATTAAATTCTTTACAGTAAATGTTACCAATTATATATAAACGTGTATTTTGTCATAAATATCTGAACAGCGAATTTTCAATAATTTCTTTACAATGTTATTTAAAATTAAAATGTAAAACAACGGAGTAAGGTTTTTTTCTGAAACTGTTCAGATGTTTATGACCACCCTGACTGCGTCGATATATTTGATGTCTCGGCGTTCCTATATTTTTGATTGATTATGAGTAAAGAAATTATTGAAAATTAGAACTGCTTAGAAATATTTGACCACCTTGTTTGCTAAGATATATCTGCTGGTGACTGTACCTACTGTCCATTTTTAGTGGCGACGGGCTCACTCCCCGTTACACTGGACAGAGTTTCGGTACTACTAGTGAAACGTGGATGTTCTGAGGTTTCAGAATATCTCTGACTATCCCCTCGGGGAATATAGTCGTGAGCATATGCATGCAAATTAAAGATTGAAAAAATAAGTCTCGGACGGGACTTGAACCCGCACTCTTCCAAACCGGGGAATTGCGTTATTCAATTTTGCCAAAACAAAACAATTTTGATCAAAATTTTCTATCTTAAGTTTTTGCATCTTAAGTTCGGCGCACGCAATTACAAGATTGAGATTATTTTCTAAATTGTTTCAGAAAAATTTCATTTACTTTAATTGGTTAGTATTGAAACCCAGATTTCATTTGTATGGAGCGCGCAACCTGTCTCTTCCAGCAACCCCTAATATCTTGACAAAGGGGATGATGGCAGTTGTTTAATTTAGCCATTGATTGCTCATTGTTCGAGGGTCGTACCCGATGCACCCTGTATGCGCATGTTCGCAGGGGTGCATTCTAAAGGGTGTTTGTTTATGTAAAATGTTTGTTTTTGGGGTGAATTTAGTTAAAGACGTCTAATTTAAATGATATTAAAATCTGCTTTCAATTTGAAATTGGGTTGTTACATTGTGATACATATTTTGACTCCCAGACTTTGTTTACTTTTAAACAAAATACGAGACTAAGTTTCATACAATTGCACTACAATATTATTATATAGGCGTGGCAGTATGTCTGTATGTCTGACCATTCACTGACGTGTTCACCTACTCACCCATACCATACCTTTAGGTTGTGTTTTGTTACATTCTGTAGATAGAGTTGGAAAAAAATAAGTTGTTGAAACGGATTTCCTCAAACTCGTAAGACATCGAGCGAAGCTCGATCACCCAAGAACCAATATTTGAAGTAACTATTATAGTTAAAACAATCATAATCGGTTTTCCATTAGTAGCCCTGGACCACAGTATAAGAAAGAGTATCTATTACTAGATACAGTACGGATACTTCCTTCCTCCCACCAACTTTTTACCTCACTCCTTCTATCGCCCTCTGGTTACCTCGCACTTGTTACTCGTTACCTAAGAAGAAGACATAAGGTTCAATTTCTTTGGTTTCGCATGCGCTGACGTCATCTTGTCAAATTCAATTTTTTGTATGCAGTGTCCGGGCTGTGCCTGGACTCTCTCTTTCTCTTCTCTCTCTCGATTTTTTGGTTCGTTGACCTGCTAGGTAGTTATCAAAAAAAAGTTTTATTAAGTTCATAAATTCATAAAAGTTTATAGTTTTAGGTATTTATATCCAGTTTCGTCCCAATTTCAAATTAAAATATTTCAACATCACATTTAATATTAACTTGCTGAAACGTATTATGATGAAAATCTGTACATTTAATTTAGCAAGGAACACAATATGATAATTCGAGCGAGAAATAATTTTACGGTAAAATCAGAATTTCATATTCATTCTTAATAACAGTAAAGTATGATTATACTCTTATTATAATAAATTAGCTACATATTAAAATAGATCATTTTTCAATTCCAGTGCTGTCAGAAACTCTTAGTGCAGAACCAATTGCTGAGGGCAAGGATTTGGGGCAAGGTATACTTGTCAACGTGTTGTCAGAATATAATAATTCAAGTCGCATCAATAAGCCGTGTCGTTTGAGGCGACTAACTCGACTAAGGGATTAGGGTTTTTGTATTTGCAGGTGAAAGGCCACGTATCACCACTTTACACCGTGATTTCATCTTGAAACCTTCAATAATTATACTAAAAGTGACAACTTGATATAATGACATACTTGTTACAACTGTAGGTATGCAAGACAGCTGATAGTTGTAGCAATGTGTCTGACCACCCCGAAAGGTATTATGGTCGTGTGTTTATACAGGGTTAAACTTATTATGCTGATGGTTTTTTAAGAGATGGTTCAGACCATAAAACTGAACAACTTTCTCTATGGGACCAACAGAAAAATCGTAAAAACAAAATCTGCTGTCCCATTCCTGGATGGAACGGTTTTTTTTCGTCATTTCGATGTAGGTCCCATATAGGAAGTTGTTAAGTTTCATCGTCTGAACATCCCCTTAAAAACCGTCTGTATTATTAACAAGAACCCTATAATTATGTATGTATGTCAAAAGACCTAACCTGACTTGGCATAGCGAATAGAATAGCATCATCAAACGGCATTAATCTGGAACATTGATTAATTAAAATAGCGGAAGATAGGTGACTAGCCCAGGGGTTCCCAAACTTTTCCAGTTCACGGCGCACTAAAGGTATAGTATTTTATCACGGCGCCCTTGCTAAAATATGTGGACCTACACAAAAATGAAGGAGCGAGCGCAGCGAGCTCGAAATTTTCTTTTTATATCTATTCGGGTTGTGGTCAGACATCTTTTGGTTTATCCATGCAAAAATAAAACTGAGAATAAATAGGATGTTGCAAAGGGAATGATAATTATTTAAAGCTGAACTTGAACTTAACATCCAAAACTTATCCAATATCCAAAAAAGTTAGGTACCTATATCTAAAACACGCAAAATTAGAACAAGCAAATTTTGTTTTAATTGTTGCAAGAGAGGCCAATGATATTTTCTTCTAGCGAAGTAAATATTTTTAGTGAAGTTTGAGCATGGAAATATTGGATCGACGCAAATTTTTCGAAATTAATTTCGCATTTTTAATTCGTTTGTAGAGTAAGCAGGAGCGCCTCGCGTGCTTACTTCACACGGTGCCCCAGGGTGCCACACAGTGGGCTGAAATTCGACTTTCATAGACATTTTCATTTGATTTTTTAAGTGTAATTTTTTTTGCTTGGATATGCTTTGGCAGGCTAAGTACATACTTAAAAATATAAAATTTACTGAATATAAGTGCAAACGGCCCAGATATAATTTTATTGTAGAAAATTTGTATGGAGTCGACTTTAAAATCGGTGATAACTCAGCTATCGCACAATTGCGCCTTATTTCCTTATAGGTTATTTTTCTATGATATATTTAAGATTTTTTGGCATACTACATAAACCGGGCAAAGGTGCGGCTTTTTTTAAAAATTGTAAGAATTTTTGAAATTTTTTGTTTTTATTTTAGTACTACACACTTTGGGAACCGCTGACTAGCTTGTAGCGCACGGAGCGCACAAATTGAGCCCCCGTCGCCTAATTTACTTAGTCGCGATACTCGCAATCCGAGCATTGCGTGATTGAGACACTTTTTTTATTTTAGACGGAATAAAGGTACCACATTACCTTCGTGTGCTTTTACTCGTTACACAAATCAGAAAAAACCAATCACACGGCATTACTTTTCACTCGTAAGTACATGAAAATCAGATCCATTGATCGAGTACATACGTAATGCAAGAACGTCACCTATCTTATAATTTTAATTTTATCAAAGGCCTGGAACCAAGTAATACCTACTACCTGCAAGTGTTGGTATACACAAAAACAATTACAGTCCTCTTGCTACGACTTGAATTAAAATATTCCAGACCAAATTGACTTTCTCAATTCCATAGGGTACAAATAAAATGTACCATCTGAACGCAACAGCGGCTGTATTTTAATTAAATTCTGAATTTTGCATTAGAATTTTTGACACGATTTAATGGGAAGCAAAAATTTTGGGACAAAATTCTTTTCCTTATAAAGCTGTCCACCCCAAAACACCCTCGTAACATAACTAAAGACCAGGTATTACGGACTCCCCATAGTCCCCATCACATTAATGGTGTGGTACAAGGTAGAAGAATTTTTCTAAAGTGTATGTAATGCAGTGGTCAAATAGAAGGTAGCGGAGCGAGATCAAAGATAAAATTTTTAGCTGCGCGGTGTTTTTGCTCATCTTTGGCTTTTCCAGTGCTGATGAACAAGACTAACTTCATGAGCCCATACCACCATGAAGTTAGAGCTCAGCCTGGACACTGCATACAAAAATTTGAAATTGACAAGATGACGTCAGCACACGCGAAATCAAAGAAATAGACGTAGGTAACGTATAACCAGTGCGCGGTAACCAGTGGGCGATAGAGGGGGTGAGGTAAAAAGTTGGTGGGAGGAAGGGAGTGTCCGTACTGTATCTAGTAATAGATACTCTTTCTTATACTGTGGTTAGGACTGGACATATCGATCAATGTGGATTGATGGATTTGGCATTATTATAAATAACGCTAACAGCCATTGTAATGATCCCAAGTAAACCACTAGACTTTTTAGTATGGAAATCATACATCAACGGCACAAAAATACAACATCCATGAACGAACTGGTATTCGAACCCAGGCATTCCGGCGTGGTAACCATTACACCAGCCGGGCCGGCAATATTAGTACCACATTACAGATAGATGTACCTAGTAACGTTGTGAAATAAATTGAATATTTTGGTCAGGGGATCGATTCGTGAATAGTTGGATCGTCATCCAGGCCAAACCAACAAGACAAGGATATACACGGTGAAATTGATAGGTATCATTAGCATCATTTTAAACTAAGAGTCTACCCTTTAAAATGAACAACTTTTATTATAAGAGCAAAACGATCGGAGCAAAAAAAAAATCTGCTGTTGCACACATTTGCGTCGAGTAAACACTGCAGTTTAGTATGGAAAAGCTGATTTTTTTTTTTGCTCCGATCGCTCGGTTTGCTCTCATAGTAAAAGTTGTTCAGTTTGATAGGTAGACTCTTAGTTTAAAAGGATTCTAATGATATCAATTTCACCCTGTATAAGCGAAATCTCTAACCGCTATCAAAGTTTTGGCATATAAAAGTTCAACACATAGGTAGCGCTTCCAAATTATGTTAGCTAAACGACGGAAGCTGTTTTTAATTTGTACTAAGATAACACAGCATGATTCCGCTTTCCGCTATCGCATCTTCCTATAACTTGAACAGCGGATTAATGAGGGTGTAATACAACGGCGCCGATGGCATAATTTCACGCACCGCTGACATTTCAGCCGGCTCAATAATAACTACCGTGTTTACACAAAGACTTTGTAGCTTAGTCATTACATAATTGTTACCTCTTGATGATGCAATGACGGTCCCAGAGGCAATTCCCGGAGAGTGACAGCGAACTAGTTCGCTGGGGAGTGATTCAGAAAAGGAGGTTAAGGTTTTTTCCTGGTTTGAGAGAAAGTTATATTAAATTCCCTGGTATTTCATTCAATCTTCATCATGGATTTAGGACTATATTCCATAAAACCGGTCAAGTGCGAGTCGGGCTACTCGCGCACTGAGGGTTCCGTACCACACTACCATAGAACACAACATTATTAACTTAGAAAAAAATCTTTTTTTGTCCGGGACCTTTAGCGCAAGACCGACTCACACTTGGCCGGTTTTTAGTATTTGTTGTTATTTTGTAGAGTATGTTCTACAATCACACTAAGTTCAAACTTAATCAAGCAAATGCAAGCGTCAACGCTTCGGGCGGACGGAAGCGGACAGACGGACGGACGGACGGACAACGTAGGCTTAGTAATAGGGTCCCGATTTCACCCTTTGGGTACGGAACCCTAAAAACGAATGTCGTGTATTCGACTTTACCCCTTTACTCATCACAATATTTATGATTTCTCAATCAAGAATGTACGTTAAAAAAGTGCCACTTCAACTTATAAAATACTTTTATAGGGTTTTTTAATAGATCTAAACATCTAAACATACAAAATAGAAAAAAAGCTACTCTTACCAAACTGCAAACATACTCGTAACTCGACTGTTTATGGGACAGCAGATTTTTGTTCACGATTTTGATATTGATCCCATAAAGAATGTTGTTCAGTTTGATGATTTGATCATCTCCTTAAAATAGTTTCAGCTAAACCTTATAAATACTGCATACCACAAAAAAAACCGGCAAAATACGAGTCGGGACTCGGGCAATTAGTGTTCCGTACTACCAGTTGTTTAACATGGGTCATTGATGTCAACCACTATAAATTGACACTTACTTAGTATGCGGTCACATAGTAACTGAAGATCATTTTACACTGGTCACAGTGGTGTTAGTTTTTTGGGTATAGAAAAAAAAACTATCCAAGTTTGAGCCACCCTGATAATTTTCCCGCCATCTACACGTTATTTCTGATGTTCATGATTTTTTTTCAGAGCTTAGCTATGTTTTTTGAAATAGAGGTGGGGGGACAGGAAGTCCTCGGATTGAATTGAAAATTTTGTTAAACAAAGTTTTAATAAAAAATTTGAAAAGTATATTTTTAGACTCGTATTTTCATAAGCTTTCAATAGATACCCCAATATAATAGATACACAATAGGGTAAAAATAGTAAATTTTTTATTCACCCTTTCTACCTCCCAAATTTCCCCCCAATATAAAAATTTAGTTTTTTTTATTTCATTTACGAAATTGGACCAGCAGTATCTATGTCTGATTCCATAAGTGTTCCGTTTTGGCAATTTTGGAACGGAACGGAACACTAAAAAGATCTGCTGTCCCATACATTTCAGAAGATTTTTCACGATTTCGATATTAAATATAGAGAAATGGTCCCATAGTAGAGAAAGTTGTTTAGTTTGATGGTCTGAACCACCCCTGAAAATTCCGACAGACAGTACCATTATATTAGTGTCTAACTCATAAAATATATGGTGCCCTTTTCTAGTTTTATAACAGTGTTAGATACATACATGTACCAGGAACATTTACCAAACAGAAGGCAGACCAAAGATAATACCACGTCAATGTTATCAACTCACTTGGGGACGTAAGGACTTCCTCTAAAGTTACTGCAACATCTTTGTTACCCAAACAATTGATAGACAACTTTGTTTCACTGGAGATAGAGTAGAATTTAGGCTGTTTTTGTTGTGTAGGTAGGTGGTTTTGATGGCGGTCTATCCGTAAAACAGTCCTTTTTATTTTGTGTAAGTGATTGATGGGTGCGTGTCAGTTTTGTGGTTACGATAACGTGTTATGTTTCCTTATTTTAGGCTTCAACTAGTTTTCCTTTTTAATTTAGTTTGAAATACATGGTATATGTATACAGTTGAATTACTAATGATACTGTACAACGTTCCCAAAATTGTATTGCTGGCTACGTAAGTACGTACTTACGTGCGGCAAAATTGTATAAGAATAGGTTTATTTTCTGTAGGTCGTGTAATGGGAGTCTATTCGATTTTTACACAAGAATACAGAGGTCTACGAATTATTTATTTCTCTATATAATTAGTTTTTCCGGTACGGTCCGGAAAGCGCAGCGCGCAGCGTTGGTCGGTAGCTAGGACGATTTGTGGGTAGACCCCGTACACGGTGGACCGACGACCTGACCCCCTAGCATGATTTCTTTACTTGCGCGCGACTCGGCTATTTTCCATACTACCAGTCGCGGCAAGCGCGGCTTTCGCTCTCCGAAAAGCGCGGGAACAGGTTATTTTGTATGCAGCGAAGGCGCGTCGCGCGCGTGTAGAGAAATCATACTAGACATGCTGGTGAAGGCGGCGGGAACCCGTTGGATGAGGGCAACGCAGGACCGGTCCTTACGGCGATCCTTGGGGGAGGCCTATGTCCAGCAGTGGACGTCCATCGGCTAAGATGATGATGATGATGATGATAATTAGTTTTTATTTTACCCTTATTCTTGAATAAAATAATATTGATCAATGAAACCATATCGGTTCGATATAAAACCAAAAGATTTGATAACATCACTGTCAATCTTAACAACCAACTTAACAAAATACCTTTAAAACGGCAAAGTTACAATACAAAGTAACAATGACAAAAGAGACAAAAAAACCATCTATCAAACCGGAAATTTCTCATTATAATATGCATTTAATAGGGCGAGTGCACAAGCTCGTCAAGAGGGGACAAGAATGACAAATGACGGCGATAATTTATCTTCCTAACTGTCATCGGAGCCAATCGACACACGTGGTGAAACCCCCCTTATATTCCACCAACTTAAACATACACTTCAGAAACTGATAATCCCATACAACGATCAAGGATATGACGCTTCATCGGCTACAAATACAAATTTGTATTACACTCCAACATCCAGGTTTGAATGATCTGTGAAAGTGACTGAGCTAAGTAATTGGTGGAACAGAGATGGGGGTCTAAGTATAATGGTTTGTCAAGTGAAAAGGTCACCGGGTTGTCATGGCAACCGCTACGGGTGATGGTCCACCAATCGCTAATCGTGTAATCAATCAAGCATTTCGAATTTGGAATGGGAATTTGAGATAATACTGACTGATTCGAATATTATAGAATACTGTGTGTATGTGTATGTTACAGGCCTTTCATTAATACTTATTTAAAAATAAAAATTTCTATCAAAACGAAAGTCCAAAAAGCTAAACAATAAAAACACGAAGAATTTTCAATTTCAAATAGTTACGTTGCAAGTTTGGTCAAGAGCGGTTGTGTCCATTGTCATTTTCAAGGTCACCAGATTTTAAGTCAGATGATAAGCTATCAAACTAAAAAAGTTTCATCAAAATCGGTTCAGTAGTTTTTGCGTGATACTCGAACAAACAAACACCCAAACAAACAAACAAACAAACAGACAGACAAAAAGTCCAAAAATTTGTGATTTTGAATCAGGGAAGCCTAAAAACCATATCGTAATCTTTTTTTTGTAAATATCTTCAATGTACAGACAAATTTCTGTTACAGTTTTATAATAGTTTAGATTAAACGCATAAGAAAGAACAAGCTTCATAATTATCTGCAAGACGCTTCGTCAAAATGGCAATAATATGTCCGTATCTGTAATTGCTTCGTCAAAAATACAACGTGTTAATGAATTAGCGCAAAACCTCATACACCCCAACTGATTTATAACAAAATAATTAGATTGAAACAATAATTTCATTATTTTGATAGTTAAAATTTAAAGTTATTCGCATTTTAAGTTTTGAGGCAAAAGTGATTTGTTATCATTTCAGCACTGAAAGAAAGCGCTAACGTACTCATGGATACATTTTTATAATCTTGTTTTGGTAGTAAGTAGGGTGAGTGTACCCATGCGGTGGGTTGACATCGGGTTCAGAAAATTTTAAATTTTGCAAAAAAATTATTTAATAATTTGAAAAAAATTACCTATGTTGAAACCATGATAATTTGATTCTGCTCTCGATTCTAAACAAACTACTTTCTAGTTTTGCGTTAATTCATTAACACGTTGTATATGAATAAACAGGATATGGATTTTTAAGTAATATTTTGTTTCTGTGTCCATCATATCCATTGTCTGAAATAATTATAATTTCTAAGAAGTGCTAAAACACCATGTCGACTTGATACCGATTGATTATAGTTACCTACCTACACAATAAGAGATAGCGGGCACGAGTAATTTTTGTCTCCGCAACTAATTTGTCTCTCACATCAAATCTAAGGGTTTGTATGAAAGTGCGCGCATTTCACGACGCGACAGACGGGAGAGTTTTCATACAAACCCTGTGAGGGACAAATTAGTTCCGGTGACAAAAGTTTCTCGTGCGCGCTATCTCTAAGACCCGATCTCATCTCACATCAAATCATTCGCAAATCAATTTCACACTTACATGTAGGTATACGTCGTTCTTCTTTGGAAAAAAAATCGTGTTCAAAGCAAAAATGACTTAAAAAACAATTACCCTTCTACTGGTGCAGTCGGGTAACAAAATTTCACACGGAAGCTCAGCAAGAATTTTTTATTAAACCCACAATAAAAATCTTTCCATGTAACGTTTAGCATAAAGCCATCCTAAAAGAAAATATTACCTACGCAAGTCAACATAATCATGAAAAAAAAACCTTCTCTTACATAATTGGAGACAATCTCAATATGAATAATAATACGAATACCGTTTTGGCCTTTTACAAGAGTTTTTTAGGGGTCCGTAGTTAGTTCATCTACGTCTGTCACAATACTTTTAAGACTGGCGGCATACAGGCTTCTCACCAGAACAACTTGAAGTTAGAAGCGGTTGCTATGTGGCGGAAACCTGCTTTAGCCACTTGTGGTCGATGGTCAACACAAGTAGTCGGTAACCGCCATCATTTTTTTTTCTTTGAACTGACAAATACAGCATTATTCAGGGGACTATTGGGGGACCACACCAGTGATGGCGAAGCGCACTGGTAGATCTACTGAACCAGTGAATGAACTTAAGCAACCTGCCCAAGGACAATATAATTATGAAAAATGCAGTCCGTAGCTCGTTGGCGGCGTTTTGTGGCTGGTTTTTCGGTTGTGACCCTTGTATTGCCAGGCTAAATTTATGGACTGAAATATTGTTGATCGAAGACTGAAATGCATGAAAATTGGCTGGTTAGCACTTTTCCATACAAATCTTCTTTGTCGTGTGAAGTTGATTTAGACACAGTACCGAAAAGTGTAAATGAAAATTTTGGCCATAAAATGTGCGAAGTCAAAATAAATTACTACCGTAGAAAGAGAAAGGTACTAGAAGGAGGCACGTGTCTTGTTATATTTACTCAATAAGAGATGCACATACCAAATTCGCTCTAGTTAAAAAAGGAGATCGCTACCTTATTGCTGTCCTTATCGGCGTAACCACTTTTTTGTACTGACTCCACCTGACTCCGACATGTCACTTCATATAAATAAATTGTATAGGATTTTATGACTATCGCTATCTCATACCCGGTTACACTGACATTCCGTCTACCAGCGTAAGCGAAAAATTCTTCGTCTATGATTACTACGGAACACTACGCTACGCCTGGTTTGACACGAATTTGCTCGCTTTTTCCTCCATCTTTTGAAGAGAGGCGTTCTTTGAATACGAATCGGCCAATTAATGTGATGTTCAGACGCCAATGAACTTTGTGAACCCAAATATTAATGAATTCTCCCTTTACGGAATTAACTTAAGAGGAAAACTTTGAGACTCGGTGACGTGTGATTCCCGACTAGAATAGACCACCTCATTGGTATCGTATGAGGCTAATATAATGGGCAAGGTTTCTTTTACTTTGTGTTTATCTATCATCACAATCTCAGCCGATGGACGTCCACTGCTGGACATAGGCCTCCCCCAAGGATCGTCAAAACGACCGGTCCTGCGCTACCCTCATGAAACTTGTTCCCACTACCTTCACCAGGCCGTCACGTCAGTTCAAAGGCCCATGAACAAATATTCCAACAGAAAACAAGTTTCATACAAGCAGTCGCTGTCGTAGGAGGACGTGCGAACAGGTGCACACACTTAGCCGGGGTATGTACACACCTGTTCGTTTATACGTCCTCCAACGCGCACTATTTGTGAGTGTATTGACAGTGGCCGCTTCGCTTGTATGAAGTTTGTTTTCTGTAGGGATATTTATTCATATGATGTTCACACGGCGACACATCAAGCTATACAAAACCAAAATAAGCTGGCCGCGCGTAGGTCGAGTACCTAACGTAATATATCGTCGCGCGGTCAGCTTATGTGGGTTTTGTATAGCTTGATAATGTCGCTGTGTGTACGTGCTTGCTAACACTACACGGCGACTAGCAGTTACGCGTGGACCACAACATCCAGAAGATTCTGAGGGTTTTTTTATGAAAGATAAGAACCGTTTCCCCAAAACTCAATTTCCTCAAAACATCTTACCCAAAAAGTAATCAACCGAAGTGGCAATGACTACAAATAAATTCACAAAACATTAAATTTACAAGTAAAGGCGTTTTTATGGTCTATCATAAAAGCATTAACAGTAGGTCTATTCCCATTGCGGGAGTGTTAAAAGGAGGAAATTTTCAAATATGTTTCGTTTCGTACTTTACGTGTTTCGTGTAATAAAGTCTTGCGAAATAGCATCTTCGGGACGTGATGTGACTGTCGCCTTATAAAGTTTGAATAGATGCGGTATTTTGTTTGAGTTTGAGTATTATGTCCTTTTGATGGGACCTTTTGATGAAATACTAAATAAAATTCGAGACAACATAAGGTAGTATAACAAGCACTATTTAGGACGTGTGATTTTTTGGTTAAAAATGTGGTATTATGCGAAAAATATCGGAATTAGTGATCATTATGGGGTTGGTTACCACGTCGGACTGCAAAACCAGAGAAAGAAAGAAAAAAAAAACGATCTTTTGTATTTCAGATGTCCTGTGGCTGTGTTTGAATCCTAGTTCGGTCATTTATGTTGTCGTTGTATGGTTTCCAAAATAAAAAACCTGAGAGCATACGTTTGGGATTATTACAATGTAAGTGCCTGCGAGCGACATTCATTTATTCATTGATTTCCTGCACACTTTATACAAACACACAAACATCTCACCTTTAGCTTTATAATATAAACTGCAGCTCCTGGCGTCTGTCTAACAGGTTTTACAGCCGTTAAAGCCTTTTTCAGTCACCAAGTCTCCACAAACATAATCATTGTAAGAAGCTGTATAATTAATAGAATGCTTGCTTGTATGTTTGTGGTGAAAATAAATGTTTTTTTCTTACTATTTGAATTGAGTATGTAGACATTTAAACGAAGAATATTTATCTTGTCTTATTTAACCACTATTTAACTATCTCCGGGTAATAATGTCAGCATGCTTGAGCAATTCTCGTAAGCCACGGGTAGAAAAGGAATTATTCTTAGCCGTACGGTACATTGCCATATCAAATTGTCTTCTGCAACATAGTCTGAAATATCTTTATACCGCATCGGAGGAACGTCTGCAGCTCGGAGCCCATTATTCGAGGATCAAATGGGCTATTCCGCTTCGGGCAACGCGACAACATTAAGCAAAATTTTATTTTCGCATCACTAATAAAACTTTTCGCTGTGCTGCTTATTAAATAAGATATGAAGAGATATTGAATCGTAAGTATATTTGTTTAGGGTTCTGTTTGTAGTCATTTTTTTGACATTTGTTTTTTGGTACGTGTTCCAAATGATGTTGTTTTGTTACCATAATCAAATAGAGTAGAGATTTTAATACAAGGTGTAACATAGCATCGTAGTAATACTTAAAGAGGTGGTCAAAACCACTAAGCTGAACAATTTTCAGTATGGAGCTAATGTCGAGAAAAAAATGTTGCTTCATACAAAACTGCAGTACCAAACCTACTCGATTCTGAGACAAAAAAAATGTTAATCTGACTTAGTCTTCATAATAGAGAAACTTGTTCAATGGAATGGTCTAAAATACCCCTTTAAATATTAATCGCGTGTTTAGTTACCACTTTGTTTATTAAATAAGACTAATTACTTAGCCTTACCAACAACTATACACAATACGCTTACGCTTACGCTAGCTTACGCTTGTCTAATAATTGGTGCTTTTCCCAGTCCAGTAGAGTCTCTACCATGAACTATATCTGGAGTTGGCCTACTAATATCTATATCCAAAATTATTGCTGTCTCCCGTTTTCAATGGAGCGGCCTAAAAATGCATTGCTTGCAATTTGAGTCTTATGACACGATAATAAATCTCGAATTGTATTTTGACGAGTGGTCGCGGTGCGAGTGCGGGGCGGTTGCGCGGCGGGAGCGAGGCGGGCGGTGCTTCCCCAAAATACAATACGAGATTTATTATCGTGTCATAAGACTCAAATTGCAAGCAATGCATTTTTAGGCCGCGGGGCGAGCGCGGTGGGAGCTCGTGGCGGGCGCGGGTCGTCTGAACGAGGCCTTATATCGATGGTCTAGAAGACAAACATGCTAATTACAGATCTAGCAATTGTTCAGGAGAGTCGATTTTATTATTTTAAAAGTTCAATGTGCTATAACTCAAAACTGTGCATTGGAATCGTGTATATACTGCCTATACTTAGGTAGAGTAATTATCTTTATAAATTTTTACATAACAATAAAAAGTAAATTTTCAAAAATATCAAAATCATGAAAAAAACCATCACTTACTACTTTTGTACACAAATAATATATTTAATTGTGCATTTAACACTTTTGTGTATATTATCAGCTAAAGTATTTTAGAGGAATTTACTGCTATTATATTAAAATAGAGACTAAATATTATTATTTTCTTTAATATTAAGCAAATCACACATTAACTATCATTATTTTTTATATAATTGAGAACCAAAAGTTTCAAATGCCATAAGTAACAAAAGTACTTAATGTGTTTGTCAAACAAGTCAAATGTTCTAAATCTATTTAGCATTATTTGTTTTTAATCAAGGTAGTAAATAACATTCATTACTTTTCTTGGCTTCAACTTGATGTCACTTGCTATAAATGTACACATACTGATTAGACAGAAAGAGACGGAATTATGGCATTTGGGTGAGTGGAAACGGTAGGGCATGCTCATTTAATACATTTGGCATTAAAATATCAAAATTTTGCACTTAGCACGTTTGTCTTCTAGACTCTAGACCATCGATATTTCCTACTTCTCTATGAGATAGATTAGAGTCATCTACCGGGCTCGCTGGAAATAATTTCTTTTCTGACTTTATTTTGAATGTGACTTCAGTTTGTTGTGTTGTAAGTAGTGGTGAGTTATGGTGGATGTGTAGAGGGCCTAATAACAAATGTATAGATTACGTTTTTCTTTCATGTCTATAAGGAAGTAAACAGTAAAGATAACCTTCCTTTTCTGTCCGTCAATAACATTCACCCAAAGAAAATACATTTAATCATTTTGTTTTTTCACAGACACTAATTGAGGGTCCGAAAAGGAATTCATTACGTTAAAAGAAAATTGTTTTTTCGTTGTCCTCCATTCACCCTTTTATTAATATGGAAGTATTTTATTACCTACTTTGTTTTATTTTATGAGACCTTTTTTCAAGGAAAATAATGAATTAAAAACAAGACTTTGCCTTACCACTAAATCTTATCCATGAGTTTCTTAGGAGAATAATGGATAAGGTTACTTTTGGAGAGTTTGAAGCTAGGTTTCTGGCCACTTTCAATGTATGAACAGTGTTAAACAAACACAGGATACTTCTGAAATAGTCATCATCATCATCATCTCAGCCCATAGACGCCCACTGCTGGACATAGACCTCCCCCGCAGATCGCATGTGTTGCGTTGTGGCGCGGCCACTCTCATTTCAGGAGATCAGAGTTAGGTCATTAAATTGTACTAAAATAGTACTAATTGTACGCAGAAGGAAAACAATAGTACCTCAATACATTATCGACTAGTTCTGCACTGCCCTCATCCCAGGAGGTTCCCTGCGAGATCAAATCTGAAATGAAGTGATTCCCAGAACCAGAGTAGCCGAAATAGCACAAAGAATTGCTAAAATAAGTGGTAACAGGCGGGATACATTGCTCGCAGAATCGATGGCCGATCAGACTGAATAGTTCTCGAGTGGTGACCGCGTAACGGAAAGCGCAGCGTGGGTAGGGCCCTCACAAGGTGGACCGACGACCTGGAGGCGGCGGGAACCCGTTGGATGAGTTCTGAGCAAAAACGGTGATCGGTCTGAAATAGTACCTACGCAATATTGAAATTTTCTAAAGGGATGATCAGACCACTCAAACTTAAGAGCTTAAATACCTTTTGGACACACCTACATTTGACATTTGGGTCTAGTAAATAAAATATTCTAGTTAGCTGACTCTTTTTCGCCTTTCCTACTAGCGTACCTACTAGATGACCGCGGCGAACTTAGTACCGCCTTAGAATCTTCCCGACACACAATTGACCATTTCCATTAAACCTATGTTCATCACGGATAATGTAGCATTCTAATGGTGAAAGAATTATTCAGATCGGACCAGTAGTTTCGGAGCGTATTCATTACAAACAAACAAACAAACAAAATACCTATTAATTCTTTCCTCTTTATAATATTATTATAAAGAAAGTTGTTTATTTTGATGGTAGGTATGAGTATGATACATGGTGAAAAATTCTGAATTTTAGTTTTAAGCAGGTCTTGGTGGAGGAGCTGGAATGAAATGCGATTTATATCGATTATTTTATGTTTATGTCAAAAAAATCGTAACAGATTCTGAGAAACAGCGAATGTAATAACGTTTATTTTGTCAACTGATTTGACCACACAATAATTTATCAACAGTATTTAAGAGGACTATTCTAGCTCAGTGGCGCCTTCGTCACAATAATAAAGATTTCTAAATAAAGAAAGCCTAAATTAAAAAAGTGCCCGATAGATAAACTACAAAAGCCTTTAAGCCATTGTTAACAATACTTTTATAGGTTCTAAACATTCCACTTTTCGATAATTTTGAATACAAACAAAAGCGGCCGTTTTTTTTGTCTTTTTTCAAAATTTGTATGTTTAGACCATTAGGTTTAGACCTTTAAAAACCTATAAAAATATTCTATGAAAATATGAAATATATATAGCTTGAAGGCTATTGTAGTTTATCTATTGGACACTTTTTAAATTTAGGCTTTCTTTATTGAGAAATCTTTATTATTGTGACGAAGGCGCCTCTGAGCTCGAATAGCCCTCTTAAAAGCACTAAATGTCAGTCAAGTTATTCCAACTTCACCTGTATAAGTCAACAAACAAAGCACAAAACAAAAAGCATCAATCTCCTCAATCCGTCACCCCAAAATATCTCCAGTCTTTATCCCTAATTATTTCACAGCTATTATCGAATGAAAATGAACGAATGAATGAAAATAGCCGGTCGCAAACATGGAAGCCTCCGTTCCGTTATACGCCCCGGTCTTCCGTTTTGAAAACAGTCAGGAAATTGAAATGGGCGTTTCGTACTATATTGGCGCTTCGGCGCTTCCAATAATTTTCAGGATGTTGTCTGAGGGGCAATCTGCAGTTGAAAGGTGTGTGGATATGAAAAGGTGGCTGGTTTTTTTTTGGTTGCAATTATTTTTCAAGTTTACTGGCCGCTTAAATATATATGCCTTTGGCGTAAAGAATAAGTTCACGCAATTATAACGGATTATCGTCATCATCATCAGCTTTGCCCCCTCGAGGAATATAGTCGTGAGCATGAGCATATGCTATGCTCATCATCTTAAACAATGTTTTAATGAATAAGCGCAAAACCTCATACACCCCAACTGATTTATAACAAAATAATTCGATTGAAACAATAATTTCATTATTTTTATTGGCATTTTAAATTTTGAGGCAAAAATGATTTGTTATCATTTCAGCAATGAATGAAAGCGCTAACGTGCTCGTGGATACATTGTAAGAATCTTGTTTTGGTAGTAAGTAGGGTGAGTGTGCCCGTGTGTTGTGTTCAGAGTTCAGTAAATTTTAAATCTAACAAACAAAATTTGTATTTAGAAAAAAAATTCCTATGTTGAAACCATGATATTTCGATTCTGCTCTCGATTCTAAACAAACTACTTTCTAGTTTTACGTTCTTCTTTATCGTGTGGGCAGAGCCCTGGTGTCAGAGTTTTACGTTAATTCATTAACACGTTGTATACATATTCTACTGCAGGGCACAGGCCTACCATCAAAGCGGGTGTATACAGAATGTAAAAAAACCCTGTTGGAGCCTTAAAGGGTTACTTCATACCTTCAATCTGAACAACTTTCTCTACGGGACCAATATCGAAATCGCGAAAGAAAAAAATCACCTGTCCCATATATTTCGGTCGAGTTATGTTTGCAGTTTTGTATCGAACAGCTGACTTTTTTTCGCGATTTCGATGTTGGCTCCATAGTGAAAGTTGTTCAGTTTGATGGTCTGAAGCAACTCTTTAAGGCTCCAACTAGTTTTTTTTACACCTTGTACATGCTCGTTCGTCCATAACGCGGATGTTTTCCTTTACCGGTCGGTTTATACAGGGTGTAACAAAACACCCTAGTAATACTTAAGGGGGTGCTTCAGACCAACAAACTGAACAACTTTCACTATGGAGCCAACATCGAAATCGCAAAAAAAAATCAGCTCTTTCATACAAAACTGCAGTACCGTTTCGACTCAAATGTATGGGATGGCAGATTTTATTTATTTTTTCTCGACGTTGGCTCCATAGTGAAAGTTGTTCAGATTGATGGTCTGAAGCACCCCCTTAAGTATTACTATGGTGTTTTGTTACACCCTGTATAAATGCATACGATTAAGCAGATATTTAGAGGTATATTACCTTTGAAACATAAACAGAAATAGATCAAACCCCGTATTGTTAGTTACTAGTTTACGCCGGAATCGTACTGCGGTCATACAAATCTGAAATCCATCAACAAACGCATCGGGTTGACGGTCCGCTACTACCCATTATGTTTGGTCAGGGCTTGAATTAATGAATGAATGCTGCTCGCTGGACAGGGGTAGACTATTGTTTGTTTATGTTAGTTTAGTATTTACATTGTACATACTCGTACAAATAAACATACAGCCGCGACTCTTAGACAATTTAATAGAGACTCGCCTTGCGGTTGCATTTCCCCTCTGCCACGGTATTAGATCAATTAATCTTGCGCATTTACACCCAATTTTATACCTTATCACTAAACGAGACAGCCTATAATAGCGAAACAATAATTTTGAACTTAGAACGTTTGGGGTTCACACGAGACTACTTTACATGATATTTAACATTCAAAATTAGAATCTAAACTTATGGAGATTAAATTCAATGTTGCGGATTTCATGTTACCTCGCCCCCCGCAAAAAGTGGCAGAAATGTTTATTAGTAGAATGACACGCGTAACTTGTCCCTATTAAATTGTCTAAAGCCGCGACTATAATCCTTGGTCATGTCCAGGAAGCTGGCATCACTCTGCCTAACAAGCGGTGAAACATGATAATACTCCTTGGTGGTCGGTAATGATCGTTCTTATTTCCTAAATTCCCGTCTATGTTTTCGACGTTACTTTGTCCCTTTCTGATCCAACGACAAAAATTAAAAACAAATTTTTTATTTAATTTTTGTTCTTACGTTGGAAATTAGGACTACGGAGATGTACGAAAGAAAGTCGAACATTTCCGACCGCCATGGCAAATTTTCTTGTTCCCATGCTTGGTCATGTCCTCGTCTGTCAACCAAAATCAGCTATTCCATAAATAAAAGCGGTCAAGTGCGAGTCGGGCTACTCGCGCACCGAGGGTTCCGTACCACACCACCACCGAACACAACATTATTAACTAATAAAAAAAAACTTTTTTTGTTCGGGACCTTTAGCGCAAGACCGACTCACACTTGGCCGGTTTTTAGTATTTGTTGTTATTCTGTAGAGTTCGCTCTATAATCACACTAAGTTTGACGCTTATATGTATTACCGTTTTAACGATAGAGCGCGAAGAAAGAACGTTGATAAAAACTAGTTTCTTGTTGAGAACCCCCCTTAATTTTTCACTTCTTGACATTTTTATTATTTGTTAACAAATCCGCCGTAATAACGCAAAATCTGAGAAAATTTCAACTATACTATACTATACTATACTATTACGGTTCAAAAGTTACAGCCCTAAATAGGTAGGACAGACGGACGGACGGACAGGCGGACAGACGGACAGACGGACGGACGGACGGACGGACGGACAACGTAGGCTTAGTAATAGGGTCCCGTTTTCACCCTTTCGGTACGGAATCCTAAAAACGTTAATGACAACTCGACTCTAACGGTCGTCACAGACACGCGCTATAATATGTTGCTGTACTCTTCTAACGCACGCAAATTGATATCGGTTCCTCTCACTCACACGTAGGAAAGAGACGCGCTTATGTAATTTGGCGTGCGTAAGAAGAGTACAGCAACATATTATAGCGCGTGTCTGTGACGACCGTGAAGGTCGTAACAGACGGACGCTATAATATACAGCGCAGTACAGTGCAGTATAGCGCTATACTGCGCTATAGAGTACGGTATAGCGCGGTAAAGCGCAGTACCGCGCTATAGAGCGCAGTATAGCGCTATAACGCGTGTGCATCAAGATGGCAGGATCAAAATCATCGATTGAAAATTTGGTATAACGGTGGGCACCTGTCTCATACATTTAGGTCGAGTAGGTAGAACAGCAGTTTTGTATGGAATAACAGTTTATTTTTGTATTTTCGATTTTGGTCTCGCATAAAGTTTGTCAGTTCGATAGTCCAATCAACCCCTTAAAATCCGTCTGCTAGTGTTGGGCGTAATTCAATTAAATTACGTAATTGGAATTACTGAATTAATTGTTGATTCAATTACATTAATTTTGTAATTAAATTTACACAATTACATTTACAATGGTCACAGATAATACATACTGATGCGGAAACCTGGAGTGGGGTAGGTGTCCAAGTGTCCACCGTCTGTAGGTCCGCGTGGATTGAATCCGATGACAGATTTGAGAAAACCAGCCGCCATTTTGAACTTTACAGTTTTTGGACAGATTGTTACCAAAATCCATTAGGTACCAAACATCCACCCTACACCCACCACATTGACAAATATACTCCACATACAACCCAAGACCCACCACCAAACATCAACTTTGCGTTATTGCGTTAGCGCAATCATTCTTCACTTTCAACATAATTATTATACATTATAATCATAACCAAAAAAAGTTATTAAGTAATTGCAATTAACCAAAATTACAATTGTAATTATTAATACAACTACTTTTCAACAATTCGGTGTGTCATGTTTTTTTTGGAGGGCTAAATCGAAAACCATGTCGAGATAATTGTCTCAATAATTGATGAGACAAATAAATACTGTTGAATTTAATTTAATTAATAACAATATTTTCTATGTCAGACATATCAAATAAAGACCAAATTGAAAGTTAATTGAAGTTTATTAATTCTAATAAACTTAATAAACTTCAATTAAGAAAAATAAAAGCTAATAAAAGCTAATAAGTCATCATCTTAAGAAAGGTAAATTAGAAAAAAAAATTCTAATAAATTAATTATTAGTTAATTATTTTTTGCCCAACACTGGTACCTGAACTACCTAACATACTATGTTACTGATAAAAGAAATACATTTTGAATCGAAGACGGGATACCGCCGTCTTGATGCTCACAATCTATTCAATGAACCGACTAGCCTACTACGCCCGCCCTAGTGATGTGCCGATACAGGTTGGACTCGAGTGCGGATTCGTATACCTTATACCATACCTAAGTACTCTCTCACTCGAAAATGTGAAATATAGTATTCGGATTCACAATACTCTGATTCGAGTACTTACAGTTAGCACTTACCTACATAAAATACCTCTTTAATTTCTCATCTCTTGCCGAAAAACGACTATATTAAGTAAGAGTGGCTGTATGGTTAAATGGGTTACCTACATCATTTATGGGGTGCTTCAGACCATTAAACTGTACAACTTTTACTATGGTACTAACTTTGAAATCGCGAAAAAAATAATCCTACATTTTGTTCGATTAGGTATTGGCATTTTCTATGAATGACATTTGCTGTTTTTCGCGATTTCTTTGTTGGCTCCATAGAGAAAGTTGCTCAATTTGATGGTTGCTCAGAATGGACTCGAATACGAGTAGGTACCAAATCGAGTTCGTGACTCGAGTACTAGGTACCAATTTGATTCTAATTTCAATGAGTACCTACCAAAGAAATAAGAAAATTTTTATTGTACAACGTGTTAATGAATTAACGCAAAACTAGAAAGTAGTTTGTT
The DNA here is from genome assembly GCA_922987775.1 of Agonopterix subpropinquella. Classification (NCBI taxonomy): domain Eukaryota; kingdom Metazoa; phylum Arthropoda; class Insecta; order Lepidoptera; family Depressariidae; genus Agonopterix; species Agonopterix subpropinquella. The sequence continues at coordinate 35,473,098 of OV277694.1, read as the reverse complement.
TAGAATCGAGAGCAGAATCGAATTATCATGGTTTCAACATAGGTAATTTTTTTCAAAATATTAAATAATTTTTTTGCAAAATTTAAAATTTACTGAACCCGATGACAACCCACCGCATGGGCACACTCATCCAACTTACTACCAAAACAAGATTATAAAAATGTATTCATGAGTACGTTAGCGCTTTCTTTTAGTGCTGAAATGATAACAAATCATTTTTGCCTCAAAACTTAAAATGCGAATAACTTTAAATTTTAAATATCAAAATAATGAAATTATTGTTGCAATCTAATTATTTTATTATAAATCAGTTGGGGTGTATGAGGTTTTGCGTTAATTCATTAACACGTTGTGTAAGAATAAATTAATATTAATATCCGATTACTAAAATAGTCGTCTCGGCACATCACTAGTACTACAATGTTGGCGAGCCCGGCGGCGAGCACAAGGGGCTCGGCCACGCCGCACGCACACCCGCCACCGTAGAGTCAACTCCACCATATGGAAGACCACTTCTTGATACTATTAAAAAAAAATCTAGAGCAAAAGCAAGTACTTTGTTTAGCAACGTAGTCTATTTATCATTTTAGATAGGTATTAAAATTTAACTTAAATAAACATTTAAAACATAATTGATCTTATTTTAATTCGTAAATCAATGATTTTATTTAAGGGCCTATGTCGAAAAATAATTTAAGCGAAACAGGCGTGGGATAGCTTATATTACGGCCTGATGCGAGAAAAAGAGATGGGGCGCCGCGCGCGCCTGAAACGAATCGAGGGCCAAACCAAACTTTATTTAATTGTGATTGTACTATTTATGTTATTTCAATTCTGCTCTAATCAAAATTTAGAAAATATCAATCTCTTTCTTTTAAATAAAGTCTCGTGTTTCTATTATTCACTGTTTAGCAGTTACAAGCGTTTATAGATAAAAACGGAGGCTACTTTGGCTTGTTTTTCTATCGAGAAAATGTATCTTAATCGTGTTTTGGCTCTAATCAAAACTTCAATTATATGTTCAATTTACACACATCCGAAAATCATACTCCTACTGTTAGTACTTCATGATATATGAAGCTTTGAAGAATCAAATTTTTTTCACATAGCCCCTTAAGTCTGTTGTTTGTGCTCGAGCGTCACGCGAAAACAACTGGACCAATATAATGCATGGTGTAAATTTAAATGTCACATCATCACAGTCAGTACATTTGTCGTACATCAGTTCATTTGTATTGTACATCGTCACATGTCAGTACATTTGTCAAACAGAGTAAGTACTTCAGACCATCAAACTGAACAACTTTCACTATTTTGGTTCCATAGTAAACATTGGTTAATTGTATAACGTGTACTATGTACCAATACAAAGGTAGCAAATAATAAACAATTTACTTTGCCAAACAAAATACTTACAAAAAAAATTACAAGTATCAAGATCGATAATTTTGCCGTTTGTGTCTGTGTGCGTGAGTGCGGTAGCTAGCTTGCGCGTTAAATTTATACAGGCTGTTCACTTAAATGCGTTATGTATGGGTTCATGGGTTGGGATGAAAATCAAACCAGGAGGTTTGATTCCTTTTATCTGATCGTATGCCGCCAATGAACGCGAAGGTACCCGCGCCAAAACTGGTTCGAGTGAAAGGTCTATCTATCTTAAAAATTTACAATGAAAAAGACCCTACTTAGTTGTTTGATTTGATTTCCCAATAAAGACAAAAATTTAAAAAATATACCGGAAGATTTTTTTACCGTTCCGAAACTTTAAGGGGTGGTTCAGACCATCAAACTGAACAACTTTTATTTTGGGATCAAACCTGCAATCGCAAAGAAAATATCGGCTGTTCCATACTAAACTGCAAAGCCTCCTAGACTCAAATGTATGAGACAGCCGATTTTTTTTTTGCTTCATTTGTTTGTTGAGACACTAATAACTCATGTAAACCTTTGTTGTTTAAAATTATATTAATAAACTGTTAAGTAATATTAGTCCGCCTATTCAATAAATAAGTTGATTAATTAAATAAATCAGGACGGTTGTAGAACAACCTGTATCTATGCGACGTAATATAACAAGCAGTATAGCGCAGTATAGCGCTATACTGCGCTATACTGCCCGGTATCTTTCAGATGGCAATAGCCTCCTCTCACTCACACAAGAATGAGACGTGCTCATGTAATATTTCGTGTGTTAGAAGAGTTCAACCTCGGCGGTATCGCGCTATACTGCGCTCTATAGCGCAGTATAGCGCTATACTGCGCTATAACGTACTCTAGAGCGCAGTATAGCGCTATACTGCGCTGTATATTATAGCGTCCGTCTGTTACGACCTTACGGTCGTCACAGACACGCGCTATAATATGTTGCTGTACTCTTCTTGCGCACGCCAAATTACATAAGCGCGTCTCTTTCCTACGTGTGAGTGAGAGGAACCGATATCAATTTGCGTGCGTTAGAAGAGTACAGCAACATATTATAGCGGCCGTGTGTGTTGACCTTGAATGTATGGAACAATTGCTTAGATATAAATGATTCGCTGGAGCACAGTGGAGACCAATCATTTATCTAAGAACAGCAGATTTTTTTTCCGGTTTCGGTGTTAACTCCATATTGAAAGTTATTCAGTTTGATAGGTAGAGTATATAGTTTAAAGGTCTATTATACTTTTCCTTACATCCTGTATATTTCTTTTTGTGTCTGTTTCAACTTCTATCTTTTTGAACGCATAGTTTTAGCAAGGCTTGACGCCTAGAACTATTTAACCACCTTGATGCATATTTGAAAGCATCAGAATGGAGTTACATGACTGTGGTGGTCACATGTGGATATTGTATGACAGAAATTTATAATGCCGATATTTTTACATACTTATATTAATAAAGCAACAGTTACGCAGAGATAAAAAAAAAATCATCCGAAACCCAAACCAGATTAAATCTATTTTCGTAACAAAAATCTTACAATATTTACGTATTAAAAATACAGGATGACTAGTTGAGAAAACGACTTTTTTAAAAGTAGGAAGTAGGTACTCAATCACTCGTACTCCTTGACGCCGTGAGCAAATGAAATTGAATTTGTTGAAAGTACCTACTAGTATTTAAAGGAAAATTAACTAAATGGGGTAGGAAGAAAAAATCCGCTATAGTTCCGCTACTGAAAAAAATAAAATCTAATCGGTTGGATATTTCCGTACTTCTTTAAATTATTTGTTACTAAAATGCATGACAGAATATAAACAGTGACAAAATTAATCAATAAATAAATAAATTAATCAATCAATATTTATTCAAAGAATAATGGTAGGTACATATTTTGAATGTGGTATAATTTGAAATTTCCGACATTATTCTGATTCTTATTCTGATGGCATTTGGAAATAAAATAATTCAATTAAATAAATATGTTTATTATGTAGACAGGTAGCTGAAAAATATAAGATATAAGAATTAAATTAGAATAATGAAACATTTTTATACACATAATAATTATAATATATGATTTTCTAAATATTATGAACAAAACTGTACTGTACTGTGTACTTATTTGTATTAATTAAAATTATCTAACTTATAATAGCCTACACTTGGCGTGCCTCCGTACTTCAGACGTCACGTCTCAGATTAAAATCTAATAGTTTCACGGTCTCGGATAGTGCCGTTCGATGGCGGTAAACCTATAAGTTAAGCAAGGAGTCTTTAAAATACTTTTGACAGCTTTTATAAGATCGTTCGGTCGGTCCCGTCAGACACAACATCATAAGTTCTAAAGCTATTTATGAAAGGTTTGAAATTTCAATGTCGCTCTTAATTGTTACTTCGCATATAAAGTGGTTGACATAGCTCAGAAAAATACCAAGCTAAAGTGGCAATGGACTGGTCATATCTGCCGAAGAACTGATGTGTCAGAGTTCTAGAGTGGAGACCACAAAATGGCAGGCGTAGTGTGGGATGCCCTGCGGCCCGCTGGACCTAAAAACGACGAGACGACAGGTTGATGATGATGGTGGTGATATAAAATGTAAAACAAATAAGTATTAACAAAAAGTACATATATACACATACATACAGTATATGCTCACGCCTGTGTCCCACTACTAGGATAGGCAGAGACAACAGATTTTTTTTTTTTTTTTTTTTTTTTTTTTTTTTTATTAACTATGGGTTTGCTCTTGACCTCAATCCAGTCCTCAGGACGAAGATGGGGTCGTAGATGTAGCGAGCTTACCCAGAAGATGCCTATTCACTCGTACTTTAAAGGAATTCGGGTTGTAAGTACTCGGAAATACTGACGCAGGTAAGGCATTCCACTCCTTGGCTGTGCGCATTATAAAAGATTCAGAAAGGCGCTTGGTGCGGATATGTGGGATGTCAACCAAGAAGGGGTGATATCCCGCGGTGCGTCTGGAAGTCCGATAGTAGAAAGGGGAAAAAAGGGGAACAGATCGCCACATGCTACGATTCTGACACACATCCATAAGTCTCTTCATACAAGCTCGTCGGTTCCAGGTACATTTTTAACCGACTTCAAAAAAGGAGGAGGTTTCTCAATTCGACCGTATATATTTTTTTTTTTTTTTTATGTGTGTTCGCGGATAACTTCGTCGTTTATGAACCGATTTCGATGATTCTTTTTTTGTTGGAAAGGAGATATCCCAAGTGAGGTCCCATGATAAGGAAACCAGGATCTGATGATGGATCCCAGAGATATCGAGGGGAACCTTCGAAAATCGTAGTGCCGACTAGCGCGTTTGTTAATTTAAAGCACTACTATTAAATCGAACTAATGAATTTGCCACTGAAAATTGTGAAATAAACAAAATTTTAACAAAAAAATTAAAACCGCCTTCAAAAAACTAAAAAGTTAAAAAATAATATTGCAGCCAATGACTTTCCCGTTCCCATCATAAGAACATTAATTTGTTTTATAGAAGTCGGTGTCAAGCCAAGCCAAAAAATGCAAGCCCTGTCGCGAATCGTACCGGCTTGACAGCGACTTCAATAAAACAAATTAATGTTCTTATGATGGGAACGGGAAAGTCATTGGCTGCAATATTATTTTTTAACTTTTTAGTTTTTTGAAGGCGGTTTTAATTTTTTTGTTAAAATTTTTATTTGGCCCTTCTTCAGTACGCATCCGATTTGGTCAGCGTACGTGCGCCTAGGGCGACCCCTCTCAACCATTCCATTCACACTTGCCTTGTAAATTTCATACGTCTACCTACTTTAGCTCATTCTTTCCACATGGCCAAATCACCTCAACATGCCTTTTTCAATCCTGGTCACTACATCTTCTTTCAGACCACATCTTTCTCTAATCACACTATTCCTTATCTGATCCTTCAAAGTCACACAGCACATAGAAATTAACAAACCACATTAACAAATAGTGTTTTGAATATTTTGTGTTTACAACTTTTATAGTTCTAATTTGTGTTTATAACTTTCCTTATTTCAGGTTCAAGTCAAAACTAAAACAAATGCACTTGGCCGGATGAATTTTAAGAGAGCTTAATATTTGTTTTAATTGAGTCACTCTGTATAACACAACACAATACAATATTCTATTTACTGATTAGAGATCGTCCATCCTCCAAAATCCCTTACCGGATTAAATTTTGTTCAACATATTCTGGAAGCGAAAAACTTGTCCGAAGGGTATGTTCGAAGGTGCCCAAAGAATTAATTGGGTTTCGGATGAACCCTTGTACCCTTTAGTCGACAAAATCCGTTCAGCCCTAAACGTTGTCCAGTTAATTTCATCCGACCTTGCTTGCTACTTTTTTCGGGATAATCCAGTATATTTATGACTCGAAATTCTTCGTGTTTGCTTGTGTTTATGGAGATTTTATATCAATTATACGAGCTATGTAATTCGAAATGTAGGTACAAAATTCAAAATTCAAAAATTTTTTATTCAAAATAATATCATATAGATAGCTTTTTGACGTCATTTTTTGACTCTACCACCGCGTCGGAAGGTGTTCCGTTGAGAGAAGATGCGGCCAGAAACTCTACAACACACATCTTTTAAACAAAACAAAATGTACAAAGTACAATTAAAATACAATATTGCATTACATAGTGTAAAATTGTCAAGACCAGACATTTTGGTCATTCAAATAATCATCGAGTTTATAGTAACCTTTTTTACAGAGGACTTGTTTAACATGAGACTTAAACTTTTTGTCTGGTAAGTTTAGAATATCCTCTGGTATCTTATTATAAAAGCGTATACAGTGCCCCATGAAAGATGTGTTGACTTTACTGAGTCGAAAATGTGGGAATACTAATTTATTTTTATTTCTTGTATTGTAATTATGAACGTCACTGTTTCTGGGAAAGAGAGACAAATTTTTTCGAACATATAAAATATTTTCGTAAATATATTGACTGTAGAAAGTCAAAATACTGATATCTTTAAAAAGATCTCGTAGTGAGTCTCGACAACGCAGATTATAAATGGCTCGAATTGCCCGCTTTTGAAGGATAAAGATAGCCACCTTAGTACCTTGTCACGGCAAACTTTTGCAGTTATGTTTTACGGTACTAGTGAAACTTGGATGTTCTGAGGTTTCAGAATATCTCTGACTACCACCTCGGGGAATATAGTCGTGAGCATATGCTATGCTATGTTTTACCTACTACCTTATTTGCTCGAAATAAGAATGTGCTCGCAAAATGTGACGTCTTGGAACCAAACTAATTTCTCCCGAATTGTTTTGAATCTCCATACAACGTTATGGAATTTAAAGATGGCGTTTGCACATACTAACCCTTAAACCACATACTACACTACCCGTCAAACTGAACAACTTTTACTATGGGAACAAACCTGTCAGAGCAAAAAATAAATCTGGTTTTCCATACTAAACTGCAATACCTACTCGCCTCAAATGAGACAGCAGATTTTTTTTGTTCTGCCAGGTTTGCTCCCGTTGTAAATGTTGTTCAGTTTGATGGGTAGAGTATATGGTTTAAAGTTTAATGATACTTTTCCTTACACCCTGTATAAGTAACTCTCTCGATTAATCAACAAACAATTTAATAATCTCTAGGTATACTTAATCTCTACTACAGATAATAATTTACATACTACAAGATTATTTTGGGGTGGTTGGGGATCTACCTCCTAGTGGTCCACCCTGGGCAACGCCGCCACAGACTACAACAAGTTCGTGGTGTCGGCTGAACGATCCCCCACAGCGGTGGTAGGCTCCGCAAGGAGCCGCCTGGCTCGCGACCACCCTCCTGCCGGAGTCCGGCGCCAAGCAGCTTGCTGCGTTCCGTCGGTGTGCAGGAGTCCCAGCGCCATTGGGGAATGGGAAAAAGTCAGTTGCGCTACTCAGAACCGGTCTTGACCTCTGAGCAACACTGTACCGGGAAACTCATTTTGGAGGGTAGCGGGATCCGAAGCACGGTGACAGTCGTTGGCCGACCGCAGTTAGTAGGGGGCCCAAGTAGTGCGCTAGCCACGTGTGAAAGGCTGCCCCACACAACTTGCGAAAAATCCCGCAATGCTCCACCGTGCCAGTTGGCGACTGGAAGGGAGGACCCGGTGGCCATTGCGGGGGGGTTCGGGCGTCCCCGCAGTCTCCAAATGAGTTTCCCACCAGTCAGTCGAGCTCATGAGGTCTTCTAGGGTACCTGAGTGGCATCTCGACTTTTTTTCCACCTCTCCACCACTCGACAAACTATGAAAAACAAAGTCACAAAAAAGAAAATGGTTAGACAACGGCTGCACTTCCTCCCACTCAAAGTGCACCTCAGTAACATACGAGGTCTGCACTCAAATCTCGATCCGGTCCACCACCACCTCGAGACCGAGAAGCCACACCTATTCTTTTTAACGGAGACGCAGATAGCAACCCCGTCTGATACGGCGTACCTCAACTACCCAGGATACTCGTTGGAACATAAGTTCAAGAGGCGAGCTGGGGTCTGTGTGTATGTTCGCGACGACATTTGCTGTCGGCGTCTCCGTTGCTTTGAGGTTTCCGGGTTCTCCGTATTATGGCTTTTTGTAGACACCGGAATGGAGAAATCTCTCTACGTCGGTGTCTATCGATCGCACGACGGTGACCAGGAGACAACCAGGCTCATGGAGTATCTCACTGAGACGGCAGAGACAGCCCAACGAAGGTATCCAACGGCGGAGCTTGTTTTTCTGGGGGACTTCAATGCCCACCATAGCGAGTGGCTGTTCCCGTTCCAGTTAACTGACCATGCTGGGAGAGAGGCGCGCAAGTTTGCATTATCGCTAGATCTCACCCAGCTGGTGAATCAAGCAACGCGGGTACCGGATGTTGATGGTCATACGCCCAATTGTTTGGACCTTCTGCTGACTTCAGATCCAGACAGGCACTCAGTATCGGTCTCTGCCCCGCTGGGAACGTCCGATCACTGTCTGGTGAAATCCGTGTCGATCTGCTCTCCTCCCGATGACAGCCCTAAGGGCACGAGGCGAGTCTGGCGATACGGGTCGGCAGATTGGGATGAGATGCGGCATTTCTTTGCGTCTTACCCGTGGCGGCAAGTGTGTTTTTCTTCGAGTGACCCTGCTAGTTCGGCTGATGCGGTTGCGGACGTGATACGACAGGGAATGGAATATTATATTCCTTTCTCCGACATCTCACTCGGTCACAAAGCCCAACCTTGGTACAATGCGGATTGTGCTCGCGCTGAGGCTAAAAAAGAAGCCGCCTACCAAGCATGGGTCCAAGCTCGCGACCGCAAAGTTAGAGCTCGTAGGGTTCGCGCGAAGAAGAGGGCCTTTAATTCTGCCGCCAAGTCCTGCAAACGGGTGATCCGGAGGGCTCGATTCGACCATGTCAGCCGCATTGGAGCCAAACTGGCATCCTACCCTTCTGGTAGTAAACAGTTCTGGTCCCTTTCAAAATCGGTCGAATCCAACTTCTGCCGTCCCACTTTGCCTCCCATGCAGAAGCCTGATGGGTCGCTGGCTCACTCCGCAACTGAGAAAGCTAATTTATTTGCTTCTCTGTTTGCGAGCAATTCACGTCTGGACGCTGGTGCCAAACAGCCGCCAACCATCCCTCGTTGTGATTCTTCGATGCCGGAGGTCACAATACATACAAAAGAGGTCCGCAGAGCATTGCGTAGTCTGGATGTGAATAAGGCCAGTGGTCCTGATGGTATACCTGCAAGAGTGTTGAGATATTGTGCGCCTGAGTTGTCTCCTGTTCTAACACGCCTGTATCGCCTCTCTCTCAGAACAAGAACGGTGCCTAAATCCTGGAAGCTTGCGAATGTGCAACCGGTACCCAAGAAGGGCAGTCGTGCCGACCCCTGCAACTACCGCCCTATCGCCATTACTTCCATTCTCTGTAAAGTCATGGAAAGAGTACTTAACAGTAAGTTGCTGTCATACCTAGAAGACAATGATCTACTCAGTGATCGCCAATATGGCTTCCGCCGGGGGCGATCGACTGGGGATCTTCTTGTGTATGTGACGCACTGCTGGGGCGAGGCCATCGAGAAGCACGGTGAAGCACTGGCTGTATCACTTGACATCTCGAAGGCCTTTGACAGGGTATGGCACGCTAGTTTGCTGAGCAAGCTTCCCGCTTATGGCATCCCCGCTGATCTTTGCAGCTGGATATCTGATTTCTTGAGAGAACGGTCGATTAGAGTTGTCATTGACAGCTGCTCTTCTGACCTTATGGCAATTGATGCTGGAGTTCCTCAAGGGTCTGTTCTCTCCGCGACACTTTTCCTGCTGCACATCAATGACCTCCTTGTGTCAGGTATTGTTGGGTATGCAGATGACAGTACTGTCATGGAGAGATATGTATCTGGCGCAGGGGCCAGCGGGGATAAAATACGCTCGCAGAGGGAGGCCATGGTTGAGCGGACAAACTTGACTTTAAGTGTTGTCTCCCAGTGGGGTGACAATAATTTAGTCAACTTCAACGCCACCAAAACACAGGCTTGTCTGTTCACCGCAAAAAGGAGTCCGTTTAATCTGACTCCTACTTTCCGGGGTACATCTGTCCCTGTTTCCGACAGTCTTGGGCTTCTGGGTATAAGCTTGACCACAAAACTCAACTTCGGCGCTGACATCGAGTCTAAGGCTCAAACTGCGGCCAAAAAGCTGGGCATCTTAAACAAGGTGAAGCGGTACTTCACTCCTGGACAGCTCTTAGTATTGTATAAAGCTCAGGTCCGATCATGTATGGAGTACTGCTGCCACCTGTGGGATGGCTCAGCCAAGTATCAACTTGCCGCACTCGACTCGGTTGAACGCAGAGCCAGGAGGCTCATTGGCGATAGTAAGCTGGTGGAGGCCAAGCTTCATAGCCTAGCCCACCGCCGCAGAGTGGCCTGCTTGTCGGTCTTCTACAGATTGTACTTCGGTGAGTGTGCCCTAGAGCTGCATGAGCTCATCCCACCTTCCCCTTTCTACTATCGGACTTCCAGACGCACCGCGGGATATCACCCCTTCTTGGTTGACATCCCACATATCCGCACCAAGCGCCTTTCTGAATCTTTTATAATGCGCACAGCCAAGGAGTGGAATGCCTTACCTGCGTCAGTGTTTCCGAGTACTTACAACCCGAATTCCTTTAAAGTACGAGTGAATAGGCATCTTCTGGGTAAGCTCGCTACATCTACGACCCCATCTTCGTCCTGAGGACTGGATTGAGGTCAAGAGCAAACCCATAGTTAATAAAAATAAAAAAAAAAAAAAAAAAAACACCACTCTCTCGATCATACATAATCTCAAATTATCATAATCTTAAAATCACTACCTAATACAAAATTCGCTCCCAAAATTTTCAAGCTCGTTTCGTTGTGCGATACTTTAAAATAATACCAAAAATCCTAAACACACAAACGACATTATTTTATAATTGAAAAGTGATTAAAAATTTAACAGGCGTTTCACATAATTTTAATCCCTCAGAAAGTTTATAAAATTGTGCTAAAATAAATTTAATTTTGTTTTGTTGACAAACTTCTTTTGAAAGCCGCAGATTAATTTGATAGGTATTTGGTAGGAAAGTAAGAAGTATTTTATTAGGGTACAAAATGGGATTTGTTATTTCATTTAGGATACATTCATCCAATTTCTTAGTAAACTTTAAATAAAACACAAAATAAACAGTAGTGACCGTACGATTTCATATTGAACCTGACAAATACACACAGACTGGCATGGAACACGGTGTTTCGAGGCTCTTTTTTTACCGTTCAGTGACGAAAAATTCTCATCAAAATAGGTAGGTATTTATGATTTCTGAATCACGAAAGCCTAAATAAGCCATTAGCTTAATTAGCCATATTATAAGGTTGTTTAGTTTGAAACACGACTGGCTTTTCTGTGAAGGAAAACATCGTGAGGAAACCTGCATGCTTCAATTTCGAGGCATGTATCGTACCTACTGTCCATTACAAGTGGCGACGGGCTCACTCCCCGTCACACTGGACAGAGTTTCAGTACTACTGGTGAAACGTGGATGTTCTGAAGTTTCAGAATATCTCTGACTACCCCCTCGGGGAATATAGTCGTGAGCATATGCTAGGCTTGCTGTTTAATTTGATAGTCTGAATTCACCATTTCAGTAATTTGCCAGGCTGTCCCGTTTAACCGGTATATAACTCAAAGCCTAAATTAAATATTATCGCAAATATTGGTATGGTGAATACGAATATTTGTACCCGGCTCATGAATGTTGTCTAGTTATCATACTACAAGTCTAGGCTAGATTCTGGTACTTTAAATCTGACTAGATAATTTGTTCTGCCAGTTGCACGTACGTTTATTAAAGATAATCCTCCATTAAATCTCATGCTGTCACTTTTTGTTTTGTTGACGTAATAAAAGCTAGCAAGAGATTTAATGAAGGATTATCTTTAATGAACGTACGTGCAACTGACGATATAATTAAAAACCCTAAAAATTTGTATAAAAATGTTTTTAAGTAAAACTATTTTATTTCAATGAAAACTAAACGGTAAAAAAGTGGAATTGTAAGAACTTATTTATTTATTTTATTTATTTAATTGATACATGATAATACAATGTTTAGCAAATCAACAAATATCGACGCACTATAAACCATAACTGGTTTGTTCGTACGCCGGTAGGGACTCATCCTTATTATTAAGTAGGTATAAAAGATAATCATACGAACAGACTACACAAAACTTATACAATAATATCTATCCATCAATTCAATTTCAAACATACACTGCAAGCCCGGTTATTAATATGTTATTGTTTGTGTGCATGGTGCATAATATTCTGTACAGTAGGTATAGTTTGAAAGGTAAGAATGAATGATATCGACCGCAATAACAAAGAACTACAAAACGATCGAAAGTACAGTATAGGCAGGTACCTACCACTATACTGGTTATTAGGTGTACTTCGCTTCGTGTGATTAAGGAATTTGCAATGATGTTGTGGAGTGTTGAAGTGTGTCTGTGTGTGTAACTGTGTAATGGTAGCGTGCAGGGTGTTCTGTTTTGAGTGATGACTTTGTTTTTTTAGGTACTTAGAAAATGTAGTTTAAGTTTATGCTTGATGTTTTTTGTATTTATTTCTTCTTTTAGTTTAATCGGTAGTTCGTTAATTAGTTTAGGTATGATATATTCGATAGTTCGTTAATTAGTTTAGGTATGATATATTCGTTATAAAAGTATTCTTTAAAAATCAGCGTTTATTTTTAGGCTTTTATAGTTGAAGTAGCACTTTTTCGTTTTTGGTTTTCTATATTGAGAAATCTTTAATATTGTGATGAGGACGACACGCCAGACTAAAATGCGAAACCGTTTTTTGTTGTAATAAATAACCAGGTTTATTTATAGCTTTGGATTATTATTTTCTATTTTGTGGTAGGATTGGAGGTATTATTATAAATAAGAATAAAGATTGTCATCCACTGTCACTGATCTCAATAATAATAAACTAATAGATACAAGAAAATAATATTAACATTCAAAATCAAAATTACTTTTTTTTACTACTGGTATTAAAAAAAACACTACCTAAACCTAACCTACATTTAAATATACAACGTGTTAATGAATTAACGCAAAACTAGAAAGTAGTTTGTTAAGAATCGAGAGCAGAATCGAATTATCATGGTTTCAACATAGGTAATTTTTTTTTAAATATTAAATAATTCTTTTGCAAAATTTTAAATTTTCTAAACCCGATGTCAACCAATCGCACGGGCACACTCACCCTACTTACTACCAAAACAAGATTATAAAAATGTATCCATGAGTAGATTAGCGCTTTTTTTCAGTGCTGAAATGATAAAAAATCATTTTTGCATCAAAACTTAAAATGCGAATAACTCTAAATTTTAATTATCAAAATAATGAAATTATTGTTCTAATCTAATTATTTTGATATAAATCAGTTGGGGTGTATGAGGTTTTGCGCTAATTCATTAACACGTTGTATATTAATATACAATCTAAAGAAAAAAAAATCTAATAGAATGGTATAATATAACACCGTCAACAAAACATATTGGACATAATATAATTTGTTTGAGAATAACATTTACAGGGTGATAGGGTAAAACTTTACACACAGTTGCATAACTTTAAGGGGTGATTGTACCCATGATACTGACCAACTTCCCCTAAGAAACCTATAGGGAATTCGCAAAAAAATCTACTTTTAATACAAACGTTCGATCAGCTGATTGCATTTAGTATGGAAAGTTGTTTTTATTTGCACGTAGCCGACGCGGCAGCCGCGCGCGGCTTCGGTGCTGCACTGCCCGTATAGCTTCAAATAAATTTGACCTTTATTCACTAGTGATAAGATTGCCGATGAGAGCAAATGCTCTTCTATGCTCTTCGGTGTGAATCGACCCTTAAATAAGAGAATGTTCAGTTTGATAGTCTGGTTACCCCCTTAAAAACCGTCAGTATATTAAGTTGAAACCTGTATCATATACACAATACAATACAATACTCTTTATTTTCACACCAAAAACATAAAATAACAATAATAAAAGCAAACAAAAGGGTACAAATGGCAAATAGTAATATAATTATTTAATATGAAATAACAAAATAATTATTGTTTGAATTGTCTACACGCACCCTTATAACCATCCAATAATATTCCCTTTTACAATATTTGCGTAGAAAAAAGTACTATTTCACATTATGCCCCGTAGGTATACTTATTATTAAGTATTTTTTCGTATCCCTTAAAGAAACAATAAGCTTGTTATGAAGACGTCACGTATTTCAGCCTACGTGTGTCTCTTACAACGTAATGCTTTCAACGCTGTTTACTTGAAGGTACGATAAAATACCTAGCCTGTTGAAATATTTACATTGGCTGTATTGGATGGGTAAGGAGAGAGGTGAATGCAGCATTGAATGCGTGCTTTAAAACTTTTATATATTCATCTTGCTTAAGTTTTTAGCCATTTCTGGGGAAGCGAAAGGGAGGTTTTTTTTAATCATATAGAAAATGTGCCCGTGTGGTGTCGGCTAAGAATAGTACCCCATTTCCTCCCGTGGGTTTCGTAAAAGGCGACTAAGGGATCCATCGCAGAATGGGCAGCAGTATCCTCTGAGTACACACATTCAATCCATCTGCGATCGCCAACCCACCTGCCAAGCGTGGTGAACTGGCGATTATGGCAAAATTAAATCCCCCCTTTTTGGAGGAGGCCTATGTCCAGCAGTGGACGTCTATCGGCTGATATCATGATGATGGGTGGTCCACATTGCTCGCAGAAAGGATAGCCGATGGGCCGAAAAGTTCTCGAGGGGCGACCGCGTATCGAAAGGTGCGGCGAGTTTAGGTGGACAAACGACCTGGGGAAGGCTGCAGGAACCTGTTAGTTGAGAGCAGAGCAAGTCCGGCCGTTATGGTGAATCTTGGGAACGCCTATGTCCAGCAGTGGACGTCCATTGGCTGAGACAGAGAAGAACATGACTTTTCTGCACTCTATAGGGTACTTCTATGCTGACACTTTTTAAGGAGATGATCAGACCGCCAAACTGAACAACTTTCTCTGGGGCACCAATATCGAAATCACGAAAAAAACGGTTGTTCCATACAAAACTGCAAACCTACTTGAGCCAATATTGGCTACGTGCGAAGTGGGTGTTGGAAACTGTCAAGTCAATTGCAGCGCACGCTGTGGCAGAAATTTGTACTACTGATGGCGAAACTGTGTCATATTTGCTTGAATCTATGCAAATCAGCACACTAAATTAACACGAAATCTCCAAAACTGTCAATACTACAAACTTATAATTTGGCATGGAAGTTTCTATTGGCATCTAGATGCTCGCTTAAAAAAGGCTTGTCGCATTTTAACCCCCCAAAGGTGTTAAAACTGAGGTAAAAGTTTGTATGGGAATTCCGATACAAATTAGATTTTGTCCGTGGCTTCGTCCGTATCCGCTCTCGTCATCGTACCGGAAAGCTAACTTTTAAGACTAATAATAAGCTTTTAAATATAAAAAGTTTTATCAAATTCGGTCCAGTAGTTTTGGCAGAATCCTCGAACAAACACAAACTTTTACAGTACTATAATAGTGGAAATTTTGCGATTTCAATGTTGGTCCCATAGAGAAAGGTGTTCAGTTTGATGGTCTGATCATGCTCTTAAAAGTGTCCGCATATTAAGGATGTATAGCGACAATCGACTGACGTCATTTCATCCCATCTCGCATCGCTCCGTACCTTCTCTGACTTGTGGCCCTAGACAAAGTGACATTCTATTGGCGTCGACGCTAGTAGAAACGGACAAAATGTATGCACTTGACGTATGGTGGCGAAAGCAAACGTCAAAATGATTCGATTGCCAATGTCAAATCCATGCATTTTGTCCGTTTCTACCATGGTACAATAATATACTGCGCCTGGTATTCTCTTCCGACCACGTGACTGACCACGTGACTGACACAAGCCTACGTCATCATACCCTTTTACCATGTTTAGCGGCCATTTTTTTGTGACGTAGGCTTGTGTCACTCTGGGAATAGAAGACCTTGTTTTTTTAGACCATGGTTTCTACTAGCATCGACGCCAATAGAATGTCACTTTGTCTACGGCCCCTGTACTAAAGAAACGCCGCATGATCGAGCGAGATTTTTTTATTGCTCCATGCTCGGATAGGGATGAATAGTCTTCACAATCGAGTTGGCTTCACCGTTTGATTGCCAGTTACACTGCATTCGTACGAAGGAGTGTAAACACTGCCTTTGTTGACGAAAAGCTTTGTTTATTTCAGTGTGTACAGTGCACTAGTTTTCTCTGTTTGATTTTGGCATACCGAAACGTTTTTCGTTTAGCAAAAGCATTGTTTGTGTGCAACTTTTAGTAAACATGGCCCGTATTGCCGGTCTGAAACACGTTAGTTGCGCTGTTGGCAACACACAGAGTATTACAAGTATAACTAGCTTAAAACCAACATAAAGATCATACATATACGTGTTTAAAAAATCGTATAATATATGTATACAGGTTAATGTAACCTTAGTCTATGAATATACTCTACTATATTCTCTTTCGACGCTTGTAGCAAAACATCCTAGTCCTACTTTATCCCTAATATTATAAATGTGAATGTAAGTTTGTTTGTTAGGCTTTCACGCGGAAACTACTTAACCGATCATCATGAAACTTGGTACACATATTCTTGGAGGTATTAGAAGTAACATACGATACTTTTAAATGACTTAAATGCGAGCGAAGTTACAGGCAAAGGCTAGTAATATTATAAACGCGAAAGTTTGTAAGTATGGATGTTAGTTACTCTTTCACGTAAAAACTACTGGATGGATTTTAATGAAACTTTACAATAGTATAGCTTATACATCAGAATAACACATAGGCTACAATTTACAAAGATATTATGTGAATTGTCCAAATCCTGTGCAGACGAAGTCGCGGGCACCAGCTAGTAATACCTAAAAATGTGTTTTACACCATCAAACTGAACAATTTTCAGTATGGAGACAATATAGGGTCCTTCTTAATATGCTGACACTTTCTTAAGGGGATGATCAGACCGTCAAACTGAACAACTTTCTCTATGGCACCAACATCGAAATCGCGAAAAATTAAATCCAATACAAAACTTCAAACCTACTCGATCCAAATGTTTGGGACAGCAGATTTTTTTTTTGCGACTTCGATGTGGGTCCCATTGAGAAAGTTGTTCAGTTTGATGGTCTGGTCATCCTCTTTAAAAAGTGTACGCATGAACGACCCTATATAAAAAACACTACATTTCAGTCGAGTAGGCATTGTAGTTTTTTATGAAACTGCTGTTTATTTTTCGATTTCGATATTAGTCCCATTATTGTCAAAGTTGTTCAATTTGATAGTCTGAACCACCCCTTTGAATAATACTAGGGTGTTTTGTTTCATCTTTCATACAGGTTTTAAAATTCAATGAGTTACATTATTATTAAACGTAGTGCTTCAGACCATCAAACTGAACAACATTCAGTACGGACCAATATTGAAATCGCGACAAAAAAATCAGCTGTTCCACAGACAACGTCAATGACGATTTGACCCAATTGTTTGTACTATATACATAGTTATGTGTATAGTATATAGTTAGTTATATACTCTGTATATTCATCCCATCACAGCGCACACACACACACACAGGACAGTACAGCTTAATATAGTTTCAACCGAAATTCCATTCTTTCAAGCGAAACATTGCGGGGGTTAAAATAGTCCCTCTTGGCGACTTAAAAAATTCTTTTGTTCTTAGAAAGGTTCGCATAATTAAAATTTAAGCCGTGGCAACGGGCTTAGCAAAAAAAAGTTACAATGCAGAAAATTTGCGCGGCAAAAAGCCGTGATATTTTAATTCTAACCCTAAAGAAGATTGGCGGAAGCGCATACTATTTCGGTCTCAGTCTTAGAGGGACCGTACATGAATCAAACTTAGCAATACGTGTAGAGTGAAATAAAACTAACAAAAAAGATTATTGGCTGTAACCTTTAGATGTTGGAGGAAAGGTGTTATGATAACTTTTGAATCAAGTATGTGAACCTTATAATCTTTCTCATTAAATAGTCTACTCAGTCTAGTACATTTGTGGTTTCTATTCAAACGTATATTCACGATAACCGTATAATATTATGATAATTGCAGGAAACGAAATGAGTCTATCATTTCAATGAAAAACCAAAGACGTTCCTTAATGACAGAGAAATACTTAGGACTTGGGTGATCATAATTGATGAAAAATCTGCTTTACAACTGACCTGATTTTATAGTAATTTTCCATTTTAAATCCACACTTACAGAGATGTAGAATTTAAAAATAAAAAAGTCCTTAATTTTATCAGTTTTCAATAATGAGGACTGGCGGCGACCAGCACGGCTTTTAATTTCGGTAAAAATAACTGCGTCCAAATTCGCCATGGTCCTTTTTTGGTCATTCTGAAGTAATTGCTCGGCAAAATTCCTTACGTTTATAAGGGTTAATTTAATTTATCTGACAGTGTCTGAGAAATTAGGTTTTATTTTGTTAGTCTAATTACGTTTTTGAGTGCTACGAAACTTATGCTACGAAAATTCGTAGCTAATTGCTACGAAAGCGTAGTACGCATACAAACATTAATCAAGTATAACTTTCACATCAACTTGATTGAAGTAACTATGATAGACGTTATATATGTTTCGAGCTTTTACCCGCGACTTCGTCCGCATAAATTACTTATATACCAGATTTTAAGTCAGATGATAAGCTATCAAACAAAAAAAGTTTCATATAAATCGGTTCAGTAGTTTTTGCGTGATACTCAAACAAACAAACACCCAATATAAAAACAAATAAACAGACAGACAAAAAATCCAAAAATGGGTGATTTGGAATCAGGGACAGGTAAAAACATAGTCGTTATTTTTTTTTGTAAATATCATCAATGTACAGAGTACAGACACACTTCTGTTACAGTTTTATACTAGTTTAGATGAGTGATTTGCGGTTCTAAACACGTAATATACCATCCCATAATGAAACCCCTAAATACAGGGTGTTAGGGTAAACAGTTGAATTACTTTAAGGGGTGATTGTACCCATCATATAGAACAACCTACCAAAAGAAACCTATACAAAATTCGAAAAAAAAACAACAGGTTGCACTCCGGGTGTGCCGGCAGAAGTGAAAACTAAGAGATCAATCTTACGTCTTACAAATTGTCACGTGACGTCACGGTCCTGTTTAAAATTTTTTACCCATCCCAAAATCTTACGTCACGTCTTACGAATTTTCGATCAGGTCACGTGACGTTATGGTCCTGACGCGAGTTCAAATTTTTTTACCCATCCCAAAAAGTGCAAAACGCCGCTAAAGAAGTTTTCACTTCAAAAATTTAGACTTTTCATACAAACGTTCTATCAGCTGATTGCATTTAGTATGGAAAGTCGACAAATTTCCTATAGATTTCTTTGGGAAAATTGATCAGTATCATGAGTACAATCACCCCTTAAAGTAGTGCAACTGTTTACCCTAACACCCTGTATAGGGTGTTCGAGTAAAAGTTAGCTGAGATAAGGTATATTGGGTGATTTGTAAATTATACTTTTAAAATTTTCTGTGCTGGTTCAGACCATCAAACTGAACAACTTGTACTATGGGAGTATAATACATCTCTATTACTGTAGGCCTCTGTACCATGAGCATAGTGTAAATAAAATAAGTGATGAAGCTCAGCGGTCGCGGCAGGTCTATGCCCGCGTGGCGTGCGGGGTACGGCGGGGGACAGGCCTACCCTAACTCAATTCGCTGTTAGGGTACGCGCGCAGGCAGCGTGGGAAGGGTCGCACTCCTCCCGGCCCCCGCACGCTCCGCACGATTGGCCTGCCGCGACCGCTGAGCTTCACCACTATTAGTTCTTTACACTATGCCATAACATGAGTTAACATTTTAGTATACTTCGTAGAGACTCCTATTTTTATTGTATTGAATATCATACAGCGACCGCTCCTAGGTGGTGACTTTGAAAAGTTCTGAAGTGAAGTAATAATTCCTTATAACAAAAGCAAGCCCATCATCATCATCATCATCATCATATCAGCCGATAGACGTCCACTGCTGGACATAGGCCTCCCCCAAAACGGGGGGATTTGCCATAATCACCACGCTTGGCAGGCGGGTTGGCGATCGCAGTTGGATTGAATGTGTGTACTCAGAGGATGCTGCTGCCCATCCTCCGGTAGATCACTTAGTCGCCTTTTACGACACCCACGGGAGGAAATGGGATGGTGCTATTCTTAGCCGACACCACACGGACTTCATCATCAATGAAATGAATTGCTACAAAAGTAACAAATAGTGACAGAAAGTCCATGTTGTAGAATGCCAACGACTTGACTCCAATTAATATACCATTTAGTTTGACCGTGACATGTCTATGGTACCGAAAGGTCAAATAAATGATATGAATCTAATACAAGAACAAAACCATATAATCAAGATCATTATCTCAGTTGATAGACGTCCACATAGGCCTCCCCCAAGGATTGCCACAACGACCGGTCCTGCGCTGCCCTCATCCAATGGGTTCCTAAGAGCATTGGGCTCTCGACACGGAGGTCGTGGGTTCGATTCCCACGGGGGACACCTAGTGATATATCACTTTGTGCGTTTTTCCCCAGTTGGTTAGGACATTGCAGATTGAATCACCTGATTGTCTGAAAAGAAAAATGATTTCGTGCTTCGGATGGCACGTTAAGCCGTTGGTCCCGGCTACTATCTCTGGTGGTAGTAGTTATTACATAAAAACCACGTCAGAGCCCGTAAGGCGGTCTGGAAAAACTCTGACACCAGGGCTCTGCCCACACGATAAGAAAGAAAGAACGGGTTCCTGCCGCCTTCACCAGATCTTTGGTCCACCTTGGAGGGGCTCACTGTTTACCCACGCTGAGCTTAAAGCTACGCGTTCGCCACTGAAGAACTTTTCAGCCCCATCAGCCATCGGTCCTGCCAAAAATGTGCCCAGCCCATTATAAACACTACAAAAATAAATCTGTAATTTTTCGATAAATTGAAGATCAGAAGAAATTTTAGCTTTTTACTCGAGAATTTTAAAAGTAAGAGGGGGGAATACGAGTACAATCTGTTTTTGACTTTGAGCGCATATCGAGATATAAGCATTGTAAAGACTTAGTATGTATGGATGTTTTTTTCCACATCACGAAAAAAATAACTTTTTTCCAATACCTACCCTTTTCATTGATTGCATGGGAGGGAGTCGAAAAATTTGTCTCTTTTCTGTTTTTGGGTTACTGTTATCGATTCTATAGTTACAACAATGAAGGAATAATTGAGGTGGAGCATACAGACAGACAGAATGGATGAAATTATAAGGGTTCCTTATTTGACTACGGAACCCTAAAAAGAGTATTGTACTTTATCATAAAATACATAAAAATTTCAAGATGAATGACTACGGAACCCTATTCTACACTTCTACACGTAGTACGACATGCACTTGACCGAGTTTTAATGTTATTTTGGTAGAATGAGCATAATCAAATCAAAATCAAATCAAATCATTTATTTCAGAACATAAATTATCGTAGTAATAAGTTCTAGTAGTAATAATACTCGCGTAAAGCCAGCCAAAAAAAAGTTGTTTATAACAAAAAAAAAAAAACTAAACTCTACACTCGCCAATACACTCGCATTTTCAACTGACAGACAGTACGTCAAAGTTATTATAAATGAGATTGTTTTAGAGTTCCCTATCAAACTTATAAAACCGTAGATAAAACCCATGAAAATTACATAATGTTAAGTCGTCGTAAAAACTAAAAGCGAAAAAAATTATTCTATGGAACCAAATATGAAATTGCGAAAAAAAATCTGCTGTATGAACATTTTGGTCGATGTGCTATCTAAATTTTCTATGTAACAGTGTTCCTAAGTCTGTGGGGATAGTCGATTTTTTCGCGATTTCGTTGTTGGCTCCATATTGAAGCTTGTTCAGTTTGATGGTCAGAAGCACCATGCTCGATATGTAACGCATTTAATTTTACACCCTGTATTTAGAAATGCATTAATTTTTAAACTATAGTTATAAATTAGAATACAGAACCCATATTTCTAAAACACAATTCACGCCAAACAAAAATGTTTTTAACTCGGCTAATGGTTATAAGCACGCACGATAAAAGAATGTTTTTGGAAAACTAACAAACTAACGTAAATTATTTATTTTGTTTGTTTTATACCACTCAGTCACAAATGGGACATTATTCACTAAGTATATTACGACTTTTCTAGTTTCTGTATAATTGTTGTGAGTAACTATACCGCCGTGCAGGAGGCAATGGTTCGATCGCTGTCCAGGCCAACTCATACCAACTCTGATTAAATTAAAATAGTGGAAGATACGTTACGCTCTTAAATTACGTACACGAACAATGGACCTGTTTCTACTACAGAAACATTTACTCACACAAACGAATGTTAATATTAGACATCAAATAATGATAGAGACTGAATTACGCGAACGGGTAGCGTGCGAACAAGACGATATATCGCCGTAATCTCAATCATGCACGCTTGTCATGCGAATTCCGCTCGGATTGCGACTGAGTAGGAATGGGCGATATATATCGTATATAGTTATTGAAACGTATATCACATGAATATCTAAAAATCAGATATCGATGCGTACAGAAACTATATATTTGGTGAAACACTATATTGGCGCACAAATTCGATTCGCCTCGATATCAAGATATCCGTGATTTACAGATATAGGATATCAAACCGTATCGCATCGCTATACGGTCTAGCGGCTATCTACCGAACCGAACTGCATACTGTGTTATCTTAGAACAAATTACAGACCGTTGATTTTCTATATACAACACCCGCCATCTAGTAATAATAGTGTAGTACTATGTAGTCAATAGTGGAGATTTCGTCCATAGAGCCATCACCAATGTAGCTCCACCTAGTGGTAATAGTGCTAATAATGCGATGTTTTCCAATGCGAACTTACCTATCTTTATCCAATAATACATAAAAAACTATGCCGAACTGAACCGAGGAAAACCGAGTGAAAGGGTGTTACCCACAGCGTGCGAGAGAGTGAAACAGCAATAGTTATATTGGATTCTGGATTCGTACGATATTAAATCTTAAAGGTATACTAATACCAACTAATACAGCGTTACTGGATATCGAACGATATCCAATATATAGTTTCAGAATCCGATATTCAATATCAATATATGGTTTCGATTTGATATTGTGAAAATTCGATATTACCCATCCCTACGACTGAGTCAAATTAGGTGACGAGGGCTCAATTTATGCAGTCTATGCGCTAGAAGCTAGTACCGTATCTTCTTATTTTAATGTAATCAAAGCATACAAATGAGTTTTTCGCAATTTATGTACGATTTGTAACACCAATGGCTTTTCGTTGAAGGAAAACACCATGAGGAAACCTGCATGCTTCCATTTTGAGGCATGTAGTGTAGGTACCCACTGTCCATTTTGTGTGACGACGGGCTCACTACCCTACATTGGACAGAGTTTCGGTATAGCGAAACGTGGATATTCTAAGTTTTTAAAACATCTCAGAGTACCCCCTCGGGGAATATAGTCGTGAGCATATAAATAAATATCGTGGACATTGTCACACAAGTTATTTGGCCCCATTTAAAACACCAGAAACTAGTCTAGACTTGTATGTATATAATTATTATAGTACTTTTATGCTATCATTTCGACACAAGACTAAAAAATATGAAATAAACTGAATTATTACGGAAAACAAAAAACCCGACTGCATAAAAAACTATTAACTGAAAAGAGAAAAACAAGCTCTTATAATCACTAATCAGCTATAACAATATAAAGTAAATATAATTTTATTTTATAGTTAACACATATGATTGTTGTATAATGATTGGGAACGAAAAAGTGCAACAAGTGAATGAGTTTGTATATTTAGGATGCATGTTTACTAGAGATGGGAAATGTGAGGGTGATATGCATAGGCGAGTAATAGCGGGAAACAAAGTAAACGGTGCTCTGCATACTATTGTGGCTAGCCAAGTAGTGTCCAAAAAGGCACGACTTGCTATACACAGTGGTGTGTTGGTGCCTACACTTATGTATGGCAGTGAGTGCTGGGTATGGCAGAAGAAGCATGCAAGTAAAATAAATGCTGTTGAAATGCGTTCCTTGCGAAGTATGTGTGGTGTCACGATGAGAGATAGAGTGAGAAATTGTGTAATCAGAGATCGATGTAAATTGAAAGAAGATGTTGTGACAAGAATAGAGAAAGGTATGCTTCGTTGGTTTGGTCATGTGGAAAGGATGAGTGACAGCAGATGTACGAAAGAGATATATGTTGCTAATGTGAGTGGAAGTGTCGGCAGAGGGCGCCCTCGTAGGACGTATGCTGATCAAATCAGTTGCGTCCTACAAAAAGGGGAGGTGCGGAGTACTCGAAACCGACGGGCATGTATGAAGAGATGTATGGATGTGCATGAGGCAAAAGAGGTATGTAAAGATCGTAGTAAGTGGCGCGCCCTGGTCTCTGCCTACCCCACTGGGAAAGAGGCGTGACGTTATAGATAGATAGATAGATAGATAGTTAACACATAATTTTTGGTTCACGTCAAGTCAGTTATAAAATAACAAAATTTGTTTTTTTCTTAAAAGTTAATTGTTTACCTACTGTGCTGGAGCAAAAGAAATTTGTTTGAGATCCAAAGCAGTGTAAACATTAATTTTTATTTTAGATCAAGATCAGCCATGAAACCTGATTCTATTTTTAATGGTTATTATAAAGTATCTATAATACTTACATTATTGCATTTCACGAGGAAAAATGTCCAAATATTATGTAATGTAAGATATTTTAGAAACATAAACTAGTGTCAACTCGTGGACGACTACAGAATAAGGGCGCATTTTCGTAGGTCGTTCTGGCCCGCATTCGGGGTGCAAGAGATTTCTGTAACGCATGCCATAGTCCCCGCATTAGGGGAAATATTTTCACTGGTCGATATAGCCCGCATTCGGGATACGAAAGATTTCCGTAACGCATGCCATAAGGCCCGCATGCGGGGAACCGTTTTCACTGGTCGGCAGGGAACGACCGCAGGGTACCGCCGCCCCCGCACTCTTTAAAAAGCCCGACTAATTTCATTGGTCGATATACCGCACGCGGGGAATACCCGTAGGTGGCGATGGCGTAACGACCACTGTATCGACTTGTTGATTTTCATTGGTCATTAGCCCGCCTGCGGGGAGTCCCCGCATGCGGTATATCGACCGAGTTATCGACCAATGAAAATGAGCCATTAGAACTTATACGAATGACAATATTTTTAGCAAATCAGCACACTCATACCCTACACATCTGCCTCCAATCGATGGAGTTTCTTTTTTTAACCGACTTCAAAAAAGGAGGAGGTTTCTTCGTAAGAAGTAAATTCTTTGATATAAATTATGTTACATACTTCTAAAGTCCGCTGAGCCGCAATGTCAGCAATGTTCGTTACATTGTGGACATTACACAGGCAGCTTTTAGAAAAGTCCGCAGTTTTATCGGTTGGTCCGTACTTTTGTATGGAAGGTCTACAAATATGTAGTTCTCGTTTCTCGACCCATTTTTTCAGAGAAAGTTGTTTTGTTTCATTATCTGAATAAACCCAAAAAAAATCTATAGCACTTAATTAAAAAATAGTAGTGTAGAATGATTTCACAGAGAAATGCCTTCCCAAGTGACGTACTAAATCCCCGTTAGGTCCGGCAAACCCTGGAAAATTTACAAGAATCTAAGACAAATCTCTTTATTGCATATAAGCACGTTTCACCTTAATCTAGAATTAAACATTTTGACGGGTTCTTACCGCGTTTTTAAATAATAATCGCGTAACTCTCAAAAACTGTATTACGTTTCACCTTGTTCCTGTAAATCCACTAAATACACCAAGTTGGTCTACATTACACAATTTTCCGTCTTTCTAGCCCAAATATTTTAAAGTAAACAGCCCTATTATAATAAAGATCACCGTGAAGATGCCGGCCCCTTAGTTCTTGCAAGTTGTAAAAGTTAATTAGTCAACAGTAAAAGAAATGATATCAAAACAACGCGGTTTGCGGTCGCTGCCTGTCAACAATTGACAGTTTTTAGGGTAGAGTCAGAAAAATTACGTCAAAGCCATAAAGAAATTACACGCTCCCCTGGGGTCAAAGCTATCCATGATAATACATTTTGATTTGATTTTATTTGAACCAGGATTATTGAGCATAGGCCTTTTCTTTTTATTGTGACATATATCACGGTTCTTATTATGATCCATTGTAAACTAGGTAGTGAGAACTAATTAATTTGCTTAAAAGTATTATAGTTTTAGTAGTATTCAAAGTACACACCGGTGTCCGGTAGCACAGTCGGTAGTGAACCTGCCTGCTGTGCCGAGGGTCGCGGGTTCGAATCCCGTAAGGGACAAATATTTGTATGATGAATATGAATATTTGTACCCGAGTCATGGACGTTTGTATTTATATATGTATTCTATATCGTTGTCTAGTTATCATAATACAAGTCCAGGCTAGATTCTGGTACTTTAAATGTGACTAGATAATTTGTGTGACATTGTCCAAGATATTTATTTATTTATTATTTTATTATAAATAATAAAATATGCATAAAATATTAACGTTAGGTTATTCAAGACAAAATACCGATCAGGGTTATTTTTTAAGCAAAAAATGACACAGCAATTGAAGCACGCTTACAAAAATCAGATGGAGCTTAAGACCATACTAGCAAACTCTCTTTTGAAAACATATTTGGGGTAGACAAAATGCTCAGCTACTCACAACCTTACAATTCGCAGTCTTGGTTACCATCACACTCTTATACCTCATCACTTTCCAATACAACATCTCTAAGAGCAACGGTAGGGCTGCAAAACATATCTGTTTACCTACTGACCCAAGATTACAGAGCTACCAAACGTAGATCGTTTGTATTGACTGACACCAAAATCAGGAAACATATTCAAACCTTTAGAATAAATTTTGGAGGTCTAATATTTCACCCATAAGTTCGTCGTCATAAATTCTAAGTCAAAAGCTACAATATAAAACTTTTTTTTTTTTTTCAGCTAAATAACTGCGCTGAATCTAAAACCGCGTCATGATCGCAACCGCGTACCATGTTGGTTTGGATTACACTTTAAGAAGTTAAAACAGTTATTCAGTCAACAGTAAAAGTAACTCAACTTTTCAAAAACGGAAGATCCATAATTACGCCCAATTAAAATTTCCATATTCTTATTGACTTTAGAAATTTCTCTTTTCAAGAAATCTCGCTCCTGAAGTTAAGGTGAGAATATACTGGTTGCACTGCGCATTATAAAGTTTCTAAGCACCTAATAATTTTGCTGTTTGAATACTTTCGTGTCGGCGGTTTAAAAAATGCAGATTTTTCAAACTGCTTTACGGTATCTGACGTGTGCACAATGTGACATTCAGACTGTAATCTTCACCGTATAAGCAGATTTCCTCATGAAGATTTCCTTCCCCGTTTGCATATTAAAAAACGGAATAAAAAACCTTATCCCATAATTATCAGGGTAGTTGACTGCATAATATATTATATTTTTAGTTACCTAAATCTTCTCAGTAAAAAAAGTTTAAAAATAACGCTAAACAGAGCAAACAATATAGGCATAGCAAGGAAACACGGTATCCAACAAAGAAGAATACATACATACATAAACTCCCAACCATAATCACTTTCGGAGTGATCAGAAGCTCTGCTATAACTACCGACTAAAATTTTAAGTATGCAGTTGTAGCAAGACTAACTTTTAGCACACTGAAGGCTTCACGGTGTAATTACGTGTGAGGAAAAACACTGCACAAGGAATTTTATCCCTTAGTCGCCTCGTACGACATCCACAGGAAGAAATGATCTGGTCTATTCTAAGCCGGATCCAAGCGTTAAACATTTTTGTTTAACGCTTGGATCCGGCTTTTTCCGGCGTTTTTTTTTTACTAGCCTATTTCATCTCACTGCTAGGCCAAGGCCTCCACTTTACTCCTCCAACCATCTCTGTCTTGAGAATGTTCTGGCCACACGTCATAGAAGATGATCGTCGTCACAGATTCCGGCCGCTTATTTCTGCGGCCCTAATTTGTCTAGGAAAAAATTTCATTAATGAATGCCCGACAAGGTAAGTGCCCACCGCTTTACCCCGGTGTGTTCCCACCTGTATCCCCATTGGGATTATTTAAAAAAGTCTCACTTCTAAAACGCTGCGGAAATTCGCCCTAATTGGGGACATCTGGCCCTTTGCATTACATTTCCCTAATCTTTTGTATGATTCCAGGTTGTAATAAAATAAAATTACTGACGGTAACTGTGCTTTTTGAATTTTTTTTTAAGTTATATTATACGGGGACGATCTGAATTCTTTCTATGACGTGTGGCCAGAACATTCTCAAGACAGAGATGGTTGGAGGATTAAAGTGGAGGCCTTTACCTAGCAGTGAAATGAAATAGGCTAGTAAAAATAAAAGCGGTCAAGTGCGAGTCGAGCTACTCGCGCACCGAGGGTTCCGTACCACACCACTACAAAACACAACATTATTAACTTTTTTTGTCCGGGACCTTTAGCGAGAGACCGACTCACACTTGGCCAGTTTTTAGTATTTGTTGTTATTCTGTAGAGTGTGCTCTATAATCCCACTAAGTTTGACGCTTGTATGTATTACCGTTTTTACGATAGAGCGTGAAGAAAAAACGTTGATAAAAACTAGTTTCTTGTTGAGAACCCCCTTAATTTTTAACTTTTTGACATTTTTATTATTTGTTAACAAATCTGCCGCAACAACGCATAATCTGAGAAAATTTCAACTATCTAGCTATTACGGTTCAAAGGTTACAGCCCTAAATAGGTAGGACAGACGGACAAAACGGACGGACAGACGGACGGACAACGTCGGCTTAGTAATAGGGTCCCGTTTTAACCCTTTGGGTACGGAACCCTAAAAAAACGCTTAATATAATATAGTAGGTTACGACTGTTCTGAAGATTCAGAATATCTCTGACTCCCTCGGGAATATAGTTGTGAGCATAATTATGCTATGCTTGATACGACTGTTCTATTTTGATTCCACTTTGGCTTTAACTGTAATTAACTTTTGCCTATTTTGAAGTATAATAGAATTACGTGACTAGTGGTAAATTAGATATTAACCAACGATAATAGGTGCTACGTTTTTAATTTCCATACAATTAAAAAACTTATAAAAAAACGGAAGAATACTGCCCTAAAATATTTATTAATTTAAACTCATGACATAATTTTTAACTTTTTTTTCAGTAATGTGTTTTAAGGCTATTCTACCGTTGGCGCGCTCCATTCAAACATAGTATGGTGATATTTTCAATACTATCTAATTAAAGTCAATGAAATTTTTCAAAAACAACCAAGTAACTAATCTCTATGTCGGTATGAAGTCAGATTTTCGTTAAAATATACAGTTTCAATGCTAGGATTAATTTAAGATTTGTATGGAAATATTTGTGGCACTGTAACTTTAAAACTATAAATTTTATCGAAAATCTGACTTCATATCGACATAGAAATTAGTTACTAGATTGTTTTTGAAAAATTTCATTGACTTTAATTGGATAGTATTGAAAATATCACCATACTACGTTTGTATGGAGCGCGCCAACGGTAGAATAGCCGTAAAAGTAAAAAACATACTCAAAAATGTTATAAGAACTAAAATATAAATCATTCTCCATGGAACTTGGACAGAATCCAGGAGGTAATCTTTATAATAAATACGCAGTAAATTATTCGGCAACAGGTGCCGTTGTATTATTTTCGGATAGTAGCAGCAGCTTGGCTGTTTGTCCTCTTTAATTGGACGAATGAATTATTATAGCTCTTAAATTCAAGGGCACAAGGTTAAGCCTTGAGAAGAAATAACAACAAGAAAGATTCAGTATACTGACCTGATCCTTTCTAACGCCTTAACCTTAGACAATTGAGTATAGCGTAGACTCGTAAGAGCCCAGTTACAAGTTTAGTATTTCGTCATTCTGGTCCATCAGTCTGGTCATGTTTATTTGATTTGAAGGGAAACTGATATACTGAAGCACCATGTTAGTCGGGTCAATCTCGAGTCAGTTTCCCTTCAAATCAAATATACATGACCAGACTGATGGACCAGACTGATGAAATACTGACCGTGTAACCTCCCTTTGACGACCCGGATGGTGTAATGGTTACCACGCCGGACTGCCAAACCAGGGTCCTGGGTTCGAATCCCGGTTCGGGCATGGATGTTTATATGTTTGTGCCGTTGTTGTATGGTTTCCATAATAAACAGCCTATAAATAGTGCTTTCCTGGGATCATTACAATGTATGTGCCTGTGAGCGTTATTTATTTATTTATTTATTTAACGCGTGTCATTCTACTAACAAAATTTTCTGCCACTTTTTGCGGGGGGCGAGGTAACATGAAATTCGCAACTATGGATTTTATTCCCCATAACTTTAGATTCTAATTTTGAATGTAAAAAATCATGAAAAGTAGTCTCGTGTAAACCCCAAACGTTCTAAGTTCAAAATTATTGTTTCGCAATTATAGGCTGTCTCGTTTAGTGATAAGGCATACAATTGAGTGTAAATGCACAGGATCAATTTGTCTTATACCGTGTCAGAGGGGAAATGCTACCGCAAGGCCAGTCCTTACTATTATATTGTCTAAGGCCTTAAACAAATTAAGCTGACAATTTCGAGTATTACTGATTATTATTAATATGTCACACGCCAGCCAGTCATAGCCAGTCATGTTGTGCTATTTAATAGATCGCACCAGAACTTAACTATCGTTTTGCAAAATTAGGACCCTGTCGTAGTGGCTCGGTAGCTTAATTGGACGAATACAAAGCCCCATGTTTGGCAGGTCGCTGGTTCAAATTCCGTCCGAGATCATTTTTTTCAATATTTAATTTGAATACACACTGGTCTTCTAATCGTTAGAGTACGGGCTCAAATCTGCACTAATACACTCTTATATTATTCCGTGCTAATACCGAATTCTCTTAAACGGTGAAGGAAAACATCGATCAAACCTCCATACGCTGATGAATACGTATGTGATGTCCACCAATCCACATAAGACACGCGTGGTGAACTAAAAAGGAAGAAAGAGCGTCCTCTCCTGGAACGGCAGGAACCTCGTCTCGTGGGTTAATTTACCGACCTTCGAGGTTGAATCCCAGTAGTGTCAAACCATAGGATGAGATCTTCGTAGATTTAACATCGCATAGACTAGCACCGGCAGCATGGCAGTGCGATATTGTCGCGCCTTAGCTCTCTTTCTATTTGTGCGTGGACGAAAGAGATAAATGGCGCCATAGAGCCTATCACGCACAATATGAAGAACCCACAGGACTACAAAAATTCTAAGCGTAAAGTTACACCGTACGAGACACATGATTGGTTCTTGCAGTCGAAATGTCAATGTCATGTGTTTCAAGTGTAATCCTGATCCTGGTAAATTTTTGGAGAAAAATGTCCTAATTGCTGTCCTAGTTCCTAATTTGATGACCAGAGGGTCTACCCGGATATTCGAACTTCGCAATTGCATGAATGTTTTCGTTCTAATGTCTACTCTATTACAATGAAGTTCGGACCAAAACGGTCTCGATATATTGAAAATCGAAAGTCCGGGTACAAGGCCAGAAATACAGGGTTGATGGCCAATCCAAATTATAAACTGTAACAGAAGTGTGTCTATACATTGAAGATATTTACAAGAAAAAGATTAATATGGTTTTTAGGTTAGGTCTGTCTGTTTGTTTGTTTGTTTGTTTATGTGTTTGTTTGATCGAACATCACGCGGAAACTACTGAACCGATTTTGATGCAACTTTCTTTGTTTGATAGCTTATGATCTGACTTAAAATTTGGTATATAATTCGTACGGACGAAGCAGTTAAACTCTAGTAAAATTTTAAAGTTAATTTGTTACACGCTGTGTTATGTGGTTTTATTGTATCGCCTCATTATAAATCCGTCCTATTTTGAGAGAAAATAAAATTATAAAGTTTAAACTAGTTCTCGGTAAACTAAAACACAATAATGTGCGTGTTTAAAGCAATAAAGCTGTACATGCTCACGTTATTTTATGAGGCTGTTTGTTCGGAAAAAAAAATGGAAACAACGGTCGTAATAAAAACATATTTTTTTTTTCAAACTCCACGTGTTTGATTCGACGCTGATAGTTTAATGTAGGTTATTGTTTTAGGTTTTTTTTAAGTGAAAATATTAAAATGTACGTAGGTACAAGACGGGCGAATTAACTTGGCACCTGGCTCACACGTGCCTCGGAATAAAAACTCGGAAAACTCAGAAAGAATAACTCAAAAATGCTAAAGTGCAGGGACTCGTGCAACGGTAACTGAAATGCTATGATACGGCCTCGCACAGCGACGGTGGGGTCCCGCGGGGGTAGCAGGAGGGGTGTCAAATTCCCAGCCACGTGCGAGCCAGGTGCCAAGTTAATTCGAACGAGTTGTATAATGCTTGATCATTATCATTTTTAAAAGACTTCAGAGGAGCGGTTCTCAATTCGACTGTAGTTTTTTTTTATGTTTGTTACCTCTGAACTTTCGACTGGGTAAACCGATTTTGATGATTCTTTAAGAAAGCTGGTGCTTCCCGTGTGGTCACATTTTAATTTGGTGAAGATCTGATGAAGTGCTTCGGAGCTACACAATAGAACTCCTCAAAAGTTGACAGCAAATCATCGGTGATTGAAACATTTGCTTCGTTTAAATGTACCCTTTGCGTGTATAACTGATATCTGAGACGAACTAATGAATTCATCACTGAAAATTGTTAAATAAACAAAATTTTAATAAAAAATTATAACTCCTCTACGATTTTACGAATGAGAAGTGTTTATTCATAGCAGCAAAACTGCCTCTGTAGTCTGATAAGAGCATTGGGTTCTCGATACTGAGGTTGTGGGTTCGATTCCCACGGGGGACATCTAGTGATATGTCACTTTGTACGTTTTTCCCCAGTTGGTTAGGACATTGCAGGCTGAATTGTCTGAAAAGAAAAATGATTCCGTGCTTCGGATGGCACGTTAAGCCGTTGGTCCCGGCTACTATCTCTGGTGGTAGTAGTCGTTACATAAAAACCACGTCAGATGCCGTAAGACGGTCTTAAAAAATACAGACATCAGGGCTCTGCGAACACGAAAAGAAGAAAATAGCAGTACGGCTAGCAGGCCACCCACGACAAAGCGACCAAACGAGAAAAAATACTATGTCCGTTCTTTTTTCCATACCTACTCTTTTTGGCGTAAGTAAAAAAAGAGAGATATCGATGGAGTTAATGTACCTTAAACATGGACACAATAATGGACAGTACCTACAACACATTGCCTCGAAATTGAAGCATGCAAAGAACAATGGCAGATTTGGACCCAGCCATTTTTACGAAAACTAAAAGCCATTCAGGACGGCGGTTATAATTATTAAAAACAGTAAAAATTAAGACATTTTTTAAAAAACTTCCACATCTCCAGAAGTCCGGATTCAAACATAGAAATTACTAGTAAAATAGACAAATCGTCAAAAAAGCAGTACAAAAACGCAACCACGACAGTTATTTTCATCTATCGCTGAGGTATTTTTGGTCGTTACGAAACTTACGGGCTTGGTTGAACTGATAGTGTGTGTGATTTTGTTTTCTTCCATTATCATAATATGGTACGGTTATCGTGAATTTTGATTAAAATAAACACAATGAATTCGTAGAAGATTGAGTGCACTATCTAATAAGAAAGATTATGAGTTTCACACACTCAATACAAAAGGTATCATAAGGAGAAATACCTTTCCCCCAACTTCTACAGATTACAACCAATTTACATTTTTGTTAGTTTTGATTCACTCTACACGTATTAATTACTAAGTTTCATTCATGTATGGGACCTCTAAGTCTGGGTCTCACATTACATGGAATTCCGCTAAACTTCTTTGCTCACGATGTTTTCCTTCGCCGAAAAGCCAGTGGTGTTACAAATCGTACATAAATTCCGAAAAACTCATGGGTACGAGTCGGCCTGGACGGGATCGAACCATCGCCTCCTACACGGCAGGCAAGGTTACTCGCCACTGGACCATTAAAGCATTAAACATAAAAATAGCTAATAATAAAATATTAACTGTTGAAGCAAATAACTTACTTACATGTAATGCACATCGGTACTCAGAACTATGAACCAGATTCTAAGTAGCTCGTAACTATTAAAGTCTTCTATCACACCGTATTGCACGTGTAGCCAATATAGTATAAGAGATAAGTGTACTTTTTGCAACCATCAGCAGCAAGTCCATCCCCATCACAGAGACGCTCTACACCCCATAAACACTGAATCAGCCTTGCTGCTGATGGTTGCAAAAAGTACACTTATCTTTCGGAATAATAAGACTGAAATGATAAATCTATCAGTCATCATCAATATGCTAAACACATTGACTTACCAACTACTGGACGTAGGGTTCGCGCTCAAAACTGTCCGAACCAAAAGAGCACCAAAACGTAAAAAGAGAACAAATTACGCGACAGTCTTCGTTTCCGATGACGGAGTGGGATGAAAAACAATTTCAGTATTTTCAATGTTTTTAGTTGGTTTATATTACTAGGTTTGTTTACTTTAGTCTCGGACACTTTTTTCGATAATTTTGTGCTAGTCCATAGTATTCTACGTCAATAGCTAAACATGAGCCTTGTCATAAGAATAAAATTATATTATTCTATGGCCTTGCTTTGCTACAACTAGCAAATACCTGCAGTAGTTTGGGATCGCAACTTGCAACAGATGGCATCACCGCACTGTGCAGTAACTAGGTGAAAGGTTCCTCCATCGTAAAGGAAAGATCTTCCGCCAAGCTAGGTGGAAAGATCTTCCCCTCTTAATGAAAGAACTTTGCACCTAGTTACAGGACATGAGACACACCGAAAAAAAATATTTCCAGTGATTTTCCGCAACATAGCGAGTTGTTTTATTTTTCTAGTCAATCAACCAATCAATATTTATTAAAAGAATAATGGTACATATTTTTAAGATGGTAACATTCGAGATTACCGATATTATTCGGCCATTAGGAATTTGAAAATAAAATAAGAATCATGCAATATTTTTTATACAAATTAATTAATACAAGTTCTGAGGTTTCAGAATATCTCTGACACCCCCTCGGGGAATGTAGTCGTGAACATAATAGTATTAAGTTATATTAATATGTGAAGGCCACAAAATATGTTAACAAATAGTCAGGTTTTACACACGGACCTGAAAAAAAGACTGACGGAATCTCGTCTGATCAAAAGTGAAGCACCCATTTATATGAGTGTGCGTGCTGTCACCCTGTCGCGGCGGGGTGTCGGACCTGCGCCTAGAACTTGTGCGTCTGTCTGAGTGTAGGTCTCTTGTAGAACAAACGAAATTGTAGGACCTTTCATGCTTCGCCTCTTTTTAGAGTGACATTACGTCCGTCTTTTTTTCAGGTCCGTGGTTTTACATTCGTTTATTAAAATCGTTGGTATTCGTATCGGTGTAAAAGCATCCTGCCAAGTAAGTGGTGCACTAACTTTGTCAATAAATCCCTTGTTCCACCGAGCTTTACTTTGTGTTTTAGATATTGAGATTCCCCACGTGTAATGCGCCCAGCCTTTATTATACAGGAGGTTGTAAAACCTCAAACAATTTTATAGAGGATGCTCCTTCATCAGGTGAAATTGTTGTTGCAATCGTGAAACTGAGGTTACGTAATTTAGGTTGCGACTTGGTGTAAAAGATAGTGTTGGTTTGCTTGATGTTGTTTCGTTTTATTTGCTTTGGCGTGAGTGTACAAATTATGTTGAAACGTAGGATAACTAGGTAGGTATATACTACAATATTATATTTTTGATGTCCTTAATAAAAAAAAAATTTGTTATTAAGTTCCTTTGTTCATTTGACGGCCCGGTAGCACAGTCGGTAGTGAACCTGCCTGCTGTGCCGAGGGTCGCGGGTTCGAATCCCGTAAGGGACAAATATTTGTATGATGTATATGAATATTTGTACCCGAGTCATGGATGTTGGTATCTACAGGGTGTTTGGTAGAACGATGTAGATATTTTTTGAGCTGATTGAGGGCACCTTTATGAACATTTTAAACCACATATAGTATTATGACAAGTCTCATAGTTTTTAAGTTATGATCAAAAGTTAGTTTTTTTGTTTATTGCGCGAATCGGTGCGGTTAGAGGTCCATAACATAAAAGTTAGTGCCTCAATCAGCTCAGAAAATATCTACATCGTTCTACCAAACACCCTGTATATATGTATTCTATATCGTTGTCTAGTCATAATAATACAAGTCTAGGCTAGATTCTGTTACTTTAAATGTGACTAGATGATTTGTGTGACATTGTCCAAGATATACATATTTATATTTATTTGGGAAATCTGAGATGAAATTATAATCAGAGATTTTTTTAAAGAATAATTTTTCGGCAATTTGTTGTTTCCGCAACTTTTCGCCCACAAAAACACTGTATTAGAGACCTTATTCCTTAGACGCCTCGTATGACGTCCACGAGAAGAAATAGCCTCTAATAGAAAAAATAAGAAATAGCTCCTAATTTCTTCACGAACTGATAGACCAATAGTCATTTTAGAACATTCGATAGTATACTAGACGATTTGAGAAACTAGTATACCTATTTTGATCAGTGGACTTTTTTGTACAATGCCACCTGGTGCCATGAAAAGTTATCTCTAGTTGCAATAATCAATCTTTTAGGGTGACAATATTAAAATCAATATCCTAAATTCCTAAAATGTCCAGTCAGTGTAATAACGTCACGTCTCACAATGTCTAGTTGGTATCCTAACATTACTCGATTCCCAAATAGTTTTTTTGTCCTGAAATGTCCATGCGTATTAGATCTTTTTTTTTTATCCTAAGATAAAAAAAATTCTAGATAGATACTATTTAAAGACTCTTTATCTATTCGTTTTTCAAACTAAAATGAAAGGATACATTTTGTACGTCCATCAAAACAAACATAGAATTCTATCCTCCAAATATTTCAAAACTTGAAAATAAAAATATTCTTTTAAAACATTTTGCACCGCGATATTACTACCTCAGTTTTATGTCTTTCAGTCGAATAGAAGTAAAGTAGTCGTATAAAACCATGGACCACCTACCTTTGTAGACCTATAGATACAAATAACGATATTCGAGACTAATCAAAATACCCTTGACAAGATGCTGTCTGGGAAAAAAGTATTTTTCTAGTGTCATTCAGTTAATGTGAGAAGAGAATCAATAATTACGTAAAGTTTAGAACAAATAAAAAACAAGAAGTTTATTAATTATACCGATTCAGAAAACACTTTGGCAGCAGCTGTTTAGTTATATTATTTTTAACAATCTAACTTTATTGCATTTCAATAAGCCATGAAGAGTACGTAGAAATACGCCTGCAGATTTTTTGCGCGGTCAATCATTTTACTTAAAAACATGGCTACGAAATTTCAGCCTAGTATATCGTGGGTCGTGAGTAATTGATAAAGTATTGCAATTTTCAATTTCGGCAAATAAGTCCATACTAACACAAATTAAAAATGAAGTATGAATTCGTTTACATTCGTTTAAAAGACATGGAAATTAAATCAAGAAATATTCACATCAGAAGTCTATCAGGATAAGCAATCTGTGAATAAAACCCAGAGCATTCTATAAAATATTTTAGGTCGAAATATATGATGAGATAGTACAGGAATCCTTTGAGAACATCCCGGATTATACGAGTAGGATTTGATAGCTCGGCTGTGGACACGAGATTCTCAAACAGATAGTTTTTGAGTTGACGAAACATATTTTGTAAATCGTGTTTAAATAAATGTTTAAGGGAGTTTAAGCATGCCAATCCAGTGTGTAATTTTCGTTCTATTAATAGCAGCAATTTTAAAAGTTGAAGCCTAACATAACACAAGATTATCTTCTTCTTCTTAGACAAGACAAGACAACATAACATAACACAATTAATATTCTGTATTCAAATAAATCCTCCAGTGTATATGACGTACTTGTAGAAATTGTTTCAGAACGAGTTATACCATATCTAGTTTTAAAAAAAATGTTGATAATAAAATTGTACATGTTTAGAGAATGATATTCAGTCTATTATTTTGCAGATCAGAGGTCTTATAGTGTAAACCCGATCCAATTGGTATCAAAATCGACATGGTGTTTTTGGGCCTTTCCTTAATTTTAGATAATGGATATTATATTACAATGATCACAGAAACAAAATATTATATTAAAGCCTAGTATAGTCCATAATACGTTACCGATCTTATAAACGATATAATAGGAAACTTACGCAATAGCCCTACTGAACGAAAGTATAAGAGCGAGTGCAGACTAGAGACAAAACAGTTGTAAGACAGATTCGTCGCACGCAGACAAAACTGTTTCGAAACAGTTTTGTTTCAAACGCGGCGCACACCAAGTAAGACAAAACTGTTTTGCCAACGTCACGACGCGTAACTTAACCTTATAACCCCCGAACATTTTTCATTGAACGTCCCACCCCCCCAGCGCCGTGGTCATATAAAAACTGTAGACATTATTATAGTCAACGATTTTTTTTTGGTCATCGCTGCCTGCGCTCCCACTAGATTCCGCCATTCCTAAGAACCAGTGTGGGCATTAATCCATAAATTTTGAATCAATTGATTAATTTTATTAGTTTTAATCAGACTAAATACATTTTTAATCGATCCGAATAAGATTAAAATTAATAAATTTTTAATCAACTTTTTAGATTAAAATTTTAATCGTTAATTTTTAATTTTAATCAAAATTAGGTTTGGGCCCATACTGCTAAGAACAAAATCTTCTGAAATGCTGCAACTCGTTGTCATTGTTGTATGGTTTCAATATTTAAAAGCCTATCGTGCTTACTTGGGACCATTACAATGTATGTGCCTGTGAGCCTTATTTATTTATTTGGTTTATGCCTCAAAGTATTTGTCCAAGTAGGTTTGAAAAGGTTTAATAGTTGTTTGAAGTTGAATTTTCAAAAGGTGCGATTTTTTGTCGCCGAGCGTCATCATCATCTTCCTAACTGCTGTCCCGCTGGGTAGCGGGTTATGCTTTCCTAGTCTGTTTCTTCCACTTCGCTCTGTCTTGAACATCGTTGACGATTTTTTGTCGCTGAGCGTAGTTATTCATTTAAATTTTAATTTTTCACTCGCGCCATCTACCCGCGGTTCATCAATTGTACCGCAAACAACCACAATATAGTTCTTGCAGCAATAATATTTGCTGACGTCATCGTCTTGCCACTTTCTGTGACTTCTCTCCTACCTATGTAGGCACTAGGCAGAGTCCGGGAAACCCCGAGCAACAGCTTGGGAACAGAGGGGTTACAATGGGTACGTCGCTAGACAGTTTTGTCGTTGGTGTGCGCGCTCACATACTTTTCCAAGGGAAGCCGACAGTCGTTAGTCAGATTCGTCGCGGTGTCTCGTAGACAGTTTAGTCTATGAGACTTTTAGTTGCAAGTGTGCGCAGCTTCATAGCTTTAGTAAAGCGGTAGTCTGTCTTACAACTAGTGCTAGCGGTACGCTAAAAATTACTGCATTTTTGTTAAAGGCAAGCCGCTTTGCACAGTGATAGTTAGGACCATTTGGAATGATTTGACCCGTAGTGATTTTTGATTCACCCCTTAGGGGGCGGTTTTTGAGGGGTCGGGGGTGAACTACTCCTTAAATTCTTAAAATTGCCAATCTTAACCGATATTGACAATCAGGGACACTATTTTGTCTCTAGTCTGCGCTCACTCTAAGGGCGTAGGTATTGGATCAAATCGGTAACATTTTTACAGGATAATCTCTTTCGTGTCTGAATGAGATGCATCGCATGACAATCACCCACAGAAAGATTATGTGCTTTCAGAGCTGATGGGATGTAAACTGTATGTGACGATTGTATCGTATGAATGAAGTAAAACAGGTATGTAAAGTACTTGATAAGTGGTGCGATGTAGTCTCTGCCTAACTAATTGGGAAAGAAGCGTGACGTTATAGATAGAGGATAGAGGAATAAAACTGGTCAAGTGCGAGTCGGGCTACTTGCGCACCGAGGGTTCCGACTTCCGTACCACACCACCACAGAGCACAACATTATTAACGTAGAAAAAAAATCTTTTTTTATCCGGGACCTTACTGACCTTACGGACAAGACTGACTCACGCTTGGCCAATTTTTAGTATTTGTTGTTATTTTGTAGAGTTTGCTCTATAATCGCACTAAGTTTGACGCTTGTATGTATTACCGTTTTTACGATAGAGCGTGAAGAAAAAACGTTGATAAAAACTAGTTTCTTGTTGAGAACCCCCTTAATTTTTAATTTTTTGACATTTTTATTATTTGTTAACAAATCCGCCGTAATAACGCATAATCTGAGAAAATTTCAACTATGTAGCTATTACGGTTCAAAAGTTACAGCCCTAAATAGGTAGGACAGACGGACGGACGGACGGACAACGTAGGGTTAGTAATAGGGTCCCGTTTTCACCCTTTGGGTACGGAACCCTAAAAATCAAAGTTCCCCGGAACAAAAAAACAAAAGTAGTTAGCAAAGTAAAGTTATTTTATGTATTATTCATATCGAATATTATTCTAAAACTAGATAACAAAGTACGCCAGAGGCTTTCGTACCTATTTAAAATGCTTTTATCTAGAAAATGTTATTATTGCCAGATCCCCACAAATATTGACTGTAACTGCGGAATCATGAATTCGTTGAATCTTCGCCGCTGAATTACTTTGATAATAAAATACATTTTCCAATGGTGAGATTTTGTCTCTAAGGATCTTGATATATTAAAAATTTTCATGAGCTGGAGAATAAATATCATCATCATCATATACAGGGTGTTAGGGTAAACAGTTGTATTACTTTAACGGGTGATTGTACCCATGATACTAAATAACTTTCTCTGTGAAACCTATAGGAAATTCGAAAAAAAAATTTGGGTTCCCATACTAAATTCAATCAGCTGATCGAACGTTTGTACAGGGTGTCACAAAACACCCTAGTAATACTTAAGGGGGTGCTTCAGACCTTCAATCTGAACAACTTTCATTATGGAGCCAACGTCAAGAAAAAATAAAAAAATCTGCCGTCCCATACATTTGAGTCAAGACGGTACTGCAGTTTTGTATGAAAGAGCGGATTTTTTTTTCTCGATTTCGATGTTGGCTCCATAGTGAAAGTTGTTCAGTTTGATGGTCTGCAGCACCCCCTTAAGTATTACTAGGGTGTTTTGTTACACCCTTCTATAAAAAGTATCTTTTTTTTGAGAATTTCCTATGGGTTTCTTAGGGAAACTTGTTCAGTATCATGGGTATAATGACCCCTTAAAGTAATGCAACTGTTTTCCCTAACACCCTGTATAAAAACTACGCTCTTGTCGGTACAGTATTTGCTAATCCCGTGTCTTTTCCGCAAGTAAATTGAGTTTTAATTACGGTTTTCGTACACAAATCGAAAATCTGTTGCAAGCAGAAAATATAAAACTGATACCTCGGAACCCTCTTCGGAACCCTCTATGTGCGAGTACTTACCCACTCTTGGCCAATTATTTCTCAAGCACAATCAAAACAAGAAGTCACTGCACTACCTCGGTCATAAAACTTTTCAATTTCAGATATTAAATAAGTAGGTAACTATAAGGTTCTTTATACAACGTGTTAATGAATTTACGCAAAACCTCATACACCCCAACTGATTTATATTAAAATAATTAGATTAAAACAATTATTTCATTATTTTTGTAGTTAAAATTTAAAGTTATTAGCATTTTAAGTTTTGAGGTAAAAATGATTTTTTATTATTTCAGCAATGAATGAAGGCGCTGACGTACTCATGGATACATTTTAATAATCTTGTTTTGGTAGTAAGTAGGGTGGGTGTGCCCGTGGGGTGGGTTGACATCGGGTCCAGAAAATTTAAAATTTTACCTAAAAATTATTTAATATTTTGAAAAAAAATTCCCATGTTGAAACCATGATAATTCGATTCGGCTCTCGATTCTAAACAAACTACTTTCTAATTTTGCGTTAATTCATTAACACGTCGTATTATCAATGATTTCGAGTATCATAGAGTCATCATCATCAGGGTATAAACGTCCCACTACAGGGCCCTGCTTTCAAGAAAGGTGTATACGGATTGGTAAACTTCACATACGCATCAGAATTTCTTCAGCGAATGCAGATTTCCTCAGGATGTTTTCCTTCGCCGCCCATTTGAGAGCGTAATATTTGGATTGACTTGTAGGATGTAGGCAGACGTACAGTGAAGCTGATCTACATGAGTACTAAGCTTGAAATTGGCGAGAGGATGCGCAGGATTGGAAAAAGTGTTACTCTTTTGTCTCGGAGGCAAAGACCTTTGTTGCGTCGGCGTCGTTGCCAGCGGAGTCAAATAAAATTGGGTAGTGAAAAACTGATAACAATCGAATATGAAAATGTAGTATCAAGTCATTAAAACCAATCTAAAATCATTGTGTATTCCAAAAGTGTCATAAAAATGAAAAACATGATAATATTTCATACAAAAGATAGTATCAAAAAGTGCATTTTCCAATGGTCTCCATTGACCACTGCAGGCCTGCATTAGACGTCGTAAATATGAATTTACGACTTGCAATAGCCTGTAAATTATCGGCCTAGCGCAAATCGATTTCATGCTCGAAGGTTCCGTATAAAAAAGTAATACACAATAAGCAATTTTGAGATGGATTTTAAAAGCAAGTAGTTAGGCTATAAAGGTTTTAGTGACACTCTGTTTTTCATACTGATGATAGTCTTCTTATTTTCGTGTCAGCATGGGTTATATCAGATTACTCATGATGTAGTGGAATGATTAGCCAGTCAGCAATGATACAATACAATACA
Source organism: Agonopterix subpropinquella (assembly GCA_922987775.1). Lineage (NCBI taxonomy): Eukaryota > Metazoa > Arthropoda > Insecta > Lepidoptera > Depressariidae > Agonopterix > Agonopterix subpropinquella. The sequence goes on along the minus strand of OV277694.1, from coordinate 35,430,049 downwards.
AATCATTTATTTTCTCCACAAGTTGATTTTTACAGGAAATTGCAATAAATAGGTATACAGATAGAATTGTGGGAGACTGGTGTCCGAAATAGGTAAACCAAGGTTAAACCTGAATATTTTCGAATCACCAGGCGCCCACCCACAGCGTTACGAGCGTAACAGTTTAGTATTAATGTAACAAAGGAAAAGAAAAAAAAAGAAAACAAGGGAATATAGGTAAAATAAAGTTAATTATCTCTATACTAATAATAATATTGAGACTGTCCAGGGTGCGCCAGATGAACTCGTATTTCGTCACTCGGGGAGGCTCTTTCCTTGCTAATGACAGTGACAGTATAATATTTAAACTTTGAGCCTAAGTTAGTTTTTGGTGTAAGTCAATTTAAGTGGTGGGGCATCTTACAATAAAGCATTATATGTATTTTTGTGTCCCTTTAAAGTGGTCTACCGTGGCTAGAATTGTCATCACAAGAGCATCGTCACCTTCTTAGTTTAAGCCTGTTGTATAAAGATGTAATGATAATAATTATTTTTCCTTGGTATGGAGCGTCTGATGCATGTGTGTACATTAATGGATCTTTCGAGGGCATAGGTTGAAATCAATCAGGTCAAATATAAGGTTTTTCTGACTTGGCCCAGAACGTAAGGAACCCCGTAAACAATGCATGCACAAACAAACAACTTTTACCGTTTTTTCCACCATAAATAAACATGGAAGTTTTTATTTTTTAAACTGCACTTTGTTATTAATGTTATTGCTATGGAAATGTTAAACATTAATGATGTTTTTCATAAAGAATAAATTAACAATGGATTCAGTTGTTACTCGAAGTTTACAAGGCGTTAATTATTAAGATATAACATCGTCCTTCTGGGGTGGGCAGAACTACAAATTATGTCATGCATCCTCGTATTTTACGGGTATACAGGGTGTAACAAAACACCCTAGTAATACTTAAAGGGGTGCTGCAGACCATCAAACTGAACAACTTTCACTATGTAGCCAACATCTAAATCGAGAAAAAAAATCCGCTCTTTCATACAAAACTGCAGTACCGTCTCGACTCAAATGTATGGGACGGCAGATTTTTTTATTTTTTCTCGACGTTGGCTCCATAGTGAAAGTTGTTCAGATTGATGGTCTGAAGCACCCCCTTATGTATTACTAGGGTGTTTTGTTACACCCTGTATAGAGGGTTCAACTTAATATGCGAACTGTTTTTTAAAAGGATGATCATACTCAAACTGAACCACTTTCTCTAATATGGAACCAACATCGAGTCGCGAAAAAAAACATCAGCTGCCTTACATTTGGGTCGAGTAGCCAGTGCAGTTTTATATGGAACAACACTTTTTTGCGCTTCGATGTTGTCCAATAGAAAAATTTGTTTAGTTTTATGGTCTGAGTATCCCCTGAAAAAACCGTCAGCATTAGGTAGTACCTATTATAATTCTTTTTTAATCTCAACGCATACGCAGTCGCGGGCAACGCTAGTATTAATACAACGTGTTAATGAATTAACGCAAAACTAGAAATTAGTTTGTTTAGAATCGAGAGCAGAATCAAATTATCATGGTTTTGACATAGGTAATTTTTTTCAAAATATTAAATAATTTATTTCCAAAATTTAAAATTTTCCGAACCCGATGTCAACCCACCCCACGGACACACTCAACCTACTTACTACCAAAACAAGATTATAAAAATGTATGCATGAGTACGTTAACGCTTTCTTTCAGTGCTGAAATGATAACAAATAATTTTTGCCTCAAACTTAAAATGCGAATAACTTTAAATTTTAAGTATCCAAATAATGAAATTATTGTTTCAATGTAATTATTTTGTTATAAGTTAGAGTAAGTAATCAGTTGGAGTGTATGAGGTTTTGCGCTAATTCATTAACACGTTGTATAGTTTACTATGAAGCGAGCTTGCGATAAAATTATCTTAAAGACCCTATCTCTAAAAGAATACTAAATTTAAAAACGTACGACCCACTTTTCTATGAAATATATTTTCTTGAGTAACTGATGCACTTTACAATTTCACAGTGTGACATTTCGAAAACACCTCAGGTATCAATATCGGTTGTGAAGCGAATTCTTTCTAATAAAGTCTTTATTTCGTTTCGTTTTAAACCGTTAGAATAGATGTATCAGGTATATAGCTCTGTATTTCTCTTGTTCGAAATAGAACGGGGCCATTTGTCCTCCAAATGTTTTGGATGTAGCGTTTAGGTTAGAGGAGTGAGCGTTGCATTTTGTGGGATACGGTTATTGGTTGACAAGAGAGGTATTCTTCGTTTCTATATTCAACTTGCATTTATCTTCCTACTAAATACAGGGTCCTTCTTAATATGCTGACACTTTTTTAAGGGGATGATCAGACTACCAAACTGAATAACTTTCTCAATGGGACCAACATCGAAATCGCGAAAAAAAAACAGCTGTTTGTCGCATACATTTGGCTCGAGTAGGTTTGCAGTTTTGTATGGAAGAGCAGATTTTTTTTCGCATTCGATGTTGGTGCCATAGAGAAAATTGTTCAGTTTGACGGTCTGATCATCTCCTTAAAAAAGTGTCAGCATATTAAGAAGGTCCGTTGAAATAATTTTTTTCTTTTCATTTTCCATATAATTTGTAATTTTAATGTTGATTTAGTCATAAAAATATTATTTTTAATGTTTTTAGTTGGTTTATAATAATTACTACACGTACTTAGGTTTGTGTATTTTATTCTCGGACACTTTTGTCGAGAATTTTGTACTAGACCCGGCGTCCATAGTATTCTACGTCAATGTTTCTGGATGTAAACCCATGGTCAGAAATAAATCAACGACTCTGTTTTCAAACGACTAGAGCGCTAAAATAGGCTGCTAAAAACAAAACGAGAAAAAGGAATAGTTCCATTAATTAAGTTACAGTAAATGGATAAAACAAAATCCAAAATCCACTTTAAGAGCGTTAGTAAAAACTTCATAGAGAACGCAAAGTGGAGTTAACAACTAAACTCTGACAAAGTAAACAAAAAGCACTTGTCTTCTCGTACCAATTTTAAAATTCAACACAAAAAGCCATGTTTATTCAATCCCCCTCCTTTTTCACTCGAGATTTTTCCCTAATCCCTGTCCAAATGGGAAGTGAAGTTGGTTATCCACGCTTTTGAGCTCGAACCACGCTCAAAAACTTTTCTTTTACTTTTTACTGCGATACATCACGGACTCGAGTTGTTTGCGGCGCCGCGGCAGCCTAATAGTCGTGCAAGATCTGCTTAGTGCAGTTTCTTCTTACTTTAGTACCGGGTTGTATCTAAATTGAGAGGGAAACAAAGAGAAGAGAATTACGAAGAATTTCAATTTTAAAAAAGTTTCCCGAGCTTGAAGATGATGATGGACCCTCAGTCAATTTCGACTAACGGCGACTGCTCCTCTTTATAGAAAAGCAGTCAGGTACGAAGGGTATTTTGAGTGGCATAAGTGTACGCTCTAAACCATAAAGTTATTACACCTGTCGGAATAGAGTAACTGACATGAGTTGTCAAATGAAACCGTTTTTTGTGCATTTGTCGGCACTTATCGGCACCCTAAAACTTCGAGTTATGTGTATAATTGTGAATCTAACGTGAAATCGTAGGTAATTTAATGAAATAGTGTTAGTATATTTCACAAAATTATCTACGACTTCACTTTAGATTCACTAATTATTCACAGAGCACGAATATTTACCCAGTCGATTGTACTGACAAGTTCCCAAAAACGGTTCTATTGCCTCGCGTCTCGTATCTCTTTCTATTATACAGTGGCACCGCTAGGTACATCTCGCTCTCTCAGCTGTCAGTTCCTCTATATGATACCTTTATGCTCTAAACACAGATTCACTCTCTCGTCCTTACCTTCCTATACAGGGTGTAAGTAACAGCCTTAGCAAATACTGAAACGGTGAACTCAGACCATCAAACTGAGCAACTTTCACTATGGAGCCAACGTCGAGAAAAAATAAAAAAAATCTGCTGTCCCATACATTTTAGTCGAGTAGGTACAGCAGGTTTGTATGGGACAGCTGATTTTTTTTCGCGTTTCCTGAGGTAGGCTCCATTTTGCAAGTTGTTCAGTTTGATTGTCTGAGTTCACCGTTTCAGTATTTGCTAGGCTGTCACTTACACCTTATATCTGTAATTTATGTATGTATTAATGTATATTCATAACAAATAAGGATAAGCTGGGAGTCGGTGACAAGATAAAAAAATAATATTTTCTTTATTTTAAGTTTCACTTTACGAATGTATTGTAGGCAGATACATAACTGGACTGCCTATGAAAGACAGAGCATATAAATTGTGCATTCATACATTTGAGAAGGAAAATTGAGGCGTCCGTCTTTACTTATATAAATATAGCCATATAGCCATAAATATTTGGCGACATCATAGTCGTTGTTTTTTGAAGAAAAAGGCACACTTGAACCACCAGCTTCATTCTAGGCCTGGTGAAGCAACCGACTCCAATAGCAGACCTAAAACGTGATAATATTTTTCCTGCTAATTTTATACGTCAAAAGTAGCCATTTCCAAACAACGAACTATGCATTAATTCTCCTTTAGTGCGGTGTTGCTAACAGACTCTCAGAGTCATGTAAGATCGCTGTACTTGGTCGTACTAGTACTTCGTACTAGCTCCGTACTACAGTTGTTAGTTCAGAATCGTTGTGGCTCTCTTGTTTTCTTTATGAATACATTTTCCTGATAGTTTGTGGATGCGAATGAAAATTCGAATTGCAAAATTTTTGTTGGAAAATGGTTACTGTATAAATAGAGGAAATGTAATTTTTTTAAATTTAAATATTATTTGTTTTTATTTTTTGCGAAAAATTTGCTATTAAAGCATGTAACAAACGTTTTCATATTTAACGTTATTTAAATATTTGTTTATTTTCACATAAACATTACGAAAAAATATATTTGAAACTCTATTTATTATGATGAGAAATAATTGTAATTCTACATCGGTCCCATGGAACAAATAACTATTTTTTTTTTAAAGCAATCGCGAAACAAACATCTGCGTCACAAATAAAGGTGTCCAAATAATTTTAGCTTTTGGGGGCTTTTGTTTTTCTTTTATTCATCTTTGGTGAAGTATTTGCTAATTTTATCTTTTTTCCGCAAATGCCTTGAATTTTATTGTTGATACGATATTTTCATACAAAAAAAGTAGGGGGTGGGTTTTTCTCGATGTTTTTTAAATATAAACCGTCTATCGCGACACGCTATATACTTTATCGCGAATCACTTGCTAAAGTGCAACTTATAATTGCAAGCTAAACCTAAAAATATTCCTCAAACTAAACTACATACGTAATTAAATTGCGTTTTACAAACGTTCGTGTTTTTGCCTTCATACATTTTGTTAATTAAAGTAGATGAATTAATAGAAATTAGTGTAATTCAACACGACCCTGTCAGAAACTCGACGTTGTGTGCGGTTACCCCGAAAGCCTTTTAGGCTCATGTTAGCCTTACGTATTCAGGACTTGCACAAATGTTATACGGATATACAGTTTGACAAGCATTTCAATAGAATTTTATCTTATTTTGTCAAGTCACCGTTATTGTGGTCATAAGATTTTCCTACCGTATAGTATCATATACCACAGTGTTTCAAAACGAAAGACTTTGATCAGTGTGTAATGACATATTTTATGTAATTGAGACGTTGTCACTCACTAAAGGCCTCATAAAAAGGCTGAAAGTCACCAAAAGGGCAGTGGAGAATGCTATGCTCGGAGTTTCCCTGCAAGATCCGAACCCGGTCGAATTGATCGAATAACAGAGTAGGCGGTATATCCCTAAGAATTTTTGATTACAAATGGGTTTGCTCTTGTGTCTTGACCTCAATCCAGTCCTCAGGACAACGATGGGGTCGAAGATGTAGCGAGCTTACCCAGAAGAAGCCTATTTATTGCTAATCTAAAGTGGCAATAGGCGGAGCACATTGCTCGCAGAACCGATGATAGATGGTCCGAAGATTTCTCGAGTGGCTACCGCGTACCGGAAAGTGCAGCGTGGGTCCCACGCCTCAGACTTCCTGATGATGGCGGCAGGAAACCGATGGATGAGGGCAATGCAGGACCAGTCGTAGCGACCTTTGGGGAGACCTATGTCCAGCAGTGGACATCTATCAGCTGATATGATAATGATAATGAGCCGGAACTTAGAGGCTTGCTGAATGCCCACATGGCGAACCAGACTAGTGTTGCGATGCATCGATAGTCTATCGATACTACCGTGACCTCGAAAAATAGTAACAATATAGATAAATCTAAGTATTGATAATGTCGATAGTATTGCGTTAAAACAATTTGATAGCATCGATACTATAGCATCTTAATACTATCACAGCAAAACTATATAGTCCTTACAGTACGGCAACGGATTTACTTGCGCAGGGCAACGGTGGGGGCCTTGCGGGAAAGCGGCGCGGATTTTCCTGAGATCTGTATTGCGATAACGTAAGCGGGGGGCGGCGTATCAAGACGTTGTCATACTGTAAGACTTATAGTAATACTGTGATACTATCAATAGTATCAAAATAATACCACATAGCACACGACCCACACGTAAAGCTCACCATCCTCTACAACCGTGTGTAGTAATACATATCCAAACACCAACTCCCAACGGATTAAGGAAGTATACCTTACTCCCATTTGTCACTTAAGGAAGGGCTTTGAAAGGAGTCCATTGTTCTGAAGACACTAAAATCTGAGGATAATAACTGACAACTAGATGCTACATCCTATACGCTCGTAAATGACCAAATTAAATCCTTAGCTATTGTTTGAGTTAGATCCTATTGTTAGTATTGTTTGTTTTGTATTCGGAGGTTATATTATTTCCTACAACATCCTTCTAATATATTAGGTATTTCTTTTAATTAAATGCTCGGTGCAAGACGGTTTAGTTGGAGCATGACTGGGAAGTCCCAACTAGTGGAGCGCGCCTCCCTTGAACGACGCAGATTTCAATGGTTTGAACGTTTTCAAAAGAAAAACTTGATTTGGGACTCGGGCAATTAGTGTTACGTACTACCAGTTGTTTTAAATAGGTCGTAGGTGATAACCAGTATAAAATTATAGTTACTAAGTACCAGTAGAACTAAGAAAGTGCTTGCATGTAACCTTGGGGCTCACTCTGTAAGATGTGTAGATTTAAATTAATAAATAATGTTACCTAAAAAAATCTTGAAATTTTTCTCCAGGAGAATGTTGCCTCTACGTATCACGTACTAAGTAAAAAACCTTTTTTGACATTGTAATTCCATTTTTTTCTAAAACATTTATACCTTTTTAGAAAGCTAACAAAACGAAGAAGTAATTTCAGTAAAACGCACACTTTTTTTCATACAATTTTTTTGAGAAAAACCGCATGATTTCAAGACTTTGTAATTTTTTTTCAAAAATTAACCGTCATTGTTATTGATTTATTTTGCATTGCTCAGTATGATCGGACATTGATTTATGAAAAAATCTCGGAAAAAGTGTTAGCTATGAATTAAAATTCAAATCGACGCCATAGAATAAGCATATTTATATTTATTTAAGAAAAAGTGCGAAAAAATTGGGTTTTTGGTAAAAAACCTTAAATTCCAAATATCTCGAAAACTATTAATTTCCGACCCCACATATGGGGGTTCACATAATTGCATTTAGGCTGCCCCTGAGACGTCTGAAAGGAATACGTCGAATTACAAATAAACCTGTAGATAGTTCCATCCGCAAACAGTCCCACTCTTCTTATGCCTTAGTTGCCTCGTACGATACCCACGGAGAGGTATGGTTCGTTCTAAGCCGAAACCACACTGTAATAAAACAAAAGATCATTTATAAAGTGAAGAAACAAGTAACTTTTAAGGGATAGCCAGTTCCAGCGAGCTTATGTATATAGTAGTAGACTTTAGTTCTTAAAAGACATTACCGGCAATAGGGTTGTCGATAAGTTTTTAAATAGGGGTGCAAATCAAAAATTTTCTACACTTCGTAGCTTATTCGTTTTGGTCCTTTAAATTGTCTTATTTTAAGTCTTAGTACCTAATTAAATTCTGATATTGTATTTGAAATAGAAAAAATTGAAAAATTATTTGCTGTTTCCAACTGTAAGCAATGCGTAAGGTGACCTTTTTAGTTGTCATTTTACTTCGAGCATCTCCAAAGTCAAAGTAATTTATTCAATATAGGAACTTGAAGCCCAGTTATTACATATCAAATCTTATTTTAAAGCAACCATCGCAACCGAACATGTTGTTCATAACCACGTTGTTGTTGTTGTTGTTCGTTCGCAGTAAAGTCGCAGAATCACGACAACACAGATCATAAAATAGATTTGCCCGTTTATTCGTGTTTCGAAATTGCACGATAAGCAGTTGATCTCCGGATACTAGCCCAGTCATTTTACGGAGTTTTGTTAGGAGAGGAGAGAAGTAATTACTAATTGGACTTTTGAACTGTACCCGGCACCATTTAGAGACAAAAAGAGTATCTGAAAACATATTTAAAAAAATTTGCTACGCAACATAGAAATCAAAATCGTGAGTCCCAAAATGCTTTTAAATTAATAATAGTAATACCAATGCACTCATTTGAATTAGATTTAATAGTATAAATTAGTTTTGAGCAATAAAATAGGCATTGAAATGTTAAAAATGAGGTTTTTATTAGAAAATACGTATAATAAATATTTTTCAATACCTTCTAAGTATACAAAAATATTAACACTATGTTTGAAGTATGTATAATAGTAATGCCTCAAATATGAGCAAAAAAAAATACCATAATGTTTTTTATAACGAGATAATAGGTAAATTTTACGCTTACGCGATTTTTTTTAATTTTGGTACACTTTAAAGCTCAAATTGGCTCTTAAATACTATACCAAAGAAAAATATCAATTACTAATTAGTCCCGGCACAAACCGTAAAATGACTGGGCTATACTGGTTCTAGACGAGATGCAAGTTATTGGTCAACTAGCTTTCAAAGATTTTAAGTCTCACTAAACAGGTATCTGGTTTAGCGAATAGGTAGAAACACTACCTGAAAGAAATATCTAGGACCAAAACGTAGCCTGTGACGAAACCAACTTTTCAAAAATAGAATTATTCATTTTTTTTTCTTGTCTCTGTCTTTAAGGAATTTTAGAAAATCCCCTATCATGTCCAGTGTTTTTTCACATGGCAAACATTTCATTAACAACGCCATCTAGTTTACTTTTATGATAGCTAGAAGCTATGATGATGATGGTTATATTCATTCTGTTATGACACCAGGCGCCATCTAGTTTACGCGTCACTAATACAAGATTATTAGGTTGGCACGACACGGCGTGTGCGCCAATCAGTGCCTTTCTAAAATCGCCATCATGCGACTACCACCGCCGCCTAGCGGTCCGCGTAGTGCATATTAGGTTGGTACTATACCTTACCTGAGATGTTTACGCCAATCAGCATCGTAGAATTTACTTTCTGGTATTAACTTCATGCAAAATATAATTAATGTATGAAGTTTGTTCGATTCCTCATTGGCTGAATTTTTGTGGCCAAAATCGGAACTAATGCGCTTGAGAGCCTATTGGCTAATCTTAAAAACCGTTTTCATTGGCTATCGCTCTCAAAAGAATGATATAAAATTGCGTGCAAGCCCATATTTGATCAGTTTTATTTTACCATCTTGATGGCAGAGAACTACGGAAGTACTGGCGTCGGTCCGATACACAGTGCTTTCTGGAGGGAAACATATTCCACTCCTCGGAAATGTGCTTCTAGCCAACGCGTGGCAACCGGCCCGTTGTGCTATTTATTCGCGTATCCAGATTCCGAATTTAGCAAAGTCAATTTAGGTTTTAGAATCCGAACTAGTATAGCTGAACAACAGCTTATTATAAAGTATAGAATTACGGGAGTGCGTAGGTAAATTGTAGGGATTCATTTAGCTATCGCGTCCTAAGAGCTGCTGCAGAAGATGCTGATCTCCTGAGCCTGGCTTCCTGAGCTGCTGTCTGCCTGACGCTGTACCGAGGTCAGTAAATTTTATAATTATCGGTTAGGGTCGTATGTTAGGGTGTGTCATTCATTACAGGGTTCTAAATTTGTGTATGTATGTGTATGTAATTTATTTATTTTCTTTACAGATCTCCGGATGTCATAATCTAATTTTGTTTTATTTCTTTCAGCTATGTTGTGTCTAATCTTATTTTTCTTTCAGCAATTTTGTCTTATTTTACCATTCTTTAATTAACTTTGTGTTTTATCCTACTTATTTTAATCGTACCATTTTTCATTGACATTTTGAATACGTGACGTGATTTATATGCCTATTCTTTTACTTTGATTTACGTAATATCGAAATTCTATAGGAACTGTAGGTAGGTAGTTGAGTAGGTTAGCAGAATTTTCTTAATGTAGTTGTAGGTAGATACGATTGGGTTGGAAAGAAATTAGGAAGGTAGATGTAGGTAAGCAACATGCTGCGATCTCTGATAAAATGTTGTAGACGGCTCATTTTATTGAACTAAATTGGAGCAGGACAGCTCATTAGGTAGCATTTCGAATGATGCGACTAAGGGATGAAGATTCCTTTCTATGCAGTGTTGTGTGGGACAAAGGGTTGACTTGACGGTCTGTATTTGTTAGGCGTGATTCCCTTCCGTAGTATTTAATTTTATACTGAATTCTGACCACTCTAGGGAACATGTGGTCGTGAGGATATCTAAATGTGAATGTATAGTCATATGTATGTATGTATAAAGACCACATGGTTTCGGATTGGAGCTAGACTGCCTATTACTTCGCATTTGAGTGAGCCAACGAAGGGATAAGATTCCTTCCAGTGCAGTGGTATGAGGGACAAAGGGTAGACTGGACCGTCTGTAGCTATATGGCGTGATTCTATCTTGTAGTATTTAATTTTATACTAAAATCTGACCACCCTAGGGAAACTGTGGTCGTGAGGATATCGGAAAGTGCATGTAGAATTGCATGATTGTATGTATAAAGGCCATGTGGTTTCGGATTGGAGCTGGACTGCCCATTACTTCGCATTTCGAATGATGCGACTAAGGGATAAAGATTTCTTCCTATGCAGTGCAATGAGAGATAAAGGGCTGACTTAACCGCCTGTAGCTGTTTGGTGTGATTTGATATTTATGCTAAAGGATTCTGACCACCCTAGGGAGATTCCGGTCGTGGGGGTGTATATTTGTATGTACTTATATCTAGTAATTATGAAGGCAATTCTACGCGGGGCGTGTCTCAGCCAAGGTTGGACTGCACTTCTTATAAGCCTGTCTACCCTCAATAAGAATAAACGCCGCGTGAAAATATTTAGTACGAACTGTGGGTGTATGTATAATTGTTACGGGTTGTACCTACATAGTTTTACATGTATGTATGTTGGTATGAATCCTTTTGATGCCATAATGATTTCTAAACTAAACATGAAATCTGTTCATTTGGAGGAATTAGTTATTTTATAGTTACCTACATTATTTAAATATGATCGTCGTTTTATATTTTATTCACACTTTGCTTTTAAAAGGATCTGTGATAATTCATATTTAAATATGTCCTATATTTCCATTGATTTTGATACATAGGCTGTATTTTAGTACGGCCGATAGCTCGGATTGATGGTGGGCTTGCCTGCTGTACCGAGGGCCGCGGGTTCGAGTCCCGTGGGTGCAGAGTGTCTGTTTGATGAATGTGATAAGAGTATTCTTGCGATTTCGCTCTCTTTCTATTTGCATGCATGCGAACGGGATGGGAGGCGTGATATAGCTGATTTCGTTGCTATTTGGAATGGATATCGATTCATGAGCTTGGATGGATGATTTGAGTGAAATGTCTAGAATATTTTCTCATTTTACAAATATCTACCTTATATTCCTAAGATTAAGGCCTACATTGGATTGGAGCTTAGATTTTGAATATTTTATGTTCGTATTTTATATGAATTCTTTGTTGTTTTAAAATTACTTCAATTGTGGGGCAGCCGTGTAATAGCTACGCCATCTAGTGGAAAATTCGTGAATTTCTTAGAGTGCATGCGCTTTACAGATAACGTTCAATATATTTTAAGTAGTTCGATTCTTTGCGACTAGAGGCCGCCACTAGTGATACAATTCGTCTAACTTTGTTATTTATAATGAATGTTTTTATTCTTTAAATTTATTTAAATATGAATGAGTTTAGTTCTTTATATTGCTTTTTATATTTATACAGAGACGTCTGGTGAGATATTTATGAACTTTTACGAAAACAAGCGCTCTGTGTATTTAACGCTCAATTATATTGAGGTAGTACGCTTCGTCACCACTGGAGGTCGTTACTAGTGACATGATTCAGTTACTCTAATTTTATTTTATAATATTATTTAAATATAAACAAACCAAATCAATTGTGATAGCTTCTAAAATAACCAACGCTATTTAAAATTATTTTCGATTTCTTTAGAACGGAATAAGATAGACATTTGCCTAACTTAGCTTTACAAAAACTTTTATTATTTTACCTTTGGGAAATGAAATGATTTTCATCGGCCATACGTCTAATATTTCTAATTTAATCTTAATTAATAAACTTCCAACATGTGAGATTTTTAATAGATATTTTTATTTTTGATAATATAATCAATTAAATTTTTTACAGTGATCCTATATAGTGGAACAAGTTGTCAAAGCAATCTTTCAATTGCTTTTAATTATTATGATGCCAAATTGATATTTGATATTTATTTTGCTATAATATTATTATTAAATACCTACTTAATTAAATTCAATATTTAGATAGGATTATTTATAAACCTAGGTACTTGTTTGCCTGGTTTCGGTTGTAAAAAGGCGATGCCAGTTTCAGGCATTGGCTTTTATTTGTGGTTGATTGGTGTGGTGCCATATATTTTATAAACCTAGGTACTTGTTTGCCTGGTTTTGGTTGTTAAAAGGCGATGCCAGTTTCAGGCATTGGCTTTTATTTATGGTTGATTGGTGTAATGCCATTTATTTTATAAACTTAGGTACTTGTTTGCCTGGTTTTGGTTGTTAAAAGGCAATGCTATTTTCAGGTATTGACTTTTATTTGTAGTTGCTTTATTTGTTGCCATTTTTCCTAGTGCTCACTTCAGGTTGTCTAACCTACCTTACCTAAAACCTCTTTTATCATAATTTGGTTGCAGTCATGGAGTTTGTTTGGCTATTTCTTCTCAATGACAAAGCACCTTGCTGAAATAGCTCTTAAATGTCGAGTCAGTCAAAAATATGATCATGAAACAAAACAAAATACAATGATCATATGGATTCCTACCCTACATAAGAAATTATTTTCATACACTTGTATCTCTGATATATTTTATTATACCCTAGTGCTATGACACTTTTATACAGACCCAAACATTTTTTATCTCTATTATAAAAGTGTCTTTGACACAATTCCTTCGAGAATTCCAGGGATGGAGTTTAGAGTTTTGTTTTCACTGAATAATCTATTTTGTGAGAGATCTTTAGCCAGTCACTACGGGATATGTTCACCTCAATTTCAATATGACTCTACACGGAGGAAGGACCATCTCAAAGTGACTCTCTACAAAAGTTGGAATGCATAGCATATTTTTAATTCTACAGTAGAAAAACATTTTCATCACCTTCTGTGTGGGGATTGCCATTGCAATAGTCACTTATCTAGTCCTCGAGATGCCGATAAGGACCGGATTGGATATAGTCGTGTCGAACAAAAAACATAATGCTTTGGCCTGGGCTTCTACTATGCTTGATGGACACCTTATTGAAGAACTTGAGAGACGGAGGGTGAGGTTTTGCAGGTTATATTCACACATAGAGCCCATTTTATTTGAGTAAAAAATTATTTTACTATTAGCAGTGCACGAAGGCTGTTCACACTATCATATAATTCACCACATAAATTACATTAATATCGGTATTGATTGGACATATTGAATTTAATAATATGGATCGCCACACATGAAATAGATTTTGTGTAGTTTGGTTTTATTCAACTCTGGCTTCTTCCTAAGGGATAGTCGACTCATTATTTAATTCAATTCAAAATACCTTGAGTCATTCAGTTTAAATATGGTTTATAACCATAAAATTCAAATAACATCGAATTTCATTTTAATATATTTTATACCTTCTTTCAGGAAAATAATAGATAAAAAAAAAAAGGTTTCCCCTTTAGTTTGTCCAGTTTTCCTGGAGGAGGTTACCCCTGGTTGACCTCCACAGTAGAGGGAGCGAAGGTTGGGGCTCCCTCTGATCCCCTCTGTCATGGGTGGCCCCCTTTCCCATTATTCCCCTCGCTTCTGAGGGGACCCCATTTCCTTTCCTCTTACCTATACAGATTCCAAATATACTAACCAGTATGAATACCATTTTTACCTTATCTACTTTATTTTCATCAAATATAATATTATTTTACTAAACTTTATTTTTAAAATAATTATTTATGCTAGATTATCTTTTTTCATACATCTCGCAACCTCTACAAAGTTCTTGCGTTACTACACAACTGTCCACAATATAGGGTTCCTACTTTTCTAATAGACGATCACATCAAAGGCCATAATAACTTCTTATAACTTCATGTATTTCCTAATTTTATATTTTCGAAATATTTTTGTAGGTAAAGATTTTCGTTTAGTATTTATTATTTATCTTTAAAAGACCCCAGGGGGGGTTGTTACAAGCCACTGAAGATGAAAAGGCCATAAAACGGTCACCAATCTATAAACTGTCCAAACATTGTTGAGAAAAATATCAATTACTAATTAGTCCCGGCTCAAACCGTAAAATGACTGGGCTATTCTGCTTCTAGACGAGATGCAAGTTATTGGTCAACTAGCTTTCAAAGATTTTAAGTCTCACTAAACAGGTATCTGGTTTAATAGCGAATACGTAGAAACACTAGGTACCTGAAACAAATACCTGGGACCTACCTGGGACCAAAACGTAGCCACTGAAGAATATGAAAAGGTCACAAAACTGTTACCAATCTATAAACTGTCCAAACATTGTTTAACTTCTGTGATCGAAGCTCCACATGAGCTCTAGTTCCAATCAAAATTTTAGTTAGTAATATTATTATAAACAAAACCCATTCAATTACCAGGAAAGCACCGCCCCTTGAAAGTAAACATTCGCAGCGAAACTTTCGATCAAACAAAACTTTCCAATTTATATAACAAAGTTATATAAAACCGCGCTACTGGAGAAATTGATGATGCTTTAAATTATGGCAATTGGAGTGATAAATGAAATTTTTGGTCGGATTGGTTTTTTTCGCCGTTTGGCTTCCTTTTGTTTTGTCTACAGGTTGAGTCTGCTATTTCATAGATTTGAGTGGAGTAGGTACAGATGAGCAGCAGTTTTTTTCCATAGTGAAAGTTGTTCAGTTTGATGGTCTAAATTCACAGTTTCAGTATTTGCTAGGCTGTCACTGATACCTTGTATTATTAAATAATCAAGTCAAACTTCAGCATCAGATGAGAATGAATAAACCAATTAATTCAATAAAAAGAGCGAAGTAATATTTTGAGTACTTCATTTTAAACAGGAAGTCATTACGGTAATTGACATGCACTATTGTATGCAACGCAGAAACGTATTCATTTAACATGCTGCCCTGCCACGCTTATTTGAGATGTTGAAATGTTCATTATTGTATTATTAATTATTTGATTTTCACAGCAAAAGTTCATTAATTGATACAATGCGAACATGATTATTTACATGCTGTTACTGTAAATATATAAAGTACTAGCGGCCCGTCCCGGCTTCGCACGGGTGGACGTCTAATCTTTTCTAGCAATAAATATAGCCTATGTTACTCAGGGTGAATGCAGCTTTCTAATGGTGAAAGAATTTTTTAAATCGGCCCAGTACTTTTTGAGCCTATTCATTACAAACATACAAACATACAAAAATAGGTACAAATCTTTCCTCTTTATAATATTAGTGTAGATGTAGATGTACATTGGTGACATGGTTCGGAAAATATAATGGCGGTAATACCACAACAATTGCATTTCTAAAGAGGGTTGGCCTCAGTACACCTTGCACATGTCTGTCATTTCATACAAATAGGAATAATTGACAAGAAGAGCTTAGCATGTTAGAATACTAAGTTAGAGCGAGCGAGACAGGACTACGCCATTGCCAAAAAAATTTCACCACGCTTCCCACCATGCGGTGGTGAGGTGAAAATAGGTTGGGGGCAGGGAGTGTCCGTACTGTATGTAGTACCACATACTCTTTCATATACTATGGCACAGTATAAGAAAGAGTATCTATTACTAGATACAATATGGACACTCCCTTCCTCCCACCAACTTTTAACCTCACCCCTTCTATCACCGTCTGGTTACTTCGCACTGGTTACTCATTACCTAAGAAGAAGACATAAGGTTCAATTTCTTTGGTTTCGCATGTGCTGACGTCATCTTGTCAAATTCAATTTTTTGTATGCAGTGTCCGGGCTGTGACTATATTATGGCGTCAGGAAGGCTGGCCGTCGAAAACTCTGATGCGTCCACGCATAACGTCCGGCCTTGTGAAAAGCGTAGTATCCTAAATGCTACGAGTTACGTAGCCGTAGCACATTATCGTAGTACTACGTTGCTACGGTATTAAACCGTGTTATAAATAAAACTATGACAGGATGTGTGTATGTGCATTTTTTTTTTAAATAAAGATCATGATTATAGTGTCTCTAGTTGTCGTTGACTCCAAATCACAGATTTTTGTCTTTGTCCTCTTTGTTCAAGTACCTATATCACCCAAAAACTACTAAACTGATATTGATTAAACTTATTGTGTTAAAAAGCATGACCAAACCAGAACATGGGCACACTTTGGACACTAAGCTGTAATTTCATACAAATGGAAAATTTTTAAAGAAAAGGTAAGCTGTGCGATACTGAGAGCGATGCAAACGAGAAAGGAATACGAGGTTATCAGAGGGCAATAAAGGGGGTGAGGTAAAAAGTTGGTGGGAGGCAGGGAGAGTGCATACTCTATGTAATAATAGATACTCTTTCTTATACTGTGACATAGCCATATGAGAATCAAATCAAATCAAAAAATTTTATTCAAAATAATCTTATCACATAGATAGCTTTTTGACGTCATTTAATGACTCTACCAACGCGCCGAAAGGTGTACCGTTGGGAGAAGATTCGGCAAGAAACTCTATAACACATGTCTGTTAAACAACAAAAAAAATAAAAAGTAAAATTAAAATAAGTACATAATTGCATTTACATAGTGTAACATTGTCAAGACCAGACATTTTGGTCATTCAAATAATCATCGAGTTTACCTAGCAACCTTTTCTACAGAGGACTTGTTTAATATGGGACTGAAACTTTTTATCTCGCAAGTTTAGAATATCCTCTGGTATCTCCTAGTATTATATACGTATACAGTTTCCCACGAAAGATGTGTTGACTTTACTGAGTCGAAAATGTGGGAATACTAATTATTATTTATTTCTTGTATTGTAATTATGAACGTCACTGTTTTTGGGAAAGAGAGACAAATATGAGCAAAGCAGAATATAACTAAACTAAAACATGGGCATACAAGAATATGACTGAACCATAGCATGACCTCCATCGCATAACCAGTCGCCTACGATACGATCAGCTCACAGATCACAAAGAGATCAGCCCTATCTCATTTCTCGTTATATCTAATTTTTCGTAAAAAACCTGCCACACTGGACAGAGTGACAGGAGTTGGCCTCTGCTTAAGAAATAGGGATATTCTGAATACGTCTTTATATATCTGTACACACATCTCTTAAAGAAGTTTGGCGGAAGGCCATATAATTTGAGACCCAGACTTAGAGGTCCCATACATGAATGAAACTTAGTAATACGTATAGAATGAAACAAAACTAACAAAAAAGTAAACTGGTTGTAACTTGTAGAAGTTGGGGGAAAGGTATTTCTCCTTATGATATCTACTTTATGATATCAAGTGTGTGAAACTCATAATATTTCTTATTAGATAGTCTATCTAATCTTCTACGCATTCATTTTAATGAAAATTCACGATAACCGTACCATATTATGATAATGGAAGAAAACGATCTACTATCAGTTCGACCAAGCCAAATACGTTCCGTAACGAACAAAAATACCTCAGTGATAATATTAGATGGAAATAGCTGTCGAGGTTACGTTTTGCTACTGCTTTTGGACGATTTATCTATTTTACTAATAATTTCTACTTCTGAATCCGGACTTCTGGTGAAAGTTTTTTTTAAAAATATTTTTTTTCTGTTTATAATAATTATGACCGCCATCCTGAATGGCTTTTAGTTTTCGTAAAAAATGGCTGGGTCCAAATCTGCCAACCTTCTTTTAGGGTGTACCTTACTTTTAGATAATTTGGCTTACAGTCCGATTAGCACGCTTAAAATAGCACGCTTTGATTAGGATAATTATGATGCGTAGATAATTTCTCTAATAGGCCATTAATGTTAAATATGAATGTGGATGGCTGCATGAAAAGAGGATGACCAAAGAAAAGATGGATGGATTGTGTGAAATATGTCATGTGTAGAAAAGACCGCCATCCTGAATGGCTTTTAGTTTTCGTAAAAAATGGCTGGGTCCAAATCTGCCAACCTTCTTTTAGGGTGTACCTTACTTTTAGATAATTTGGCTTTCAGTCTGATTAGCACGCTTAAAATAGCACGCTTTGATTAGGATAATTATGATGCGTAGATAATTTCTCTAATAGGTCATTAATGTTAAATATGAATGTGGATGGCTGCATAAAAAGAGGATGACCAAAGAAAAGATGGATGGATTGTGTGAAAGATGTCATGTGTAGAAAAGACCGCCATCCTGAATGGCTTTTAGTTTTCATAAAAAATGGCTGGGTCCAAATCTGCCAACCTTCTTTTAGGGTGTACCTTACTTTTAGATAATTTGGCTTTCAGTCCGATTAGCACGCTTAAAATAGCACGCTTTGATTAGGATAATTATGATGCGTAGATAATTTCTCTAATAGGTCATTAATGTTAAATATGAATGTGGATGGCTGCATAAAAAGAGGATGACCAAAGAAAAGATGGATGGATTGTGAGAAAGATGTCATGTGTAGAAAAGACCGCCATCCTGAATGGCTTTTAGTTTTCATAAAAAATGGCTGGGTCCAAATCTGCCAACCTTCTTTTAGGGTGTACCTTACTTTTAGATAATTTGGCTTTCAGTCCGATTAGCACGCTTAAAATAGCACGCTTTGATTAGGATAATTATGATGCGTAGATAATTTCTCTAATAGGTCATTAATGTTAAATATGAATGTGGATGGCTGCATAAAAAGAGGATGACCAAAGAAAAGATGGATGGATTGTGTGAAAGATGTCATATGTAGAAAAGGAGTGAGCGTTTAATTGACGGCTGAAAGAGATGAATGGAGGAAGACTGCATATATATATATATATATATATATGTATATATATAGATAAAGGGCAGGAAGATGAAGAGGTCATTAAGGGGGGGTGGAACCTATTTTGTCTGTTTTCGAACCGGTTTTTGATAACCAAATTATTACATTTAATATGCATAGTTCAAATAACTGGTTGTCTGGAAGAAATCGCTTTTTAGCGATAAGACCGCCTGTTTTTGTGCCTTTTGTATTTCCTGATTGTTTGCTCTCTGTATACTATGTTTTTATTCTTGGTGTGAAATAAAGTATAAATGATTGCTTGATTGATTGATTGAAATAACACTGTGGATACGTTCTTTCTGCAGTGAATCTAACCGTTGAAAATACGATTCTATTAAATTGTCTCGATCAAAAAGAGGACCGAAGTAAGTTCAATTTTAGATTTATAACCAGATTTACAAGAATCACCATACACCATTTCTTTGAATATACCATCATTTGAAAGTTAATTAATTATAGTAGTGATTCTACCCGATGGATTTTACCCCAAACACCCAAGAGAAAAGATATTGATGAAAAATACGTTTTTTTGCTATCTTGCTTTCAATTGAAGCGGGATGGCTAATTGCAAAAGTTTGCTTGTAAAAAAGAGACGCTTGCACTAGGAATACCTGCCCTTAAGTTACGAAGGGCTTTAAATGTACGAATTTGAAATATTTTTGACTCCCTCGGGGAATAATAGTCGTGAGCATACTCTATTCTCCTAGCTTCTTCAGTTTTGTCCATTTGTTTCTGTGTAAAGTTTTTTTAGAGTATGAAAATAGTAAAAAAACCTGAATTTGAATGACAATCACGAGACATAATAGCTTTCAGGCAAATTGTATTTTTCACAATGTAAATAAAAGGCTGAGAGAAAATGTGGCAAATAATTTATCAGTCGGCCAAAAAACCCATTTCGGAGAAAAATCTTGGATTTAAATCTAAAATATGTTTTAGGTGCGAATTTTTTGGCTAGGGGTGGATCGAATAAATCGAACTTCAAGTATCGATACTTTTACTCGGTACTTATATCGAAAAAAGTATCGATACCTACTCGGGATCGACCCTGTATCGCATGCCACCCCGAGAAAACGATAAAACTCTAGATATGCCTCCATCTTTGCATGCTAACCGTGCTGGAGAATCATTATTTCAAATCTCATTACCATAAAAGTGGATCAAATGCGCTAACAGGCTTCGACAGAAAAAGAATTAGTTTTTTTTAGCACTTGCTCAAAAATAATTATGTTGTCAGAAAATTTATATTTTAATTTTAATACAAAAACTTATTTTTTGTTCTGTTGTATGATAAACGTTTATATTGGACATCGCACATGGAAAACAGATCGTTA
The DNA here is from genome assembly GCA_922987775.1 of Agonopterix subpropinquella. Lineage (NCBI taxonomy): Eukaryota > Metazoa > Arthropoda > Insecta > Lepidoptera > Depressariidae > Agonopterix > Agonopterix subpropinquella. Next base: position 35,409,197 of record OV277694.1, on the reverse strand, counting down.
ATATAATATTCCAAAACATTCGGGCTTATTAAAATTATTGTAAGTGTGTAGGTACTACGTATAACATTGAAATGAATACCGTTACGATTACTTTTCACTAATATATACCTACTAGGACCACATTTTGCGCCGACCCCAAGTAATGGGATAAGGGCAGGAAGATGATGATGATACCTACTAGAACTATGTTAAAAAATATCGATACCAAAAGGTATCGAGTAAGCACTTAATCGTTTCATCTCTATAATTCTGGCTTAAAATACTACAGTTCTATACCACTTTTATGAATTAATCAAGCACACAAAGTTCTAAAGAGAAACTACGACCAAACGAATAAAAAAAGGTTCTGTGTGAATTTTTTTCACATTTGCAAAAATGAGTACGTGATTTTTTAAATTGTAAATGTTAAGAGGCTGGTTTAAAACGTTGTGGGTTCTATAACGTATTAAATAAACGACTGCGTGGTACAAAGTTAAATTGAACGTTTTTACAAGAAGAGGCGCTTTGACATGCCCGCGACCGCGGGTCAGTTCTTAGTTCGATCTTGTATTTACGCGAACATTTCCAAAAACCACTTGACATAGTATTAAGTAATTAATTAAGAAATAATGAATGTATAAATTCACCAGCGGTTTTGCTTCGGAGACGGCTGTCGCCACTTGTCTTCCCGCTCACGCTGCTACAACTACTCATGCCCTCTCGCTCGCACAACGCCGCGCCTTATGGTGTTATGCAAATCATTGCATAGCCTTTGACGACATCTTCCACGCCTACCTTGCACTTATAACCCCTCTTATATCTACAGATAAACAAATGGGTTTATGGATGGGTTCCAACGAAACTCTTATTACCCACAGGGAATAAATAACCCTCTGGCTGGGTACGGAACCCTAAAAAATTTAAACAATATCAAACAATAAACAATAAATCTCACAACGGAGTCACGTTGCAGGTTCTGACAAGAGCACTTGTCTCGCGTGTTGTTTGCGCGGTTCGCGTTTTTGCCTGCCACGAGGCTCCGCAATTCGCAATCTCTTCCTGTTCTTGATCAAAAACAATCCCTGAGATTGGAATAGACAGTCTACAGTAACAGTCTACAGTTTGTGAGAGATCACAAACTACTTGACACTGGCAGAAATACAGTGCTATACTGTTTTATTGTCGGTTTACCTCTTTCGTGTGGTGAGATCTCTATTCTATTTATAATCAATGGACTTTTGCGTGCGTTATAGTGCGACCAAGATAGCTTGGTGATTTTGACTGGTGGTTTTAGAGATTTCATTTCACTTTTTAAAGCTATTTGAGCCAAAGCTTTATAATACACTAAAATATACAAGATTAATTAACGTTACAACACAACATAAAACACACATACACGTACTTAACATAAAATTAAACATTTTACGGCTCAAACACTTTCAGAAAGTAAAATAATCGCTCTAAAAGGATCTGTCATAATCACCAAGTTATCTTGGACGCACTATAACGCACGCAAAAGTCCATTGATTATAAATAGAATAGAGATCTCACCACTCGAAAGAGGTAAACCGACAATAAAACAGAAACTAAAGCAAACCAAATCAATCACGCCGCAAACTTGTACGATATAGATTGTTATGAAATTCATCAAACTACAAGCAAGTTCCTGCTTACTTGGGCACACTGCATTATTCTTGCTAGATTTATAAATGACGTTAGTTTTAGGGCTGACACTGACTAGCATTATTTAAGAGGATAATTTTTGCTGTGCGCTCCATATAAACGAAGTCGGGATATATTTTCTATACTAAGCAATTAAGGGGCTATGTAAAAAAATAGGATTCTTCAAAGCTCCATATATTATGAAGTACTAACAGTAGGAGTATGATTTGCGGATATGTGTAAATTGAACATATAATTGAAGTTTTGATTAGAGCCAAAACACGATTAAGACAAATTTTCTCGATAGAAAAACAAGCCAAAGTAGCCTCCGTTTTCGTCTATAAACGCTTGTAACTGCTAAACGGTGAATAATTGAAACTTGAGACTTGATTTAAAAAAAAGAAATTGCTATTATCTAAGTTTTGATTAGAGCAGAATTGAACTTACATAAATAGTACAATCACAATTAAATAAAGTTTGTTTTTTCGCTTGATTTGTTCCAGGCGCGCGCGCATCTCTTTCTCTTGCATCTGGCAGTAATATAAGCTATCACACGCCCGTTTCGCTTAAATTATTTTTCGACATAGGCTCTTAACATCAATAAAATTTTTAAGACACGATTTAGAAACCAATATCTGTCGTTATGGCGATCTTTGGGGAGGCCTATGTCCAACAGTGGACGTCCATCAGCTGAGATGATGATCTGCGCTTCATATTTGTAAGATTTCCGATTAAATATACATATATTGGATAACGCACTTCCCCGGTTTGGAAGGGTGCGGGTTCAAGTCCCGCCCGAGACTTAATTTTTCAATCTTTAATTTGAATATACAATAGTTTCAAAGTTATCGTGGCTCAAAGCTTTCCATACAATTCTTAAATAAAATTAATCCTAGCATTCAAACTGTTACCCGCGTAATATGCTGACAAAGTCAGAATGTCTTCTCCAAAAAAATGCTGTACTAAATTCTAACATCAAGTTGTCAAAAACTTTAAATTTACCAACCCTAGTGGTTTTATAAACTACGTCACGACTCAAAGTAAAAGTACCAAGCTGGCACAACGAAAATTCCACTAAAACGTCTAGCCAAACTGAAAGCAACTTTATATTTCAGAAGTTACAGTCCATTTTGGTGACTGCTTGAGTTGCTGATCGATGCAACCTTGCATCTCGTTTGAAACACGCCAATTTGGTTGATTTTGTTCAAGGCGCGTCGGGAGACCGGGAGCCTTTTATACAGCGTGTTTTGTAAAAATGAACCGTTGTATAGCTGTACAAAGCACAATTTTTAATGGGCTACTTTATAACTTGACAAAGCCAGAGCCAGAGCCTGTGAATACAATATACTAATAATTTTTCAATAAAAGATCTTTAGAAAAGGTATCTGGTTCAAGACCATGCAAACGGAACCGCTTACAATTCCCTAGATTAGCAAATGTCCGATGGATGTCTGATATGGGTCACATTCCGTCCAAAAAATTCGCACGCCTGATGAGAATTTTGAAGACTGTGGTATAGTTGAGGACGTCTTCCGTGTCCTCAACTTTACCATTCCGACGGAGTGCGGGCGGAGCGAGGCCCTCAGGAGATAGGTGTTTGATGGCTTGCCATCTTTTAATATCGGGCGTTGCAATTGTGCCTTGGCTACACCTACTTCTGCTGTAGCGAAGGTACTTTAATTCCATTTACAGGAAAACTTTATAGTCGTTTTTTTATTTTTTCATTCTATTTTTATGCATACATGCATATGCTCACGACTATATTCCCCGAGGGGGTAGTCAGATTTATTCTGAAATCTCAGAACCTCGTTTCACTAGTACCGAAACTCTGTCCAGTGTGACGGGGAGTGAGCCCGTCGCCTATTCCCTCGCCCTTCTATTTTTATAGTTTTATAAAATTTGAGTTGCGGTTCTTAAATGATGTTAGAGTGTAGGGAGTGACCATTCTGTATCTAGTTTATTTATACTGTACATTACCCAATATGATATAGCATAAATAATAATAGCATAAATGCGCATTTAGACTCGTGCAAATTGATTTACTCTTCGTTTATTATCATTTTACGATTTGTTGGCTTTCTGGTGAAGGAAAAACATCGCGAAATCTGTATGCTTCAATTACGATTGTACCCCCACTATCCATTACCACTAGCGACGGGCTCACTCCTCGTCACACTGGACAGAGTTCCGGTACTACCGGTGCAACGTGGATGTTTTGAGTTTTCTGGGGAATATTATAGTCCTGAGCATGTAATACAGGGATTCTTCTTAATAATGCTAACACTTTTACAAGGGAATGATCAGACTATCAAACTGAACAACTATGGGACCAACATCGAAATCGCGAAAAGAAAATCTGCTGTCATTTGGCTCGAGTAGGTTTGCAGTTTTTAATGGAAGAGCAGATTTTTTTTTCGCGTTTTCGATGTTTGTGCCAGAGTGAAAGTTGTTCAGTTTGACGGTCTGATCATCCCATTAAAAAAGTGACAGCATATTAAAAAGGGTCCTATACAGGGTGTAACAAAACACCCTAGTAATACTTAAGGGGGTGCTTCAGACCATCAATCTGAACAACTTTCACTATGGAGCCAATGTCGAGAAAAAATAAAAAAAATCCGCTATCCCATACATTTGAGTCGAGACGGTACTGCAGTTTTGTATGAAAGAGTGGATTTTTTTCGAATTTGTCTCCATAGTGAAAGTTGTTCAGTTTCATTTATTTATTTATTTATTTATTTTAATACTTTATTGTACACACGGAAATATACATAAAAACAACATAATAGACAATTACAAAGGGCGAGCTTATCTCTAAAGAGATTTCTTCCAGCAAACCCGAGACAGAGAGAGAGCATAGAAAGTGAGGCAGGCATAGTGTGCACTTTTAACGAATAAAACAGTATTTATGACTAATAAATACATATTAAATAAAGATACAGGTATATATACATACATATTTTATATATATACAAATATATACGGAATGATAAATAAATAAATATACCTACTAGTTTATTGAAGAGAGAGATAGTGATCTTTGACTTGTTTTTTGAATGAAGCAATAGTTTGACAGTCTCTTATTTTAAACGGGAGAGAGTTCCAGAGCCGGACTGCATGGACAGTCATGGGCTGATGCATCCCCTTAAGTATTACTAGGGTGTTTTGTTACACCCTGTATAACATGCTGATGATGATAATGACGTGTAATTTTATATTCAGCAAATGTCTTTGTGGCAGATAAATTAATTTAGAAAAACTACACCCTTGTAAATGCATATCTCACTACAGCTACACCAGGGAGCCAGTTAACACGGGAGCTTGGTCTCAATTTCATGTAGCTACAAGTACTATAATAGCTTGCAGGTAGTGTTGTAATTGCACGTTACGTCTCACGTTACGTAACACGAAGCTTTTGATGTTTTCACGTGAAGAAAATGTCTTTGAACAGTTTCATGGTGTTCGGGAATTCTTGTACAGGAAGTGAACTAGAATTTTGAAGTTTTTGATTAAATAAATAAATAAACTAGAATTATAGATGGCCCAATAGCACAGTCTGTAGTGAGCCTGTCTGCTGTGCCGAGGGTCGTGGGTTCGAATCCCGTAAGGGACAAATGACATAACATAACATAAATATTCTTTACTTGCACACCAAAAAATACAGCAACAAAAACAGAATCAAAAGAACGTAAGGGTACAAATGGCGGTCTTATCACTAAAAGCGATTTCAAATATTTGTATGACGTACCCGAGTCATGGATATTTGTATCTACAGGGTGAAATTGATATCATTAGCATCCTTTTCAACTAAGAGTCTACCCATCAAACTGAATAACTTTTACAATGGGAGCAAACCGATCGGAGCAAAAAGAAATCAGCTGCCATACTAAACTGCAATGCCTACCCTACTCAGAAGTACGCAAAAAAAATCGGATGTCTCATACATTTGAGTCGAATAGGCGTTGCAGTTTAGTATAGAACCGCAGACTTTTTTTTTGCTCTGATCAGTTTGTTCCCGAAGTAAAAGTTGTTCAGTTTGATGGGTAGAGTATGTGGTTTTAAGGTTAATGATACTTTTCCTTCCTTTTCCTTGTATATATAATATAATTATGTGATATCTATTTTATTTTAGTTGACTTTACTTCATTTCAAATAAGGACGACAAGATTATCCTATTAGTACCTATATAGGTACAGAAATGGCCAAATCAGAATTTATTTATCAGAAAGATATACTATCCGACATAATATCTTTTTTTAGGTGTATTTGTGCTTAATAAATGAATAATTTACCTTTAATTAAAAAAAAAACAATATCTTGGCCGTTACTTTAAGAATAAGTGAGAGGAAAGTGTTTCAAATCTCTGTTTCTGTAAGTCAAAATAGCCTTATAATTTCGTTGCTATTTGAAATGCAGTATAGGTATAGATCTTAGATAAACCTACCAGGATAAGATTTATAACAACAGACTTCATCTTTTTAGTAGAGTTTATTAAACATATTTAAAATTATATATCTGTGACAATTATTTAATTTTAGTAGACTAGAAAGTTTGTTGTTATATAAATCTGATTCTGGTAGACTAAAATCTACAAGTCTACTAAAATAAAATAAAAGATAGTTATAATAAGTAAAAGACACATTGTAGCTTTAGGTTATAACAACAAACAACAACAAGTTAATATATTGACATTGTATTGGATGCGGTATATCAGTAACAGATATAACCGCAGGATTATCTAGAGCTGTTTGCGAAGCGAGTAATGGTGTACTATACTGTTTATTTGACTCGGGTCGGGTGGGGGGAGGGGGTGAAATAGCGTTTGAATCATCATCGTCACGGTCATAAAACAAAACGGTTGTTTACACTTTTTATGCTATGATTTTTTTAATTGATATCTTTTTTTATATTTTTTCGACGTACCAAAACATCATGTGCGCGCGCGATTTCGACTTGGCTGCCTTAGTTTTTAGTTTTGTTCTTTCGAGATTTCAGTGTTGGTCCCATAGTAAAAGTTGTTCAGTTTGATGGTCTAAAGCACCCCTTTAAGTAACTGTCCTATTTTATTATACACCCTGTATATGGTACGGATTTTTAACCATTGGGGATTAGAAAAATTTGCTCATATGGTCCTTTGAATTATAACATTTTTTTTTAATTACAAGTAGTCGTGAACGTAGGTATGCCAAAATGACGCGTCAAGTATTTACTACTTACAAAATTACCTAGCCAATTCGATTTTCTTTTAACGTCAATTATACCAATTCACGCACGCATTATAAAGGCTGACAAAAAAATTCGTCAGAAAATAAAAATTCTTTACAAAATTTCTTTATAGTCACTTCGTATTCAGGAAGCTTCCCCTCCCTTCATAACAGTTAAGTAATATTTATAATGGGTAACTCCACCTTTACCTTCAAGTCGGTACTTTGCTGGCAATTAAGTACATTCCTTTTGTTGAATTTGACCTTTGAGCTTAGAGTGCTTCAGGTTTGATTGTCGGTGAAGTCAAAAAGCGGTACGAGCGATAACGAAATATGAACCGCGACATAATTATGCCTACATGCCCTCTCGCTCGCACCACGCTGCACACCTTAAATGGTGTTATGCAAATCATTGCATAACCTGTGGCGACACGTTCCACGCCCACTTTGCACTTCTAACCCCTCTTAGGCTGCCTGTCCACTGATGCGAGCTGGCTGGGCGAGCTATGTAGCTGTGTAAATATTAACCAATCAGGAGCTCGGCCGAGATCGGCCGAGCTCCTGATTTGTAGGCATCAGTGGACAGGCAGCCTTATAATGTTCTGTGAAGCAAACGATGCGCCAAAGTATACGTGCTTGCTTATCCCGATGCATATATGGCCGAGTGACGGCCTGAAATCTTACCTGAAAAGGCCTGAAAAAGTCTCATTGCGTGACGAAACATGAGTTACTCTTGCTCACGTAGGGCAGTCAGCCTCGATACGACCATTGCTGACTGACTAATCTTTCACTACAATATGAATTATAGTCATGCGATAGGTATGGTGCATCAAAGCGTCAGTGGCCGTTGCGGAGAGGTATGCTACTCAATCTTGAGGGTCCGGGTTCAAATCTGCACGGAAGAATGCTAATGTTTCAAAGAGATTTTAGAAACATCGTGAGTAGCATAGCGTTGCATATGCTCACGACTATACAGGGTGTAACAAAACACCCTAGTAATACTTAAGGGGGTGCTTCAGACCATCAATCCGAACAACTTTCACTATGGAGCCAACGTCAAGAAAAAAAAAAATCTGCCGTCCCATACATTTGAGTCGAGACGGTACTGTAGTTTTGTATGAAAGAGCTATTTTTTTTTCGCGATTTCGATGTTGGCTCCATAGTGAAAGTTGTTCAGTTTGATGGTCTGAAGCACACCCTTAAGTATTACTAGGGTGTTTTGTTACACCCTGTATTCCCCGAGGGGGTAGTCAGAGATATTCTGAAACTTCAGAACATCCACGTTTCACTAGTAGTACCGAAACTGTCCAGTGAGTGAACATCGTGAGTAAACCTGCATAATACGCTACAGTGAAATTCTGAGGCGCATGTAAAGTCTATCAAATCGCATTAGGCACGCGTGGTAGATTGACGCCCATACACTCTCCTTGAGGTTGGCCTGTGCCCTGCAGTGGGGCGTATATTGGTTGATGATGATGATGATATTATGATTCATGCTGACACAAAAGAAAAAGACTGCACTTGCAATGTAATCAAAGTATGAAACAGTACTTTTTCTTCCATAAAGGTGCTGGCATAAATATAAATTTTTAAATTGAGGTGAGTACCGTTTCTTTTTTCTCCTTAGACGATATTACTTTATTTATTCTCCTCCATTCCTTCCACAAAATAATATTTTTCGTTTCTTGCGGAATTTCACATTTCCAAAGTGAATAATTAGACATGGAAATGATAATGACAGGGAACAAGGACAACAAGCATTTTTCTTCTCTTTTACACAAATAATGATAATGAAAATTCGCGACACATCATAAATATTTTTCAGCACTATCATAATGTATAATTATAACGGCCTTTTTCAACGAAAAAAAGCTTTTTGGCCTTAGGTAATACAAAAACATACAAGTCATTTGAAACGTTTTGGCTGTAATATAAAAACATGCAAGTCACTACATGATTCAAAATGTTCTTTCTTAGTATTTTAATTTGTGGGTAACCTACACTGAAAAAATAAGCAACCAAATTATTGTTAAATATAACAAAACTTCCCAACTGTTTCGTAGCATATAAACAAATTTTCGACTATAAATAGCAACACGTTTTGCTATTTATAGCCGAAAGTTTCTTTATATGCTTATAAACATCGTTTCTTCTATGTAATTTTATAGAATTGTTCTGATTGAATTTTTAGATATAAGTTTTAGATGTAAAATATTTCAAACACAATTTATATTGTTATTGAATGAATAAATGAAATGAAATGAAAACAAACTTTGGTTATATTTAACACTAATTTGGTTGATCATTTTTTTCAGTGTATAACAATCGCAAAGTAGATGCAAAAGGGCCACTATGCCAATATGGCCTAGAAATAACGTATGGCGTTATGTTTTCCAGTTAAGAGTATCCTTAGATAGAGTTAGGTGCGCTTTGCGGAGTCATCATCGTTATTAGCCTGTACAGGGTGTACGGAAAACTATCATTAACCTTTTAACCAAATAGGTACTCTACCCATCAAACTGAACAACTTTTACTATGAGAGCAAACCTGTCAGAACAAAAAAAATCTGCTGTCCGATACTAAATTGCCCGATAGGTAGTATAATAATGTCTATGAAACTGCCATACCTAACCTACTCGATTCAAACGTATGGGACAGTTGATTTTTCTTAGTTCTGACAGGTTTGCTCCCATCGTAAAAATTGTTCAGTTTGATGGGAAGAGTATGTGGTTTAAAGATTAAGATACTTTTCCTTACACACTGTATACATCCCACTGCAGGGCACAGGCCTACTATACAGGACGGCGAACGAATTCCAAAGTGGTCCGTCCTTAGTGTACCGGGTGCTGGATTGGAAGAAATCAAAAACGCTTCTGTTTTCAATCTGATGCCTGTTGCGGTTCGGGAGTGATCGGAGCTCTTGCTTGTTACTGTTCGGAGTCTGAAGTGCGAGTGCATGCAGAAGGCTAATTTTTCGCTATATATCTGCGCCGCTAGGCTGTCTCAACTGCGGGGGTCGCGCGCAAGTGAAACAATAGATTCACGCCGCCTGCGCCTATCGTGTGCGGGCGGGTTTTCCCTTGCGTGTGAGTGAGACAGCCTAACGTGCGAGCGAGTGAGCGTCATCCGATCATTCCCAAATTACAACAACGAAAAATGGCCTTTATTTCAATGAACTTAAGCTAGTTACAAAAACACCACGTGGTAATAAAATACAATGGAAAATACCACGATACATTCAGATTCAAGTGTTAAACTAACTTATGTCTACGGAATACGAAATACGAAATATATACATTAAAAAACTACAATCTAAATTAACTGTCGCGAACACCTACCCTCAGGAAGGGTGTAATGCCCTCTACACTCTTCCTGAGGATAGAACGCATGATGGACTATGGACTAATGTGCATCAATCATGCGTGCCCAATGCGGATTTGGTGGACTTCCCAAGCAGAGAAAGAAGTATTCGTACTAAATTATGAGTCTCAAGGTTTGAATCTGCACCAACGACATGCATTGAGTTTTTCTAACTTATTCACGTAGGTACCTGTAGACGGAACCGAATGAAGGAGAGCATAGCGAGGAAACCTCTATACGGTGAAGAATGAATTCTGTGGCGTATTTGAAGTCTACTTATCATGCGGATAAGCACGCATGGTGGACTAACGCCCTTTTACCCTTTTGGGTAGGTCTGTGCCCTACAGTAGACATCATATTATAGAATGATAATGAATTAATTCGTAAGTCCTCCCTTCATCAAGTTGCTTAATGCCTTTGACAAAAAATATTCTACAATATTACTTTTAAAACTACAATAATGGATTGAATTTACTTAAAAACAAAACTTTGACATTAAATTTCTATTACCATTTAGGTAACTTGCATCAAAATTTTGAAATTTATAGTTACGTCGTTAAAGTCATTAAAATCACAATTTTAATAAAGCAAGGTTTGCACTAAGCCAACGCGGTTTGCGATGTCAATGCTCGTGGATTTGAACCCAGATCATGCTGATAGGAACTCTTCAATCTCTGCAATAAGCCACGGATGCTCTTTTAAAAAAATAAAAGTAGTAGTTTTAAAATAAACGAGCATTTACTTCGTTCGCATAAATTATACACCAGATTTTATGTCAGATCATAAGCTATCAAACAAAAAAAGTTTCATCAAAATCGGTTCAGTAGTTTTTGCGTGATGCTCGAACAAACAAACACACAAACAAACAAACAAACAGACAGACAAAAAATCCAAAAATGGGTTATTTGGAATCAGGGACATCTAAAAACTATTTTTATTGTAAATATCTTCAATGTACAGACACGCTTCAGTTACAGTTTTATAATAGTTTGGATTATTCAATGACAAGAAAAGACAAAAAGCTTTGTTATTTCTAGAAAAAAATGCTAACCGCATACCGTGATGGTTTGATAATACATTAAAAGAGATAATTTTGGCGGCAAAACGAGGTTATCGCTAAAAGCTTTTAGCCGTTTTAAAACTTTTAGTATTATGTTTCAATTTCGAGGTTTTTATAAATAACTCCAATCTAATTAATAGTTTAAGCTCATTTGGCAGACTGAAAATTCAGGCTTCATTACTACCTATTAAAAGAGTTTTTAAACTTAGGTTTAAAATAAAATATCGATAGTTTGTGGGTCGATGGCACTTGGATTTACATTCTTTTCCAATGGCATAGTCTCTTAGACAATTTATATAGGAACGAGTTACGCGTGTCATTCTACTAAGAAACATTTCTGCCACTTTTTGCGGAGGGCGAGGTAACATGAAATCTGCAACTTTGGATTTTATTCCCCATAAGTTTAGATTCTAATTTTGAATGTTAAAAATCATGAAAAGTAGTCTCCTGTGAACCCCAAACGTTCTAAGTTCAAAATTATTGTTTCGCTATTATAGGCTGTCTCGTTTAGTGATTAGGTTTAAAATTGGGTGTAAATGCACAAGATCAATTGTTCTTATACCGTGGCAGAGGGGAAATGCCGCTATAAATCCCGAGTCCCTATATAAATTGTCTAAGCATAGTCTTGATAAGTAATCAATGCCATGCCTCATACATTACCTTTCACAAATACGCTTAACAAATAGCGGACATGTGACAATTTGCCACTCGATAAAAAAACCAAAATAATATACTTACGTATGCGATTAGAGGGTTCTGTTTCAACATTTTGAAAAAGAATTTAAACCTTTTAGGGATTTACAGATTAATGTATGTGTTAGTGAATGATAGACAATGCGTAGTAGCCTAAACCAATGAAGATAGAAACATATTTGGAAATTTGTATAAGTATTCTTCAGAGAATGTAAGAGTGCACTTCTTCTTCTCTTCTTATCGTGTTGGCACAGCCCTGGTGTCAGATTTTTTTCAGACCGCCTTACGGCCTCTGACGTGGTTTTTATGTAACGACTACTACCACCGGAGATAGTAGCCGGGACCAACGGCTTAACGTGCCATCCGAAGCACGGAATCATTTTTCTATTGCACTATTAAGAAAGGATTTTTCTTCATTCCCAAAAGCGGTGAAATTGGGAGAAAACGTTCGTAATCCCCAGACGGAATCGCAGTCAAAAGCTATACAGGGTGTAACAAAACACCCTAGTAATACTAAGGGGGTAAGGGGTGCTTCAGCCCATGAAACGGCACAACATTCACTATGAAGCCTAGTTCGAATTCGCGAAAAAAAAATCAGCTCTCCCTTACAAAACTGTTGTAAAAACTCGACTAAAATGTATGGGACAGCAGATTTTTTTTTTGAGATTTCAAATTAGTCTCCATAGTAAAAATTTTTCAGGTTGATTGTCTGAAGCGCCCCCTTAAGTATTACTAGGGTGTTTTGTTACACCCTGTATAGCAATATGCTGAAAAGAATATTACAATTAAAGCACTATGCTGAAATATAATTTCATAATTACAAGAGAAAAATACGGTATTGATTCAAGTTTTGCAAAAATATCAAGAATGGTTTAAAAAAATCGAGTAAGTGAAAATGGGGGTCCGTCCGAATATGTTTCCTTCACATCAACTTCACATTGTATAAATGTTTGTAAAAATATAAAAAGGTTAAAAAAAATCGAATATGTGAATATGGTGGTACATCCATGTATGTTTCCTTTACATTTATACACCACTAAGGTACAATGAAACTACAACAGCTTGCTCTAAGCGCTCTCACAGACGAGCGACACTTTGCGGTCGCCGGGTGTCAAGACCGTAAAATGTATGAGCGCAACCATAAAGTTATTATACCTGTCGGAATAGAGTAACTGACATGAGTTGTCAAATGAAACCGTTTTTTGTCCATTTGTCGGCACTTATCGGCACTTATCGGCACCCTAAAACTTCGAGTTCTGTGTATAATTGTGAATCTAACATCAAATCGTAGGTAATTTAATGAAATAGTGTTAGTATATTTCACAAAATAATCTACGACTTCACTTTAGATTCACTAATTATTGACAGAGCACGAATATTTACCCAGTCGATTGTGCCGACAAGTTCCCAAAAACGGTTCTATTGCCTCGTGTCACGTATCTCTTTCTATAATACAGTGGCGCCGCTAGGTACATCTCGCTCTCTCAGCTGTCAGTTCCTCTGTATGATACCTTTATGAGCGCAACGCTCTGCGACCCACGGTGACCCACCGCGACAGCAAAGTGTCACTCATAATAAGAAACAATGGATCGAAAAACGAAAACTAGAACGAGTTTTGTTCATGTTTCGACCTATGTTCCATAGGGAATGTGGTTTAGTTTCGTTGTCTGAATACACCCTTACAATTTTTTTATCCAACTATTTTACCACCTAAAAATAGCATTATTAATTAAAATATACCACTATAATGTATTCAGTATAAGTTGGCCCCAAGCCCCCGGTGACACGGCACTATAATGAATCGCTTCCGATGTTGAAATGTGTACAAAAGTAACTCCGTAGCTTTGGTGTTACAGAAAGAAAGTAGAACAAATAATTTATTTATTTATTTTATTTAGCCTACACCAGCAGCAAAACGTATTTCGCATTAAAATTTACATTTCCATATAAATCTAGTCGCTAATAATACATGCTAATACATAGGCCAAGTTACACAACATTAAAAAATCTTGAGAACATAACAATTGAGAAGAAAACAACATTTATAAATGAGAAAAAAGCAATAATAATAATTTTGGGATTTTATTTTTTAACGAGCTTTTACCCGCGACTTCGTCCTCATAAATTATATACCAGATTTTAAGTCAGATCATAAGCTATCAAACAAAAAAGTTTCATCAAAATCGGTTCAGTAGTTTTTGCGTGATACTCGAACAAACAAACACCCAAACAAACAAACAAACAGACAGACAAAACATCCAAAAATTGGTGATTTGGAATCAGGGACATCTAAAAACCATGTCGTAATTTTTTTTTGTAAATATCTTCAATGTACAGACACATTTTCTGTTACAGTTTTATAATAGTTTAGATTTGCTGGTTGACTTAAAGGAGATATCCAGATCTGGCAACCCTGCGATAACTTTGTTGAACTCTGCACTAATTCTAGCAATAGGTGAGTGACTTCCAATACCAATGTTGGTTCTGCTCGGGTGCCGGTACATCAACGGGTTTGATATTATAAAGGGTGTTAGGGTAACAATTGCATTACTTCAAGTGTTGATTGTACCCATGATACTGATCAACTTTCCCTAAGAAACCTGTAGGAAATTCGTAAAAAGAATTTGGACTTCCCATACTAAATGCAATCAGCTGATCGAAGTTTTATATGAAAAGTTAAAAAAAAATTGCGTATTTCCTAAATCATAAATCATAAATCTTTATTGCATCCTTGAGGTAATTATAGATCTTAAAAATAGGTACAGTACATCTCAGGGACCCTGTTAGGGCACAGCAATTTTAGCAACAGTGTATAATTGTTAGAATGCATGGAATTGAATTGAATTAAATTGAGAATAAAATAGAATAAAAGGCGACAATAATAATAGATTAATAATATGCGTCAAGTTAAAATAATATAGCACGAAATAATGGCAACGGTAAGATAATGAAAGGAATTAAATCGTAGTAACAGTAATAGCACAATGTCAACTTAAAGTACGGTAAAAAACACATATTAAAAAACAAAAACTAACGCAGTCAAAAATGTTACATAGTCAACAATTAAATACATAGTCAAAAAACATAGTCAAAAGTTTTACATAGTCAAAAATTAAATAGTTTTTGTGAGTAGACCGAGATATTTTTATGTAAGTTTGGTGAAGTTATAAATAGAAAATTTTAAGGGATTTTATAGTTCATCGTCCAGGTATTCTTGTATTTTGTAATACGATTTTTGGTATAGTATATCCTTTAGGTGTTTTTCGAAAGAGGTGTCTTTATTATCGTTTTTTATGTTAGGCGGCAGTTTATTAAAGATTTTTATGGCCATACAGTATGGGCCGGACCTATAGAGTTCCATTTTTGAGAACGGTAATACCAGTCTGTCTCTTTGTCTTAAATTGTGTTGGCCGTTATAAGTGTCATTAAAGTTTTTAAAGAAGTTGTTGTATTTTCTTACGAATTTGCACACCTCGAGTATATATAAAGATGGGAGCGTGAGTATCCTGTGTTTGCTGAAGTATGGTTTACAGCTCTCCATTTGGTCGATGTTCACAAGGATTCTCACGCACCTTTTTTGTAGGATTAGGAGATCTTCCACGTCCGTGCTATTTCCCCATAATAATATCCCATATCGTAGCCATGCGTGTGCATATGCGTAATAAGCCGAAAGTGCGGTCTTTATGTCAGTGGTTTTTTTTAACTCTGTCAGGGCATACGTAAATCGGGATAACTTATTTTTAATTCTTTGGATGTGTGTTTTCCAGTTAATGTGCGTGTCAATATCTAAACCTAGTAGCGTGAAGGTGTCGACGCATTCTATTTCTGTGTTTTTGTATGTAAAAGTGACCTTTAGTGGGCGTTTTTGGCTAGGTCTGAACTGCATTATTTTTGTTTTTTTAAAGTTTACCTCTAAATTGTGGTCGTCAAGCCATGCTATCAATTTGTCAAAAATACTCGTTAATTTAATTGTCACGTTTATCTCATTATCATTTTGGCACGGAAATAAGACTGAGATGTCATCAGCAAATAGGACACATGTTTCATCCACTATTTTCGGCAAATCGTTGACGTAAATGAGAAATAGTAAGCATCCAAGGACGCTTCCTTGGGGGATAGAGTTATTAGTTACTATTTTTCCTGATCTGTAGCTACTTATCATTCCCGTTTGTAGATCATAGTTTTCGATTTCTACGCACTGTTCTCGGCTTGATAAGTAGGACGTAAACCATTTATGGGCCACCCCTCGTACACCGATTCCACTGAGTTTATCGAGCAATACTTTGAATGTTACTTTTTCGTACGCTTTGGTCATATCAAGCAAAATCCCTATTGCGTATTTTTTATTGTTTAATAGGGATAGTATCTCTTGGATATATTTATACACTGCTAGAGTCGTTGATCTATTTTTCCGGAAGCCGTATTGGCTGTCGTCAAACAGTTCGTACGTCTCACAGAATGAATAGAGTCTTCTCGACATCGCAGTTTCGATTATTTTTGATGCAGTGGGAAGTAGAGCGATGGGTCGGTAGTTATTTAGATTTGACTTTTCTCCTTTTTTATGAATTGGCTTTATGATGGAAACCTTTAATAGATCGGGGAAGGTGCCTTCGTCGAAGGATTGGTTTATAAGCCGCGTAAAAGGGAAGCTCAACTCATCGGCACATTTTCTTATTAAGAGAGGGGGCAGTTCATCGAAACCGGAGCTTCTTTTGTTTTTTAAGTTTCGTATTATATGTTGAACTTCTCGTGACTCTACTGGGCGCAGGTACAACGAATTTTTTGGGGGGTTCACTACAGGACGGCCGCATTTTTGGGAGCCCGTGCCTTCCCCCACCGAAGCAAAGTAGTCATTGAACGCGTTTGCTACTAAGTTCGGACTGTCGGTAAGTGTGCCATTTATTTTTATTTTGTTGTTATGTCTTATCGTAGTTCTTGCCTTGTTTGTACGCTCTTTTATTATTTGCCACATAGTCTTTGTTGTGTTTTCAGATGTTTTCATTTTTTGTATATATCGTAATTTCTTTGAAGTGTGGACGGTCTTTTTTAGGAGCTTTTCGTACTTTTTGTAATATTCATTTAAGATTGTATTGTTAGATTTAGATGTTAGGATTTTCAAAAGTCGTTTATTTTTACAGGATTCCTTCAGGCCAGGGGTTAACCACGTTTTCCTAGGTTTTATATTTATTTTAATTTTGGTTTTTGGGGCGCATTTGTTTAGTAAGGATTGTAAGGTATTATTGAACGTAATATAGTTTTCGTTTACATTATTCTTATTCTGAAGTACTAAATTCCAGTCGATCTTACTTAATTCAGATTTGAAATAATTTATATTCTTATCACTAAATATTCTTTTGTTTGTAAACCATACGTTGCGTTCATTTCTTTTTGATTTAGCTGGACTTACGAGGCTGTAAATGACCGCCATGTGATCTGAAAACCCGAGCTCTCGTACTGAAGTTTCAGATAAAATATTTTTAAAGTTTGTGAATACAAGGTCTATAAGAGTAGCACTGGTGTTTGTTATACGCGTTGGTGTTTTCACATTTTGGAAGAAATTATGGCTTAACATTATGTCTATGAAGTTTTTGGTTCGTGTCGATTTGTCTAAAATATCTATGTTAAAGTCACCCCCAATTATTATATTTTTATTTTTATGTTTATAATTTAAAAGTGTTAAAAGTTGTTTTAAACAGGTGTTAAAGATCTCGGTCTCTCTTTCATTCCAGTACAAGGTAATAATTAATACATTTAAGGACGGGATATCAATAGCACACAACTCAACAACATATTCTATAGACAAGTCTACTATTTCTTTTTGCTCGATAAATTCTATTCCATTTCGCAGTAGAATGCAGACGCTCCCACCTTCGTAGTTTTGTCTGGAGTATTCCGAAGCAAGGGTGTATCCAGGTATCTGAAGTAAGTCGATTTTCCCCTTTGTTAGCCAGGTTTCAGATATGCATAAAGCGTGAAAATGTTTTTCCTCTTCTAGAAGTGCTTCGAGAAGGTGTTTCTTGTTGTTTAAGCTACGCATATTTTGGAAGACAATGTTTAGCTTAGTTTCGAAAGGAATGGTTTGCATCGTCTTTTTCAGCAGTCCGTGGTTCCTGTGTTTTTGGTGGTTGGTTTGACTTTCGGGCGTCTTTTTCTCCGAAGTACTGGTTGCCATCTATATATAGTTTATTCTGGCGGATTATTGCATAGTGTCCATTTCGGCGAGCCTCTTGTAATTTTTGTTTAAGTACTCTCTTTTCCTCTAATTCTGCTTTGCTTAATATTTTTGAAACGAATAATCCGGAGTTTCTAAAGTTGTTAGAATTTTGTAACACGTAGTCGGCCATTCTCTTGCTAATGAATTCAATTTCGACAGGTCTTTGGTATCCATTTTTACCAATGCGTCTTACCGATTCAATGTACCCATTTATATCGACAGAGAGCAGATCGTAGAAAGCGTAATTTATACGTTCTATTATTTGGTGTTGTGATTCTTTCCAGTCCTCTTCCAGGCCATATAGGACAATTTTTTTGCCATTTGTTTCCTTGTAGATTTTGTTATGGAGCAAAGCTACTTCTTCTTGAAGCTGTATTGTAATTTTGGAGGAGAGTTCTGTATTTATTTCTGGGGTTTGAGGAATCGGGGGTGTGTTTTTAATTTCTATTAGGTCTTTTTCGAGAGTATAAATTCGTTTGGTCAGTTCGCCTATTTTTGTTTGCATGGCATCTTGTTTGGTTACCAGGATATCTATTTTTTTTGAAAATTCTAAACATATTTTCGCAATCCTTTCCTCAAATTCGTTAGCTATATCCTGTCTTATAGTGCGTCTTAAATTGTCCAACTTAGAGTCTAAGAGATTGGATAGCTGTTGAATATTTAGAGCAGCATCGTCAATTTTATTCAAATTTTGATTTTGATTTTGATCTAAATTTAGATTTTGATTTATTTCAGGCTGTTCGGGGTTCGGTATTTCTCCCCCAGACTTTTGTTGATCGTTAGGTATGGTTGTTTCGTTTGGTACTGGATCGTCAAGCTGTTTTCGGGTGGGTGTATCGTCGTTTCGCTTTCGACGTGACGTATTTTTACAAAAGTCGCAAATCCAAGTTTTTTTTAATTGGGAGCTTTGCTTCAAAAAGTCTGCAGTCGTAATATTCAAACATGCGTAATGATATTTTCCACTACATATAACGCAAGTTAGCAATTCTCCTCTGTACACAAGTTGTTTACATGCCGTGCAGTTCATTTTCGCATAGAGTGAGGGAAAATGTGTCTTATTCTTAATGAGTTAGAGTACTCACAGGCAGCAAACTGGTTTTTGTATCGGTTGGCGGCGTCATGCAGTCTGGCAGGCAGGTGTGTGAGCGGCGCATACGCAGTGAGGTGCGTCAGGTGCGTGAGGCCCGTGCGTCAGACAGAGATGGGGCGCAGTGCGTGGGGTTAATGACCGGTGTCAACGACCCTGTGCATCGACCTTGGTCACTTAGTTTTAACTATTTGTTTCACAGTTTTGTTTGATTAAATTTTGCTTTGAGATTCACATTCTATTTAGTTTATTTAGTTTTTATGCGATAATATTTGTGTTTACACTTTAAACTTCAATATGAATTATAGTTTTTTCCCTTTTCACTAGTATATGCACTTTAAATATATTTAAATCGCAGAGCGACGCGAAAACACTGTTGCTCGGTCGGCCGTCAAGGCAGGCCTATAGGTTTCTTTGGAAAAAATTTCAGTATCATGGGTACAATCACCCCTGAAAGTAATGCAAGTGTTTACCTACCCCAAACCCTGTATAGGATCCTTCTTAATATACTGAGGTAGGCTCCATAGTGAAATTTGTTCAGTTTGATGGTCTGAGTTCACCGTTTCTGTATTTGCTAGGCTGTCACTTACACCCTGTAAAAATTCAGTTCATTAGGAATACAACAGTATTAACTAAATAAATCTAAGAGAAGGACACTACTCGGTGTTGCCAATATCTGTTGCTAAATACAAAGTTGTTTCAACGAAGATTTAATTAATTAGTATAGTTAGTACGGAGGTAGAGTTAGCTACCTCGTTACTAGACTTGTGTAAACAATTAGGGGATAGTGGGAGTTGAGTCTGAAGATAGCACTGGCTCGTAAAGTAGTGTTCTCACTGGTGATGTAAAACAGAAAAGGTGCAGGCAGGTAAAAGCAAATTGTCATATTTTTTTCGGAAAGTATCGCGGGCGCGCGACCCGCGCCGTGCCCCGATGGATGAGTGGGATGGAAAAGAATTTCAGCATTTTCAATGATTTTAGTTGGTTTCTACAGGGTCCTTCTTAATATGCTGACACTTTTTTAAGGGGATGATCAGACCATCAAACTGAACAACTTTCTCTTTAGGACCAACATCGAAATCAAGAAAAAAAAAATCAGCTGTCCCATACATTTGGCTCGAGTAGTTTGCAGTTTTGTATGAAAAAGCAGATTTTTTTTTCGTGATTTCGATGTTGGTGCCATTGAGAAAGTTGTTCAGTTTGACGGTCTGATCATCCCCTTAAAAAGTGTCAGCATATTAAGAAGGACCCTGTATGTTAATTGTAAACAGTAGCATTAGTGTATTTGTCTGTTCTTATGTATAAGTATGTTCCTAATTTAAAAAAACCGGCCAAGTACGAGTCGGGACTCGGGCAATTAGTGTTCCGTACTACCAGTTGTTTAACATGGGTCATTGAAAAAACCACTATAAATTGACACTTACTTAGTATGTGGTCACATAGTAACTGAAGATCATTTTACACTGGTCGCACTGGTGTTAGTTTTTTGGGTATAGAAAAAAAAATATCCAAGTTAGAGCCACCCTGATAATTTTCCCGCTATCTACACGTTATTTCTGATGTTTATGATTTTTTTCAGATCTTATACGGCTATATTTTTTGAAATAGAGGTGGGGACAGCAATTTCTCGCACTGGTGTTAGTTTTTTGGGTATAGAAAAAAAACTATCCAAGTTAGAGCCACCCTGATAATTTTCCCGCCATCTACACGTTATTTCTGATGTTCATGATTTTTTTCAGATCTTATACGGCTATATTTTTTGAAATAGAGGTGGGGACAGCAATTTCTCGGATTGAATTGAAAATTTTGTTAAACAAAGTTTTTATAAAAAATTTGAAAAGTATATTTTTAGACTCGTATTTTTATAAGCTTTCAATTGATACCCCACACCATAGGGTAGAAATTTTTTTTTATTTGCCCTTTCTTACTACCGAAATTGCCCCCCAATATTAAAATTTAGCTTTTTTTCTGACATTTCTGACTTCATTTATGACATTGGACCACCAATTGCTATATCTGTACCGAGTTTCAACTTCCTATGTCTTAAGGTCTCTGAGAAAAATGCCTGTGACAGACGGACGGACAGACACCGAGCTGATTCCATAAGTGTTCCGTTTTTCCAATTTTGGTACGGAACACTAAAAAGCCTTTAGGTAAATGAAATTGCTTGGATTTCCAGTGAGAACAGATCTCAAGTATCTGGTAGGAAAGTAGATTACATCCGAAGTAGTACTCGATTTAGTTGGTGTAAAACTTGTGACTTAACAGCTAAGTTCATTAGGGAATAGGGAAAACAAAATAGTGTTGGAAAATAGCTTTCATGTTAAGACACTAGAGTCAGGCCTCCGTCACTCGGCCGTAGGTACCGAGATAAGTAACTACAATTTGAGGCATCGTAAACGATGCGCTTGCTTGATTTCTGCCACTCGCGTCAGTGTACGCTTTGGCAAGCTTCACTAGGGTACATTATTGCGCATACCGTCTGGCAGTGAATTTATCATGTCATAAAGAAGAGACGTACCTATCTGTTACGAAGTAACTACCCATACAACCATTTGTTACCAGTTCGGTCGACGTGTAGTAATGTTACTACATTGTGCTACACAATGTAGTAACATTACTACACAATGTAGTAACATTACTACACAATGTAGTAACATTACTACACGTCGACCGAACTGGTAACAAATGGTTGTATGGGTAGTAATCTTCCAGAATTAGATTTGGCAATAACACAGTCATTTTCTAGTAAAGTCTGTTTTTTTTTAGACTCTTTATAATGTACACAAAACATAATCTAATTTCTAGAAAAAATAAATAGTTGTCACATTTTTTTACTAAATATTTTTCTCCGTGTACAATACGAAGGTGTCCAATTATTTCGAATTTTTTAAAAGATAAGTTTTTGGCGTTAAATGTTTCTCAAAATTGTCTCTTTATTGATCTGTTCAAAGAAAGTTCGAAACTGTGAGACCTTTTGTTTCCAATACCTACCACAGAGTTTATTAAAAACATCTAGGTATATCACAAAACTTATAAGGGAATTTTGATCAATATCTATGATAATGAATGCCATGTAGCCTGTAGCTTGATGTAGCATGAAACGTGACCTGTTACAATATGCAAATTCGTATTTAGGGGGAAAATTGGACAATGCATACAATATTATATGCTAAAATACCTATTACCCTTATAACATTTCCTTTCACAATTTTCATAATGACTTGCTTTTGGTATGTTGAGTGTACTGTTAGTTTCAATTACGTGAATTTTGGTATTTTAAATAGGAGATAGTAAAACAATTTCTGTTACAATCTAACCCTGGTTCAAATAAATGTGGAATAAACTGTTATGCCAAAAATAAACTAAGAATAAGCAAAATGTCTACTAATAAACCCGAAATAACTTAAGCCTAGTATAACGTCGGTGTGACTGTTCTGTATCATAGACAAATTTCTATTTTTTTAAAGTTTATCTATGAACCGCGACGTTGCCACGCCACCAACGTAGTTACGAGTTTATAAGTAAGAAATTATGATCTCCTTGCTTATCCTTAGCTTATTCTAATCATAACTATTCGTATTTTTATTTGTAGTACAGATAGAATGTAAGACTATCCCTGAAGCTGAAATATATGGTTACAAGCTAGTAATATATAAATCTATGGTTACAAGACTAAAAAGCAAACATTAATCAACTTTATGACAAAATTTTTGTTAAATTTCTTTTTATACTTCGTAGAGTTAATTCGAATTGTGAAAAAAAAAATCTGCGTGTTAAATGATAATAAAAACATTAGCTACATTTTCAGTTGTGTTTCAGGTGATCAAACTAAACAACTTTTAGTCTAGGAGTAAACCTGAAATAGCAAAAACAAAATCAGTTATTCCATACTAAACTGCAATCTCTACTCGAATCTAATGTATGAAAAAAAAAGTTTTTTTTTGTTATTTCTGGATTGGTAAACGTTGTTCTGTTTGATCACCTGAACCACCCCTGAAGATTTAGCTAGTGATTTTATTATCACCCTTAAAAATATACACATTATAAAACTAAAGTATTTTTTCAGATAATGATTCTAGACAAAATAATATTATAGTTTTAAAAACATATTTTTTCAGTTACGTATTCTGTATAATGAACAGTAGAATCATTCTGTGTTTCAGTATTGATAGAAGACATGCCGTATTAAACTGATATTTGAATGAGATCATAATTAATATCTTTTAACAATAACTAATTTCCGATACACCTCTGGCAATCCACGTAATGTATCAGAAAATAATATAATTTACACAAATTATCAAGGTCATTTCAGAAAAACATACTTTTTCAACATATTTTAAAAACCACTTTAATAGGGCTTCATTTCCACACCGTTTCACACAAACTTGAATGTTAAAAGGAGGCCGTAAAAATTCAAAGTTTTGGTTCATTCGAGTAACTTTTAACTAGTGGTGTGATGAATACTTGGAAATTCAGTTACGGATACATTCAGATACGGATACAATTATTATGTATCCGTAACGCGCTGGGTGGGAGGGTAGATCGAGGTGTGCTCACATCATCAGCTTTATACGTCTCACTGCAAGGCATGCACAGGCCTACCCTCATAGAGGGAGTATGGGACTGGGTGTCTGTGAGTCTATCCACCACGCGTGCCCAATGTAAAGTAGCTTAATTCTTGTAGGTGCAAGCCGCTTCCTCTCTAACGTAAAACGTATATTCTCTTGATTGTGTACTTTGTTTCAAAAACATATAAAACATCTAGTGCGAAAAACGCACTAGTAGTTTTGTTTCCTTTTTCTATATTGTGTCTATGTTTTGGTGTAAATAAAAGTATATTTCATTCATTCCTATACCTGTTAGGGCGGCCTAGCGAATATAATTATAAACAAAATTGCATCCTATTTTCAACATTAACCAATTAACGTCAATGACATTTTTAAACACTATCTAGAAACCAATATCTGTGTCAGTACCGTGTCAGATTTCCGTTAAAATACAATAGTTTCAATTGAGCCACTTGAACACAATTGAAATTTTTGAGTCACTTTGAAACTGTATAAATTGTATCGGAAATCTGACACGGTACCGACACAGATATTGGTTTTCAGATTGTGCAAATAATTTTTTTGACTTTAATTATGTACTAAACTGTTCAAACTTGGACGGAGCTTCATTTTGTTTGGAGCGCCGTATATTAGGCGCTCTTATTTCTTTACGGATATCTGATTTGTTATGGTTACACATCTCTATTAAAGCAAGCGTTATCGCAGAACCTAGGTAAAATTTAAAACATTTTGTTGTACTTATGTACCTACCAACAGTTTTATTTTTAACTTGGCTTGCGGACGTCGACTCACTTTGTTTATTATGAGCAGATTTTTTTTAGTAAGTCCTTAAAACTATTTTCATATCAAACTAGAAGGCGAGTGGCTTTAACTTTCTTTATTACAGGGTCCAACTTAATAAGCAAGCAGTTTTTCAAGAGGATGATCAGAACAACTGAATAACTTTTTCTACGGGGCCAAGATCGAATCTTGAAAAAATATCTGTTGTCCCATACATTTTGGTCGAGTTAAGATTGCAGTTTTCATAATTAATTCAAAATTTATAATAATTTATTGCATTATTATGATTACATGAGATCCTAAGAATACAGTTTAAAAGCACACACATAAACCCTGTAAGAGCACAGCAACATCTTAAAAAACTAATAAAAACAAAACATAAAATTAAAATAGTTAACTACTTAATTAATGAACTAAAAACATTTTTTCTGAATCATATAAATGCAAAATATTTATAAGTATTTTACATAATATATTTATTATTCTAAGTATTCAGCATAAGATTCAAATAAATTATCTTTAAAATTATCTTATTCTTTGAATTCAAAGTATTCCCCTAAATTATAAAAACATTCAGCTATTAAAAAGGCTTTTAAGCTTTGTGGAATTGTGTCGCCTTTTCTATATTTTTTATATCTACAGTGTTTTATTTGGAACATCTGATTTTTTTCGCGATTTGGACGCTGGTATGTGTATCTTAGTGAAAGTTTTTCAGTTTGATGGTCTGATCATCCCCACAAAAAATCGCCAGCATATTATTTAAAAAGATCCTACATTAAAGTGGATGAAGCGAAGAAATTCAGTTCTGTCGTAGCATCGTAGCTTCTCTTTAGTCTTTATGTCCCATGGCATAGGAAGCCTATCCTCAAGGAGAGTGTATGAGCATTAGTCCACTATTTGTGTTCCCAATGCACAAGTGATGCCGTCCAGATTGGTGAACCTCACATACGCATCACAGTCTCTTCTGTAGTGTATGTTGGTTTCCTCGGGATATACTACTAAGTTCTACGGAATTTATGTACGGTTTTATTTATCATTATCACTAGCTCTAGGTGAAGGAAAAACATAGTGAGGAAACCTGCATACCGAAGAACGAAAATAAAATACCATAAATTCGGACTTCGGAGGTATGTGTAAAAATATTGGCAAGCTTAGGACGAACACAATAGAACTGGTCGCACTGCATAAGCCTTTTTGTATATATTATGGATGTATTTATGTATATTATTACGTATATATGTATATACTTACAATAATACTATCCCCAAATAATAATACGATGTTATATACAGGGTGTACATTAAAATGGGACAGCTACTTAAAGGGGTGCTTCAGACCATCAAACTGAACAACTTTCTCTATGGGACCAATATCGAAATCGCGAAAAAAAAATCTGCTGTCCCATACATTTCAGTCGAGTTATGTTTGCAGTTTTGTATGGGAGAGCGGATTTTTTTTTCGCGATTTCGATATTGGTCCCATAGAGAAAGTTGTTCAGTTTGATGGTCTGAAGCACCCCTTTGAGTAGCTGTCCCATTTTATTGTACAGCCTGTATACAACGTGTTAATGAATTAACGCAAAACTAGAAAGTAGTTTGTTTAGAATCGAGAGCAGAATCGAATTATCATGGTTTCAGCATAGGTAATTTTTTTCAAAATATTAAATAATTTTTTTGCAAAATTTAAAATTTACTGAACCCGATGACAACCCACCGCACGGGCACACTCACCCTACTAACTACCGTAACAAGATTATAAAAATGTATTCATGCGTACGTTAGCGCTTTCTTTTAGTGCTGAAATGATAAGAAATCATTTTTATCTCAAAACTTAAAATGCGAATAACTTTAAATTTTAATTATCAAAATTATGAAATTATTGTTGCAATCTAATTATTTTATTATAAATCAGTTGGGGTGTATGAGGTTTTGCGTTAATTCATTAACACGTTGTATATATATTTTTTTTATTTTTTATTTATTTGATTCAGGCAACAGTACAATATAAAATTATCACGGGCCCATATTATAAATACCTTAACCTAAAATACATAAAAATATAACTTAATAATTAAACACTTAACACTCCCTAGGGATTATTGTCCTCGCTTCCCTAAGCGTCTAAACATTAAAATAACAAACATTATAATAACGGACTCTACATTTTCACTGCCGAGTTTAAAAATGACTCTTTTTTTCCCTGGAAAATTGTATCGCTATGCTTGTTTTTCAGCAGTGAAAGTGTTAAAAAGTAGACATAATTTTTTTCTTATACTCGAGAAGCAAAGTTTCTTTTTAATTTAACCTTTCGCTTAAATAGACAACTTGAAACAACATTGATCTCAATTCGCAATCACAAAAATAAATAGAGTTTTCCTATTATAACGGACTTCTAATTACTTTATACGCTAACTTAATGTGCAACTATGGATTAGTGTGACTTTTAAAAGCATTACTGAAATTTACTGAATTTTTGTCGCTTGAGGACAAACAATAGCCAAAAACAATCATCATCATCAGTATTTATACGTCCCACTGAAGGGCACAGGCTTACGTTCCCTCAGGGTGGGTGTTTGGGCGTCAGTTTACCACGTCTGCCCAATACGGATTGGTAGACTTCACATACGAATCAGAATTTCTTATTAAGCATTTGCCAGGTGTCCTCTCGATGTCCTTCACCGTTGAGAGCAGTCTCTATGACGTACATAAGTTAGAAAGACATTCATTTTACTTTCATCTAAGCATGTCTTCCGTGCGGATTCAAAAAAAGGTATGCAAAGTGTGCAGTTTTTGCTATCTAACGCTTATTTTTGCTATGTTGT
The DNA here is from genome assembly GCA_922987775.1 of Agonopterix subpropinquella. Lineage (NCBI taxonomy): Eukaryota > Metazoa > Arthropoda > Insecta > Lepidoptera > Depressariidae > Agonopterix > Agonopterix subpropinquella. The sequence continues at coordinate 35,381,766 of OV277694.1, read as the reverse complement.
TCTTTACATCAACAATATGTACTTTTTAAAAGTCTGATGACAATTACAGCTTAACTCTAGGAGCAGCTACAGCTTACTACTGCGGAAAATTGGATGGATTACGAAGAGTCTACCGAGCCAGTGAATGAACTTTAGCAACCGACCTAGAATGGGTACGGGTACGTACGTGGGTGGGTATGGCTTCACGTAGGATGTTGCTGGGGTACGTGGCGAATTGGGTAGCAGGGATCGGACATAAGCAGCCAGGGATGTGCCTGTAGCGTCTGTAGACGCCAGAAAAAAAGGAGGTCGCGACTGTCCCCCGCCGGCAGGGCCGTTGTAATCTTGTAACAGGTTGTGTTATGTAATTTTGCGATTGCGAGACGTTTCTGTTGGACCGAGGCCCCAGGCTAAGCTCTGAGAATGTAACAATGAGCATTATTGAGCATAATGCTTAATACATGATACTGTAATGTTGTGAGAAACAGTAAATATTTTATTGTTTCGACTTATTTATTTTCGACGTTTCACCATACTATTTACGATGTTATACCATCATCATCATCATCTAAGCTGATGGACATCCACTGCTGGACATAGGCCTCCCCCAAGGATCGCCATAAAAACGGGTTCCCCCGCCTTAACCATATCGTCGGTCCACCGTGTGAGGGGCCACGCTGCGCTTTCCGGTACGCGGTCGCCACTCGAGATCTTTTCGGCCCCATCGGCCATCGGTTCTGCGAGCAATGTGCCCCGTCCACTGCCACTGTTTAGCAATTCTTTGGGCTATGTCAGCTACTCTGGTTCTTTTGCGGATCTCTTCATTTCTGATTCGATCTCGCAGGGAAACTCCGAGCATAGCCCTCTCCGGACATTATACCATGTTGTGATAAATCCACGCACTCTAATCCCTCGCTCGGACTATCCCGGCTCGCTCCCGGAACAAGTTTACCAGCGTTAACAAGCTGCGTTAGATCGGACGTGATTCCGTACACGCCAACTGATTTATTTGTGTTTAGCGAACTTCATTGCGGAACCCCTTTTTTTCTGAGTTTATTTATATTATTGCCTACCTTTCTCCTTTATAGCCGGCCGTGTGAAGTAAGGATCGGTTGAACGGTTCTTGACCTCTGATTTGTCTGTTAGTCAGTGAGACGTAAACCGGGTTCTTTTGAAAGTTATATCTTTTGTGTGGAGATGAAAAAATTACGGTTTATGTGAAAATAATACGTTTGTTGTAGGTAAAACACCTTAAATCGAAAGATCCTCCCAGAGTATCGTATGCCAATCACTCATGATTTATGAGTGATTGGCTTAGACAATTTAATAGGGACGAGTTACGCATGTCATTCTACTAAGAAACATTTCTGCCACTTTTTGCAGGGGGCGAGGTAATATGAAATCCGCAACTTTGGATTTTATTCCCCATAAGTTTAGATTCTAATTTTGAATGTTAAAAATCATGAAAAGTAGTCTCGTGTTAACCCCAAACGTTCTATGTTCAAAATTATTGTTTCGCTATTATAGGCTGTCTCGTTTAGTGATAAGGTATAAAATTGGGTGTAAATGCACAAGATCAATTGATCTTATACCGTGGCAGAGGGGAAATGCTACCGCAAGGCGAGTCCCTATTAAATTGTCTAAGGTGATTGGCAAACGATAATTATGGCTCTTGCTGAAACGATAAAAGAAAAATGCTAAGAGAGCTTCATCGAGTGACGTATAGAACTTACAAATGGCGGTCTTATCACTAAAAGCGATCCTCTTTCAAACTCCAGGATCTTAGATGCCATTGACTCACGACAGAAAAGTGGCACGACATTGGTCGAATCTGATATTAGTCAAATTGGTAATTTACTACAGAATAGAGTCATTTACAACTCACCAAAAGCCGTGGTGGTCCAGTGGCGAGTAACCTTGCCTGCCGTGCAGGAGGCGATGGTTCGATCCCCGTCCAGGCCGACTCGTACCAATGAGTTTTCAGAATTTATAAGCATAAGCATATGCTCACGACTATATTCCCCGAGGGGGTAGTCAGAGATATTCTGAAACTTCAGAACATCCACGTTTCACTAGTAGTACCGAAACTCTGAAATCGGAATTCTCTTTCGGAATTTATGTATGATTTATACAACACCACCACACCACCACACCACCACCACACCACTAACACCACTGGCTTTTTGGTGAAGGAAAACATCGTGAGGAAACCTGCATGCTTCAATTTCGAGGCATGTATCGTACCTACTGTCCATTACAAGTGGCGACGGGCTCACTCCCCGTCACACTGGACAGAGTTTCGGTACTACTAGTGAAACGTGGATGTTCTGAAGTTTCAGAATATCTCTGACTACCCCCTCGGGGAATATAGTCGTGAGCATATGCTATGCTATGCTAGAGTCATTCCCCGGGCTCGCTGGACTTCATTGTCTATTAGTGTTGTGAATGGTTGGCACTAGTGATCCTGGTTTACAGGAATTACAGCGGAAAGTGTGGTGCCCTATGCCCGATAAAAAAAAACTGAATAATTAATTATTATGCTGAAACGGCTTGTTACACATTTACAAAAAACAGTTGGTAGCCAAATATCTGACTACCCCCAAAGGGATTATTGCCGTGGCTATGTGCACGACACTAGCGCTACACTAGCGCGGTGTAGCGCATGAACTATGTCGGCCAGCCGTGAATTATCTACACTATTATAGTACTGTAAAGACTGTGTTTGTTCGAGGATTCTGCCAAAACTACTGGACCGATTTTGATAAAACTTTTTATATTTAAAAGCTTATTATTAGTGTTAAAAGCTAGCTTATATTTTATTCCGGTACGATGACGGGAGCGGATGCGGACGAAGCCACGGACAAAATCTATTTTGTATCGGAATTCCCATACAAACTTTTACCTCAGTTTTAACACCTTTGGGGGGTTAAAATGCGACAAGCCTTTTTTAAGTGAGCATCTAGATGCCAATAGAAACTTCCATGCCAAATTTTAAGTTAGTAGTCTTGACAGTTTTGGAGATTGCGGATTTGCATAGATTCAAGCAAATCTGACACAGCTTCGCCGTCAGTAGTTCAAATTTCTGCCACAGCGTGCGCAGCGATCGACTTGACAGTTCCCAACACACACTTCGCACATAGCCATTTTAGAGGTCATACATCCTGTAAACAAACTAAGCAAAATCATAATTCTTAATTTCACCAAAACAAATCAGACTGAAATTTTGAATATTACTGCTAATTGATTTTATGAAAGTACGAATTCGATGCGAATCAGAGGGGATTACTGTTTATTGACTTTAATAACAAAATGGACTTCCCCTTTGACTTTGTTTCTAATTGAATTTAATATTGCAGGCACAATGCTCACAACTTCGCCAACGAATTCACTCCGAAACCCTTATCCCTTAGTCGCCTCGTACGACACACATATGGGAAGAACTGGGGTGGTCCATTCTAAGCCTGAACCACACGGCAAACAACTCGATTAACATAATTAAAACTACTACTACTAACTACTGCTACCAATAACTGGGTTAAGAATATTGGTTTATTATTATTTCCTACAGTAAACAAGTCTCTTTAAACAAAATTTAACCCAAACTATTGAAAATAAAAAACCGGTCAAAAACGTGTCGGACTTGCCCATGATAGGGTTCCGTGGCCATGCACACTTGGTTTAAAGAGGTTTGTAAGTGATTCGGATGGTGTGAAGGAAAGCAGCCAGTATTGATCAGAAAAACTTGTTTAACAATAGCTTGGACTACAGTAATCGAGGCGGGGTATACAGCTCAAGGAACACGCAAGCTATATAGCAGCAGCACAGTAGCTGCATAAAGGAAATTTCCTTGATGCGGCTACTGTACAGCTGCTTTATAGCTTACGTGTTCTTTGGGAGCAGACAGACGGGTTCGAATCCGCACGGAGTTCATGCCGTTACCAATGAGTTTTTCTTACTTATGTAAGTACGTCATACTGACTGCTCTCAAAAGGTGAAGGAAAACATCGTGAGGAAACCTGCATACGCTGAAGAAGAAATTTGGATGAAAATTTGAATCCTGAAATCTATCATGTTCTAAAAATCTAAACCATGAACAATCAACTAAATAATAATTCCAAAAATTTCATCGGCATTTTTGTGTCATCTAACCACAGGGGAGATTTAGGTTTTTAAAAATGCTATTAATCAAACGCACAAAGCGAGCCATTGTCCGTTTGGAACGCAATACATTTATCATAAGTACCTAAGCGATTCAGTAAACCACAATGGGTACGGAACCATTTATGTGTTTTCAGTTTCACACGTCGCTCCTAAACGGTTTTTCCTAACTTTTTTTACTGGAACGAATGGGGTTAGAATGAAATAAAAAAGTAATTTCTGAACGAAAACATTGCCGTTGAGAATTGAAAATGGAGGGTTGAATTATTTTGTAATTATTCGAATGCCTTTTTTTTTTCAAATTAAATTATGCATTTGGGTCTGAACTGGCAACGCTTGGTCAGTGTGAAATTATCTCGTACTTTCTCGAACGGAATACTTTTTTATAACATTCATCATTGAGTTCGGAAATCAAGAATTACTTATTTTAAAATGATGGGCTTAGTGATTCCAATCGTCAATTCTAATAATGTCGATAAGCAATAACGCGAGGAGTAGGAGAATGAAGGCAATAACCAATTTAAAAAAAATTCTTGCCCATCTGGCCACGGGACAGGGCGAACTGCGCGGCGCGAATTGCGATTTTAGAATATAAAAAAAATAGCATAAGTATACAGGGTGTTAGGGTAAACAGTTGATACTGAACAACTTTCCCTAAGAAAACCATAGAAAATGCGTAAAAAAATTTTTGGACTTCCACATACTAAATGCAATCAACTGATCGAACTTTTGTATGAAAAGTCGAAATTTTTTTTTGCTTATTTCCTATTGGTTTTTTAAGGAAAGTTGTTCAGTATCATGGGTACAATCAACCCTCAAAGTAATGCAACTGTTTACCCTAAAACCCTGTATAATTTATTTATCAGAAAGATACTAGGTATCCAGTATCCAACATTATCTTGGACCTTACTAAAAGCTGTTCTAAGAATAAGCGAGAGTAACTGTTTCAAATATCTGTGTCTGTAATTCAAATTAGCTTTAAAATTCATTGCTATTTGGAATGGAGTATACACGAGTATTTTACCTACTGAAATAAATACATAACGCTCACAGGCACATACATTGTAATGATCCCAAAGTAAACCTTAGGCTTTTTGTTATGGGTACCATACAACAACGGCACAAACATATAACATCCATGACCGAACTGGGATTCGAACCCAGGACCCTGGTTTGGCAGTCCGGCGTGGAAACCATTACACCAACCGGGTCGTCAAATACTTCAATATTTGCCCCAGTTTTTCGTCCGCGTACAAAATACTAATTTATTTTTAAACCTAGCACATTAATTTACGCCCGGCCAGGAATCCGATGTACCGCCTGAACTTGTGGCTTCGAACGCCAAAGTTTGTGAACGGCTTACACCCCTCCCTGGCCCGCTCTGACCGCAGCAAGGCAAAGTTTTTAGGTGTTTTCTAGTCCGCAGCAGTAAGAAAATGCGGTTTGTTAAAATGTATAGGTATATACGTACCAGATTTGCGCATAAATCAATGCTCTACATTTAATAGATAATTAATAATGACTGTGAATCTGAAAAAGTTGAAACAATGCGACCGTTTTATTAAAAAAGCAGTCAGGTGCGTACAGGGTTACCAGATGACAAAAATTTTCCTGACATGTCCGGAATTTTGGCCCTCTGTCATGGAAACAGGGAATTTGATTTTTTTTTGTAATCGCTGAAATTGAAAGAAGATAATAAATATAAGCCGGGCAGCGCAGGACCGGTCGTTATGGCGATCCTTGGGGGAGGCCTATGTCCAGCAGTAGACGTCCATCGGCTGTGATGATGATGATGAATAAATACATATAAGTAACGACATGTGTTCTTTAAATTCAATTGTGTCAAGAAGAGTGCCTTAACAGAGCCAAGGACATTATATTTCTTTAGGCCAGTAAATTCCCAGCAAATGAGGACTCACACTACGATTGCATTTGTTTACTTCTGGCAGTCTCTCTACGCTTCTTCTTATCGTATGGGCAGAGCCCTGGTTTAATAGTTTACAGAGAGTTTTGAGTTTCTATACGCTGATAATATTAAAAATCATGCCCGATACAAAATAAAAAGCCTATCCACCACACATCCTACCCACATTACCCACATACGACAAATACAAAATTGAAACAAAATATCAGGAAAACTGCAAAGCCGGGGATTTTGTAGGGAAATGTATTTTTTTAAATCTGGTAACCATAGATGCGTGGGATATTTTTAAGTATTACTATACTTGTAATAAGTGTGTGCTAAACATACACACTCTCATCCTTACCTTACTGAATCTGATGGAATTAGAAACCGATAATAGGGTAGCGGACTGCATAAAATATATTTTAGTTTTATCTTCTTAGTAAAAAAAAACATTTTAAAATAACGCTTTACTCACATTTTTAGTTTTTCTTAAGCTAGAATACTATTTTAAATAACATGATGAACTAGAAAAGTAATTAAATGTTGATGACGTCACTTGTGGGTATTTAGTAAAATTTTTCATTTTGACGTTCGATTAAAAGTTGCTAATTTGACTAATTGTCCCGGACTGTCCGATCCCCTATTATGGATGATGGAGTCGGATCGGATGTTTGGTTACTGTAACCGGTAGCCACATGGTTAGGGCACGAGAGATGTTGGTCTAATAGGTTCAATTACAGGTTCAATTTGTTGAGCGTCGGTAGCGAGTTGCGGACAGCTATGGAAATTCAATCTTGAGGCTCAGGTTCTAATCCGCACGGACGACATGCCATGTACCAATGAGCTTTTCTAACTTATGTGCGTAATACCGACTGCTCTCAAACGGTGAAGGAAAAGATCGTGAGGAAACCTGCATACGCTGAAGAAGAACTTAAGACGATGTGTATGTGATGTCTACCAATCCGCATTGGGCAAACGTAGTGGACTAACACCCATGCACTATCTCTCGCTCTCTGAGGCTAGGCTACTGTGCCCTGCAGCGGGACGTATACAGGGTGAAATTGATATCATTGGCATCCTTTTAAACTAAGAGTCTATCCGTCAAACTGAACAATTTTTACTATGGGAACAAAACGATCGGCGCAAAAAAAAATCTGCTGACTTAAATGTATGCAAGAGCAAATTTTTTTTTGCTCCAATCGGTTTGCTCCAATAGTAAAAGTTGTTCAGTTTGATGGTTAGACTATTAGTTTAAAAGGATGCTAATGATATCAATGTCACCCTGTATAGGCTGATGATGATAGGTTAATTTTACTATCATATTTAAAGCGTTGTAGACTTTAAACTTCTAAATCTCATATCGTGTCTAAATAAAACTGTTAAGAACAGAAGTCCGGAACAATTATTTTAGCTTCAACTTACAAACTGTTCCGTACGATAAAGAATTTTCCGGGAAAAAGATATACGGCATTTTTTCACCTAAAAGTGTTTAATGTTCAACTATGATCTTTATTAGTAGACAATAAGGTTCGTTTCAGTTCCATTTGCAGTTGACGGTAAGAACTAATTTGGCGATCAATCGTAGAGCTAGGAGTGTCGTATGGGAGGCGCTTAATTAGAAGCCGTGGGCAAATGGGTAGTAGGACTGCCTTCCTTGCTGGAGTCGGAGATTTGATTCTATCTTGGATCAGGCTCATAATATATTTCTAAACTCTTACCTCGAACCTCGTCTATCTTCGACCCCCATAATACAATCTGAGCATTTCGTTAAGCTATGTTAGGGCTATATAATTTATTTTAGTTACGCAATGAAGTTTTACAATTAGACGTGTCATACGCTAACATCGTTGCACTTTAAAATGGCGTGGTATAGTGACGTGTAGCTCGAATACTAGACGGCGCATGAAAGCCGGACAATTACCATGCTTTTGTATCAATTTTGTATCAATCTGTATTTAATGTAGGTACTTACAAACCACTAGCTATTGCCCACAACTTCGTCTGTGTTGACTTTAAAAAGTATCCTATGTGTTAATCCAGAACCTATTTTTTTTTCTCTATGCCATACGTCCAAATCCTTTCAGTTGTTTATGCGTGATATAGCCACAAACATCCATACATCGTCACAAACTTTCACATTTATAATAATTAGTGAGATGAGATGAGATTTGATTCAGGAAACTATGCCATAGAAATGTGGTTATACCGAATAAAGCTGCGAATTAGTTGGGTTCAACGAGTCGCCAAAGTGGAAGTTCTACGACGGGTCAGGAAGAACCGGGAGCTTTTGCAAACTATTAAAAGGACGAAAGTCTCCTACCTTGGTCATATCTTGCGGGATAAGCGATACCAGCTGGTCCAGACTAAAATAATGGACAAAGTAGAGGGCAAAAAAGCGTCGGCCACGAATTTCATGCCTCGCGAACCTGAAAGAGTGAACAGGTATCGCCAGCGTCGAAGAGCTGTTTCGTTCGGCAAAAGATAGGCAGGGATAAGCAGAGCTGACTGCCAAATTCCAGTTATGGAGAGGAACCCGAAGAACTGAAGACTTATTAAAGTTATATTCTTAGACTCAAATAAGACGCTCCCGCTCCTTTAAGGCTTTCTGTCGCCTATAGAATAGTAGCCAGAAAGTTGGGGGCGTGAGTGCAATAAAACACCTCCAGTGAAGGCGCGAAATCACTACCTAATTGTTAGGCTTGTTTCGATCTAATAAACTGCTGCGAAAGTTTTATCGGAGGGAAAACTTTTAACTGTATGTTGTCATGGGAACAAGCGGGGATTGTCTAGTTAGAGTTTTATTACGTTTTTATAACAGCAGTGTATTGCGCTACATTTTGTGTTTCTACAAACTACTAGAAATACAACATACCCATTGTCATAATTCCTTTTGGGGCATTCCTTTTGGATATCTTTAAATGAAACGTAAACATAAATTTCGATAAAATCGATTTATTAGCCGAGATAATTATGTATTTAAATTTAGAATTTAAATTAGAGGGTCCGACGCAGATGTCAATGTGCCACTTAAGCTCTAAATTTTTAGCACCACGTCTTAACTGTTATGATAAAACTTTACGATTAGTAAAGTTATGTGTATTGTGTAGGTACAGTAACTTAGAGCAAACGAAGAGAGCTCGAATTTTCTCTGCTCTACGAATTGGTTTTACTGTCAGAGCTCAATCAATCTATAGGTGTCCAAGCAGTATAACTAAACATTGGACAATCTTTTTTGGCTTAGCGAGGCCGATTTGTATTCGGGGGTTTTTGGGGTCCTAAATTCCAAATATGAAATCCATTTTTTTATCTTCAACTTTCGATGGGGTCGCCATACAAATGTTCATCTTGGGCGAGCCCGAGGGGCGAGCTAGTTGACCTATTTATCACGAATTTGCCGCCCCCAGTACTGTACTACCCGAGGCATTTGCCCCCCCTGTCTCCCAAAATACCCTCTATAGCCCAATACCCTTCTGCCTAGCAATAAAAGCCATATTCAAATAATGATAAGCTTTCTCACCCGAGGACAAGTAAACACATTCAAGTCAGTTAGCCATAGATGTATGAAACGTCGCATCGTTTATCACCACTATTATCGGCCGTCAACCATACATCAATCTTGTAGGCGATGGAACAAACACAACGACAGTACGTACGGAATTTATTAGGTACATTGGAGAAACACAATACAGAGTTGTTTGTTATCGGATTTTTGTCCATAATTTCTAGTCCTTTTGCAGCATGCTCCATACAAACGAAGTTTCGTTCCTTTTTTCAATCTTAATAATTAAAGTCAATTAATTTTTAATAAAAAACATGGTCTAGAAACTAAAATCGTTGTCTATATTTTGTAACATTTCCGTTAAAATGTTGTTTTAAAGTTACCGAGTTAAATTAAACAAATTTAAAAAAAAAATTTATTGCCTTTCTTATTCTCATTTCTCTTACATTCTCTGGTTACAAAACATAGTATATTCATAGGGTTACAGATACAAAACTTATTAATCTTGTGCACTTACACATAAACAAACAAATTATACAATAAAACCGGCCAAGTGCGAGTCGGGCTACTCGCGCATCGAGGGTTCCGTACCACACCACCACAGAACACAACATTATTAACTTAGTAAAAAAACTTTTTTGTCCGGGACCTTTAGCGCGAGACCGACTCACACTTGGCTGGTTTTTAGTATTTGTTGTTATTCTGTAGAGTTTTGCTCTATAATCACACTAAGTTTGACGCTTGCATGTATTACCGTTTTTACTATAGAGCGTGAAGAAAAAAACGTTGAAAAACTAGTTTCTTGTTGAAAACCCCCCTTAATTTTTAACTTTCTGCCATTTTTATTATTTTTTTACCAATCCGCCGCAATAACGCATAATCTGAGAAAATTTCAACTATCTAGCTATTACGGTTCAAAAGTTACAGCCCTAAATAGGTAGGACAGACGGACGGACGGACGGACGGACGGACGGACAACGTAGGCTTAGTAATAGGGTCCCGTTTTCACCCTTTGGGTACGGAACCCTAAAAACAAAAGAGACAATTTTTGAGACCTAGGCAAAAGGTGGGTGACGTCAGCTGTGCTGTTCCGAAGCCGTGGGCTCGGGCAGCGCTGTTTTTCAGTCACCAGAGTTAGTTAGAAACTTTGCTACAATTTTTAGTAACAGGTTATTTGACAGCAGTGAAAACATTTTTCTTTTTATCTTCTCATTAAAAAAAAGTTTTAAAATAACCCTAAACTAGCTAGTAATTTTATAGAAACTGAACTTTTCATCGCAATTTCAATGTTGGCTTCGTAGCGAAAGCTGTTCAGTTAGATATATAGTCTAAAATCCCCAAAAGAAGTTTGGCGGATGGCCATGTAATTTGAGACCCAGACTTAGAGGACCCATACATGAATGAAACTTAGTAATACATGTAGAGTGAAACAAAACTAACAAAAAAGTAAATTGGTTGTAACCTGTAGAAATTGGGGAAAAGGTATTTCTCCTTATGATACCTTTTGTATCTTCTTCTTATCGTGTGGGCAGAACCCTGGTGTCAGAGTTTTTTCAGACCGCCTTACGGCCTCTGACGTGGTTTTTATGTAACGACTACTACCACCAGAGATAGTATTAGATAGTCCACTCAATCTTCTACGCATTCATTGTGTTTATTTTAATGAAAATTCACGATGACCGTACAATATTATGACAATGGAAGAAAACGAAATCACACAAACTATCAGTTCAACCAAGCCAAATACATTCCATAACGACCAAAAAATACCTGAGTGATAATATTAGATGAAAATAGCTGTCGTGGTCGCGTTCTGCTACTGCTTTTTGGATGTCTATTTTACTAGTTATTTCTACTTTTGAATCCGGACTTCTAGAGATGTGGAAGTTTTATTAAAAAAATGCCTTAATTATTTCTGTTTACAATTATTACCGCGCCGTCCTGAATGACTTTTAGATTTAATAAAGAAATGGCTGGGTCCAAATCTGCCAATCTTCATTGTGAAGTCTATCAATGAACAGTGGACACGCGTGTTTGGCGATAGGTCTGTGCCCTACAGTGGGACGTATATAGGCTATGATGACGTAAATATTTTAATTTAATACAATTTACACTCACTCACTGTCACTCTAAACAAGAATGAGTGTAAAATTAAAATAATAAATAGTAATAATTACAGGGGTACGTTTAACGTGTAAAATTACAAGGGAGGGGCGGTCCGGCCAGCTAAGCGTCTGGTGCACGCTTACCGAATGACACGCTATTATTAAACTACGGTTAATTTAATAAAAACTGGTGACTACGGCTTTTGTGACTAATTTAATTGATACTTGACTGACTTGACTTTGGGGGACAGAAAGAAAAAGGTTTCTTTTTGAAATGATTTGTCCGCGTAAGTGCCATTTTATACATTCCGGGCATGCGAATGTTGCAGCCGAAACGTGTAAACACCAGTAAGGTCCGATGGTAGGACGAAACACCTTGGAGGCATCTCTTATTTTTCATTTTTCGACTAGATTTATACAATTTATCGAAACCAAAGTTGTACCTCAGTATTTTTGGATAGTTTATCTAGTGAAATCATCAATTGAATACACGATTGGAATTACTTCACTCAATAGAAAATCGTCACAAAGGTGACGCAGTTTCTTGTATTTTTAAACTTTCTTCTTTTTTTGGAAGAACTTAAAATAGTTTCAGATTTTTGGTATTTAACTCATATACTCACCATTAGTTTAAATAGTTAAATCATAAAAAAAATCTATAAAAAGTACTTTTGTTAATGCTTTTTAATCGAAAATACGGCACACGCACTCACTTTTCGGAGGGCTGGGCAATCGCGTTTCTCATAGAAAATATTCGCCTGAACCTATGGCCCCTTAAGGATGGATTATCACCAGAGCTTCTTCTTCTTTGGGTTCCTCTCCATTACTGGAGGTTGGCAGTCAGCTCTACATATCCCTGTCTATCTCTCGCCAAACGAAACAGCTCTTCGACGCTGGCAAGATGTCTGTCCACTCTTTCAGGTTCGCGAGCCACGACATTCGTGGCCTACCGACGCTTCTTTTGCCCGTCACCGAATACAAATCCTACCAGAAAAACAAGGGGGTGCAAAGAAAGAGCCTCCCCACGACACCTGAGTTCGTCGGGCGCACCCTGGGCAGTCAGCTTCGATACGACCATTGCTGACTGGCTAATCTTTACAATACAGCATGAGTGATTGTCATGCGATATAGCTCATGTTGACTTGAAAAGAAGAATACCAGAAAACAGCTCGGCGGCCGGTACATACTGTTGATAATTGTAAGATTTTGCAAACGGTGTTTAGTTCTTATATTTGAACAAAGGTCCGCATATCTACCTAGGTACAGTCGGGATCAGAGAAAACTGACCCCTCTATCTAAATCTTTATAAGCGCAAGGAGGTACATCCCCAACAGCACAAATGTCTACAAGATGTCTAATAGATATCTACAAAATATCTGAGTGTCTACAAAATATCTAATAGATATCTAGTAGATATTCTGTGCTGTGTGGGATTTCTCTGATGCTGACCGTACCTACTTATATAGGGTGCTTATACAGGGTGTAAGTAACAGCCTAGCAAATACTGAAGCGGTGAACTGAGACCATCAAACTGAACAACTTTCACTATGAACCCTAGAAACACGAAAAAAAAATCTGCCGTCCCATACAAAACTGCTGTACCTACCCGACTAAAATGTAGGTTCCATAGTGAAAGTTGTTCAGTTTGATGGTCTGATTTCACCGTTTCAGTATTTGCTACGCTGTCACTTACACCCTGTATATTTTCTACAACATTATGTACCTATTTCAAACAACAATATTTTTCATTTTTTATTTATATTTTTGTACCTATAGAAAATAACTTTTCATGTTATTTTATCGTTACCTTGGTATTATTTCGTTTGAAATAATTTTTTTAAGTAGGTAGTTTCATTTATTAAGTTTAAGTACTTAGGTATATTTCTTTCTTAAAAACTTACTTAAGCTCAGATATTGTATAAAAGAAACTAAGTATAAGTCCTTTTATATTCGTTGAATGGGCATGTACCCCAACATTACTAGATTATTAAAATAGCTGGACAAAATTATATCTAGATATATATGACCGTGTACAAAAGCTGTAAAGAGCCTTTAAGCCATCTTTTTGCTCATTGCTCTTGTTCTGTAACTTCTTAAATATTAAACCTATTGAAAAAATTATGTAGAAAAGAGTCCTCCCAAATAATTTGCGTAGTTACAAAGACAAACTAACCACTAATAAGTATATATGGCTACCTAACCCGAGGCCATAAACTCAAAAGGTCGGACGAGAACATGAGATTAGTTCCGTGCACATGTTAACGATCTACTCAGGAACGGGTCTGTTGCGTGACCATGATGAGAGGAGAATGCAGGACAATCGGAATCAATATTGCCTGGTCCTGGTTTACTCTGCCTCATAATAGATAATAGTAATTATAAATGTAGAACGGAATTTTCTAGCAATTGCCCATGCATGCATTGCATTTTTTTTTACTAACCCTACTATCCTATCCTGTCCTATCCTACTACTTAGAACACGATCATAATTATAAAAGTGAAAGTTTGTACTGATGTTTGAAACACAATCACGCATAAATGGCTGTACTGATTTGGATGAAATTGGGCACACAGAATTATGTCATTTAAATTAGTTTCTGACCGCATCTTCTCTATAGCTTCAATACGTTCTAATTCTAAATTCTAGCTTCAAAAAAGTTATTACATTTAATAAGTGGGCTTCAAGTTCCTATACTGAATACATTATTTTGACTTTGTTAATGTCAATGCAGATGAAATCGCGGGAAACAGCTAGTTACAAATAAATCATAATCATCAGCCTATATACGTCCCACTACAGGGCACAGGCCTACCCTCAGAAAGGGGGTTAGTCAACCACGCGTGCCCAATGCGGATTGGAAGACTTCACATACGCATTGGACTTTCTTCTTCAGCATACATGCCTCACGATGTTTTCCTTCACCGTTTGAGAACAGTCGGAAAAGTTAGAAATACTCACAAATAAATACTTCCCAATAATACACAAACTCATAGCCACCCCACATAATACAAGTCACATATGACGTCGTATTAAATTCAACTAATTTTGGGATAAATCGGGCAACTTCTCTAAGTAGGGTCCAAGAGACCCGTAATAGTAACAATGTCGGCTCAAATTGTTATTAACCCTATTGAGGGCAAATGTTGTAGGTTGATTTGAATTATTTATGTCTTATTTATGAGACTGAATATTTGCAGATGACATTGCTGGATATGATTTAGCGGCTTGAATTTAGACTATGATCCTGTTACATGTTTTTACTACAATGTGATCAGGCAATGTTACATATTCCAGTGGAAACGTCAAATTATTCCAGTCGCATCTACCTAGCAGGAAGAGTGTCAAACATTATGAATTTATGATAAACAAACATGGAAAAAATAAGAAAAAGTGAAATAAAAGACTTTAGTATTGGTAGTGTTAGTAGTTGGGGGCGCTTCAGATTATCAAACTGAACAACTTTCACAATAGAGCCAACATCAAAAATTCGAAAAAAATGCAGACTGTTTTTTTAAGGGGATGATCGGCCATCAAACTAAATAACTTTCGCAATACGACCAAGGTCGAAACCACGCAAAAAAATGCTGTTCCATACATTTTTAGCATGGAACAAAGCCATTTTTTTTCTCGATTTTGACGATGGTCGATGTGGATACAGTAGCACTGTTAAAAACCTAGGCATCACTTTCGACAGCACTTTCTCTTGGACGCCACAAGTCGCCGAAGTGAGTAGAAAGATGTTTGCAGCCTACAGTTCTTTGAAACGTTTACGTAATTTTCTGCCCACTAGCACGAAAATTGCGCTTGCACAATCCCTCTTATTACCCATCCTAGACTACGCCGACTCCTGCTACCTTGACCTGACTGTGGAGCTGCTTAACAAACTCGAGCGACTTCAAAACCTATGTATTAGGTTTATATTTGGCCTGCGAAAGTACGACCATGTGTCGGAATTTCGCGCTCGCCTTAAGTGGCTCCCGGTCAAACGTCGTCGGGAAGCTCACATCCTTTCCCTTCTCTATTCCATCCTCTTCGATCCTTTGACTCCTCAATATCTTAAGGAACGCCTGACTTTTTATTCCTCCATTTCCTCCACCACTGGTCGTACCTTGCGTTCCTCTGAAAACCTTTCCCTCCTTATGCCCACCCATTCCACTAACTTCTACACTCATTCCTTCTCCGTTCATGCTGTTCGGCTCTGGAACTTGTTGCCGGAGCCGATCAGACGTGCACCCTCCTTGAATGTTTTTAAGTCTAGGGTCAAAGCTCATTTCCTCGAGCACTGACTATCTATCCTTGATGGTCACCTCTGGTTCATTTTTTCCTCTCTTTGACAAGTAATTGTTGTTTTAGAATTATTTTATGTATGATTCTTTTGTGTTTGTAGGTATGAATATGTATTCGTAATAGGTATTTATATTATGTATGTATTTTATATAACAGTATGTTTGTATTTGTATAACTTTATTTGTGTATGTTATCTATATTATGTTATTCTGATATACACCGCCTACCAATCTTCTTTTACTATTTCCTCTACCCCAAGGTTGTCTGGAAGAAATCGCTTTTTAGCGATAAGACCGCCTGTTTTTTGTGCCTTTGTATTTCCTGATTGTTTGCTCTCTGTATACTATGTTTTTTCTTTTTGGTGTGAAATAAAGTATAATTGAATTGAATTGATGGTCCCAATGCCAAAGTTTTTTAGTTTAATGGCCTGATCATCTCCATAAAAAACCATGATTATATTAAGAAGGATCATAGTTATATTATAATTATGAAAACGTATGTAGTAATAAAAAACCGATCAAGTGCGAGTCGGGCTACTCGCGCACCGAGGGTTCCGTACCACACCACTACAGAACACAATATTACTAACTTAAAAAAATAAACTTTTTTTGTCCGGGACCTTTAGCGCAAGACCGACTCACACTTGGCCAGTTTTTAATATTTGTTGTTATTCTGTAGAGTTTGCTCTTTAATCACACTAAGTTTGACGCTTGTATGTATTACCGTTTTTACGATAGAGCGTGAAGAAAAAACGTTGATAAAAACTAGTATCTTGACGAGAACCCCCCTTAATTTTTCAGGGTTCAAAAATTACAGCCCTAAATAGGTAGGACAGACGGACGGACGGACGGACGGACAACGTAGGCTTAGTAATAGGGTCCCGTTTTCACCCTTTGGGTACGGAACCCTAAAAACATACATTACCTCCATGAACATGTCGACCCAATTTCCCTAACATTCTCTTAACAGAAGACAAGCTCTCTAATCAGCAAATAATTAGATATAGTGACAGAAACACTAACCAACCCCACTTAAATGCCAAGGACGAAAGAAATTCTTGAACCTTTTCCTCGATTGACCTACACCGAATGAGGCCTTAACACGATAGTATAATTAAATTCAAAGACTGTAGGTATAGCACGAGATCAATATACGTCGACAACATTGTAATAAAGGTTACGGGTTTGCATTGGATCAGATTAGCACAGGACCTTTAACCGAGTAGCTGAAGCTTTAAAATGTTCTATTGCTTCGGAACCGGTCAAAACTACTTCGATTTTCATGATTTTTTTTAAACGTCTGTAATCTAACATACTACAACCTTTACTTTAAAAATTGACGCTCTCAGTCAAGTAAAAAAGGACATTCTATTTTGATTCTATTTTGAAATTTAACCAAATAAATTTAATGATTTTATTTTAACACGATCTAGAAACTAATATCCTTGTCTGTGGTTTATCAGATTTCCGTTATGTTATATAGTTTCAAAGTTACACTGGCTCAAAGATTTCTATACAAAAAAAAGCGTCAATTTTTAAACTGTTAAGGTAGCAGTATTTTAAATCACCTTCATTTAAAAAAAAAATTTTCGAAATCGGAGAAGTTTTGACGGGTTCCGAAGCAAAAACCTTCAGGAACTCTACTACTTGACAAATGTTGTAATAAATAGCTTATGTCCTGCAGTAGGTCGCTGCAGGCTGATTTGATTGATTGATTGATTTGTCATCATATCGGATGCACTTTAACAACATTAATTACGACGTATAATATAGGTGCCTTCTAATAAGAAGGCACCTATATTATACGTCTTATGCTGACCAGTTTTTGAAGGCGATGATCAGACCATCAAACTGAACAACTATCTCAATGGGAGCAACATTCAAATCATGAAAAAAATCTGCGGTCATATTGTGGTCGAGCAGGATTGCAGTTTTGGATGGAACAGTAAATTTTTCTTTCGAGATTTTGATATTGGTCCCATAAAGAAAGCTGTTCAGTTTGATCGTCTGATCATCCTCTTAGAAAACCATCAGCATAGGAAATTATTTATCTACATTTTGCGACAAACATTGTTTTTAAAATAACCCTTTGTTATAAATAACAGTACAAATGCACAACGGAGCATGTGCGGTGACCTTGAATGCGCTGAAATCAAATTCATGTCTATTTTGCGGGGGGAATCGGGAGGCAGTCGTCACGAAACTGCCATTGGCCGATGAGTCGCCTCTTATACGGTTATCAACCTGTCGAAAATCCCTATCGTTTAGAGTCACAGCACAGCACCCCACCTCTGCTTCTTCTTCTATCGAGTCAATAGCAAGTCAGTTTAAATGTTTCCAACCCAGTATTTCGCCACACGGATAGCACTGCAGACAGCATCCATAAGCTCCGCTTGCGTGCAGGTATCAGGGAAGGAAGGGCAGGATATGAGGTGGGCCATAGTTTGTGGGGCACCACCGCTTTCACACTGGAGGTCCGACCCGTCTGTGTAACCCTATTTGAAAAGGTTGCCTTTACTCCGGCCGACCTGAGTCGGATTTTGGAGTCTATTCAAGCACTTCCAAATCAGGCTGGGTAGCTCTTATCCTGGCTCTCCATAAGAGGGACAAACGGGTCAGGGAGACTGGTGTTTTCCCGCTTTAACTGATCGTAGCGGTTTCCTGTTCCATTTAGGAGGGGAAAGAAAAGACAGTTTATCTGTCTTAATTTGACTGGAGCATGATTTCGAAAATTTCTAAGTTAGCGAGAAATCACACCAACAGTAACTTATTATTTATAAGTAAACAATCATTACAAACAGGATAATCTAAAGGATCGCTTTTCAGGATAAAAATATAGTCACTGGTCAATAGTCAAACGGAGTTTGTACCAATAAATAAACTTAAACATTTAGTATAGTTAGATGTAGGTACTGGAATATTTAATTGCCTAATAGAATGCACATCCACAATTATTGAACGCCGAAAATTACAGCTATTTTGGTTAGTAACAATAGTTTTGTTGGTAACATGAAACCAATTACGTACAGGCGCGTTTGAAACTAAAGTTCACATGAATAACATTATTTACAGACTACTATTCATAATCATCGCTTATATTCGTACTACCGCAGGGCACAAAACTACCCTCAGGAGGATGTATGGGCGTTTGTCCACCACGCGTATCCAATGCGGTTTGGTAGACTTCACTTACGCATCGGAATTCCTTCTTCAGCGTATGCAGAGAGAGCTGCAGTCGGTATTATGTAGGTACAGCAGTCTAGATAAACTCATTGGTACCTACATGACATGCTGTCCGTTTGGTTTGGTACCCGGTCCCTCATGCCCTCTTTGCAACTAGTCACCGACGCAAAGATATCTTACTTTTTGCCAAGATAAGTTAAGATTATATATTTTTGGTTTTTACCCATTGTTGGGTATAAATAAATAAATAAATATAAATAAAATTCTTCCTTCCTCTTTCTTCTCCTGGCTTCTTTATACCTACTGCGATAAAGGTTTTTCAACTATTTTGAGCATAATTTACAGTCAAATTATTCTTTGGCAGTCACGCATATTTCAAATATAGCACATTTTCACTAGCAGTGACCAAATTCTGCCTAGACTGATTTCTGAAAAATATGAAGAACTCAATAGAGCAAAAGCCTTGATAATATTAAATCGTGGGAAAATAAACACGCTGTAAATTAACCTACATTATAAATTTATGTACAAAATATCGTCAGAAAAGCACCAAAATATAAACTTACGAAGGAATTCCGTACAAGTGGACAGCCATTGTTGAACAAGTGCTCACAAAGCATCTTGTAGCAAAGCGAACATGAAGTAAAGTGACACCAGTTCAACTTAAAACAAAGTATTGATCCATCAAGTACCCACAAGAGTATACCCAACCTAACCTAAAACTAATTACCTACACTGAAAACTATTCAAACAACCCCTACTATGTTATTTTAAAATCCATTACCTCTGAAATTTTCTTTAAAGCTTAAACCTGGGACAAAGTGCATGTTGTCATTACGATATAATACTAGACGATTATGGCCCGGAAAACTTACCAGGCCCATGCAAATTATAGAGGTCAAGACTTGTCGACCTGAAACGCGACTTGTGCACATTTGTAGCACCAGTGACATTTCTTGCCGTAGCCTTATTTTTTAGTATACAAAATTTTCCGGCCACATACCAGTGTTCCGTCAAATACTGGAGAATGAATCTACACTGTGGTTGGTACGAAGTAAGGGTGTTTTACTGTTGGGTGTGACTAAGTAACACTACCGACGGCGTAACTAATTGAATAGTGGCCTAATACGTTGAATATCGGAGATTAGATTGCGGGTAGACTTTGCAGATATTGCTGGATGATTTATTTATGTAGGCAGGTTGGTGACATTGTATGTATGTTTGTATATTTGTGTGTTTTTATGTATGTTTGTCCACGCATTTCTCCGAAACTATTAATCGGATTGTAACCATTCTTTATTTATTTGCTTACATTTACTCCAACTTAGGGTACAGTGTAAGTTTCATCAAAATCGGTTCAGTAGTTTTCAAGATATTGGACTTATACGTGTATGTGTGACAGCCTGGTTTGTATGTATTTACGCAATAACTTCGGCATTTCTTGACCGATTTGGATGATTCTTTTTTAGTTCTCAAGGATTTATCCCCGAGATGGTTTGATTTCAATTTGGTGAAGATCTGATGATGCGCTTCGGAGCTACACAATAGAACTCCTCAAAAGTTGACAGAAAATCATCGGCGATTGAAACATTTGCTTCGTATCGATGTACCATTCGCGTGTACAACTGATATTTGAGTCAAACTACCCGACAAAAAATATTGAAATAAACAAAATTTTAAGAAAAAATAAAACCGCCTTAAAAAAAATAAAAAAATTATATTGCAGCCGATATTCAGTTTTTTTTTTAAATAATTAATTATTATCTCGTTAGCTAGTATGAGTACCAAACGTAGTGTTTTTTTTTTTGCTACGCTAGACTCTATAAGTAGAAAAAACACTGACTATAACTTATATCTCTCTGCTAGGTTTTAAAACTGATTACCGGACGCATATATGAAAAAAAAAAAAATTATTTTTGTTTCATTCCTTTCCTACCTATAGGGTCTTTCTTAATATGTCGGTTTTTTCAGGGGATGATTAAACGACCTAACTGAAAAACTTTTTGTGTAAGACCAACATCGAAATCGAGAAAAAATCTGCTGTGTATATGGAGGTATGGTGTTTGGTGCCATACAGAAAGTTGTTCAATTTAATGGTCTGATAATATAGAAGAATAACTCTAAACAAAAGCAACATAATTTTTGGCACCCTTTGAAAAATGAAATTTTGTATGAGTTTTGGCGGCAAGGTGTAGTTTTTAAGGAACAAATTTCGAACACTGTGTACTTTTTTTGGGGTCACTTTTTGAGCTTGATTTACATTTCTATACATTCTTATTCGTAGCTGATAATACCATAAAAAAACTGTCAGTATATTCACGGTGTTATACTTATAACATAATTATATTGTATGATTTTAAATAATAAGCTTTTACCCGCGACTTCGTCCGCATAAATTGTATACCAGATTTTAAGTCAGATGATAAGCTATCAAACAAAAAAAGTTTCATCAAAATCGGTTTTTTAGTTTTTGCGTGATACATGAACAAACAAACACCCAAACAAACAAACAAACAAACAAACAAACAAACAGACAGACAAAAAATCCAAAAATTTGTGATTTGGAATCAGGGACAGGCGAAAAACCATGTCGTAATTTTTTTTTTTCTAAATATCTTCAATGTACAGACACACTTCTGTAACAGTTTTATAATAGTTTAGATATTATTGACTCTTCGCGAAACATTTTCCACTAGGTACAGCACCCAATTTTGTTTATAACTCCTATTGCTAATGCTAAGCCTGCATTTTAGCCAGTAATCTGGTATTTCATTTCGATTGTATTTGGGTTTATTAACCTAATCGGCTGTGGTTAGCAAATGATATCAGAATCGCCACCGCAGTTCGGTTTATCGAGTACTTCTACAATAGTATGCTGACACCGAACTGCTAATACTTCATCAATTGCCGAATAATTTATAAGTAGATGCTTTAGGTAAGTATGTAGGTAGTCAAGTGCCGTTGTCGATCATATAGCTTATTGTGACGGATATCATCATCGTCATCTCAGCCGATGGACGTCCACTGCTGGACATAAGCCTTCCCCAAGGATCGCCATAACGACCGGTCCTGCGCTGCCCTCATCCAACGTTTTCCCGCCGCCTTCACCAGGTCGTCGGTCCACCGTGTGAGGGGCCTACCCACACGCTGCGCTTTCTGGTACGTGGTCGCTACTCGACAACTTTTCGGCCCCACCGGCCA
This sequence comes from Agonopterix subpropinquella, assembly GCA_922987775.1. Taxonomy (NCBI): domain Eukaryota; kingdom Metazoa; phylum Arthropoda; class Insecta; order Lepidoptera; family Depressariidae; genus Agonopterix; species Agonopterix subpropinquella. The sequence continues at coordinate 35,359,448 of OV277694.1, read as the reverse complement.
TCGGTTCTGCGAGCAATGTGCCCTGCCCATTGCCACTTTAGTTTAGCAATTCTTTGGGCTATGTCGGTTACTCTGGTTCTTCTGCGGATCTCTTCATTTCTGATTCGATCTCGTAGGGAAACGCGTGTAACGGATATAAATATAGGTAATAGCTGAAAAGGGGATTGTTCCATCCTGAAATACTGGGTGAGCCTGGTGATAAAATGAAAGATGTATGTGTGGTTCAGTTTAATTCAATTTAATGTATTTCAATTCAATTATAATTTTATATAGATAAGTAAAACTTGTAATTCAGTTGAAGTTGATAGTTATGTATTGTATGTCCACTATACTAACATAGGTTTTTCTAAGACATTTTTACTAACCATTCTATGCATTCATGTGATCTGAAATAAATGATTAAGAAAATAATAATAATAAGCTCAATAGTCTCATATACGGTCTCACTACTGATCACAATGGACAACTACTTAGTACGGTTCAAACTCAGACTATTTAATTATGGACGAGTTATGCGTGTAACTCTACTAACAAACTTTTCTGCCACTTTTTGCGGGGGACGAGGTAACATGAAATATGCAACTTTAGATTTTATTCCGCTATTTTAGAGTCTAATTTTGAATGTCAAAAATCATGACCTCGTCATGGTCTCGTGTGAACCTCAAACTAGTTGTTTGCAATTATGGGCTGTCTCGTTTAGTGATAAGGTATACCATTGTATGCACATGTACATGATCATTTGATCTTTGCTTTTCGCGTCTTTTCTGATTATGAATTAAAAAAAAAAAAAAATCTTGTACCTTGGCAGAGGGGAATGCTGACGTAAGGCAGGTCCCTATTTAAATGGTCTAAGGGTTCAAAAGACATACTTAGCTCTTTGAAGTTAGGACAGATGGACGGACAGTAAGGTCCCGTTGGCACCCTTTAATTTCAGAATCTTAAAAATTACTTTTTTTTCTAGCCTTTTTCATCCCACTACTAGGCAAAGGCCTCCCCCTTAATCCTCCATCCTACTCCATAAAAATTACTTACGTAAATTTTATTTCCTTTTCATCATGTTATTACGAATTCACAATCAACCTAAATTGAATAAATCTGATTTCAAAACTCTTTTGAATCTCTAATTTTTCCACAATTTTTCAATTTGTATCAGTTCTTTATTTTTTGTATTTAGGTACAGACGTAGAATAATAATGTCTATGGTACAGACATTTAAAACTGTCAATTCACTAACGAAGCAAAATAAAAAAACCAAAAAAGATGTGCGCTAAATGCCACAGTCAATATACACAGGAAAAACCCATTTTTTTAATCGATCACCACATTTAACTATAGGATACGGAAAAGCGATAATTTTGACAGTTAACAAATCGCAGCGTACATGTATTGTTGCGGCGGGGTTCCGCATGTTAACAATAAAACGTTTAATTAATCACGGAACCCGCTAGCGATGGTGTTCTGTCACTTTACGCGTTCCGTTCGGTCCGATTGGGTAGGGTGTCACTACACGTACAAGCGGGATATCTCAAAGTGCTAATAGTGTTTAGACATTGGAAATGTCTTTTCGTTCGCTCCAGTAGACTCCTGCAATGCAATTCTCTAAGCGCTAACTTTGGCGCAAACATCTTCACAACCTTAAATTCGTCGTTGAAACCATAAAGGTATCATATAGAGGAACTGACAGCTGAGAGAGCGAGATGTACCTAGCGGCGCCACTGTATAATAGAAAGAGATACGTGACGCGAGGCAATAGAACCGTTTTTGGGAACTTGTCAGCACAATCGACTGGGTAAATATTCGTGCTCTGTGAATAATTTGTGAATCTAAAGTGAAGTCGTAGATTATTTTGTGAAATATACTAACACTATTTCATTAAATTACCTACGATTTGACTTTAGATTCACAATTATACACAGAACTTGAAGTTTTAGGGTGCCAATAAGTGCCGACAAATGCACAAAAAACGGTTTCATTTGACAACTCATGTCAGTTACTCTATTCCGACAGGTATAATAACTTTATGGTTGAAACATTGTCGAGCTGTCAATTTGGTATTCGCTAAGGTTATGTCATGTGTCAAACTTATATAAAAACTTCAACGATCTGAAGAATGCAAGAAGTATGTTACATTAGTGAGCTCGTCGATGTCTTTGACAGGGATGAATTCTTGGAAAGCGGGTTTCTTTTAAGACTCGCTCAAGGAATATAACTTGGACTCGCTGGAACTGGAACCCCAATCAGCGGGGCTAAAATTAATTTGTGTCGATTGTAATCGCACGTCGTGTGATGTAGCTAAAAGGGTTTAGAGACCTGAATAGGCTCTTGTTAGCAACATGTAAAAATGTAGCGCGTATAGTTAAATCCGTTGAATGGTAAATGGTACAGAATATTTTATTCAGACCAATTTGTTCGCTGTATTCTTAGACGAAGTTAGTAGTATTTAAATCTATGGCTGTATTAACAAGTGAACACAAAACCTGAAAACCATTTGCTAATTGTGTTATATAAAGAACCTTAAAATTCGCTATTTAGCCTATGTATTTAGTACTATAGAAATTGTACTATAAAAATGTAATGTAATTAGTACTATAAAAAGGGCGATCACAAAGGACCAGCGATGGTCTACGTGGCACAGGCTTAGCAAGCCTGTCAAGGACAAAACAACAAAAAAATAATAATAATAATATGTATTTAGCATTTATTTAAAAGTTATTTGAAGTGGATAACAACGGGCTCACTCCCCGTCGCATTGGACAGAGTATTAACTACAGGTGAAACGTGGATGTTCTAATCATTTCTGACTACCCCATTGAAAAATTATATTTCAAACATTGAATTGAAAATTTCGTTCATAAATATGTGTCGTGTCAGTCGATATCAAATATCGCAAAGACTTTTATGCAGCAAGATCATTTATAACTTTCTTGGAAGAAAATGAAAGGACCAACAGACGATAAACTTTAAATCGAACGCAAATATCATGTAGTAATGATTGAAACGTCGCCTGCACACCGAACCAGCCGCGCTGGCGCACAGTGGTCGATAATAATTAATGCAGAGGCAAAGGGGTATCTGTCTTTATTTACGTGTCAATGGTTTATCAGTGGTGTTTTTAAATTTTAGTAGCCAGGTGTACGACAAGCCTGACAGCGTCATGGTATCTGAAACTGATGTTTAAATCTAGCTTAGCTAATTTATGAAATCTGTATATCTATACTGTACTAATACAAGATAAACATATAAAGAACTAGCTGTTGCCCGCGACTTTGTCTGCGTTACCCAGATAAAAAGTACCTTATGTGCTAATTCAGGCCATGGTCTATTTGTATGCCAAATTTCATCAAAATCCGTTCAGCAGTTTTTGCGTGAAAGCGGAATAAACATCCATTCATCCATACTTACAATATTAGTAGGATCTATCTTATCGGGAACATGACAATAGTACATTACGATACGTGTGACCTAAGTAGTCCATTATTGCACGGCGTGAAATTATCGTCCGAGCGCAGCGAGGACGATAAACGCCGTGTAATAATGGACTTACTTAGGTCACGAGTATCGTATACTATTTTATAGCTCGTGTGACCTAAACCCGCCAACTTTTTAATGTAATGAAATTCTCTTTAATGGTGAACTTTTTAACCGACTTCAAAAAAGGAGGTTTTTAATTTTATGAATACGTATACCGAATAAAAGAGGAGAAAGGGGGCCCGGGGGGCGAAGCCCCCGGCGGGGTGGAGGGGCGGAGCCCCCCCGGGGGCTCGGGGGGCGGAGCCCCCCGAAGGACCCAACCACGACTTCAAAAGCTTCGTTAATATTTCGCAATCACAATCAATAGTTAATACTCACCTCTGATCACCCCCTACGCACTTCCTACTCACAGGCTCCCTACTCCACCCTAGTACCAACACACTAATAAGGTGTTAGTAGGGGGTGCACCCCCTAATCGCCCCCCACGAGCTGAGGGGTGCACCCCCTAATAGCCCCACGAGCTAGGGGGTATACCCCCAAATCACCCCCACGAACTAGGGGGTACACCCCCTAATCACCCCCACGAGCTAGGGGGTGCACCCCCTAATTACCCTACATCCTAGGGGGTGCACCCCCTAATCACCCCAATCTCCCCTAACTACGCACTAGGGGGCGCACCCCCTAATTTCCCCCTACGCACCCGTTACCCCCTATGCACCCCCTACTACCAATATATTAATAAGTTGTGAGTAGGGGTAAGTAGCCCGGCGTACGTAGGGGTAAGGGGGGGTAGGCACAGTAAAATAATATATCATTAATGTAGGGGGTAAGTTGAAGTCAATTGGGGATTTCGCCATTTCAATGTTGGTCACATTGATTGAAAGCACATTTTAAAACTACCTTCTTTTCAAATTAAAGATTGAAAAATTCAGTCTCGGGCGGGACTTGAACCTGCACCCTTCCAAACCGGGGAAGTGCGTTATCCAATTTCGCTACCGAGCCAGAGAACGAATTTTTACCTTCTTTTGTTTATTATGCATCTGTGCAATAAAGTAGATTCATTTTTGAACGTAATCCGTGTAATAATGGACTACTTAGTAACGAAAAACCGTGACCTAAGTGCTGGTTTAGGTCACGGAGTGCTTTAAAAGTACCTATTGTGCATCTGTGCAATAAAGTAGATTCATTTTCGAACGGTGTAATCCGTGTAATAATGGACTACTTAGGTAACGAAAAACCGTGACCTAAGTGCGGGTTTAGGTCACGGAGTGCTATAAAAACAATTATTGTATAAGATTTTTTAGTATGTAGAAAATTATATTTTTGGGATTCTTTCAAAAACTTCTCCATACTTTTCGGAATCCTTTTTAATGGTAGTTAGATGGTCATTGACTGTATCCATTTTTGAAAGAATTTGGCGTCTAGACGTGCATTTAAAAAAAATGTACGTTTAGACATAGAATTGGTGCAATGTCCGATAGAATATATTCCTGAATTAATTATTATGAACCACTGTGCGGCGGCCAGGCGGTAGAAGTTGGGTAGGGGTAGTTAGTTATGGTCCGAGATCCCAAGGCCGCCAGATGTCACTTATTTTCTGATGAACAAAATGTGTAAGAATGAGTAGTATTAGTATGTACTTAGTATGTAATGAGTAGTATTAGTATGCCTACCTGCTAGCTTGGCCAGACGGCTATTTTCCAGGTATCAAGTAATCAAGGTACGTAAAAATGCTATGAACCTCACTTAAATACTGATGGTCAATTTATTTTTATATGTTACAGAATATCGTTAAGAATCTGTCATTAATACTCCCAGACACATCCTTAGGGCGGTTTTGCCTTACAGGCGCTTTAAAGCTCTCAAAAAAACTACTTGATCTCACTATCCGTGAGTATGAGCGTGAGTGCAACTGTTGATTTTATATTTGCATAGTGGGTGTATCAGACAAATACTTTTGCGTTAAAATTCAGGTTCCAATTCCTCAATCCTGATGCTGTAGGGGTACTGCCTACCAAAACCGTGAGGCTTGAGAATCTGTAGATTTTAAATTAGCATCACTTCAGAGGACTAAAGTCGTCGACATAACTCAGAAAATTAGCAAGCTGAAGTGGCAATTAGCTGGTCATATACAGGGTGTTAACAAAACACCCTAGTAATACATAAGGGGGGGGAGCTTCAGACAATCAATCTGAACAACTTTCAGAATGGAGCCAAAGTCGAGAAAAAATTAAAAAAATGTGCTGTCCATTAAATTAAAAAAATTAAAAAAATGTGATACATTTGAGTCGAGACAGTACTGCAGTTTTGTATGAAGGAGCGGATTTTTTTTTCGCGATTTCGATGTTGGCTCCATAGTGAAAGTTGTTCAGTTTGATGGTCTGAAGCACCCCCTTAAGTATTACTAGGGTGTTTTGTTACACCCTGTAGATCTGCCGAAGAACTGACAACCGATGAGGTGTTCTGACACTCTACTCCACTCTAGATCACTAGTTCTAGAGTAGAGACCACGAATTGGTAGGCATAGTATGGGATGGCTTAGGCCCGCTGGACAGACGACCTTGTGGGGAACTACTACAGATGGTCAGCACCCACAAGTTATAGCAAAGATGCCAACAGATGGCGATACCGTCGCTCGTGGAAACATGCTACATACAAAGACAACGTTCATCGTAAATACGTAACTCGTAACCTACTACACATAAGGTTCACAATCGAATGCGAGACATAAATCGCGCAAGAGAAATAATCACAGAGATTCGATACATATACAAGGTCCAACTAAGAACTGTTGGACCACGGCCGGTCCCCAGGCATCACAGCCTGGCCTGGCGGAAGTACTTCCCTTTTCAATGGAGGAACATTCCCAAGTAGCACCTCCATAACCTTAAAAAGGTAGCGGCGACTGGATGAGGAAGGCTGAGAATAAAGTTTTGTAGCGCGCCTTGGGAGAGACCGATGTTCAGCAGTATACGATGATAATGCTGATGATGATGATGATGATGGGGCGGTACAAACTACTCAGAGTTCTGCCGGCCGGTGAGTTCGGTGTGTAGAAACCTTAACCCTACGACAACCACTATAGTTAATTAATATTTTTATTGAGCAAATTCCGTTTCCCCACATATTTACGTCCCTACTATTGTTATAAAACATAAGCATAAGCATATGAAATATTTTGAAAACGGAACATACACGTTTCACTATTAGTACCGAAGGAGTTGCTCGTCGCCAGGTCGCCACTAAGGATAGTGGATACAAATATATGCCGCGAAATTTAAACATGCAGTTTTCCTCACGATTAATTTTTTTCTTCACCGAGAAGCCAGTGGCGTTACAAATCTAAACTATTATAAAACTGTAAAAGAAGTGTGTACATTGAAGATATTTACAAAAAAAAAAATTACGACATGGTTTTTACCTGTCCCTGATTCCAAATCACTAATTTTTGGATTTTTTGTCTGTCTGTTTGTTTTTTTGGTTGTTTGTTTGTTTGTTTGTTTGTTTGTTTGTTTATTTGTTTGTTTGTTTGGGTGTTTGTTTGTTCGAGTATCACGCAAAAACTACTGAACCGATTTTGATGAAACTTTTTTTGTTTGATAGCTTATCATCGGACTTAAAATCTGGTATATTATTTATGCGGACGAAGTCGCGGGTATAAGCTCGTCGTACATAAATTCCGAAAAACTCATTGGTACGATTGGGCGAATAATTGACTTTTCCATTAGTCCTTAACGCTTCAAAAGATATCGAATCTAAGATTTAACACCCTTACTTTAAAGAAGAAAATTGAAAAACGTTTTTAACTACCCGATTCGAGACTTATTAGCAACTAAAGTTGGGTACCCACTCAGTAGATCGCCTCGTTAATCAACCGTTTAAGCGGGACTTAAGTATAGTTTGAAATTAGTCAAAGTTTGATCTGAAGTGAAGGATACGAGTTGAAATTGACTTTTTTATGCATAAAGTTAACTTTTCAAAAGAGTTCTGGGTAGTTAATTTTAGTTTTCTCAAACATGCTTGGAAATGTGAGCATTATTTTGACAACCTTCTTCGAGATAAATCGAAATTGCTGTACTGGCCAAATACATGCGCGCAGCGGCCGGCAATGTTTGTATGAAAATCCATATCTGTCGTGTTTAGCGACCAAATAAATTACATACTAAACTCATATCTGTCGTGTAATTTAAAAATGGAACGATCTTTTTCTCCGAAACATGGCGACCAAGGAGGTAACTTATCAAAGGTTTTATTTAAATTTCGAACTGGCTTGCAAATAGAAAGCTGTTTATTGAAAAAAAAAACTAATTGTTGTTCGATGTTCGTCATTGATTTTGAAAAGAGTTTTAATTTCCGCGAATTATTTGAGAAAATTTACTGTTTTAATTTCCGCGCATTATTTGAGAAAAGTACTATACAAGCCTTGGCCACAACTAGGCATTGATGGACTTACGTATGTGTGCCTCGGCTTCGCCTCGGCCCACATTTACACGTTCGTCCATCAATGCCTCTGTTGCTGGCCGCTGCAGTAATGTACTATTAATGCAGACTTTATAGAGCGAGAAAAATTTTTAATTGAAGAGAAGAAAAAATAACTTATTTTTATATTTGGACCTTTTGAAATTGTACACAATATTTTAAGGAGATGATCAGATTTCAGATCATAAAAACTTGCTCTATGGAAGTTAAAAAATCCAAATCTTGAAAAAAAAGAACAGCAAGCAAAACTCGTGTTTTTTGTCGCAATTTCTATGTTTTAAGCATTAAGTATTTTATTTTTTCTAAGGCTATATAAAAAGCTACCTGTAAATATTCCTACGTCCTTTCTACATGAAATTAATAAGTAAAGGTCGACCAGAATGTCATTAAAAATGAGGAAATCTAATTTTAGAGTAAGCAACACTGGGGTAATTGTATTGGGGCCCTACAAACACTGCGACTTTTTGCAGCACTTTTGAGACGCCATACAGCCACGAAGAAAAACGTTCGAAATAAAATTCAGTTATAAAATTATATGCCTTTTCTTATAAACAAGATGAAAATGTTTGGCTAGATAATTTGGGCGTTCTAATGATCTGAAATATGCACCCATTAACAAACGCGCGTTTTTATCGCCGCAAAAAGTTTCAGTTTGTAAAGGGTCTACTTGATGACAGTTTGACATTGCCATGTGAAAATCTATATTTTTTTACTTTTTTTTCTTTTCATGAGATTCTGGTCGACCTATACTATACCTACGTCCTTTCTATGCCGATAAAACCTCAAATATACAACTCAATTTTACGCAAAAGAGTATAAATTTCGAGGTTGAACAACTCAGAATAGAGGTGTCCGGCATAAATTGCAAGTTATTTTCCGGAACGGCGACTACATTGACGTTGACATTTGCCGGAACATAAATCTTACGCTAAAAATAATTATACAATATTGCCGGATAAACGCTTTTGACGGCCATCAATATTTTTTGAATAATGAGCTTGTTATAAATAACTTTTGGAGAAAATTAACTTTTCACTGTAGTCGTTTTACAGCCAATTTACCTTTTATTATAATTATTTACTCTGAGTTTTCACGAATATGTATAAACTATAGCATAAATATTGTTTGCCGTGTGGTTCTAGCTTAGAATAAATAACGTTTTGCTTCCCGTGGGAGTCGTACGAGGCAACTAAGGGATAAGGTTTCTCGTACAGTGTTTTTGTTGATGGATTTTTTTTGATGTAATACTACAAATGTTGTATAAAGTTCCGCTTAGTATAGTGTATTATGACGGCCGCATCATCGGGATAGAGCGTGCCGCATCGCACGGACAAAAATCCATACATTATAGTTACCTAATTTATAAATTGTATAGAAACTGTTTTTGTGCTGCCGCCTAAACTGATGCCGGTCGTAATGTGCTCTTGCCTTAACCCTTCAAGACGATACTTGACACATCATTTCGTCCTGAAGCTAAAAGTAAGGCTTACTACAACTGGCAAGTGACCTGTGCCTTGCAGTGACATGTATGTAGGCTAATGAATTTAGTAGTTACTTAACATGCTCTATTTTTTTTTTCTAATACTGTCGAACATAGTAGTATAAGAGATAAGAGGAATTTTGGTAACCATCAGCTGCAAGGCTGATTCAGTATTCATAAGGTGAAGAGCATCTCTACAAAAACTGTCATGTTCTGTCAGTCGGTTTAGGAGATACAGCCATTCAAAGTAACAGTTAATATTTTTTTTTACCTTTGAACGGCTTTATCTCCTAAACTGACTGATTGACCATATCAGTTTTTGTACTGTTCACATAGCTAAAGTGCATATTACAATAATACCTGCATATTCATGCATATTCATTTTTGCAACCATACCAGACTTTTGAACGGCTGTAACTCCTAAACCGACTGGAGTTATGCAGGCAGACCTGGTCCATCCCATAGTCTAAAAAAACAAGGCCTTCTATTCCCAGAGTGACACAAGCCTCCGTCACAAAAAAATTGCCGCTAAACATGGTAAAAGGGTATGATGACGTAGGCTTGTGTCAGTCACGTGGTCAGTCACGTGGTCGGAAGAGAATACCAGGCGCAGTATATTACTGTACCATGGTCCATCCCAATCACAGAGATGCTCTACACCCTATGAATACTGAATAAGCCTTGCAGCTGATGGTTACTACAATTTCTCTTATCTCTTAGACTATATCCTCTTTGTTGACGCTTACTGCTATCTTACGGCAGATAATGCTTAAATATTTTTAAACCATCAAGGACGTCCGCTAAGAGTAAATTCCTCAACCCTTAGTATGTGAAATTTAAGTTGCCAGTGGCTGACACGTGTCACGCGCGCACGGACGCCGTTGCGTATCCAGTGTGAAATTCTCCTTAAATGGGCGCTTTCACACCGTTCTTCTTTATCTGAGACTGTTTTAAGCCCTCGACGGAAAATGACGTATGTTATATTATTATTTGATTATAAGTGCTTGGTCAATGACCAATAGCTACTGCGACCTGTGGACAGATCTATTGTAGCTGTCACCACCTAAAGGTCGTTTCCTAGGCCCACGAACTTCATGAACCGTGTTATGCTTTTAGAGGGGCGGTCCCTAATGTCAGTAGGTGTTATTACGTTCCCACCCAGATGGCGACTCCTGCTGTGTTATAATATAACGTTATAAGCTGTGCAAGCCTGTCTTTGTGTCTGTAGCCCTTAGACTATGAATATACTCTACGCTGTGGCCACTTAGTGACGAAACTATGGACCAATGTTGTTGGGCTTTTTGTTTGCGATGTTTCTCAACACAAAAGAATGCAATCGATGCAGTAGTTTTCGAGTTAATCTAGAATATACAAATAGAGGACCTTTTATTTTTTTATCGACAGTTATAAAATAAGGTAGTATATGTACTTAACTACCTATAGTATAAAGAAGTTTTAACGTATCCTGACATAATATTGGTAAACGTTAAAACTTTACTCTGTGGTTAGTGGTTTGTCCCTCACCTGTTGGTGTCTGACACTCAGTTGCAGAAATGCTCATTAAAGTAAATCCTCCATTAAATCTCTCGCTGTCACTTTTTGTCTTGTTGAAGTAGTAAAAGCTAGCAAGCGATTTAATGGAGGGTTAACTTCAATAAGCGTTTCTGCAACTGAATGTGAGTCAATCAATCAAGCGAGAGTGATGTGAGTCTGAGTCTGAATCTTGATCTTAATCTAAATCTGAATCTGAATCTGAAATTCAGAATCTAAATCTGAATTTGAATCTGAGTCTTAATTTGAATTTGAGACTGAATATCTAATTGGAAATATCATACGGGGTGAAAAGTAACGAGGGACCCTCCCTTTAAGGGTGCATTCAGACAATGAAACCAAACAACTTTCCCTAAGGTACATGGGTCGAAAAACGAAAAAAAAAAATTGGACCTCCCATAGAAAATAGATGGGCTGATCTGTACTTTTGTATGGGAAGTCCAACATTTTTATTCTACCCGTGTTCCTTAGGGAAAGTTGTTTGGTTTCATTGTCCCTGGGAGGGTTATGTTACGTTACGTTTCACCCCGTATAAGTTTAGTTCTTCTAATACGGTGTAACTGATATCCACTCGAAATCAACCGCTCGACTCTCTTTACGCACGTACGGTGAGAAAAATGTCCTGACCTTTTTCAAAGCTTGCTCTCTTGCCGAATTTACAGTGAGCGAGCACAGAATACACCCCTCACGCCTTATTTATAGGAAACTCTGTTACATTTTTCGATTGGGCACATGATAAATTTAACACGTGCGAGATGAATGAGTAAATTTTTGTAAATGGAAGCTTTTCTGTTTAAAAATCGATCGATTATGATTGGTTTGTCGACAGAGATTGTAGATACTATTAATGTTACCATGGAAATAGAGACAATAGTCCATACCATCCAACCTTTGGGAGTGCGATTTTTGAAAGTCACACGTTCAAATCAGCATGCAGTAGAACGGAATGTTACACATGAACATTACGCTTATTCAATTTTGAAAACTGTACAAAAGGTTTTGAAATAAAAACAAAAAAATATTAACTGTTATTTATGACCCTTTGATATTGTATGTGTTATGTACACGAGGTTAATTCAAATGAGCGCTAAACTTGAAGACATCAAGAGCTTAGTATACCGTATAGCTCTAGTTGTCGTGGAATAATTCTTGTCTTCTCTTTTTTGCGATACACTTATTTGTTTTTATTTTATGAAAGTAAATTATCTTTGCGTTTCCTATCAGGTAACAAATCTAGGTATAAATAAAATAGTACATTACTGCAGCGGCCAGCAACAGAGGCATTGATGGACGAACGTGTAAATGTGGGCCGAGGCGAAGCCGAGGCACACATACGTAAGTCCATTAATGCCTAGTTGTGGCCAAGGCTTGTATAGTACTTTTCTCAAATAATGCGCGGAAATTAAAACAGTAAATTTTCTCAAATAATTCGCGGAAATTAAAACTCTTTTCAAAATCAATGACGAACACCGAACAACATTTTTTTTTTTTTTTTTAATAAACAACTTTCTATTTGCAAGCCAGTTCGAAATTTAAATAAAACCTTTGATGAGTTACCTCCTTGGTCGCCATGTTTCGGAGAAAAAGATCGTTCCGTTTTTAAATTACACGACAGATATGAGTTTACTATGTAATTTACATGGCCGCTAAACACGACAGATATGGATTTTCATACAACATTACCGGCCGCTGCGCGCATGTATTTGGCCAGTACAGCAAATTCGATTTATCTCAAAGAAGGTTGTTAAAATAATGCTCACATTTCCAAGCATGTTTGAGAAAAAATCATTAACTACACCAGAATTAAATTGATTGACTATGTTTCCTCATCCGAGAATATTTTGGGCTAGCTACGAAAAAAAGCCCGTTTTGGTAATGCTGAGATTTACAATCAAAATAATTACTTATTCTTCAAACAGTCATCATCAGCCTATATACATCCCACTGAAGAGCATAGGCCTGCTCTCAGATAGGGTGTATGGGTGTCAGTCCGCCACGCCACGCCACGCGTTTCTTATGCGGATTAGTTTGAGAGACTTCACATACGCATCAGAATTTCTTGTTCAGTGTAGTTATGCAGGTTTCCTCACGATGAAAATACATCGCAACAACGGTAAAGGAAAACCTTTATCGTTTGAGAGCACTCGGTATTACGTACATAAGTTAGAAAAACTCATCGGCACATGGCATGTCGTCCGTAGATACGTATTCGAAGCCAGCCGGCAGCCGTTCAAACTACCTATATAAAGTAAAAAAAAATATTGACATAAAAATGAACAGTTCAAAAATATTAACAATGGGTTAAAGTTTAAAGTGTAAGTCAAATATGCTCTCCGTTCATCGCGAACGGAAAGTTCAAACACAGATTCATTGTTCAGTTCAGGCATCGCAAACAAATTTAACTGTTCATTTAAAATAGGTACTAAATGTTATCGATGCACTGAAACGAATCACAATTTAAATTCTGTTTACTTTTAACCTCAAATTTATTAATGGTTTTTTGTTAATGTACGCGGTTTACTATTTAAACTGTTAAAGCTTAAAATGGAATTGTTTAAATAAAAAGGTTATTTAAACAATTCCATTTTAAAAGCGTGCTTCAACTGCTTTAAATAATCAATGAGGTAGACGTGCCAATTGTAGCCGTTTTAACCATTGTGGGAAAAAGAAAATATGATGGTATCGGTTGCTAATTTTTAGGGTTTCATAGTCATCAAGTAACCCACACACGGGTGTTACACGCTCCGTCTCGCGTCATCAGCATCAGTCTGATCGCCTGACAATTAGATGATCAGTCTGACATCTAAGGCTTCATCGAGCCTATTGTGCTGCGCCCAGCCGTATTTTTTTATTTATGAACAATTTAAACAATTATTTCCAAAAAACAAGAATGTCACATTGTAGTCATTGCTGATTTTCAATTTATCGGGTAACTGCGGTTTTTTTTTCATAATATTTGTAGTATAAAATAGCTACAAGCAAAAAGTATAATAAATAATCCGTAATGTTTCGATAAATTGAAAGCCAATCAGGACTACAATGTGACATTCTTGTTTTTTGTTGGAAATGTTGTTTTATTGTTTAGAAATATTTCAGGTTTGCTCCCATAATAAAAAAAAGCAGTTTGATGGTCTAAGCTACCCCTAAAAATAAATCGACTCAATTACACCCTGTGATGTAAGAAAATTGAAGGAAAAATCATGTCGAAATTCGCGAGATATAAAAAAACGTAAATATTGTTTAGGTAATTACATAAAAATTTTTGTTTAAAATTCTTAATACTTATGTATTGTAAACAATAATTCAATGTTATGTAAAAATATTAAGTCAATATTCCTTTAAGGCGAACACACACGCGTTTCACATATCAATATAATAATGTAACGCGTTTAGGTTTTACGATTATTTTACGATACGTTCACATTTTATGACTTATCAAAAATCTTCCTTTTTTTCGCACCGATCCAGTCAATGCTTTTTATCAGTCTATTGATAATAATATTGCCTATAGTTACCGCACATACACATCTTATCAAATATAGTATTTTCCATCGCAGCTAACGCATTGTAAAACGCCACGTAACGCGGCGCTTTGTCGTTCCATATAAATTCTATGAAATACTCTAAACCTTTCCCACTTGAAACGATACGCGCATTAACGCTGAACGCGCTTGAACTACGGAATTCAGCCAACACAACTCGAAAAAAAAATTAACGCGTCATACAGATCGCGCCATTACTGGCGTAGCTGAAGATTTTCCTCAAGAGGGGCAACTGGCCAGCCAGCTCAACAGTCACCGCCAAGTCAAGACTCAAATTTGACATGGCACGGCAAGGTCAGATCCAAAAATTCGTATTCCTAAAGCCTATACCAGAATTTGGCTCAGGGCAAGTAGGTTGCTGAACACATTTTAAAGGTGGAAGAATACGATTATTCCAGAAATAGGAGTGGTGGTATGGATGCTTCAGCCCTGACATATCTATACATCTGGAGCGATCCAAGCGAGCTCGTAATTTTGATGTATTGCCTATCCGTTTTGGTTAGAATTATATAAGATGATGATGAAACTAGTACCTACAACTATATCTTCAATACTTCCAATTTTTCTAAGGGGAGCGACGGGCTTTTTGAGATAGGCAGCGCCCAACTCTTTTCCCCCCTAGCTATGCCCATGGATCGCGCAAAAAAACATCAGCGAAGACCTCGAATGAGCATTTAATTTGGGTCTATTTGGCTGGGGGAAGCTGGAGGCCGACACGCGAACGTTTGGCCGATCAGTCGCCATTTATGTCATCAACGCCTACATCTTCTCCCCAGCGATCAAGATTTGTTATCTGGTGGAAAGCACCACGACGAACTTCGGAAAAAATCTGCCGCTGCAAAGCCGCGCGCCGCTGTATGTGTGACTATAGCCGTAGCATTACACTATGTCAGTAGTCAAAGTTGGTCGTAGATAAAGGTGCTGTTTAAACAGAAGTGACGTGGCGCGGGCGTGACGCGGGCGGGGTGCGGCAATATAAATCTTATTGTACGCAGCATAGCGTCGTTTAGTGAACGCCCGCGCCTCCAGGCGACGTCGCCTGGTGGCGCGGGCGTGATTTTCCTTTACGACAAACACGACGCTATGCTGCGCACTATAAGGTTGAATATTATTTTACTTAGACTATCCCCCACCACCACGCGTCTCTTCTGTATAAACAGCACCTTAGGATAGCCCTATTTTAGCCCGCCATCAGACTTTACTAATACACCGCACCATTAAATGGAAATTGTGGCTTAGAAGTAATTATAATTAATTTATTTATCTAGCTTGTCTTGTATTAATCCTAAAATAATTAGATACACGATAATAAGGCCTATAATTATCTCTATTCAATTGGATTATGGAACACTTTGAATATCTGAAACATTGTGTTGATGGTGTAATATGAAACTTTGATTAGTTTGATGTTTGGCTGTATTACGACATTTATAATCGACATGATAATTATAGTGATAATAAATTCTTAATATGCTTACAGATCAGACCATCAAACTGAACAACTATCTTTAGGAGACTAACATAAAAATCACGAATACAAATTCAGTTTTTCCATACTAACTGCGAACATATTCGACCCGATACAGGATGTTACAAAACACTCTATTGTTAGCTTTTAATAAGTTATTAGGGTGAATTATTGCTAAAGTTGTAATATTGTTACTACAAACGACCAATAGATGGCGACACATGTCACTTCCTGTAACTTATTTTACTATAAAGAGTAGTTGATTTGACTTTTTAGTGATTGGTTGCCACCTATTGGTCGTAGTCATAAAATGCGGTAAAGGAGGGAGAAAGATATAAAAGCGAGTGTCAATTGTTGGATCGGGCAGTTCGGTTCAGTTTTCGAATATAATTATCAGTGCTTGTAATCAGTGTGTATTTTAGAAGAAAGTAAAGTGATTGTGAAGTTATACCAGTGTTTTCAATTCCGCTTTTTACAAATCAGAAGACGGGATTGTCAGCCAATATAATTTTGGCTTGCTTACCTAACGTCCCACGACGTAAGTATATTGGCCTTCTCCTGGGAATTTAAAACGTAATTGTTGAAATTTGTCAATTTTGTATTTTAATAAACCACACACGGGGCTCACTCCCCGTCACACTGGACAGAGTTTCGGTGCTGCTGGTGAGGCGTAGATGTTCTGAGGTTTCAGAGTGTATCTGGCTTCCCCTCGGGGGGTATAGTCGTGAGCTTTGTAGTTGAACAAAGAAATTGAGTGTAATTTTTTTTTTCTGTCTCGATAGACAAACGCACACATTTTCTTGTATTTTGGTGGTGATGAGATGATTTATATTATATTTTATTTCTCTTCAGTTCTTTTTAAGGACTGCTGTGCTTGGCTTTAGGGGTCATAATTTGGAATTATACAGTTTTTTTTTTATCAGCTTTTTGTAAACGTATCTACCTACGTGATATTTTGAGCCATAGTTCATAGTTTCATAGCTTTTTCTTTCCTATTGTGGGAAGGGAGGACATACACGTTCTTAAACTTGGTACTGCCCAAACATTTTATCTCAATTCCAGGAATATGGAAAACTACACAGCTCCCGGGTTACGTGTGGTGTGCACGCCGCCGCTGCCACCATCACCACGCTCACGCAGTAGGGCCCGTGCCAGCATACGGGACTGCGAGAACAGGCGTGCAATGCGCAGCGGGCACGAACATCGCTCGAGGAGTAGAAGCAGCCTGCGCCGGCCTAAGGACGACTCGCGGCGAGCGTCGCGTCTTCGCGACAGGCGCTCACGGTCGCAGCGACGGGACAGTAGCCGCTCGCGGAGTAGAAGGTCAGTGAGGTCCCGTGGGCGAGACAGTGGTCGTGCACGTGAGAGGAGGAGCCGGTGCTCTTCCCGATCCTCTTCGGGTCACGATAGGCATCGCAGCCGGTCTAAGGGCATTTTGCATTATGTGCCAGTGCCACGTGCCCTCGACGGCAACCAGGCCGATGGACACTTAGCCCAGCAACCTAGCCATAGGGCCTCGTCAACCCCGAAGATGAACACTACTACTGATCAACCCCCACATAGTGCTTCTAACACAGAAAACAATGATATTTTGTCCCAGTTAGTGCATGCTTTACAAACTGTAGGCAAAGATCGCTCTGTTGATAAACTCTCGAACCACAATGCGATACCAGAATTCAATCCGGCTCGTAAAGAGCAAACTATAGCTATGTGGTTACATAAAGTTAATGAGTGTGCAATCATATACAACTGGACCGATAGACAGACAGTACACTTTGCACTTCCTAAATTAAAAGGGTTAGCTCAAAAATGGTATGAGGGATTACCATGTGTCCTTTACTCATGGGATGAGTGGCAAGACAAGTTAAAAGTTGCGTTTCCTAGTGACGAAAATTACGGTCAGCTACTCACGATGATGCTCGCGAAACGTACTAGATTCAGCGATTCATTGGAGGAGTATTTTTATGATAAAAAGACTTGCCCTCCAAAGGAATTTATTGTGGGTGATTTAGTTAGCATTGAGCGTGAAATACAATCGACAGGTCAGAGTAGAAAACTAGTTCCCAAGTTTCAGGGACCTTACAGGGTAGTTGCTGTCCTAGGGAACGACAGATATCAAATAGAAGATACACCAATTACTAGAAAGGGCAAACGTAAATATTCAGCTGTAGTTTCAGTAGATAAGATGAAACCTTGGTTGCACTTCAACCGGTCTAGCGTCGATTCCTCGTCCAGTAACGATGGGGATTCTGATTGTGAGCGCTCGACCAAATAACTATTATTTCCAATACTACAGTTGGTTAATTCGTTGCTTACAATTTAGTATCCTTACAAAAATTTTCTGTCTAACCGGGAAGGTTAAATTAATTTATTGTTGTCATGGTTTACGTTCTAATTTTGGTAATTGTGTTCTGGTAGACGTACTTTATTTTGGTTTCAAGGTAGTAGCGACTTGTACCACTATCATTGTACAATAAGGAAGCCTTCAATTAGATTTAGAATTACTAAAGATCGTTGCTAAAGTCTAACTTTGATTGTTTTTCTTCTAGTGGTTTAGTGGTTTCAATGTAGTAGCGACTTGTCCCACTGAATTACTGATACGAGACGGTTTCAAGATAGTAGCGACTTGTACTGTACCTTATTCTGACACAGGTGTGTTGCTGTATTGTGGTTTCAAGGAAGAAGAGACTTGACCCACTTATTATTGTATTGTGGTTTCAAGGTAGTAGAGACTTGACCCACCAATTATAGAGGAGAATGTAATCAGTGTTATAATATTATGTAATTTAATTAATGTAAATTTAAATCTTTTAGGTAAAGATGAAAATAATTAAATGTTTTTCGATGTTTAATGATTAGGGAAGACACAAATAAGTTATTTTATTCACTTATTTATTATCACTATTACACATGTTTGTGAATCGTTCGTCCTCAATACGTGAATTAGTAAGTATCTTAGTTTATTATTATGAATTCTGTTGATGGCATATAAATCAATTTGTTGAGAACGAATGATTCATCATAACGTAGGAAATCATGTTATTAAAAATGCGAATGACCTACATGAGGACATGTATTGTTGTGGATGGCCGAATGTTAGCTTTTAATAAGTTATTAGGGTGAATTATTGCTAAAGTTGTAATATTGTTACTACAAACGACCAATAGATGGCGAGACATGTCACTTCCTGTAACTTATTTTACTATAAAGAGTAGTTGATTTGACTTTTTAGTGATTGGTTGCCACCTATTGGTCGTAGTCATAAAATGCGGTAAAGGAGGGAGAAAGATATAAAAGCGAGTGTCAATTGTTGGATCGGGCAGTTCGGTTCAGTTTTCGAATATAATTATCAGTGCTTGTAATCAGTGTGTATTTTAGAAGAAAGTAAAGTGATTGTGAAGTTATACCAGTGTTTTCAATTCCGCTTTTTACACTATTAACATTAAATTTTAATAGGGTGATATTTATTTTTAGAGGTTGATCAGTTTGATGATTTAGGAATTAGAACCATCAATCAACACTATGGAGTAAAAATCGATATAAAATTAAAGCCGTTTCATACAAAACAGTACCTAGTCCCTAATACTCGACTCAAATGTATGGGACCGCTGATTTGGGATCTTTGTAAACCTTAGCTGAGTAATAATACCGAGGTAATACAATTTTACAGGTCATTATGGCGATGCTTGGGGGAGGCCTATGTTCAGCAGTGGACGTCCATCGGCTGAGATGATGATGATGATGAATACAATCTTATGTAATTTTTAACAAAAAAAAAAATTTATTTCCCCCTCTTTTTTTTAATTCGCAACCGCCAATATATTGTCACTCTCACGATTTTTACAAATCTAACGATACCTCATACGTCAAAATCCATCAAGCTGTTTAGGCTGTAGGCCGTGCCAAAGAAATAGATATACAAAAAAACATACATACATACATACGCTCGAAAAACATAACCCTCCTTCTGGTGCAGTCGGGTAGAAAAACAATGATTTCCCTTACGGAGCGACTTAGTCTTTAAGACCAAGCTCTTTAAATAAAGATATTTGAAAAATAAAATTGCTAATGATATCAATTTCACCTTGTAGAACCCCTGTCTGGGCGTTGTTAGAATTTCGGTGGTGCAAATTTAAAAACTTAAAAAAACATACGTCATATCTACAGGATGCTATAGACCATCAAACGGAACAACTTTTACTATGGGATCAACTTTGAAATCGCGATAAAAATATTAGCTGTTTCATACATTTTTGTCGTGTAGCTATCGACATTTTCTATGGATCAGCTGATTTTTTATTCTCTATTTCACAGTAATTCCCATAGTTAAAGTTGTTCATTTTGATGGTCTGAAGCACCACTTGAGCTATAGCGATTTGCCGCCTTATACGCTAACATAAAACGAATTCGCACACTCGAATTTTTCAATAAACTTAACGTCTTCAAATAAAAAAATATATTACCGACTTTTACGTGCAAAATTAAATGTTTTATTCATGAAACTTAAAATTTTGAGCTCTACAATAAAAAATCTATCTTGATTTATCGTTATGGTAAATTTTATGGTATCGCCATCGGGTTTATGGTAATGAGTGTGGTGTTTAAAGTGGCTTAGTGGATGTACTTAATGGCTTTTGAAAATCCCTGCGCGATAAGAGTGTCACCCTATGTTAAATTAAAATTGTATTTCAATTTAAAAAGATGTTGTGGAGTAGGGGTTTTTGATGGCGGCACACTTTTAGGGGTAGTTAAGTAAGAAACCCTTATAGTCTCTTTATATCTGTCTGTATGCCCCACCTCAATTTTATTACCCTTAAATTTTAAACTTTAAACACGCACACTAATTAAACGCTTAAGGCAGTTGCAGAGGGGTCAATTTTATACAATGTGCGTCATAGACGGTACAAATATAAGTGATTTTGTGTATATGGAAAAATTGTTTGGAAAATCTAGATGTCGCGTATCAAATAACATTTGCAATTTATAATATAATTACGAAGATATAAAGCTTTGAAACTTTTCATATAAAATTTTCAAAGCTTTATGTTATTAACGTAATTATATTATAAATTGCAATAGTATATAATATATTATTGTAATAGTTATTAAGTCATGTTGTTGAGTTTCTGGCCGCATCTTCTCTACAGCGACTGCGCGGTGTGCTTAAAAAAATATACATACATACATACATACATACGTAAATATACTCACGCTACTATCCCACAGGGGTAAGCAGAGACTACGGCTCGCCACACACTACGATTCTGACATACTTCTCTCGCCTCATCCACTTTCATACATCTCTTCATGCACTTCCGTCGATTAAGGGTGCTACGCACTTATCCTCTTCGGAGAAGACCATTAATTTGGTCGTGGTAAGATCTCCTCGGACGCCCTCTCTTGACTGTAAAAAATATTTGACGATTAAGTGGGCTTTATTTAAGTTCCTATATTGAGTAAAATATAACAATTATAATTGTAAGATACAGGTAATACAGGTCGGTGGCTTTGCCAAGGACTATCCTTCTAACAATTAAAAACAATTTAGTTTTTTTGAATTAATGCTAATCTCTGTGTCTGGTTTGTCAGATTTTCGTTAAAATATACAGGGTATACGTTTGAGTCGAGTAGGTATTGCAGTTCAGTATGGGACAGCTGATTTTTTTTGCGCTGACAGCTTTGCTCCCATAGTAAAAGTTGTTCAGTTTGAAGGGTTAATACTTTTCCTTACAGCCTGTATAGTACAGAATACTACTGAGCTTATTATATCTTACCAGTATAGGTGTACCAGCATCGGCTACACTACAAAAACCTATCGTAGGTTTTTGTAGTGTTCCTGATCCATTCTACGTTCTTGTATATAACTATAAAAAATAAGCTCCCATTTAAAGTCGGTTAATCAATAAAGATAGGGTTGTCTCGGAACTGACCGTAGGTACCGTAACGTCGATAGCGACCGTCGCGTCGACGTCGGTACGGTCATCCGGGACTTCGATATGTTTGGTCTGACGCTCTTATTAATAATTCAGAGTTTGGACATTGTAGTTCTACTTACTGTGGATGTTAGAAGCTAGTTTGGAGAAGTCTTGAGTATTTTGTTACCTAAAGTCTGTTTTATTCTTAAATACATACCTAGCTAGGTCATCATGATCAGGCTATATACGTCCCACTGCAAGGCACAGGCCTACCCTCTAAGGGGATGTATGGGCGCCTATAGCACCTAGCTGGGTACTTGAAGTGGTTTTCTGAGTCTTAAAAAAGGTCGTAATGCCTTGGTTAAAAAAAGACGACACCTAGCTAATACCTATGCCAGCTTCCTGTAGCTAAGTTAGTACTTATGGTTGTTTTCTGACAGTCATTAGAAAAGTTCGTAATGCCTTGGTAAAAAAAAGACGTACTTTATTTTCTAAAAGTTACCACATTATTTCAGTGTATGGAGAAACCTCAGATTTTTGATATTTTTTCGTATTAGAAATGTAATGTCCTAATAACTCCTTTAGCAGGAAAATTCACCTGGTTTGACCAATATTACTTGGTTTTTCAACTAGTTTTTCATTGTATTTTTTATTTGGTGTGAATTAAATAACCATATTTAATGACCCGACTGCACCAGAAGAAGGATAATGTTGTTTTTATATATTAAGCTACACAGTTACCTAAGGAAAAATGCCTTCTCCACCCACAAACAAAACACAATCCAGGGTAGTCCCAACGATGGCATTTAGCATTTGACCCCGTGTCCACTCAGCAACAATGGAGCTTAGTACAAACAATGACCCTGGCATAGCAGGGAATAGATAATGCGTTTATATCGATATATAGAGGCGCAACACTGTTTGAACCATAGTATGCTTGCCAATTTTAATGGGTATTAATGCCTACTGTAGCAAAAGGGGCGTTAGATATAGCCGCAAAGGCGTGTTATAAATATAGCGGTATCTTCCAACTTCTATAAAGATGAAATGAGACAATGTCTGACACGGCGACAGATCAATAGGTTGATCTGTCGCCGTGTGTAAATGATAGTTGAACTCTCTGCTCATGGACATAAGGTCAAACTATGGGTAGGTTGATATGTCGCCGTGCGTACTCTAAAAAAAAATTTACAGTATAAACATTTTTTTTGTTAAACTGCTGGTTAGGTTAGGTTAGTTCGGTAGCCACTAAAATTTGGTGAAATTGAACAAAAAATTTAAGAAAAAATTTGACTAAATTAACAAAACATTTGCTTTCGGTTAAGAGGGTACCGAGCCTAATGTGCTGCCCTCAATCGTATTTTTTTTTGTTTTTAAACTATTAAACAAAATTTTCAAAAAACAAGTATGTCACAGTGTAGTCCTGATTCGCTTTCAATTTATCAAAACATTACGGATTATTATGTTTTATGCTGGTTTTATGCTTGTAGCTATCGTTAAAATAGGCCAAAAGTAGCCACTTTTGGCGGTTTTAAAGATAATAACTACAAACATTATAAAAAGAAATCCGCAGTGACCCGAGAAATTAAAAATCAGCAATGACTACAATGTGACATTCTTGTTTTTTGGAAATATTGTTTAATTGTAAAAAATTATAAAAATACGATTGGGGAAGCACAATAGGCTCGGTGCAGCCTTAATATTTTTTTTCGTTCATCTTCAATGTCGCAGGACCGGTTGTTATGGAGAATGTCCAGTAGTGGACGTCCATCGGCTGAGATGATGATCTTCAATGTGTATTTTGAACACTTTTGAACACAAATGTCTTACGCCTGCCTTAAAATAGACCACTTCGGTTCTTCCAATGGACATCATACCCATTTTCAAATATTGGGAACTTCGTACAAACTGGGGCCAAGGAGGATATCGTAAGGAAAAGAATCCGCTATTCCATAATATACAAAACTGCAATCCTATTCAACCCAAATGGGACAGCTGATTTTATTGCGCGAGTTCGATGTTGGTCCCACAGAGAAAGTTGTCCAGTTTGATGGTCTGATCATCCTAAAACTGTCAGCATATTAAATGGGACCCTGTATAATAATCTAAACTATTATAAAACTGTAACAGATAGCTGGGTCATTATAGGACAACACCCATATTTTTCGGATAGAAGGATGAGCCTCGGCATAATTGTTCCTTAGGTGGTCTAGTGTGAAAAACGCCCGGAGGACTCCCTCTATCACCCCGCCATGGGGGTGGAGGGGGGGTTGAACTTTTCAGATACCGCACTCACTGTGATTCGTCATAACTGCCAATTTCTAGCTACTAGGGCATGTTTGGTATCGTTTTTGACTAAATCAAAGTAGCTTAGTTGATTTCTGAAACAAAAAAAATTTATTCCCATACAAAAAAATTTAAAAACAGTGAAAAATATAAAATAAGTAAAAATATTTTTTTTTTGTTAATTACCATAAACTTAAAACCGGTAGCAATATCGGACTTTAAAAAATATATTTGGAAAGCTGCTTTTATACAGATTCCAAAAATATAAGGTTTGTTGAGGAAAAAGCAAAAAAAAAATGAAAAAAAAAAATTAACGCAACTAGGCAGGAACAAAAAAAATGAAATGAAATGCAGGAGTGGACGTAGAAGTGTCAAATTTTGTATACAATTAGTAGTTACTATAAGCATTAAGGGAAAACTAAAATATTTTACAATATTATACCAGTTTTCTTGATACATAAACTGCACAAATAACTTGGTAATCCTGTGTATTTATACAGGATTACAAAGTTACACTTGCAGTGTACCTATATATTGTCATGTCTTGTTGACTGACATATCAACGCACAGCCCAAACCACTGGTTCTAGAGATTTGGAACTTAGGTTCTTTATATAGGACGGTTTACAAAATGAAAGGAAACATCAGATGACATCATCAACATCATATATTTACAATAAAACAGATTAAAATTTTATTTTTCTTCTTCCTGTATACATTTGCCTTCGCAATGACACAACTCTGTGCACTTTAGTTGCCGTTGCAAACACCGGCACCTGTTGGTGCCGCACCCCTTTTTGCATCTACACCTAATTAATTCGATGCAGGCTTCAGCAGCAACAGGCAAGTCTGTCCATGTAGGTTGCCAACTATCGCCGACTTTTGTCCATCCCCAGTTGATGGATCAGGAAGATCTTGAATCGGCGACATTTGACCCCATACATGGACAGCTTGAAAAACTGCCCTCAAGAAATGTTGATATAGAGCCGCTTTTGTGGGTGGTATATGCTCTAGTTGGCGGTCTTTTTGGTAAATAAATCAATATGTACCGTTAAAATGTTGCTTTGTTACTTATTAGGTAGCTAGTTTTATGAAGTTACCTACCTGTCATATAAAATTATAACAATCTTTTCAAGGATGGCAAATGAGTCGTTGTTCCTGCCTTCATAGGCTGCCAAAAAACCATCTGTGGCAGTAGGGAAAACGTTCCATGTCTCCATTGCACTTTTTTTCCTTTTCCCATTAAAACTAGAAACTGTGTCACACCCCGTGAATGCGTGGAATAAAGGAAGGACCTGTCTGGGCTAGAGGAGCTATGGGTGCATGTAGGCACTGGAAAGCACCACCAGTATCTACCTTGTCATGAGATAGCGAACGCTCTTGGTAAATTCTTGTTATAATAATAACACCTTTACTTCTAAACACGTCATCTTGATTTAGCAATTAAAAAACTTTCTTCCAGGACCACAAAAAACAAAGGTCCTTCCTTTATTCCACGCATTCACGGGGTGTGACACAGTTTCTAGTTTTAATGGGAAAGGGGGAAAAAAGTGCAATGGAGACATGGAACGTTTTCCCTACTGCCACAGATGGTTTTTTGGCAGCCTATTAAGGCAGGAACAACGACTCATTTGCCATCCTTGAAAAGTTTGTAATAATTTTATATGACAGGTAGGTAACTTCATAAAACTAGCTACTTAATAAGTAACAAAGCAACATTTTAAAGGTACATATTTTTTCCTTATTAGAAGATCCAGTTCCTGTACTACAGTAAACGAAGCGAGAAAACATTTATTTACCAAAAAAGACCGCCAACTAGAGCATATACCACCCACAAAAGCGGCTCTATATCAACATTTCTTGAGGGCAGTTTTTCAAGCTGTCCATGTATGGGGTCAAATGTCGCCGATTCAAGATCTTCCTGATCCATCTAACTGGGGATGGACAAAAGTCGGCGATAGTTGGCAACCTACATGGACAGACTTGCCTGTTGCTGCTGAAGCCTGCATCGAAATGATTAGGTGTAGATGCAAAAAGGGGTGCGGCACCAACAGGTGCCGGTGTTTGCAACGGCAACTAAAGTGCACAGAGTTGTGTCATTGCGAAGGCAAATGTATACAGGAAGAAGAAAAATAAAATTGTAATCTGTTTTATTGTAAATATATGATGTTGATGATGTCATCTGATGTTTCCTTTCACTTTGTAAACCGTCCTATATAAAGAACCTAAGTTCCAAATCTCTAGAACCAGTGGTTTGGGCTGTGCGTTGATATGTCAGTCAACAAGACATGACAATGTACAGGTACACTGCAAGTGTAACTTTGTAATCCTGTATAAATACACAGGATTACCAAGTTATTTGTGCAGTTTATGTATCAAGAAAACTGGTATAATATTGTAAAATATTTTAGTTTTCCCTTAATTCTTATAGTAACTACTAATTGTATACAAAATTGGACACTTTTACGTCCACTCCTGCATTTCATTTAATTTTTTTTGTTCCTGCCTAGTTGCGTTAATATTTTTTTTTCATTTTTTTTTTGCTTTTTTCTCAACAAACCTTATATTTTTGGAATCTGTATAAAAGCAGCTTTCCAAATATATTTTTTAAAGTCCGATATTGCTACCGGTTTTAAGTTTATGGTAATTAACCAAAAAAAATATTTTTACTTATTTTATATTTTTCACTGTTTTTCAATTTTTTTGTATGGGAATACATTTTTTTGTTTCAGAAATCAACTAAGCTACTTTGATTTAGTCAAAAACGATACCAAACATGCCCTAGTAGCTAGAAATTGGCAGTTATGACGAATCACAGTGAGTGCGGTATCTGAAAAGTTCAACCCCCCCCCTCCACCTCCATGGCGGGGTGATAGAGGGAGTCCTCCGGGCGTTTTTCACACTAGACCACCTAAGGAACAAGTGTGCCCAGGCTCATCCTTCTATCCGAAAAATATACCCTCCCCATACAAAAATGGATATAAAGTCTAAGCTACAGAAGTGTGTCTGTACATTGAAGATATTTACAAAAAAAAAATTACGACATGGTTTTTACCTGTCCCTGATTCCAAATCACCAATTTTTGGATTTTTTGTCTGTCTGTTTGTTTGTTTGTTTGTTTGTATGTTTGTTTGTTTGTTTGTTTGTTTGGGTGTTTGTTTGTTCGAGTATCACGCAAAAACTACTGAACCGATTTTGATGAAACTTTTTTTGTTTGATAGCTTATCATCTGACTTAAAATCTGGTATATAATTTATGCGGACGAAGTCGCGGGTTAAAGCTCGTTGATTATATACCTATGTATAATGACATAAGAACTCAAGGCCAATCAATCACTGTAATAAAAGTAACATAGTTTTTAAAACCTAATTATAATTCACAGCATAATAACCATAAAATTAATGGCAAAATAGTGTAATTGCAGCAAACCATGGAATTAGAAGCTGTTACAATAAAACTTGCCGTGTAAGAGTAAAATTAACTACAAATAAATGGAGCCGACTTTATAAAAAGTTTATTTTTCTGTTTAAACTCGTAATTGATGGATGGAATTTTGTTGCATGTGCATTAAAAGTCGCGTGAATTTTTATACCACTAAGCGTTTTCGTGTTTAAACTTTTCTAGGGGTGTTTAAGTGTGTGATTTTCATGTGGGGTAAGCACTATTCAGGATGTGTACTCTTTCTGCTTATCGTGTGGGCAGAGCCCTGGTGTCAGAGTTTTTTCAGACCGCCTTACGGCCTCTGACATGGTTCTTATGTAACGACTACTACCAACAGAGATAGTAGCCGGGACCAACTGCGTAACGTGCCGTCCGAAGCACGAAATCATTTTTCTTTTCAAACACTCAGTTGATTCAGACTGCAATGTCCTAACCAACTGGGGAAAAATGCAGAAAGTGACATAACATTTCAACTGGGTGTCCCCCGTGGGAATCGAGCACACAACCTCCGTGTCGAGAACCCAATGCTCTTTACCATTAGACCACGGAAGCAGTTAGACAGCAGGGACTTAAATGCGTTAAATATTTTTAGGGGTGCTTCATACCATCAAACTATTTTCAGTGTACATCCGACACTAAAACCAACCTACCTACCATACCTACCTGGTTGTACCTACTGTCCATTAAAAGTGGCGACGGGCTCACTCCCCGTCACACTGGACAGAGTTTCGGTACTACTAGTGAAACGTGGATGTTCTGAGGTTTCAGAATATCTCTGACTACCCCCTCTGGGAATATAGTCGTGAGCATATGCTATGCTATGCTATGCCGACACAAAAATCGATAATTCTGATTCAAACGAGGCGGTTTCATTAAAATAAAACGTTCAAAGACACTGAAAGAATGGCGTTACAGTTTTGAAAACTTAACCGTCAGATCCAAAGCTTTTCGTATTTTTCTCGATTCCCTAATCATCTACAGATTGTTGATTTACTGGTTTTGGAAAACACTTCATTCTAAACATAAAATTGTGGCTCCATTGTGGTGTCAATACTTTTGCCAATGCTCCAATTGCTCCTGTCAGCTTAAATTACCCCAACGGTACTATGCGTTATACACTCAGCGTTATATACGCAGCATTATGCACGCAAAGTTATGCACGCAGCGTTGATCACGCAACGTTATGCACGCAGCATTGCTTACGCAGCGTTATACACGAAGCGTTATGCACGCAGCGTTATACACGGTGCGTCATGCACTCAGCGTTATGCACGCAGCGTTATGCATGAGGCGTTATGGACGCAGCGTTGCTGATGCAGCGTTGCTCACGCAGCGTTATGTACACAGCGTTATTCACGCAGCGTTACGCAAGGTGCTTTACGTACGCAGCGTTACTCACGCATCGTTACACAAGGTGTTTTACGTACACAGCGTTATTCACGCAGCGTTACGCAAGGTGCTTTACGTACGCAGCGTTACGCACGCATCGTTACGCAAGGTGTTTTACGTACACCGCGTTATTCACACAGCGTTATGCAAGTAGCGTTACATACTCCGCGTTACAATACGCCACGTTACCGACATGCTGATAACGCTGCGTGGCAAAAACCTCTAAAAGTTCATCGAATGCTGTCAATTTTACCCTGCAAAATAAGCAAATTTTAAATTAAAACACAGTAGCAGCGAGCGCAGTTGAAATACGATAATTTTTGTATTTAATTGCAATGCGATTCTGTTGTAAATCGTGGCTAATTGTAGCTTTGCGTGCGAAACCTTGTTTGTCAAGTGTCGTTTTGTTGCGCCTGTGACGTTTTACTCGCGACATGTGACAAATAAACTTTTGTTTTATATTTTACGAAATACTTACTGACCAACTACGAATCGAATTGGTCCAATGGTTCCGCCCCAACACACAAGCATGTATCCAGACTTTGGTTTTGGGGACATTCATTTTCGGGAGGGGATTTTCATTGAAAAACGATGAAAAAACTATAGCTGTAATCACTGTTTCATACAAATATTCGGATTTGAGGGGGGTGGGGTGAGGCATAAATTCCACCTATCCTTCCCCATGGGTACGTGCCTACCACCACAAATTTTGAGTTTGCACTGCAATCACACCAACTTAGACACTTGAAGCTTGTACTGTTTTTACGATGCATAAAAATAAAACACTGAAAAAACTACGTTTCTTCTATATGGTTCCATAATTTATTTTTATTATTATTTAATATACATATTCTGTGAAAACGTTAATCGGATAACTACCTATAACGGTTTATAAGATACAACCCTTTAAAATTGTGTAGAACAGAAGGAAGGTTGTTGGGTTTTCCCTTAGAGAATCCAACGGTTTTCCGATAGAAAAATTCTTATAATGTGCGGCCTGCCTTATCCTGTGGCTTAAAATCATGTCAAATAACCACTCAAATATTAAAGACATTCGGTTGCCATACCAACCCGATAGCGAGGGATGATCAAAGATGGATCAAAGCGATCAAACGGGGCATATCTCGAACGGAAATCTGACCCGGAAGCCTTTGGGTCTAATTCAGGCCTTTCTCGATCGTCAGTGCCTTTCCACAGATAGCCATCGGATATAGTTGATGATATACTAAGTGCCCCTTTGTGTTATTAAGTGCTGGATATGTGTAACCGTTTTAAATTGGTCGTTGAAAATATTAAATGTCTAAATAGCTAGTGCATTTAAAGAAATTCTTTATTTCAAGTTTTTTACATGTCTTTGGTAATAAGCCACCTCTGCTTACCCTTGATGTTTTATTAATTAATTTATTTATTTATTTATGTTGTAATCTACTAACATAATTTATAAGTTCTCCAATACCTACTAACATTTTTTTGTATGGACTATGAATGTAAGTTGTCTGAAATAAAAGATTTTTATTTTTTTATTTATTTTTTACAGAGTAGACATTATTTGAGATTACTTAGGTTGTGTTTGTGTATTTGGTATTTTGTTTGTGTTTTTATCTAGGTAATTTAGATTAAAGAATCATTAAAACCTTACAACATAAAATAATTAAAATTACATTTTTTAAATTAAATCAATCGTTACTTTGCGGACATCCATGAATAATACGATTGTATCCAGACCAGATACCACACACACACACACCTCCCACATTTTTTTTAGTTTAGTTTATCGATATAAATTCAAGTTTGAAATGACGATGATCTGTAATATCCAAAAATGATGATTTACAGGGTGTAAGTGATAGCCTAGCAAATACTGAAACGGTGGACTCAGATCATCAAACTGAACAACTTTCATTATGGAGCCTACTTCAGGAAACGCGAAAAAAACAGCTGTCCCATACAAAACTGCTGCACATACCCGACTAAAATGTATGAGACAGCTGTTTTTTTTTTTCGCGTTTCCTGAGGTAGGCTCCACAGTGAAAGTTATTCAATTTGATGGTCTGAGTTCACCTTTTCAGTATTTGCTAGGCTGTCAATTACACCCTGTATACAATGTTCTTGGTAATCTCTAAATGCAAAAATGGTAAGTCCACGGAGAAAAGCTTTCCTTAGTTAAGAAAACTGTCATACCAAAATACGTTTTTTTTTTTTCATTATTTTACGGTCATACCTACCATCCACAGATTACCCCCAATAGATGCCGCATACAAGACCTTAGATCAACATTGTACAAGACCACCGACATGCGCCACACATCTATGATTTTGCACCAATGAGTTTTTATAGCCATAGAGTCACCACGTCATACAATAACAAGGCCTAAACATGGCACCCGTCTCCGATTTCGCCATATGAAGCTTCAACTGCTCTGTCAATACATTGCCGTTAACACTCCAGTCCTTTCAAAATGTCATCCATCACTAAGCAGTAATGTAAAACAATTACGCAGTCGAAGCTACGTATGGTCATTTTAGATGATTGACGTTTCTGACAAAATAGACCTAGAGCCAACGACGGATTTGGCCCCAACGTTTAGTAAAGCTGAAAAATTGAATTCTAACTCGAACGAAAGAACACTCCGAAGTTAATGAATTACCTTCTATACACAACATGAACTAATCACATACATACACACATAAACTGACGACCATAATCCCTTTCGCGGTGATCAGAAACATTGCTACAACATGTGGCGTGACGATATGACGTGTAAATTGGTAATATGTTGCTAGCCCTTTGCCCATAAATACACTGCATATGAAACACATATCCCTTAGTCACCTCGTAGGTATTATTTTCCTCCAACTTGTTTTCTTGTTTTTATTGGTCTCACGGATAGTGAAAATTGTTCAGTTTGATAGTCTGAAGTACCCCATAATAATACAGTATGTCACAAAATAAAAAATAAAAATTTACAATTTTTAAGGGCGTTTTTTAGAGACTAAACAACCCCCTTAAAAGTTTTAAATTTTAGACCATCAAACTAAACAACTTTCGCTATGGGATCAACATCGAAATCGCAAAAACAAATCAGCTGTCCCTTGCTGTCATTTAGCTCCGTAGATTTGTGGTTTAGTATGGAACATCTGATTTTTTTTCGGGATTTCGATATTGGTCCCACTTTAAAAAAAACAGTTTGATGGTCTAAAGTTTACTTTAAACCACCCCTTTAAATGTTTATTTGTATTTTTGTAACACCTTGCATGTAAAGTCATTGTTTTGCACTGATATAAGCAACGCGAGTGAACGAGCTCAAAGTAGTGCGATCTTGAAATGCCAAATCACGTGGCATCGTTTCGTGCCCCGCTACCCGCACCTACCGCCAAAAATTGTGACTTCGAGCGTGTACAAAGTTTTCATCATGCGGTATCTATTGGGGATAATCTGTGCTACCATCCTATAATCCTACTCGATCGAAATATTGTATAGAACAGCCGTTTTTTTTTTTCAGTTTGATAGTCCGATCATACTCTTAAAAAACAGTCTGATTAAGTTGGACCCTGTATGCCCACACAAACACAATATACTTCTCAACGAACATTATATTTACATTCTACAATACTCTACATACATTCCCAATTCGGTAATCCTACTACGCGCTTCCTTAGTCATGCATGATCCACGATGCGCTTCCCTGCATCAACGGGACTAGCACTCCATTATTAACTGCCAACCGAGTCTTTTTAGACACGTTGGCTTTTCATGAAAGAATGCCCTTCCCTATGACCTGCATTCACTGTTCTTTTTATATAGCCCTCGCCCTCTTTAGTAAACAAGCAACCAAAATACACAAGTAGCAGTGCTTATTCGCTTGTTCTAATTTCTCATCCATCCAACACCTATCATATATCATCATCATTATCATATCAGCCGATAGACGTCCACTGCTGGACATAGGCCTCCCCCAAAATGGAGGGATTTGCCATAATCGCCACACTTGGCAGGCGGGTTGGCGATCGCAGTTGGATTGAATGTGTGTACTCAGTGGATGCTGCTGCCCATCCTCCGGTAGATCCTTTAGTCGCCTTTTACGACACCCACGGGTGGAAATGGGTATGTTTTATTATATACTTACACCATTCCAAATAGCAACAGACAGACCGATACAGGCGTCAATCTAATAACACCCCTGTTTTTGCGTCGGGGGTTAAAAACACTATATTCGTGCCACCCAACAGCATGCATACTTAATTTGTGTGGGCTATGTGTCAGATTCGGACAACAATTTGATAAGATTCTGTATGAGACTTGTCTGGGGGTCTATAGAATTTATCTCACATAGAACTCTCGAATAGTTTTCATGAATCAACTGATAATGAACTCAGTGACAAAAGAGTTGAAATAGCGTGCAAGGGATAACGCGAACACACTTCACATGGTTAGGATTTGCGCTAACCCTTACACCATAAAAGAGATAATTTCTGCAGCTATGGGGAAAACAGCATAAGCATAAGCATATGCTCACGACTATATTCCCCGAGGGGGTAGTCAGAGATATTCTGAAACTTCAGAACATCCACGTCCATGGGGAAAACGCCACCAAAAAATTTTAGCTTATAGTTGGCATATAGTTATGGAACTCATATCGGTTTGTTTGTCATACTCATAAAGTTATTATACCTGTCGGAATAGAGTAACTGACATGAGTTGTCAAATGAAACCGTTTTTTGTGCATTTGTCGGCACTTATCGGCACCCTAAAACTTCGAGTTCTGTATATAATAAACAGCCTATCAATAGTGCTTTCTTGGGATCATTACAATGTATGTGCCTGTGAGCGTTATTTAATTTAATTTAATTTAAAAACTTCACTTTAGATTCAATAATTATTCACAGAGCACGAATATTTACCCAGTCGATTGTGCT
This sequence comes from Agonopterix subpropinquella, assembly GCA_922987775.1. Lineage (NCBI taxonomy): Eukaryota > Metazoa > Arthropoda > Insecta > Lepidoptera > Depressariidae > Agonopterix > Agonopterix subpropinquella. The sequence continues at coordinate 35,325,511 of OV277694.1, read as the reverse complement.
GACAAGTTCCCAAAAACGGTTCTATTGCCTCGCGTCACGTATATCTTTCTGTTATACAGTGGCGCCGCTAGGTACATCTAGCTCTCTCAGCTGTCAGTTCCTCTATATGATACCTTTATGGTCATACTTTAGATTATTGTGGTAATATTAGCTATACCTTATCTAAACGGAATGTCGCGTAATTGCAGTTGGCGCACATCTGGTCTTCGTAAGATATGTTAGTTTTTTATTTTTATTTTCGTATTAAAATCTAAGATGTTCCTATACACCGTGCCGTTTTAATAGGAAAAAAGAATCTAAGCAAAAAAAATCAACATGGTGCATTTTTTATTTTTATTTCATAATTCCGTTTGCATTTTTCCAAATCTTTCGTTCGATTAATAAAGTAAATGAAATTATATTTTTAGAGTGTAATACCATCAATAAACGTTACCGTTCGTGGGCCTACAATAAATTGACTCCTTTGTACATGTATCAACAAATTCACACTCCGAGAGAAATATTAAGCCGCATTTACTGTAATTTCGGTATTGGTGAAACATGGGTATGAATTTCTGTTGAGTCAATAGCAAAATCATTGAGTTTTACTTGCAATTTTAATGATTATTTCAAAGACCAAATCAGCGGAATATTCAAAGCCTTGACCTACATTTCCTTTCTTCTTAGAATTTCGATGGCGCGCTCCATAGAAAGTTTAATTCTGTTTTGAACTTCCTCTAAGGTTTTGAATGAAATTAAAAAAAAAAGTTTTAACCAAATATCTTTCTGTGTCTGTGGTTTGTCAGATTTTTGTTAAGATGTATAGTTTCAAAGTTACAGTAGTTCAAATATCTCCATACAACTCTTAAATGAAACTATAATTGAAACGGAAATGTGTCCAGACAGGTGTCTGGACACATTTCCGTTTCAATTCAAACGGAAATGTGTCCAGACAGGTGTCTGGACACATTTCCGTTTCAATTATAGTCCATCGGCTGAGATGATGATGATGATGATGATGATGACGGGCAGGTGCCCGTTATCATCATCTCAGCCGATGGACGTCCACTGCTGGACATAGGCCTCCCCCAAGGATCGCCATAGCGACCGGTCCTGCGCTGCCCTCATCCAACGTTTTCCCGCCGCCTTCACCAGGTCGTCGGTCCACCGTGTGAGGGGCCTACCCACGCTGCGCTTTCCGGTACGCGGTCGCCACTCGAGAACTTTTCGGCCCCAACGGCCATCGGTTCTGCGAGCAATGTGCCCCGCCCACTGCCACTTAAGTTTAGCAACTCTTTGCCTCCCGCCCGCCTGCCCGTGAACGGAGTTTATGGACGCTGCTGGCAGTGCGATCCGTTTGGCAAAAAACTATTTTCAAATTTTTTGAATGAAATGCCATGGACTCTATAGAAGAAGAACGGAAATCAGACAAAACACAGACACAGAGATTAGTGGATCAGGTCAGTTACGTCCTTTTCCCCGAACGTCCCCTATGGACCCGAACGTCCAGTTCCCGGTTTCGTCCATTTCCCCGAACGGCCTTTTACCCGAACGGATATTTCCCCGAACGGACACTAACCCGAGGGTCCCATACAAAATTAGGATTTAGAAAATTTTCAAAAAAAAAACAATCGCCAGATGTAACATTCGGGATCCGGAGGATGTGGGAGTATTAGGGTGGGAGAACACCACCTCTGGTGACCTTCAAGGTCAATGACCTTGACCTTGACCTTAAACATGAAATGGTTGCTTTTTTTACATGTTTCAATTGTCACCACGCGTGACCTCTGTTATATAGTATATAAATCTTATTTAAAAATGCCATTGTTTTTAATTGGTTAATAAGTACAGTCGCCATCAGATATATCGTAGCATACAAGGTGTCCAAATATTTCCGAACAGTGCTAATTTTCATTAAATTCTTTACAGTAAATGTTACCAATTATACAGGGTGTAAATTAAAATAGGACAGCTACTTAAAGAGGTGCTTCAGACCATCAAACTGAACAACTTTCTATATGGGACCAATATCGAAATCGCGAAAAAAAAATCTGCTGTCCCATACATTTCAGTCGAGTTATGTTTGCAGTTTTGTATGGGAGAGCGGAATTTTTTTTCGCGATTTCGATATTGGTCCCATAGAGAAAGTTGATCAGTTTGATGGTCTGAAGCACCCCTTTAAGTAGCTGTCCCATTTTATTGTACACCCTGTATATAAACGTGTATTTTGTCATAAATATCTGAACAGCGAATTTTCAATAATTTCTTTACAATGTTATTTAAAATTAAAATGTAAAACAACGGAGTAAGGTTTTTTTCTGAAACTGTTCAGATGTTTATGACCACCCTGACTGCGTCGATATATTTGATGTCTCGGCGTTCCTATATTTTTGATTGATTATGAGTAAAGAAATTATTGAAAATTAGAACTGCTTAGAAATATTTGACCACCTTGTTTGCTAAGATATATATGCTGGTGACTGTACAAATAAATCTTCGTTTGTAAGCAGCGCGTTTGGATGTGCTGGCAGATACATCGTTCTCACTCATTCATGTATCGCCTGCAAATCTTTCACCAAAGATTAAAAATATCACAGTCAAAAATTCTGCTAACACAAAGCATTTAGCCCTCACATATTCTCCAATAAGAGTGTTAATGTTGGTACCACATGGCGCCCCCTATCCGTAAAGATAATCTGCCGGGACTAATAGGGAACGCCAGTCGCCATTCTTTGTCCTTTAAATATGTCCTGTGTTAAGGCGAAGTTGTTACGTAGGTACTTTATTGTGGTTAAGAATTAATTGTTGTCTATTTTGTTAGAGGATAGAACTAGCTGTTGCTGTAAAGATTTGAAGTTGCAATTTATATTATACTTTATAAAAGGAGTCTGCTCCTTCTCAATCGGACAGTATTTTTAGTGATTTTGTACATTTGGTTCTAACCATTGACGTTTTCTATGAAACAGCAGATTTTTTTCCGCCATTTAATGTTAGTCCCATAATAAAAGTTGTTCAGTTTAAAGGTCAGAAGCACCCTGTTTGATGTAAAACGCATTAAATTTTACAACCTGTATAATAACATTGACGTCCCGGTTGGTGTAATGGTTACCACGCCAGACTGCCAAACCAGGGTCCTGGGTTCGAATCCCGGTTCGGTCATGGATGTTATATGTTCGTGCCGTTGTTGTATGGTTTCCATATTAAACAAGCCTATAGTGCTTAACTTGGGATCATTACAATGTATGTGCCTGTGAGCGTTATTTATTATTATTATTATTTATTAATTCAACTGAAATATGTATGTGTTAAAACCGACATCAAAATCAGATGTAACTAAAATTGCAGAACAATTAAATCGCTCTTGCACTTTTAAAAATATAAGGAATCTTGTTCTTTTTAGTCGAACGTGAAATACATATAAGTCGATGATGATGATGATGGCTGCATCCTCTTTGAAATTAAAACTAGATAAAATAAAAGACAATGCGTGTTTTGTATGGAAGGTTAGCGCCTTATTTTTCGCCGTTGTTTTTGGCGTGGCCATCAACAAAACTATTTGAATATTTTAGTTCAGAATAAAATAACAAACAAAACTTGTTATTAAATGTATATCCCTAAACTCAATCCGAACAGATATATGAAGGCTTCAAGTTGATAATAATTATATTCATTACGTTTACTTCAAGCCTTTATATCTCCGTTCGGACTGAGTTAGAAATATACTTGTCATACAAGTTTTGTTCGTAACTTTATTTTGAACTAAAATATTGAAGTTTGATTGATGTCCGCACAGAAAATAAGCGAAAAAAAAAGGCGCCAGTTTTAGGCATTGGCTTTTGCAAAACACGTACCTACCTACCCTTAATATTTTTCTCTAAAGCATTCGTTGCACGTCGTTTGCAGCCCGTCTCCAAGAAATAGTGTCATAATACACATTTTGTTACTGTCGCCTATTTAGGGGCGAAATATCGTTTAAAATTTCATGCTTGTTACTATGAAATGCGATGCTATAAATATTAGTAAGATACTTAATTAAGTTCTTGTCGACAGCACCCCGCTTGTACAGCTTTAGTACGTAGTCATCATCATCATCAGCCTATAAACGTCCCACTTCAGGGCACAGGCGTACCCTCAAAGAGGGTGTATGGGCATTAGTCCACCACGCGTGCCCAATGCGGGTTGGTAGACTTCACATACACATCAGAATTTCTTTTTCAGTGTATGCAGGTTTCCTCACGATGTTTTCCTTCACCGTTTGAGAGCAGTCGGTTTTACGTACATAAGTTAGAAAAACTCATTGGTACATGGCATGTTGTCCGTGCGGATTCGAACCCGGACCCCCATAATTGGGAGTCCATACCTCTCCGCAACGCGCCACCGACGCTCTCCGTAGTACGTAGTGCTCTTAACTTATTATTCAATCAGTCAAATCAGCCCACTGCTGGGCATAGGCCTCCCTTTTATTGCGCCACTCCTCACGGTCCTGTGCCAATATGATCCATGTCCGACCAGCAACCCTTAGAATGTCGTCTGACCAACGCATCAGTGGTGTACCCACGGACCTCCTTCCTTCGGCCACTATTCCGATATTGCCTTGATCCAACGGCTGTCTTCCCTTCTAGCCAACTTAGGGACAAATATTTGTATGATTTATTTATTTAACAAATGTATTACATTGCATTACAGCTAAAACCTTTTCACAATGTAACTTATAGGTAGGTACTTAAAAGAAAACATAAATTAACAAAGACAGGCAACAACAACACACAGACAGACTGTTCATTGGCCCGTTATAGAGCTAACTCTTGCAACACTCTCACAAAACCTAATACACTCTCGGAGTAGGTCAGACAACCTGTCAGCGAACAGATCGCAGTGCGGCGACGATTCGAGCAGCTCGGTAAGAACACGCAGAGCTCGCACTAGAGGCGAATTGCGATGCGCCTCAGTACGAAACTGAGGTATGGTCAGCAAGCGGTGGCTGCGCGCACTTAAGTACCTGTTCGGTACAAACAGTCGCACAATGCCTTTAAGCTGGGGACATTTCATGTCACCTCGCAGATTGCAGCAGGCTGTCTTCAGCAGTTCAAAATTTCTCCTTGTTTCCAGGGCTTTAAAACCAAGTACTCCAAGGAGAAATTTCGTAGGGTACATAAAAGGGTATGATGAATATGAATATTTGTACCCGAGTCATGGATGTTTGTATCTATATATATAGGTATTCTATATCGTAGTCTAGTCACCATAATACAAGTCCAGATTAGATTCTGGTACTTTAAATGTGATTAGATGATTTGTGACAATTGTCCAAGATATTTATTTATTATTAACCATTTCTCTTTCGCTTTATTCAAATAAATAAATCACTAGGATACACAATTTTGCATCGGAAAGTGGTTTTGACAGAGAGCCGATTCGCTCGAACGGTCACAATTGCAACGGACAAGGACAATGCGATGGCATTCCAGCCATTTTGTAATGGCAATGGATTTAGTAGCTATCTTGACGCTTTGCGCTTCAAAGTCTTTGTTTTATTAGCACGATCTGAAGTGGTATTTTTATGAAACTCTCACGTTCAAATCAGCAGTAGAAAATGTCATAATTACTAGAGATTATGCATATTAATAGAGATTATGCATCAGTCGATCATGAGATTTAAAAATAATACTACTGGATTGTCAAATCACAAAAAAATTGTTTTATTTCAAATGTGTAGAGACATCAATTGACAACAAGGCGGCGCGGCGCTTTTGCAGCTAAGGATCATCATCATCATCAGCCTATAAGCGTCCCACTGCAGGGTACAGGCCTACCCTCATGGAGGGTGTAAGGACGTTAGTCCACAACGCATGCTCAATGCAGATTGGTAGATTTCATATACACATAAGATTCACTTCAGATAAACCTTATAAGGTTTATGAGGTACGTGCTCAAAACGTTTGTAACTGTTTGATTTGTGTTTATTAAATAAATTGAAAAAAAAAAAAAAAAACATCAGAATTTCTTCTTCAGTGTATGCAGGTTTCCTCACAATGTTTTTTATTCACCTTTTTGAGAGCAGTTGGTATTATGTACATAAGATAGAATAAGACATTGGTGACATGACATACACTCAATCGTAAGAACCATTGACATACCAACTACTGGACGTCGGGTCCGCGATCAAAAGTGTCCGAACCAAAAGAGTAACAAAACATATAAAGAGTAACGACTACGCGCCATTCTTTATTAATTTTGATCTACCGATTACACGCACGTCTACAGGGTGAAATTGATATCATTAGCATCCTTTTAAACTAAGAGTCTACCCATCAAACTGAACAACTTTCACTATATGGGAGCAAGCCGATCGGAGCAAAAAAAAAGTCCGCTGTTCTATACTAAACTGCAATGCCTACTCGACTCACATGTATGCAAAAGCAGATTATTTCTTTGCTGCGATCGTTTTGCTCCCATAGTAAAAGTTGTTCAGTTTGATGGGTAGACTCTTAGTTTAAAAGGATGCTAATGATATCAATTTCACCCTGTATTATGCCGTGTCACGGTGCTGTAAGAATTTTTAAAACAATGCAAGCAAAATGAACAGTTGTTTCAATGTTTTAGTTGGTTTATATTACTAACACGTAATTCAGTTTTTTCCAGAATTTTTTATTAGACCCGACGTCCATTAGTTGGTAAATCAATAGTAAGGACTATTGAGTATCCATACCTCTCCACAACGCGCCACCGGTGACGCTCTCATAAATATAGTTTATTTATTATTATAATTAAATCGGTTCACTTATTGTATGAAAATAATTACGCCCGCGTCTTCGATGAATTATCGCAACTATTTGATTGCATCATTTTATAGCTTTCAGTGGAAAAATGTCCGTAAGACGAGTAATAAATTAACCATTCTTGAATCGAAATTAACAACAGCTTATAAGAACAAAAGAGGTTATTACGGAGGGCGGCCGCTCGTGGAAAATTTATGATTCAGTATTATTGTATTAATTGCAAAACGGCTATCGGTATAAATTATCTATTTCACTTGATTGGTTAATAATTTTTGTTTTATAGTAGCGACAAAATTCTAAGCTCGATGGACCTTAATGGGTGACGGAAATTACGTCTATAATGCTTTTTTAAGAAACATTTTCATTAAAGGGGCAACGTGTATAAATTTGTTTATTTCTTTAGAGTAAAGTTTTTTAATCAAACATGAGCTAATGTTACAAAACTGTTATAAAATGATCAGTTATGAAACTGTTATAATATACTGAATGAGAAATTCTAGTGATTAACAGAGATGCTTCCACAAACTACTTAACATTGGCAGAATTGCAGTGCTAAGAAGGGCAATATTAAAAAAAAAAAACCTAAATTAAGTAGTAATTAAACAAGTGATTGCGCAGCAAATTCACGGATCCTCAGTGCTTTTTAAAAATTTTTTATTTACAAAAATTTTTCAACTCTAATCTCATAATTCTAACAACATAAAAGCTAATTTCGATTCGGAAATTCTAAAATTTATCGTTACCCCAAAACTTTTTCCTGAAAAAAATAACGAGAGATCCCAGGATTGGAAACATTCAGCTAAACTCAGTCTCATTACGATTTTCATCAATTACAAAGCAAAAGGCATCGTAAAAAAATTCAACTGAAACTGTAGAATTAAGCGTGAACTCGATTTTCTGTTAGAGTTCTGTATAGTAAAAATATCCAGGGTAGGTACACCCCGCGTTTTATACTTAGAGGGGTGCTTCAGAACTGAACAACTCTCACTATATGGCCAACATTGAAATAGTGAAAAAAAAATAGCTCCATAGATAACGTCAATCCAAATACATATACTTTTTATTTATTTCTCTTATCAAAAAAAAATATTATAACATACTGTGACATAGGGACGATATAGACCCACGTAAAAAAGAGTATTTATAGCAGATTAAACTATACAAAAATAGACATCCTACTATTCTATTCTATTCTATTCTATTCTATTCTACTAATATTATAAACGCGAAAGTTTGTAAGTATGGATGGATGGGTGGATGTTTGTTACTCTTTCACATAAAAACTACTGAATGGATTTGGATGAAATTTGGCACACAGATAGAATATGTTCTGGATTAACACATATGATACTTTTTTGAGCCCTACGCAGACGTAATCGCGGGCAACAGCTAGTTAAAAATTTCACGTAGTTGTGAATATTATTTATTTTAGCAAATTTTACTAGAAATTGTTTTGTTACAAATTGAACTGTACCTAGAATACTTACTACGAAATATTATTTTGACGTGATAACGTCTTATAAATCGATGAACACCGGCTGCACGCACGAAAAAGTGTCACGTTCCGCCGGAGCCTGAGCGTGCAAGCGAGAGCGCGGAACAAATCGCTCTTTCTCGCTTGACGTCAGAGCTAGCAATTCAAATATTCATCAATGTTTCTTTATGAATTTATCACGTAAAACTATCGTCCGTAAACCGATTTTATTTCGTAAGTGTCTAGCTTTAGAACGTTAATTTGATTATTGCAAAGCTTGACTGTAAGCGGCAAAATTAAAGCATTCCCTAACCAATCGCCTACGGAACCCTAAAGACCTTCATTTGAAAAAGGTGCCGAAAGTGGGTTTACAAAATACACTGGAATATATCATCGTTATCCTGTTCCGGATTCCAGTTAGGCCCTACCTATACCCGGGTATACCCGGGTATAACCACCGGGTATACTCGACAATTTGCAACAAACGTGTTCAGATTAAATCTAGCCGGACTTAACGCCGGATAAAATCCGCCGGATCATTTCTTTCCAAATTTTATAAAGCTTCGGTGTTAAAATTTTAACTGGTGCGATTTGAAAAAGAATTTGGATGGAATTTGGAAGTGGATATCTATCCACTCAGCATTGAAGAAATTCTTTTGATTTGTCGGGCTATTGTGTAAGTTCTAACGACACCTGGGCCTCTACCCGCACATTCGAACTTCGCAATTGCGTGAACGTTTTCATTCCATTGTCAACTCTGTTACAATGAAGTGTAGACCGAAACAGTGGCGATGTATCGAACATCGAAAGTCCGGGTACAGGGCCAGATCGATAATCTATTTATGACTGTGTAGGTACTAGGCAATTTTATGTAGTGTTGTGTTTGTCCGGTCATTATAATCCAGTGTCTAAAATAGACTAATTGAATCGCCAAAATATGTATCTCTGTGGGATATTTACTCATGTGCTTTGGTGCCATATTGAAAATGTGGAGACGGACAAGTTCTAACAGAATATAGCCTTTGCTAATTTGATCAACAATGTTTTCGAATCCAAATAAATCCAAGGACAATGGCTCTACAGTTTTGGTGCCATAATAATAAATGTTTAGATTCTTTCACATTTTGGACTAAAATGGATGTCTTTTATTACTTTTTTGGTTTGGCAGTACACAGTATAGGCAACGGCCAAACCACATTGGCTATCAAACTGTTACCACATCGCGCAGCTTTATAATATAAAACTTGAATTCTTGTTTATTTATAAATAAAACCGGTCAAGTGCGAGTCGGGATACTCGCGCACCGAGGGTTCCGTACCACACCACCACAGAACACAACATTATTAAATTAGAAAAAAAAAATTTTTAGTCCGGGACCTTTAGCGCAGAGCCGACTCACACTTTGCCGGTTTTTAGTATTTGTTGCTATTCTGTAGAGTTTGTTCTATAATCACACTAAGTTCGACGCTTGTATGTATTACCGTTTTTACGATAGAGCGTGAAGAAAAAACGTTGATAAAAACTAGTTTCTTGTTGTGAACCCCCCTTAATTTTTAACTTTTTGACATTTTTATTATTTGTTTACAAATTCGTCGTAATAACGCATAATCTGTGAAAATTTCAACTATCTAGCTATTACGGTTTAAAAGTTACAGCCCTAAATAGGTAGGACAGACGGACGGACGGACAGACGGACGGACGGACGGACGGACGGACAGACGGACAGACGGACGGACGGACGGACGGACGGACGGACAACGTAGGCATAGTAATAGGGTCCCGTTTTCACCCTTTGGGTACGGAACCCTATAAACTGAAACAGCATAGATACAACCTAGGCGAATTAACTAGGCACCTGGGTCGCACGTGGCTCGGAATTTGACACCCCTCCTGCTTCCCCCCCGCCGCCATGCGAGGCCGAAGCATTGAATTTCAGTTACCTTTAGCATTTTCGACTTATTCTTTCGGAGTTTTTTATTCCGAGCCACGTGCGAGCCAGGTGCCAAGTTAATTCGCCCGTGTAGTAGATACTAATAATTGTTAACGCTCAACACTAAACCGCCTTTCTTCAACTGGTGTTCCCAGCTCAGGAGTACCTCTTGTAGTTGTAGCAATGTCTTGTCTCCTGCACAGATAGCTACATCGTCATTGCCAAGAACAGCTCACTAGTATGATTATTATATTTTCCATATAACTTGTCGCGGCAAGCGCGACGTTCTCTCTCTGAAAAGAGCGGGAAGAGATAATTTTCAATGCAGTGAAGGCGCATTGCGCGCCTGGAGTGCGATTTTTGAATCTCATACGTTGAACTCAGCAGTTGAAAATGTATAGAGATACGCATCTTTCTACTGCTGATTTGACTTTCAAATATCGCACTCCTGGAGTATGATTTTTTTATGTCAAATCAGCAGTAGAAAGATGCACGTCTCCATAGTAATATTGACATTTTCAACTGCTGAACTCAGCGAATGAGATTCAAAAATCGCACTCCTGGAGAGAAATAAAATAGAAGAGCAGGGCCTCTCTCTACCCAGACCTTCGAACTTCGCAATTGCGTGAACGTTTTCCTTGCAATCTCAACTCTATTACAATGAAGTTCGGACCGAAACTGTCTCAATATATCGAAAATCGAAAGGGTACAGGGCCAGTTCTATCCAGTGGTTCTATCACATTCTTAGCTCCTCTCTCTTCCGCGTATACACTTTGTAAGTGACAGCCTAGCAAATACTGAAACGGTGAACTCAGACCATTAAACTGAACAACTTTCACTATGGAGCCTACCCCAGGAAACGCGAAAAAAATCAGCTGTCCCATACAAAACTACTGTATCTACCCGTCTCAAATGTATGGGACAGCGACAGCTGATTTTTTTTCCACGTTTCCTGGTTAGGCTCCAAAGTGAACGTTGTTTAGTTTGATGGTCTGAGTTCACCGTTTCAGTATTTGCTAGGCTGTCACTTACACCTTGTATAGAAAGCTACCCTACCCTGCTAAGCTACTACAAAATTAGAAAGAGTGAAGGCGCGATAGCGCTGTATCACGCTGCCATACTAGCGCAGCAGAAGCCGTAGCATGTTGCGCGTGATACGACTAATCATGCCTTTTATCTCGTTCGTTCGCGTGTTCAGGTGTTCAGGTGTTACCCTTTTGTTAGTTAGTAATTAATTATTATCATCGCTATGTTGAATTGAAATATCAATTTACATTACATTATTAAAATAATTGTAAGCACGGAGACTTTTTTATAAAAAATCATGTTTTAAGGCTACTCCTCCCATCTGCAAGGCTCTCTTTCTTACAAGCAAACTTTTGCAATTAGCCATCCCGCTTCAATTGCGCGGCTCCGGTCAGAATTTTCCGTTTTCTTTGAAAACCTGTATGATTTTTGATGAATTTCCAAAAAATAAGAAAACTACATCATTTTATATTGTATTGTGAAGAATATTGTAAATTTTCATATTCTTCTGATCAACAATGTAAGAGTAAAACGGTTTCAACTGGAAAAAAAGAGGTGACTTTGGAGTCGTTTTTCTTCAGTTTTATCAATTAAAATAGATTTCGAGAAAAACCACATCACTTCTCATATCCTGTAGATTGTTTTGTTTTGTGCTTAAAAAGTGCCATAGTTAATGTATAAAATGGTTACAAAGTTACTCAAAACCGGGCGGACGCCCCTTAATGTAATAGTCGTAAAATAAAACAGTATTTCAATTGTGGTCCAATTATGCTACAGCCAATTTACTAAAAACATTTTCAGTACTGGTTTTTACTGCATTTGTAATTATTTGTCATGTCATGGACACTTACAGTTTTAACTGTACGTAACTATTCATTACTGAATATAAAACAATCCGTTATTTGAGCACATAAAAACACATTATAGGGTGTAAACAAGTGACAGCCTAGCAAATACTGAAACGGTGAACTTAGAGTCTAAGTCTTAGACCATCAAACTGAACAACTTTCACTATGGAGCCTACCACAGGAAATGCGAAAAAACATCAACTGTCCCATACATTTTAGTAGGGTAGGTACAGCAGTTTTGTATAGGACCCTGTATTTTGAGAAATAAGTAGATAGGTAATCAAATATTTACGACTGACGATGACGACCTTGTGAAGGCGGCGGGAACCCGTTGGATGAGGGCAGCTCAGGACCGGTCGTTGTGGCGATCCTTGGGGGAAGCCTATGCCCAGCAGTGGACGTCCATTGGTTGAGATGATGATGAATCAATGTCGCAGTGACAAAGCTCAGTCAACGCCTGTGCTCATTGACTTACAAACTAATGGACGCCGAGGCTTCTACAAAATTATCGAAAAAAAAGTGTCCTAAACTAATTTACGTAAACGGAAGTACGTTTTAGTATTATACACAAACTAAAAAAAACGAAACTGTTGAAATTCTTTTTTCATTTCGGTTGCGTAGTTTTTAAAAATTCTTACAGCCAGCGGCACGGTATGGTACTATAAACGTGCGCGGAGTTGGTCGATCAAATAAAGACTAGCCCGTAATTGTTACTCTTCATGCGTTTTGTTACACTTTTGGTTCGGACCATTGAACCAAAACCAAAAAGAAGCAGATATATGTCACTAGCGCGTGCAAAGTGAAGACTCGAAAAAAAATTAATCAGGATGACTTTCAACAGTCTGCGTCAAACAATACTACATGCATGACGGCTGTGGCGCGGCAAAATTTTATGCGCCAATTTCAATGAAGGTAACAATATCTTGTGTAAAATATCATTGGTTCGGACACTTTTGGAAGCGGACCTGACATCCAGGTAGTTGATAACTCAATGGTCAAGGCGATCTTGTTGCGATATCGCTGATTTGCAGTTGCGACGTTGTGGAGGAGCAGTTGCGATGTCGTCGCGGTGCAGTTGCGACATCGCCTACTGGCAAAAAATCTCTTGTAATAGGTCTCTAAAACTACTACTCTAAAATAAATTCCCGACTGTCACTGCTCGTATCTTTAGTTACCATCCCAAACGCTAGAGGGCATTGCAAAATATGCTAATCCCTCTGTATATTTTACGTGCGTCGCCCATTACTTCAAAAGACTTTACGTATTCTGTCACAGTACAATCCTTTGTTAAAATGCTGGCTTTTACCTTTTTTTCCAATCTGTCAGATGCAGTGAACTGGATTTTAAGGTAGATATCATTTTCCGCATCGGAGATCTTTCTCTGTCGAGGAGAAATTATGTTAATCAGTCCGGGTTTTTGTTTTGCCGGAAAATTTGCTTGGGTGACCATTATTTTTTGGTTGGTGAGTTGATACTGAGACGGTATTCTTATTAGTTTCTTTTTTGGCAGATAAAATTTAATATTCCGTAGCGTTAGTAGGTAATTTAATTACTTTAATATTTTTACGCAAGCGTCGGTGGCGCGTTGCGGAGAGGAATGTGCACCATAGAGAAAATAACGCGCTCCCCTGGGGTAGAGATGTTGTATCGAACTGTGCACAGATACTCAACTGGGCCTGACGTCATAATAGCGGGAAGTAGCGTATTTAAATGTTAACCCGTTTTTCACCCCCTTTGTTGGCGACAACATTTTCTATAGAAACAAGCCGATATGCCATCTCTTCTTACTCTATGATGTGCACCCAATTATGGGGGTTCGGATTCGAATCCGCACGGACAACATCCCATATACCAATGAGTTTCTCTAACTTATGTAAGTACTTAATACCGACTGCTCTCAAACGATGAAGGAAAACATCCTGAGGAAACCTGCATACACTGAAGAAGAAATTTTGATGTGTATGTGAAGTCTACCAACCCGCATTGGGCACGCGTGGTGGACTAATGTCCATACACCCTCTCTGGGGGTAGGCCTGTGCCCTGCAGTGGGACGTTTATAGGCTGATGATGATGATTTATGAATATTTTTACGGTTTATTAGTCCATACTACATTAAAGTCGGTTAAAGAACAGCAACTTTCGAAATGAGCCAAGGGTTTTTGATTCCCGGCCCTTTCAACGTTCAAGTTTTATACACAGGTAAAAAAGATTACCTACTTGAAATAAGAAATTACGTGTTCTTCGATATACTGGGTGGAACGTAACGAGGGACCCTCCTTTTAAAAGTGCATTCAGACAATGAAACCAAACAACTTTCCCTAAGGAACAAGGGTCGAAAAAAAATAAAAAATTTTAGACCTCCCATACAAAAGTGTGGATCAGCCCATCTATTTTCTATGGTAGGTCCAATTTTTTTTTTCGTTTTTCGACCCATGTTCCTTAGTGAAAGTTGTTTGGTTTCATTGTCTGAATGCACTTTTAAAAGGAGGGTCCCTCGTTACGTTCCACCCAGTATATCGAAGAACACGTAATTTCTTATTTCAAGAAATCTTTTTTACCCGTGCAGAATTTATCCAATAAAGCATTTTCCAAGGGCAGTAAAATACAAATCAGCAGATGGCATTTTAGTTTTGACAAATAAACCTGTAAGGTTGTTTGCCGCAGAACACCTATGGTTTGTTTATAGAGTGACATTAAATTTTCTGGTTCTCCTAAACCGACTGAAATACCATGTCATTTTTGTACTGTTTGCATAGCTACAGTGCATATTACAATAATATCCAATGATCAGCCTTGCTGCTGATAGTTCATTTGATACAGACATTTGAACGGCTGTAAATCATAAACTGAATCAGCCTTGCAGCTGATGGTTACCAAAATTCCTCTTACCTCTTATACTAACAGGTGTTGTCTCTGTGAGACGAGGAGCTATTGTGTCGAAGCTTTCTCTTTGTGGGATATGTACTCATGTGTTCACAGACTATTACATTCTTTAACGTACGTTACTTAGAATAAAAAACCGGTCAAGTGGGAGTCGGGCTACTCGCGCACCGAGGGTTCCGTACCATACCACCACAGAACACAACATTATTAACTTGGAAAAAAAAACTTTTTTTGTCCGGGACCTTTAGCGCAAGACCGACTCACATTTGGCCGGTTTTTGGTACTTGTTGTTATTTTGTAGAGTTTGCTCTATAATCACACTAAGTTTGACGCTTGTATGTAATACCGTTTTTACGATAGAACGTGCAGAAAAAACGTTGATAAAAACTAGTTTCTTGTGGAGAACCCCCCTTAATTTTTAACTTTTTGACAAATCCGCCGTAATAACGCATAATCTGAAAAATTTTCAACTATCTAGCTATTACGGTTCATAAGTTACAGCCCTAAATAGGTAGGACAGACGGACGGACGGACAGACGGACAGACGGACAGACGGACAGATGGACGGACGGACGGACTGACGGACGGACAACGTAGGCTTAGTAATAGGGTCCCGTTTTTACCCTTTGGGTACGGAACCCTAAAAAGTCACATGGCGTGTCGTGCGTGCTGCGGATTCGAACCCTGTCCCTTACGATGGTAAGCCCAAGCCTGAAATAACTAAAGGCTCCAGAATAATGAAGACAACGATCTGTCCCCTGATACCCATAGCAACCCAAACAGCCCAACTAAACTAGAGTGTAATTCGAGTATTTAGGTAAGTAAGGGAGATACGGGGGTAAGTTATTTAGTTACACAGTTACGGTCATTTACTTGGGTTACTTGTTTATTATGAACTAAAATGGCACCCTTTAATATTAGTTCGTACGCGCAGACCACTGAAAACATGAAATTAATTTTCATAATAACATTAATAGAAGATGAAAATGGATATCCTTAGCATCCTTTTAAACTACTATCTCGATGGGACCAATATAAAATTGACGACCCGGTTGGTATAATGGTTACCACGCCGGACTGCCAAACCAGGGTCCTGGGTTCGAATCCCGGTTCAGTCATGGATGTTTATATGTTTGTGCCGTCGTTGTATGGTTTCCATAATAAACAGCCTATAAATAGTGCTTTCTTGGGATCATTACAATGTATGTGCCTGTGAGCGTTAAAACAAAACAAAAAAAAATCTAAATCGCGAAAAGAAATTAGTCCATACACTTGGGTCGAGCTGGATTGCAGTTTTGTATGAAACAGCACTTTTTATTTCGTTCTTTCGAAGTTTGCTCTATACAGGGTGTTACTGTAAACAGTTGCATTACTTTCAGGGGTGATTGTACCCATGATACTGAACAACTTTCACTAAGAAACATGAAATGCGCAAAAAAATTGGTCTTTCCATACTAAATGCAATCAGCTGACCGAAAGTTTGTATGAAAAGCCGAAAAGAAAAATGACGAATTTCCTGTAGGTTTCTTAGGGAAAGTTGTTCTGTATCATGGGTAAAGTCACCCCTTAAAGTAATGCAACTGTTTACGCTGACACTCTGTAGTAAAGATGTAGATAACACTCTGATGGTCTAAACTCTAAAACACCCCTTTTATATGATAGTGTTATTAAAATATTAGCTCACCTTGAAGGGAAATCAATTTCCCAATTTTTGAGCAATTCTAAGAAAAAATAAAATCTGCTGTCATCATCATCATCATCTCAGCCGATGGACGTCCACTGCTGGACATAGGCCTCCCCAAGGATCGCCATAACGACCGGTCCTGCGCTACCCTCATCCAACGAGTTCACGCCGCCTTCACCAGGTCGTCGATCCACGCTGCGCTTTCCGGTACGCGGTCGCCACTCGATAACTTTTCGGCCCCATCGGCCATCGGTTCTGCGAGCAATGTGCCCCGCCCACTGCCACTTAAGTTTAGCAATTCTTTGGGCTTCGAATTTCTGATTCGATCTCGCAGGGAAACTCCGAGCATAGCCCTCTCCATTGCCCTTTGGGTGACTTTCAGCCTTTTTATAAGGCCTTGAGTGAACGACCACGTCATCACTGGCAACACACACTATGATCGAAGACTTTCGCTTTAAGACACTGACCTTCTGTAATCTGCTGTACCCATACAAAATTGCAAACCTCTTCGGCTCAAATGGGGAGAGCTAATTTTATTTTCGCGATTTACCTAGTGGGAGCGTCATAAGGAAAATAAATTAAGAACGTTGAAAAAGTATCAATTTATTGTTTCACACTTCAAATATATAATTAATTACATTGAAATTGTATATTTACATTTACACTAAATCATTATAGCCTAATCACTAGACCAATGCATTAATCAAACAGTACCGTCATCACTAAATACAGGTACACACCTGCCGAAATTATGCGAGAACTTCGGAGGCTAATCATTTCACACGATAAAACGCGGCTAGGCAGTCTGTCACGACGGGTAATTTAATAAAAAGCATTACTTGCGTAATCACGGTGACATTTGGCCGCGTAATTTCGGTACAGTGTGTTTCTTACTACAAGTAGTAATTTAGAGCCACACAAGCTGTCTTTGGGCATAGACGATTTCGCAACTGCATCACTACACGACGCGACATCGCAACTGCCACGATTCCACCGAGACATATCCGGAGTCGCGGCGAAATGACTCCAAATGGCAATGCCTTCGCTCAAAAGTAGCATGTGTTAATTCTGTAATATGGATCTGAAATCAATAAAGTATGACTTTTGTCTTCATTAATCGCTCCTCTACTCCTCATAATTATGAGTAACCGCTACTGTTTGTTTAATGTATTGTTCGTAGTTATAAAATATAATTGGTAATGTCTATAAAATAATCTTTGGTATTATAATTACTGATTATTTAATATAAAATCACGGGACACAATTAAAATAAAGTACTTTGCGAAAACTAAAATTTCTAAAGCGTTCTAGATTGAATTGTAATTAACTATAAAAGTCTTTCAATACCTAAATTAACGTTAGAAATCAAATTGTGGCTTTAAAGAAAAAGAAAATTACAGATTCAAATATTAATAATTAAGACCTTAGATGAAACAAATAGAGGAAAACGATGTTCATAGCCAATTTCGTTTACATCGATGGTTTAGACTGGCTGGTTTACCCTTTCGAGTCCTGCAATGTAATTCTCTTAGCGTAAACATAGTTACAACCTAAAATTCGTTGAAACATCGGGGAGCTGTCAATTCTGTATTCGCTTAGATAACCTAAGTCATGTGTCAATCTTATATAAAAACTTCGACGATATCAAGGATGCAGATAGATATTACATTAGTGAGCTCGTCGATGTTTTTGACAGCGATGTGAAGCTTACAGAATTGCACTTCTGATGACTAGAGTAACCAATTTCTATGGCACGTGCGCGATCAAAATGAGCCACTTTAGGATAATGTTTTTATACGTCAACTAGAGAACATGCCTCAAATATTTACTTTGATATTTTGTCAATATTTTCCGGGAAACTTAAAAGTGGAATAGTCTAGAAAAATGGGCCTTTGTCAAAAATACCAACTGAATTACAAAATAATCCAAAAAGCAACGCAATTTAGAATACCAATCAACGAAAAGCGATGCATCAGTCATTAATATCTTAATTAATTAATTAATTATAAAAATCATTAATATCTGAATCTGGTATCTCTAGGGATTCACAATTAGTAAGAAAATTGGCCATGATAGTTGAATAAAGTAGTCTTCATTCGGTCCTTCTTTGGAGAAAACTTAGTCACATTGTGCATCTTCCTCCTTTTGTTTTCATCTGAGGTTAAAATTGACAAAGGCATTACAGTTCTTAATTATATATTTTTTAATTGCTAGGAAAATAATTAACTTCTAAAATATTCTCTTTTTACAAGTGTTTTACATGTCGCTTTTTTAACTTTTCTTTAACCTAATTGAATAAAGATCAAAATGGAATGCCATGGATAAAATCTCGTTGAACGCTCGAGACCTGCGACCAAATATAGGATAGACAAACAGTCTTATACAAAATCACATCCAATCTGCGGCGCCGCGTCAATTCATACTTACACAGATATAACTACGGTATATACCTCCTCAGCCTTTCATTTTAACATAGACCTTCATGCTCAGTAATAACGTCATAAGCCATTTGTTTTAGTTTTTACTTATTAAAAAATATTCAATTTGAAATTACCTTTACTGCAATAAAGTACAAAATCGTCTCAAAGGATATGCGTATAACGTAATTTTGGAACTGCGGTCACCAAGGTCATCGCCGAGAACAGCACACGCAGGAGCGAGACGTGCTCATTTAATTTGGTGTGCGTTAGAATAGTACGGCGACATAATCCTCGGTTCTTTTTCGCTTATATTCGCGTAGGCGATAGTGAAAAGGGATAGTTGCGTGCTTGCCGCGTGGTTGTAAAATGAACAAAAATATTGAAAAAATGCGATTAAATGCCATGATATATGACAAATATTGATAAGAAGAAGAAGAAGAAAGAAGAATATATATTTATTGAAGATAATGTGATTACAAAGCGATACTTACTGAAAGTATGACACTCCATCTTGTTTTTTGCACTTTTCGTGAGTTGTTTTTGCAGGCAGGGTCGATAAGCGACTGAGAGCGAAACAAGGCACACTGCCAGATTGTGCTTTGTTTTGATGGTGCCATTTTCCGAGCGGTGTTTCAAAATCTACCCTATACTTGATCGAAGCTCGAGACTTATTTCTGATCTTAAGTGCGTTTGTGAAACTATGTAAGTTACTTATTATAAAACTATTTACAAACAGATATTATATACAAGGGGATAACTAAAATGAACGCAACACCTAAAAAGGTTTTCTCCAAAATCCAGACCAGGGGAAAATCGACAAAAATCGAGACTTGCCCATGAGTGCGATTTTTGAACATCATACGAGCGACTCGGCAGTAGAAAATGTTAAAATGACTATTAAGATTATGCATCTTTCTACTACTCGTATGAACGTGTGATGTTCAAAAATCGCGTATGCGAAAATGAACGCACATGCAGGTTTTCTCGTTTAGTCGCTTTGTTGTGCGTGGCATACTAGCATGCTTGCTACTGAATACAATTCTTCAGATATTGCGGTCATTTTTTATCAAGGTAGTTGTAACTACGAGTCTATTACACAACGTTGAGAAATAAACCACTTCTTGGGCCCATACCATTAAATATTTCTAGTTTACAGTAATTTAAAGAGGAGTTTGCAATCATAGCTTCATCGAACCGAATAGGTGCATCTGCATTGAATCGAATACCTACGACAAAATAATCGACTGATAACTTCGATTACAAGTAAAAAACATAGGTATATAATACAATCAACGCAGCAAAAATTGCAAAACAAGAAGTGCACTCAAACTCATATCTAAGCGCACTATGGTAAGGTTGGTTTGCGCCAAAAGTATTAAGGCAACATATTTAGTGAAAGTCCTCCCTTACACAACTCACACTGATGAAAAAGTCTTGTTTTTTGCTAACAATAAACATAATTTCTATTCGGATGAAAATTTACACAGAACACAGAAGGTTGCGCATCCAGTTTTCAGACAGGTAATGCAAATTGTTAGTTCCAGTTACAAACCATAATAGGCAATAGTATTCTAAATTATAGGCGACATCGACAGGCTGACAATTTGTCACTATAATATAAGGGAACAACATGCTAGCCCATGCCAATTTTGTCAAAAGTAGCTTCGGTGTTCCTTTGGCGTAAACCTGAGACTCGGTTCACCCTGTTGGGATATTAAGCATGAGTGTGTATATGTATGTAGTAACGAATAAAGTGAATTTTGGTAGAGTTAAGGTTGTCATTTTCTCTTATGCTGGACAAAGTTAAGACACTGCTAGTAAAATTTGGATATTCTGCATATTCTGTAATTGCAAAATCTTATTACCATCTGGGGAAATACAGTATTCTTCTTTTATTCGTGTTAATGATTCTAAGGTAGTGTTTTTATATTTTACTGGCCAGATGTTCGGAGAGCCTGATACATTGATAAAGAATTTTTACGGCCTCTGAATAACCTCTGATAGCTTTAGTTCTACAAAACAGAATACAGTAGTGAGAATATGCAATAGCTGGTGTTATGTCGTTACAATATGTGATGGCCTTGCCTTTAATGTGTAAAATCATACCAACGCAATCACAAGTTGCTATTATTAGAACAAATATAGGTACATGATACTAAAAGATTTACCAATTTCTCTTACCTTAACAGACACACTCAATAAGAAACATTTTAACTTGCACTTCCAACCACAGACAGTTATACAATTATCCTACGCTAAAAATTACCTTAATAACGCTACAACAATTTAGCAACTATAAACCCTATAGCTAAACTTACTAAAGAAGAAATTGTCTTAACACTAGAAGAAGCTTTATAGTATTTAACTTCATCCTGCGTAGGCGGTGAAAAGGACTCTTCATAACTCAGCTTTTTTGGACACGGTAGCATTTCTAAAGGGATATCTAATAGTTTCCTACGATATTCAACCTTACTGTCATTAGAATCTGTATCTTGATCTTGCATAGCTTCATCATACGTTTTATCTTCATCAAATTCTTCTTCATTGTCATCATAATTTCTTTCTGTTTTATATATCGTTTGTTCTTTTGTGTCAGTTACTTTTTCTACTTTAATTCCAATGTTTTTGAGTTTGGTATCCATTACACAGTTTAGGCGGTCAAGAGATGCCTTGAAACGTTTGCTTTTGGTTTCATTTCGTAGTTTTTGTAGCCAGTTGAGACGGCAGTCACAGGTCAGCTTGTTACCTGAGCAAACAAAAATGTTTTATATTAATAAAACACCCACTTTTTGCCCATGCTATGTATGACTAGGAATGAGAAGGTATACTTTGTTGGTTGAACGTTGGGAACGTATAGAGAACCAGTGACAATAAAAGTACGAATGGACACTAAATGTACGAAAGAGAGCTATTGTTTAGATTTAAACGAAGTTTTGGTAGACGTACCCTCATAGTACCTACTTATACAGGGTGTTAGGGTAAACAGTGTTACCATGACACTGTACAACTTTCCCATAGACACATAGAAAATTTTGTAAAAAAAAATTAGATTTCCCATACTAAGTAAATGCAATCAGCTGACCGAAGTTTTGTATAAAACGTCGAAAAAAAAAATTGCGAATTTCCTATAGGTTTCTTTGGAAAGTTGTTCATTGTCATGGGTACAATAACCCCTTAAAGTAATGCAATTGTTTACCCTAACACTCTGTACGCTGACTGAATTGGTTATGTTCTATAGAAAGGTATGGCGCGGAGTACTTGAAATGAGTAGGTATGTAAAAGAAGATGGAAGAGAACGCGAAAATTGAATAAGGATCGTATAGTAATAGTAGTTTCTAACTTCGGAGGAAAATCCAAGAAGTTACATAAAGATGGATATTATAAACTTTGAAACAGAGTAGATAATGATTCCTCAGTAGCTCAGTACACTTAGGCATATATTTTAGGCTTTTAGTTAAGTTTATTTCAATTTTTATTAACATTTTAGTTCAAAACCACCGACAAACCACCAAATCGAAAAACCGTAATAAACAACGCAAATAACGTTTTTAACACAAAGTTAACTAAATCAAAAGGTTGGGAAAAATTCAGAGTTATACCAAACGCTTATTAGGCGGCTTGATAATTTTCTGACCGCAATTTGATCACAAACTTGGTTCCACAAAATGGGCTTTGTTCCCATTTGATCGAATATGGTCCATTCCTTCATTCGGGAAAAAGCCTTTTTCCTGAAGTGGGATCCAACAGGCAATTTTTTTTATGTAGAGCTAGAAGTAACCGTGTAAATAGAAGATAGCATGAAAATTTGAATTAGTAGTGAAAATTTGATCTTTTCACACATCTAAAGTAATTGTAAACGCGTGAATACTCGTTTCAATGTTTAAAACTTCAGTACAAATATTTTAGATTTTACAACTTCATGAATTTAAGTTTTAATTCACTTTTTCGACAACATTCTTTAGGTTGTGTACTGTACAAGCGGACAATTTCGTTTAAAATATCAACCCTCGACCACAAAATATGTGCTATTAAAACGTCACAGTGAGCCAAACCACAGTTTTGACCCTCCACCAGAGAGTTTGGATTTAGGGTACGCTGACGGACAAACCAGCGTGGTTTGCGGTCACAGTCACAGATTTGACCCCGGTCGCTCTTTTTGGGAAATTAACTCACGGTAGGATTACCGTTAGGGGCGGTCAGAAACTTTGTTACAACTTTACTGGAAATCATAATTATTGAGATATTTAGATTCAAGTTAGAGTCACGACCTCATCCTCGTAAATTAACGGTCATCACACATTACAGGTTGAAATTGATATCATTAGCATCCTTTTAAACTAAGAGTACACTTTTGAATCGAGTGGGCATTGCAATTCAGAATGGAACAGCAGTAAAAGTTTTTAAATTTGATGGGTAGACTCTTTGTTTAAAAGGATGCTAATGATATGAATTTATATTTATATATATGATAAGATATCCTAACACACAGTCTTTAAACTAAGTATATTAATTATTATTACCACGCTGTTAATATTTCAAATAAATTGTCGTTTGACATTGTAAATACTTAATAAAAATTATATATGACATTGAATGCCTGGAAGAGGCAGATTGCTGTACCACAAATTAATCATACCATCTTATGTAACGTGTGCAATCAAAAATGATTAAATGAATTATGAATTATTTCACCCTGTGTGTATATTCAAGCTATTCTAACGCATGGAAGATGCTAATATAGCTTCATCTCACTTAACACAGGAAACGAAAGAAAGAAAGAAAGAAAACTCACTTAAAACGAGCTTATACGTAATTTTTCGTGTGTTAGAAAAGTACATCCTATGCTATACAACACTGTACTATAACTTCAAGCTACCTTAAGATTACTATAACTCTAACCAAGGTAGGGTCTAAGTATGGTTTCAACATGACAAATACAGCATTACTCAGTTGCTATCGACTGCTTATTACTGTGAACAGTTTTAGAGACCACGTTAAGGGTCAACTTAGCCAGCGAAAAACTTAATTACCCTGCTCAAGGTACCCAGAATTCATACGGACCTCGGTATTGTCCGTTGCTGGGACTACGCAGCGTATTGGTTAGTGGGACTGGAAATCAATGAGAAATTAACCGCGATAGTCACGCAGTGTGTCCATCAGAAATGTTGCTATTCGACCGTATCTAAGACGGATTGAGTCATTATAATTCGACATGAAGTTGGAAGCGTGTTTGGACCGCAAACCGCGTTGGTTTACGCTAATATCAACCTAATTTACATAGATAATATTGAATTATGTGGTTTGTTTCAAACTACAAAATAAAATTGAATACTTCTTGTATCGACCATTCTTCTACTAGACTTGAGTGTGAAAGATAAACGTGGAATGAAGCTATTTCTAGTCCTCCCCACACAACTTGGTAAAGTTTACTGAGGGAATGTGCAATATGGTAAAGTTTACTGAGGGAATGTGCAATATGGTAAAGTTTACTGAGGGAATGTACAATATGGTAAAGTTTACTGAGGGAATGTGCAATAGGTACAGTATAATATACAAGGTCCCAACAGGGTCCTTCTTAATATGCTGACACTTTTTTAAGGGGATGATCAGACCGTCGAAATTGAACAACTTTCTCAATGGCATCAATAACGAAATCGCGAAAAAAAAATCAGCTCTTACATACAAAACTGCAAACCTGCTAGAGTCAAACAAAATCTATGGGACAGTGTTGATTTCTTTTCGCGATTTCGATGTTAGTGCCATAGAAAAAGTTGTTTAGTTTGTCAGTCTGATCATCCCCTCAATCGTTCAAATTATAATTATAATCAATATTCCTGCGATAAAATGTAGGTCATCATTCCATGCTTTATCTTCTTCAATTTAATTATGACGAAAGTTTAGAATTCATCATTTTCTCATTCTCATCCAATTGTTTCTTATTCTTGTCTTATCTTGAATCTATTTTAGCTTCTCTCGTAATATCCCTTGTACAGGATGTTACGTAAAATCGTCCCAATCTCCTACAGGGGAATTGAATTAACGTCACGGAGCGGCGTGGTGATAGCTTAATTGGTTAAGAGCTTGCGTCCGTAAGCCCTGCCTGGTCGTAGGTTCAAATTTCGGCATGTACATGTTCGTAATATATTTTGAGATTGTTGAATACTGATATACCTATTTCTCATTCCATAAACAACGGGAGAATAGTTAAATTAAATTATTAAAAATTATAGTATAGATTTAAAAAATTATCTTGGATTGCTATCTTTTTTAGGGTGAATTCATAAGACCACGCTTCCCGTCTGTCTTTCCTATGTATAAAGGACTGTATATTTTGAAGTATATTAGGTAGACGGTTGAAATTTTTCGTTTCGTTCCGTTGACTCACCAGCCAGCAGTACTGCTGCAAGGACGCAAAGATGGCAGCTATATGAGGGGGACCAGCGCTGCAGCTACTCTGTAGAGGTGCTCGCGAGCTCAGAGTATTGCAATGCTTGCAATCAAGCTTATAGTTATGCTTATACTTGGCTGGACAGCGTTCGGGAAGCTACGTAGTATCTTCACGTCCCAAAAATACCGCAGTGTCTTAAAACGAAAGTCTTCGATCAGTGTGTGTTGCCAGTGATGACATATGGAACAGAGACGTGCTCGTTCACTCAAGGCCTCATAAAATGGCTGAAAGTCACCCAAAGGGCAATGGAGAGGGCTATGCTCGGAGTTTCCCTGCGAGATCGAATCAGAAATGAAGAGATCCGCAAAAGAACCAGAGTAACTGACATAGCCCAAAGAGTTGCTAAACTTAAGTGGCAGTGGGCGGTGCACATTGCTCGCAGAACCGATGGCCGGTGGGGCCGAAAAGTTCTCAAGTGGCGACCGCGTACCGGAAAGCGCAGCGTGGGTAGGCCCCTCACACGGTGGACCGACGACCTGGTGAAGGGGGCGGGAAAACGTTAGACGAGGGCAGCGCAGGACCGATCGTTATGGCGATCCTTGGGGGAGGCCTATGTCCAGCAGTAGACGTCCATCGGCTGATGATGATGATGATGAAGCTAACAGTTACGTGCCGCGACGGTGATTTTTCAACTAGTGCTCGACGCGCCTTTGCTACGTAGAAAATGTCCTCCGCCCGCGCTTTTCAGACAGCGAACGTCCTTGCCGCGATAAAGCATGAAAAAAGTCGAGTCGCGCCCAAGTGGAGAAGTCATACTAGAGGGGCTGCTTATCTCTATGACTTGGCCTAACGAATATTCCCGCTATAGGTACCGCAATATGCAAAAGCTGCATAATACATCTTTTGAAATAGAAAAGCGCACATCCTGTAGAGTTGATTTGATTACAAAGTTTAATTCAATGAAAATCTACCTATGAATAAATTTTCTCGGAAATTCTAAGGGTTTATGTTATCTTTTCAGTATTATTCGACTTTGAACGAACATCAGAGCGTCATAAACATAATTTTGTGAAAACTTCCCGGGTTGAGATGGACAAAGGAATAACTTTATGATTTTAATAAGTTAAATAAGTTATTTTATGTGGAACTTCAATATGGAATGATTCAGATGATATTTGAATGCTCCTAGTCAATTTGAACGAGTGTTCAGAAAGGAAATGAAAGGCTACTACATAATATGCAGGGTGTATACTTTTATGTGTTACATACTTAAAGGGTGCTTTAGATTTAGACTATACACTATCGCGAAAATAAAATCTGCTGTTTCATACATTTTGGTCGAGTAGCTATTCTTCTTTCTTCTAAACAAATCTAAACTATTATTAAACAGTAACAGAAGTGTGTCTGTACATTGAAGATAATAACAAGAAAAATATTACGATATGGTTTTTAGGTGTCCCGCACTCCAAATCAACTGTTTTTCCAATTTTTGTCTGTCTGTTCGTTTGTTTATTCAAGCATCACACAAAAAAGAGGCCCTAGTAAACTTTACTTCTAGATAATAACACATATTCTGAGAAAATTTCAACCATCTACCTATTACGGTTCAAAAGAGTTAGGACGGACGGACGGACGGAAGGCTTAAATAAAAGCCGTTGTGGTTACGAAACCCTAATAAAAAAGTATTTTTTACCGTAATCCCTTTCGAGGTGACCAGAAACATTGCTAAAACTACCAACCTTCTGTTTAAGAATGCAGTTGTAGCAATTCTCACATTTAGCAATACGTCTCATACAAACTACAAACAAACAAACAATATGGCCGCAAATTTATATACGTGTAAACATAATACAAAACAGCAATACACTAATAGTTAATTCTTAACGATCAATTAAGGTTCCGTTAGTATTATTATTTCCACAGTTTATTGGGTCATTGTGGTTGATTGTCCAATAAGTAATTAACTTGGCACATGACCGTGTGATGGTTATTAGTTTCGGATAAAAGGACGGTTTATTTTTATTGTTATGTTGCTATGGTATTGGGGAGGAGAAACTTTTGTGACATTTCCTCTTAAGAAAATGCCTTTAGGAACAATTTACGTGAGAAAATTGGGATACAGTTCGCAGAAAATGGGCTTGACTTTGAGATTTGAGTGAACAACATTTAGTTTTTATTTCTTCACAAATGGCTCACTCAATTGAAAATAGAAGTAAGCGAATATTTTTTAGTATCATTGTTAAAATCATCCCTTAAAGTAATGCAACTGCTTACCCTAATACCCTATATACAAGGCGTATAGCTTTCCCTAAGAAACCTTTATGAAATTTAAAAAAAATATTGGACAATCCATACCAAATGCTGCAATCAACGATGCATAAAATTGATCGAACGTTTGTATGAAAAGCTTTTTTGCTAATTTCCTTCGGTATCATGGATTCACCCCTACAAGTAACGCAACTGTTAACCTTTTAACCTGTAGTTGTAGTGTGGGTTCTGATCACCCTGCAAGAGATTAAGTATAGTCGTGAGTTTATGTAGGTGTCTTTAGAAATGAGGCCCAACCTAAGGGTACAACTAATATCTCAAGATTGGTCCGGATGCCTATCGACAGCTTACTTAGCAAAAATGTTAAAACGAATATTCCGAGAGATAAGTGTACTTTTTGCAACCATCAGCAGCAAGGCTGATTCAGTGTTTATGGGATGTAGAGCTTATCTGTGATGGGGATAGACCAGGTCTGCCTGCATACCTCCAGTCGGTTTAGGAGTTACTGATGATTAAAGGTCTGTAAAAAATTAACGATCAGCTGCAAGGCTGATCGTATTTTATTGTTGTAGTATGCACTATAGCTATGTGAACAGTACAAAAACTAACATGGTTCATCAGTCGGTTTAGGAGATACAACCGTTCAAAGGTCGGAACTTTGACTGGCTGTATCTCCTAAACCGACTGACAGAACTTGACAGTTTTTGTACTGTTCTCATAGCTACAGTGCATACTACAACAATATCATACGATACGACGTAAATTTTTTACAGAACTTTAATCATCAGTAACTCCTAAACCGACTAGAGTTATGCAGGCAGACCTGGTCCATCCCCATCACAGAGATGCTCTACACCCCATAAACACTGAATCAGCCTTACTGCTGATGGTTGCAAAAAGTACACTTATCTCTTATACTATAAGGCAGAAGGTCTAATAATACGATAGTATTGGATGATTGGGGTCGTGTAGGTCAGACTTTAATCAGTTCAAATGAAAGCCAGTAGGTACTCGTCTTTCTAAGAAAAGACCAAACATATTAGTACAGACCGTAGGCCAACAGAGTAACTACTAAGTAGGTACCTAATATTTTTGTCGCGTGCTAAAATATACAGGGTGGGAACTAAGTGTATCCAGATGACTATTTCGTTAAAAAACTGTCGACTTTCCGAAATCATTGCTTGGACACACGTTTATTATCTTTTCTATTACACCACTGTGGGCCTAGACGAAGTGTCTTTCGTTTAGCGTTAACGACAGTAGAAACGATAAAAAATGTATGGGACTGTAGAAAAGAACGAAAACGAATAGAAAAAGTCAAGACCACATGCAGTTTTTGACAGTTGCAGTCGACAGTGAGCGTATCTTTTTGAACGCTCCTTGGCGATCGACCAGCACTGGTAGCATGCACACCCGCGATAGCCGTGATACGGCTTTATCACGTCTTTTATCTCGTTCATTCGCGCGCAAAAGAACGAGATAAAAGACATGATAAAGCCGTATCACGGCTATCGCGGGTGTGCATGCTACCAGTGCTGACCCATTGCTGACCTTGTAGATAACGCTAGAAAATGGCGGGCGTCGAAATTTGACAGAAATCTCAATTTTAAAATGTTTTGAAAATCGAACACGATTTAGCATATAAAAAAGAAAAAAGAGTGAATGATTGAGTGAACTAAACTAAGCGCTAACCATAGTGCAGATTCAGCTTTTTTTCTCTAATAAGCGTTTGTCAATAATTTGTAATATTGTCTAGCATTCTGTCGTTTTTCTATCGTCGTAGTAGAGTAGAAAGCGTGTGCACTTTGTCTAGGGGCGCTGTTTTTTAAAAACTAAAAAAAAAAATTTAAGCGTGTATTCAGATTATGAAACTAAACAACTTTCCCTCAGGAACATAGAAAATCGATCAGCTGATCTGCAGTTTTGTATGGGAGATCTTACAATTTTTTGTTTGTTTTTCGACTCATCCTTTCCTGAGGGAAAGTTGCTTAGTATCGTTATCTGAATACACCCTTAAAATGTGTTTGGTAAAATTAAGAAATAGGGTGAAAAAGAAACCATAAGACAATAAATGTGTCCAAGGCTCAAGGCAATGATTTAGCAAAGTCAAAAGTCCTTTAGAACTAGAACTAATGAACCGCTCTGAATAGTAAGTAGTAGTAGTGATTATAGCTGCAATGCAAATATTAAATCCTCTTAAAACATAGTAGAGTTTCAACTACAAATTGTATGGAGCCATAATCCCCAAGTAGGTATGCCAGCGATACTCTATTGACGACAGTAATACATCAAACTGTACCAGTTTAGATCCCCTACGTAGCGTACTAAGTCTATTTAATTGACTTTCCATAATATAGCTATATATTCCGGATACCTTTTAATGCAGGTTGACAAATCACTTCACCAAAATAATAGCAATTCAAACGCAAAGAAATGCCTTCGAGCCGACCAGAAGATTTAAAGTCTCAAACAGATATTTAAATATAAAATCGTCTTCTTAGATTTTCTAACATACTTAGTTTGTTAGTTACATATACGCGAAGCTGATAAAACCGTGTTAAAAACGATATCAAAACAAAACAAACTTAAACCCAACGAACACAAAACGTCTAATCTTCATAAACTTACCTTCGAGAGAGATCAACGCATAATTCGACTTCATGTTCTCTAACGTAGCTTCCACCGTTTCCAGTTTCAACGTCTCCAAATTGTTATTTCTCAAATTCAAAACATTCAACTTTGTTACGTCGTCGAGCACACCATCGTCTAATACTGCCAACTTATTATCAGCCAAAGAAAGTTTTCTCAACTGTGTCAATCCACCGAGTCCCCTCTCGGATATAAATTCTATTTCATTCCCATCCAGGTAAAGTTCTTGAAGACTCCAAAGTTCCGCAAACGCCAAGTCGCCTATCATCGTTAATTTGTTGTTTCTCATATCTAAATTAATCAGGTTGGACAATCCCTGGAAGTTCTCCCTGATCACGACCGTCAGTAAATTATTGTCAAGATCCAACTTTATGAGATTACTCAAATGTTGAAAGCAGCGATCGTGTAGTACGCCTATTGAATTCTTGGAAAGATGAAGCTTTTGTAAATTTGGTAGGACATAGAATACGTCGCGTTTCAGCTCTGATATCTGATTTTCTACTAAGCTGACGTTTGACAGCATTATGAGGTGGGCGAAAGACATCCTTTCTAGTTTTGTTATTTTATTTTTTGGTAAAGATATTTCTCTTAATGTAGACGAGTTTGTGAATGCGAAGGATGGTATGCTGTATATATTGGCATACTGTATGTTTAGGTACTGTAGACGATCTAGTCTCACGATAACTTTAGCGGGTATGTATGTAAGTCCTCCGTCTGCTCTTACGTTGAAGGTTAATCGTTCTATTTTAGGTTGTGAGTAGAAATTTGACCAGAACGGGTCATCTTCAGCTATTCCACCGTTGAAGACCCAGCAATCAGCTTTCGTGGCTGTCTTTATCTTAATACTTTCACAGTAGCAATGCACTTTCGATACTCGGTCCTGAATGTCACAAATGTTGACGTAATGAGAATACAGTCCTTTCTCGTTCTTCCATCTTCTCTTGTCGCTCTGTCGGCTCTCAGTCACGTTGATTTCGACTGTTGCGAAAGCAATCATCAGGATTATATACTTAAGGTCCATTGCTACTTTTCATATCGATGCTGTGATTATCTGTAACAAAAAACAGTGGTGAGTTTCGTTTATTTTCTTTTTCTTTAATTCAGGTTTTCCATTAAAACTGCTGATTAGATTGTATTGAAGTCGGCACTGAGGTGCCATTAAAGCGCCTTAATCGACTATCCTGAGATTGTTTAAGGGGAAAATTTAAATTGTCCCGAGCTTTCCGTACAAGAATTGTCTCATTATTGTTATTTTATGAGGCGAATTGAAATTTGATGCCTTTGAAACGGCCTATTCAAAATATCAAATTGTTACCTAAATGGGTCATAGACAGGGGCTATTATAAATAAATAACAATGTTCGCAGACGATTCAAAACAAAGATTGGCATTGTTTCGAGAGATTTTTAAATTGGTCTGAATAAGGCGGATTATTTATTATCATTAAGGAAGGAAAAGGTCACATTTTAAAACAAAATACATTTTCTCGGTCAATTTGATTTTGCTTGTTGTGACGTCAAAAAGACGTTTTATAAGAACTTTAATAGGTCCCTTACATTACCATTTTAATTGGATGTTTATAATTTATAAGCACTTTCAATCCCTGCAACAACATAAGGCTTCAATTCAAATTAACGTGAAATTAGGTTAACGGAAAGTGTAGAAACATTTTCCATAAAATTACCTTGCAACAAGATGTGTTTTGCGTGCTCATTTTCTCCGTCAAAAGTGTCTTATTATAAACATTGTTTTTACCGTTCCAAGGGTGGTTCAGGTTCCATTTCAGGGGTGGTTCAGTTCAGACGATCAAACTGAACAACTTTTACTATGGGAGCATCTAGGCTACGACGCTAATTTTTAAAGGGGAATTACCCCAACAGCACAAATGTCTACAAGATGTCTAATATATATTTACAAAATATCTAAGTGTCGACAAAATATCTAATAGATATCTAGTAGATATTCCGTGTTGTGTGGGTATTAGTCGAGGCACAGAATTTTTTGTTGACCACATAACACAACCTCTGATTTTATATGTAAGCAACGGGAAAATGAAAAGGCTTCTAATAAACTAATTCGCCTTTTTTACAACGCCGTCTAAATATTTCAAAGAAAGCATCAAGTACAGAACAACAATTATTTTATGTTGTCCTATGAATTGATCTAATTTACTAAGTCAGCCACGGATTTTACAACATTATTTGATGCACTTGTGACCACAGCGCACGAGCCGAGCGAGCGGAGCGAGCGTGCCGCGGCAGCCAGCGGCCTGCGTGTGCCAGAACCGAATCGCTACTGTTTCCAAATTTTGAAAAAAAAAAATTGTCATGGTCACTGGATCCATACCATTTGTGTGGTTTGCTGCATACGACATCAGATTCAGTCAGTCAGGTTAGCGAGGAGCGAAGCAAAGAGCATGTTAGATTAAGTACCTATGTATAACTCAGAGTTGCACTTGAGTCTCGCACTGAGTTATACAATTAGAAGTCGATAGATGTACTTTATCCGGGTGGTGTCGGCTAAGAAGAGCACCACCTCATTTCCTCCCGTGGGTGTTGTAAAAGGTGACTAAAGGATCTAGCGGAGAAAGGGCAGCAGCATCCTCTGAGTACACACATTCAATCCAACTGCGATCGCCAACCCGCCTGCCAAGCGTGGCGATTATGGCAAATCCCCCCATTTTGGGGGAGGCCTATGTCCAGCAGTGGACATAGGCCTCCCCCAAAATGGGGGAATACAGATACTATAAAATAACTTCCATGCTGGGTCGTATTTACAGTGGCTCACATCGACGGTACATAGTGGCTAAGACAGTATTTTTTAGACGTGCTGAACTAGTTAATCAGAGGACAACATAGATTTTCAGAGGAGAATAATGCAATTAAATAGAATTCGCGTTATTTAACACCCATTTTTAAAAATTGTGAACTTTTAAGAGAACTAGTAAGCTATATCTATCTAAAACTGTAACAGAAGTGTGTCTGTACTTACATTGAAGATAAATACAAAAAAAATTACGATATGGTTTTTCGATGTCCCTGATTCCAAATCACCAATTTTTGGATTTTATGTCTGTCTATTTGTTTTTTTGTTTTTTTGTGTGTTTGTTCGTTCGAGCATCACGCAAAAACTACTGAACCGATTTCGATGAAACTTTTTTTGTTTGATAGCTTATGATCTGACTTAAAATCTGATATATAATTTGTGCAGACCAATTTGCGGGTTAGCGCTAGTTCCTTATAAAAATATTTGAACTCCTTTAATAAATAACGCCTGTCTTGAGTATGTGAATGAACGTACGTATTTTATATTCTTCATGCAACAGTCAAGATGTTTACAAAACTTAGACAATTTAATAGGGACTCGCCTTGCGGTAGCATTTCCCCTCTGCCACGGTATTAGATCAACTAATCTTGCGCATACCAAAACCCAACCCAATACCCGCATACCCAATTTTATACCTTATCACTAAACGAGACAGCCTATAATAGGGAAACAATAATTTTGACCTTAAAACGTTTGGGGTTCACACGGGACTATTTTTCATGATTTTTAACATTCAAAATTAGAATCTAAACTTATGGGGAATAAAATCCAAGGTTACGGATTTCATGTTACCTCGCCCCCCGCAAAAAGTGACAGAAATGTTTCTTAGTAGAATGATATGCGTAACTCGTCCCTATTAAATTGTCTAAGTTACAAAACTAACAAAGATGTTTAATTCAAAGAATTAGAACTTAACCAATCCTTTTGTCTCGCCAGCATCCTGTCATATGCCCAATAAAACTTAATTAATGGTAATTAAGAGACATTTTATGTTACGACACGAACCATGAAAAAAGGCCATCATAGTTTTTATTTGATGTTACTCTCTTTATTACTCATCAAGCACAAGTCATATCTATGATGATGTTATCTGTCTCGCTTCCACTTTAGTAAATGTTCATATAAATGGACCTCATTTTTATGATGTAAACAGTAATCCGTTTTATAATAAACAAAGTAGTTATACCTACTATAGGTACAGTAAGTAAAACAAGTAGGCAGGTACAGTCAACGTCAAAAGTAAATGATGATAAAAGTATTTTTTTAAAGTAGGTACCTATTTGTGTTGTGCTTATTATGAAGTTAATTTATTTAGCGTTAAGAGGGCTATCACAGTCCAGTGGCGCCCTCATCACATTAAAAAAGATTTCTCAATAAAGAAAGCCTAAATAAAAAAGTGTTCAACAAGAAAACTACAAAAGCCTTCAAGCCATTGTTATACAATACTTTTATAGGTTCTAAACATTCCACTTTTAGACAATATCGAATAAAAACAAAAGTAGCCGTTTTTTTTTCTTTTTTCAAAATTTGTATGTTGAGACCTTTAAAAAACCTGTAAAAAGTATTCTATGAAAATAGCTTGAAGACTTTTGTAGTTTTGATGTTGAGCACTTTTTTAATTTAGGCTAAAGAATAAATAATTATTGAAAATTTATTTATTGAGAAATCTTTTTTAATGTGATGAGGGCGCCACTGGACTGTGATAGCCCTCTTAATACTATAACATTGTAAAAATCGATTTGTTCGAGATTCATTTAAGTTTGAATTTCCATAAAGTTTATTGACTTTTGTTTATTCCCAACGAACACCAGAGTGGAAATTGCAGCCTGTCATTGCAACTTCAAGATGCATAGCAACGCCATAAGGGTTCAAGATAAAGTTTTAAGAGCTATAACATCTTCCGCAAACTCCTATAGCTGCACGGGGAGCTTATAGTTGCAGTAAGGAAATAGAATACAGCTTATGCCTACATATAAGTTCATTCTTGAACCTATTTACCACTTAAGCCTATAGTGAGAACCAGAAAGTGCATTTTGACACTAATAGCTGTGTATGGTATATACTTGGAACTCTAAAGCGCCTTATACCTGTAAAGAGGATATATTTTTAGACTATTTAAAGCAGTTGCTTAAGAGTTCAAATAGGCACTACTTTGTTACTAGCAGTTGCATTAAAGAGAAAATAAAATAATCAGTGCAGCCTTTAGTTCCTTATGAGTGATCGGAACGATGGGATTTAAACTTGTCGTGTGGGGGTTTATCATGGAGTTGTTAAAACCACAAAATTTGAATCCCGTGA